>CM028760.1:4672418-5356916 GCA_016801395.1 Leptodermis oblonga | reverse complement strand
ACCTCAGCCCCGACCCCACCCCTGTTTCGACCTCGCCCTTGACCTTGAACCCAAACTAGACCCCAACCCCTACCCCGGACCCGACCACCGCCCCGACCCTGGCCCCGACCCCGGACCCGACCACGCCCTGACCCTGACTCTGACCCGACCCCAGGGCCGGACCCTTACCATGGCCCCGCCCCTGATCCCGAACCCGACCCAAGCCCCGACTTTGAACCCGACCCGACCCCTAACCCCGACCCTGGTCCCGCCCTTGATCATGGCCCAGGCCCCAACTCAGACCACGGGCCCAGACACTGAGCACGGCCCCGACCCCGGACCCAACCACTCCCAGGCCCCAGACCTGACCACGGCCCCAGCCCTGGCCCCTACCCCGAACCCGACCCTAACCTAACCTCTCCCCGACCCTGACCCTCACCCAGGCCTCAACCACACCCCGACCCCCACCCAGGTCCCAACCACGCCCCCGCCCCCGCCCCCACCCAGGTCCCAACCCCGACCATGCCCTCGTCCCAGCTCCGTCCCCGGACCCGACTTTCCCTGGCCCCAGCGCAACTCTGTCTCGAACCCCGACCCCTGCCCACCCAATAGGAAAAAAAATGGTTTATATACCGTAAACATAATTTTTATATAATTTCCCACATCAAATATATTTTTAAAATATATTTTTTCAATTAGTTGTCCAAACATCTTTTAAACTATTTTTAACTCAAATAACGTTTTTGTAAAATACTTGTCCGAACACATAGTTCATTAAAAAAAACTTCAAAAACATATTTAATAAAAGAGTGAACTGCAAAACACAGCATTTAACTATGGTTGTTTTGCAAAAAATGACACTTTACTAAAAATGCTATTTTTATGACAGTCAACTTTCATTTTTGCTCGAAAAATACCACTCTGTCAAACTAGTCCGTTAACTCACTAACAGTTAGATTTAGTTAGGGGTAAAATAGTCATTTTTCTTTAAAAAATAAAAAAAGTAAAAAAAAAAATTTAAATGCCAATTTTAAAAAATTGGCCATTTTAAAAAAATTTTCAATTTCTGTCAATTTTAAAAAATTGGCCAATTTTTTTTAATTGGCAGAAAAAAAAATTTTGAATTTTTTTAAAAAGAAAAATGACTATTTTACCCCTGAATAAATCTAACTATTAGTGAATTAACAGACTAGTTTGACGGAGTGGTACTTTTCGAGCAAAAATAAAAATTAAGTGTCATAAAAAGAGCATTTTTAGTAAAGTGTCATTTTTTGCAAAACACCCATAGTTAAGTGATGTGTTTTGCAGTTCACTCTTTTATAAAATATGTTTTTGAAAAACACTTTTTATATAAGGGCCTGTTCTTCACATGAAACTCAGACCCGGGTTTAGTGTGTTTTTGGGTCTGAGTCCAAAAAATAGGCCAATTTGGACTCAGACCCATGTTTCGCTTGGTCCAACTCAAAACTGGTTCTTACTTCATGGTTTGAGATCAGAAAAACTCAAACCTCACACTTTCTCGGTCCTCAGCGAAACGCTTTCTTTCCAAACCCAACAAACCTCACCCATGCCGGTCTGATTTCTTCCGTTTCCTCTCCGATCCAACCCGTGTTCTCGCCGACCACAAACTGGCGCAACTATTGTTGGGGCAGCTGACCTCGATCCGTTTTCAGCTCCGGTGCTTCGGCCTCTGCATCTCCTCCCCATTTGTTCGTGTTTCATCAGAATTTTTGCCTAGGGTTTGTGGTAAAATTGGGCCTCCAGCAATTCGAACCCACCCAATTGATTTGCTTGTAGAATCGGGAGTACGGCCGAGGTCATGTTCTGGGGAAGAGGTGACCTCCAGCAATTCGAACCCGCTTTTCACGGTTTCAAACCTTTGCCAACTATAGTGAGGGTCTTGGTGACACTGGCCTCTCCGGTGCGACTGAAAATGTAATTCAATTGAAACCGTAAGAAATCGTGCATAAGATTAGTGAGTTTATTTTATCATCGATCTATACAATTTTGAGCTCTGCTTTTGCGATTCCGCCAATAAACTTCAGTTTTGTTGTTCGTTTGCTTTGGTTTGGAAATTTATTATGTTCCTGCAGTGCGTATTCGGTGGTTTGTTGTTTGGTTGCTTTGGTTTGGAAATTTGTTTTGTTCCCGCACTGCGTATTCGGTGGTTTGGTTGCTTCGGTTTGGAAAATGAGTAGAAGGTTAAAAAATAGGAAAAAAAACGAAGATGTGATGAACATTTTCTTCTTCTTCTACGAAGAGTTTACTGCTGCCGTTGTACTCCGTCTTGTGAGCAAGGGTGAGAACCGGAAAAAATGGAAGAAAAAAAACGAAAGGAAAAAAAAAAAGTTTGGGGAAAAAGATGAACAGTGTCACCGACACTGTTCATCAAAGTTTTTATAAATAGGGCCCTGCTATTTTCTGTTTCTTAAATGACAGCCCCAACTTATTTTTTTAAAAAAAATTAAATAGGAAAAATTAAATTTTAAACTATGTTAAACTAAAAATATTGTGTAAACTTAAATATATCATTAACATTAAAAACATTTACTATGGACTGAAAGATTATTAGAATGTAAAAATTAGTTTTTGGTTGAATATGTAAAAAATGAAATATTGGGGTTTTATATGCTAATAAAAGTAAAAACTTTGGAAAAAAGTATTGGAAAAAACATTGGTTTAAACCCCATGTTCTTTAGTTTGGGTTGAGAACTGGGTTACAACCCAGTTCTCAGAACCTTGTTTCTTAAAAATGGGTTAAGACCCAGTTGAGATGAGAACAGGTTCTGAGACTTGTTCTCAGAACTCCTTAAAGAACATGCCCTAAATATTTTTGAACTACTTGTCCAAACGGAGCCAAAGTTTTTTTTTTTTTTAAAATTCATATCAACTTATCTAAGTTAGACTATAAAGGAGCCTAAATGTCCTCCTATACCCTTTTGTTCGTCTGTTTTTTTTGGCATTTACCTGGTTTTTTTGTTATAAGAATGGGGGAAAGGGGTAAATCTGGAAAGAAATGATTTCCTGCTATTTTTTTAAGAGAGGGATTCCAATTTTGCCCTTTTGTTCGTCATTTTTTTTGGGCATCTAGCGGGTATTTTTGTGATAAGAATGGGTGGGAAGGGGTAATTTTGGAAAGGAAAATGGGTTCTGCTGATTTGGAAGGGATTGGCCGAAAATTGGGGGAGAGAAAATGGATCTCACGTGGGCTTCAGAATTGGAGAGAGAGAGATAGCGTGTAGCAGTTAAAAAAACAAAAACGCAAAACAAGTCTTCACTCTCTATGCAGAGGCAAAACGACGTCGTTTTGCATTTGGAACCCCCCCCCTTCCGCTCTTCTGCAAACCCCTCCTGCTCTTCTGGGTGATTGGTCCCCTTGACCGAAGAAATTTCTCTTTCTTCATTTTTGGCCTTCTTCTCCTCTTCTGCTCTTCCTTTCTCATTCTCATCTTCTCTGATTTACCTTTTTTCCTCTCTCGGTGGATCTGGTAATATTTTCATCCTTTAATTTATGCTTGTCTTTTTTCTTGGCGTATATTGTTTTTGTGGTTACTGGTTTGTGCTGTTGATTTTTGAAGGACGAGGAAGCGGAGAAGAGATATAAATTATGGCGTAGGTTTCGGAACCTAGAGAGGAGACGAGTTCAGAATCGAAACACGTAAGTTCTCTGTGGGTTTCCTTCAATTTCTTGTTTATGCCTTTTCTTGTGGGTTATTTTTCTTCTGCTCGTGTGGTTGTTGTGCTTCTATTTTAGGTATAAATTTGTATGTTGTGGCACCTGTTGTTCTCTAAAACGAAAAAAAAAAAGAAGAAAAAATTAGGTGGGGGATACAATTGGCTTGATAAGGAGAAGTTTGTGAAAAGATTAGCTAAACTCTCCGGTGACGTTGTACTGTTTTACCACCTTTCTGGATTTATTTGGAAAAAAGGAGTGCTTCCTTTTATGAAATTTTCTCAGATTAGTATTAAACCATTAGATGAGTAGGAGGGATGACTTGTGAGTTGGATTCATGACTTGTGATCAGTGTCAAACAACAGAGATTCCCTGCGTTGGTGATTTGCTGCAACGCACAAGAAAGGTAATTCCTGATAAAACAAAAGTGGGATTCTCAATTCTCAGAAATATATGTCCCTCTCTTTTTTATTTGAATTCTCATTTCTTAGGTGTGCTACAGTGGAAGCATGTTTCTGCCCATCAGCAAGAAATCTCATCTAAGCGAAACAATACTAGCTCCAAATGAACTAATTTTATATTCTTTTGAATTGATTATTAGTGTTGTTTTTCTGCACTTCTTAAAGGTGCAGCAACATTCCTTCAGAAGTTGAGAGGGGATATGCTTGTTGCCTTTAGTGATTCATTCAATAGGAATCAATGGTCATATCACTAACTTCTATGCTTGAGTCATCAGTTCCACCATCCTTGAAAGTAATCAGTTTTAATGGCTCATTTTCCACTTTTCAAGCCTTTGTAAGACTAACTTTCTGGATTCAAGTGGATTTTGTTTATGATGGGCTAATCTCTCCTCAGACTTATCTACCCTCTTCTACAAAGATGTGATAGTCTCATTCAAGTTTGATTTTATGATTATTTTGGCTGTTTGCTCTGGGTAATCCAGAGCTAGCCTATTAGGAGAAGCAACAATCAAGTTGTCTCCTACCATGCGTAGATTATGCAGCTGAGGATGTGCACAAAAATTTGCCTCCTGCCAATAATTCTTTGCTATCATCTTTCTATGTTGGTTTAGATAATCAATTTGGTCTATACAGCCCTGAATGATGTGCATGGTAGTTGTTTTGTTCGCTATCTTAGTTCTATTTTGCAAAGATAGTTACATTGGCTTCTCATAGTTGTCTAAATTAGTGGCTTTCTGTTTTAAAGCAGTTCCCTAGGCATCTGCAAGCCCATTTGTGATTTAGTTGGAGAAACTATATTTGTAAGGGTATTGTAAGGCTCTTCTGATTCTGTTTTCTTTCTCTTATGCATTTACTGAATATGGAACAGAAACTCTACTGGATCCGTGTTGGGAGACAACTATCTGTAAAGCTGAGTTGATCAAACTGACACTTGGGGCATAGAGGCTTGCTTCTGGTGTGAAACTGTGTGTGCTGCTTCTGGTTATCATGACAGGACGATACTGAGGACCCTGGAGAGGACAAACAACAATTAACTCGATTGAAGGACTGGATCAGATCTTACCAGCTTCAAACGATTGATCTCACTGACATTCTCTCACAATTCCATAAAATTGTCTTAAATTCAGTTTTGTCCGCTGCAAATATTTATTTTATAACCTTTATCTTAATGGTTTACAGGCTTACTGAGAATTCTCAATTGCAGGTCTTGATTGAAGGTAGCTTTCAAACCTTTTTCCTTCTGAAGCTAATGACAGAAGTAATATAAATGTTAAGTTTTCATTATTCATCCTGTTTTGATAAAAGTAGAAATCATGGACTAACTCGTTGAGGAATGTCTGGTTTTAAAATCTGGTGCAGACAATTACTGCATCAACAAAGAGAAGGTTAGACAACATTTGAGTTGTGTCGGTCATCATTGCGTCTTTGAAAGTTGCAGAAGTTTGAGTATAGGTTTGATGTTGTGAAAAAAGAAGCTGATGCTCCTGACAATGGACGGTCAAACAAAGACAAAGATCATATGTATATGAAGTGAGTTGGCAATTCCTTTTTTCTAACCTACTGCATTTTTTTGGATAGAAGTTTTGGGGACCAACTAGGTGATTTTCTCCATTCTAATTTGTTCAAATTTTATCCTTGTAATCTATGATATCTCACGTGCAAGTATTTAAATCTCAGCCAATTAGTAAATTATAATAGTTATGAAGTTCCGTGTTATTAGTTGACATTTAATTGTTTTGGTGCAATGACAGTGGTGTAACAATGGCTCATTGATCACATTTTAGCCCTCATGGAATGCCGTAGATTAGTTTTATTTTAGCATGGATATAGAAATGTCTGGTTTAGCTAATTGAGCAGCATTTTCAATATTTCTTTTATAAAATTTTGTGGCTTGGTCCCTTGATTTATCATTTTGCCTCAGTTGTCCACCAGTTGTAAGAAAGAAGTGCATGTGGGAAAAATTAGTTAGTTTGTCAAATTTTATTGAAATTTGAAACACTGCTACTCCGTTTTAGTCACCAAGCATTTTAAAACCCATATATAGAGGTATACTTGGGGGCTTTCTTGGATTTCTGCAGATATAATTGTTGCTGGGATAAACAACTTGAAAGCTATTTTTTATACAGAGATTTCCTTTTGTTTTGCTTTTTTTTTTTGTTTTTGGGGGGTGGGGGTGGTTGTGAATCTTGTGATTATAAGTGCAGTAAATTATACACGAAGTGTAACGTTTAGAGCCAAGACAACTCGTTTTTTTGATCCCTTGCTCCATTTTCAAATTGAGTGGTTTATCTGTTAATCACTTTAGGTAATCTTATGACCAACATTGAAAGATAATTTACTTTGAACGTAATATTCTATATACACCTTGTCGCAGGTTTGGCACAGGGACTGGTTTGCATGGCTCTGAAGCTGTGAAGAAATCAAAGGAGCTGAAAAGGAAGGCCAGAGCAGAGAAGTTGAAGTTATATCTTTGATATGTATAACTACCTACTGGATGTGGAAAAAAATAGTTGCACTTTGACTGAATGAGTGAAATGGTCTTTGTAATTGCATCTCAGGTTTGGGATTGCTTAGTCTACTGCTCCTTCAGATGAGGATGCAAAAAAGAAGGCTAGGCTAGCAAGGTTTGCACCAGCTTCTAAACCTGATGTTGTGGAGGAAAATAAAAGGAAGGCAACAGCGATAGGCTTGGCCCAGTTCATCAGTTTATTTTTATTTTATTTTTCATTGTCATGTTAATGGAGTCATATATTACCAGCTGAACCTCCTAATTGGATAAACAAAACATCTCTTTGATTGTTTTGTTCTATTTTCCAGGTTTTCACAACCTGATTATTTAACAAAAAAAAAATGGCAAAGGAAAAGTGGAGTCGATCGATACATTTCTCTTTAATTTTCACCTGACTTACAGAATCACCGTTTGTTTTTAATTGTTAGGTTTTTCCATTCATTTCCAGGAGACAGCTGTGTTGGGCAAGGAAGGTGGTGATCCATGAATCAGTGTGAGCTTATTTAGTTTAACTGTAAGACCGGCTGGAAACTACAATTTACTTCTTAGTTTAGATGAGTTGAATTGAATGATGATGCTATTAAGTTCTTCCCATATTTATACACAAGTTGTTTAGGTGATTCTGTCTGTATATTCTAGCTGCATATTTTATTGGACCACCTTCCTTGCAAGAATTTAGCTTGTTTGAATAACAAGTAGGTTAATAGGGACTGTGGTTGTTGTTTTGCTATGAAACTCAAAATATTGGTGCTGGTTCTGTGAATTTGAATTGCTGATAGGAATGGTTCTGTGAATTTGAAATGCTGATATGAATGTTTACAGCCTCATAGTAAAGGGAACCTTGGTGCAGATACCTTGACCTCTGGGAAGGACCTGTGCTAGCAAGAGATTCCAGGACACTGGACTGATCACCGACTACAACAATGGTTGGAAGCTATATCCCTTCTTGCATGATCTTCAGATTCCTCAAATAGATGAACTAAGTTTTCAATATATCCGCACTTTCAATGAGGCTGAGCTGGCTGGAATACCTCTAGAGTTTCATTCTGTTTCATGTCCACATGCAATCCTCATGTCTTTTCATAATTTCATCAGTAAGTTGTGTTTGAACAATTAGTTATGCACTCCCTACCTTTTATTACTTTAATTCCCAGTTGTCACATGATTATATTCATGCTTATCGATATTTGATCTTACAAATCAAAAAGGTTCTTTCGTAGTTTTATTTTCAGAGTCGAAATTAATCCTGTCTACTAAATGACAATGACCAAATGACAAAGCCTATTGAGGAGAAGAAGAATTCCTCTTCTTCTGCCAAAGAGCATTGTATTCTAGCCCCAAAGTGTAAGTCCCATAGGGTTGCTGAGGCCTTGATCTTGATAGACTCCATTGACTTTTATTACTTCGTGTTTGTGAAAATTTGAAAACTTGGGTCTCTCAGCTTAGTGTTTGGATGCATGTTGATGGGTATTTTTTATGCTGCGTGTTGATGAGTTCATTGCTTTGTTTTATTCTTCAATCTGTTTCATTTCTATACTGTCTATACATAAGTTTTAGTTGGCATTGATAATCATGGACTTTTGCACTTCAAATTTGGGATTTTTCTTGATGAAAGTTGATTTGATATATTGATAAAAATGTTGCACCGGCGGATCAAGGTACATGAGCTTTGTAACATGTCGAAGATTGAGTTGTCTGCTCAATTGAAAAATCTGAAGGCCGAGATCGCCTTCCTATGCGTTGCCAAGGTTACTGGTGGTACCCCAACAATCTCTTCAAAAGGTATGCAGGACAGGTTCATTTCAGTTGAATCATACTCTTTCATATGCTTGACTTGATGAGTTTCTAATTAAGAAATTTGAATTACGCATGACCTTGTGATTCTGTAAATTTTTGCTTTCTTTTAGGATTTTTGCTGTGATAATTTGGATATGTCACTCTTATTAGGTAATTAGCTTCCTTTAGATGTTTCAAGTTGTTTCTTTTGCTGAACTGTCTCAGCAGAATAATATATTTTGAGATATGGTACAAGTAATATTTGATTTCAATATATACAGTGGCGAAGCCAGGCCCCCAAAGTCAGGAGGGGCAAAATATTTAAGATAAATTTTTTTTTTTTTTTTTAACAACAACCATTTTTGTCATATACAAGCACAAATTTTATACGCAATATTTGTTTTGTTCTTTTTTCTCCTTAAAATAGTTACCGCTATCTAACTTTTCTTCTTCTTTTTTTCCCCCTAAAATAAGTACCACTTTTCAATGATATTAAGAATAATTATGAAAAAAATTTTAAAATTTGTATTTAATTAATTATTAATTATTATTTATTTTTAATTTTAATTTTGTTTGTAATTTAGTATATTTATTTTACATACAATTATTATTTATTTCAATGTTGCCCTTAATTACTATAATTTTTGGTGGGCCAATTACTCAAATTGTCCTAAATTTCACACATTTTATACCATATTAAGTGGGTTTTTGATAATTTGAGGAGGGGCAGTTCCATCAACGTGGCTTCGCCGCTGAATATATATAGATATATGAGTGTTGTGTATAAAAGCTCTACAAATGGTAGTGTAATCAAGGTGTCTGTGTGTGTATAAAAGCTCTAAAATGGTAGTGTAATAAGGTTTAGCCTACTTTTCGCTGTTTTCAGCGTTTGCAGTATGCATTTGGAAAGGAATTTCACTACCTTTGCGTTTTCTCTTCTTTTATGCTGAAGAAAAAGATGTGAAATCACTGAATTTGATTGCACGAGCTAAGGAAGAAATTGAGGCACTCTTTCATCATGGAGGGAAATCACCTCTGCATTACAAGGAAACATGCGAAAAAAGTGATGACATTGATCACAACACCCCAATTGATGAAGTCAAGGGACCAAATGTGCTTGAAGGAGTGAAGGAAGATATTGAAGCTGTTGTAGAAGTTTCCTCACCCAAGAAGTAACATTTTTTCTTTCCTTTTTGTTCTTAAAATTCCCTTTTGAGATTTCATTCCAAGTGTACGTACTGTAGCTTTAAAAGACTGAGGTGAACCTCCTTTTTTTTCAAATTAGATTGACAATGTTCTATTTATCTTTTCATCTTGGTTTTCCAGGCACTTTCTCAGCAGTAGGGGCTATTATTCTAAACATGGCTTTTCTTCCTTAATTGCCACTAAGTTTTGTTCTGTTAATTGATTCAATTTTTCTGCGTACTTCATCTGAAAGTTACCTTCAAATTTTATTGAACCATACAAGAATTCCATGCATTGTTGTATTCTATATTTTGGTTTTGCGAACTGCATTACTATCTTCCTGATTTCATGTAGTGATTGTGGTTTTGTATTCTTTCCTTGCAGTAACCATGCTCGGACAATTGGTGTGACATAATAGCATTTTCAGTGTGCTACACGTTTACACCGATTTCCACAATAATCATTTAAACAAATTTTTAACTATTTTTATCTATAAAAATGTTTCTATCAAAGATAATAAGACTATACAGGTGTCTAAGGGTTCCTCTACTCATTTAGAAGAGAGAGCCTTATGTTGATTTTGAATAGAGAGGGGCCTTCTAATATGGAAAAGAGAGGCTTTCTGCTGATTTGGAATAGAAATGCGCGTTTTAATGATTTGGAAGAAAGATGCCTTATGCTGATTTAGAATAGAGAGGTTTCTGTTGATTTGGAACAGAGGTCCAAAATTAGGCTACTGCTGTAGTGGGGTTGCTTTTTTTTTTTTTTTTTTTAAAATTTTTTTAAGGGAATTGTGCAGAATGATTCTGCAGAATGGCTTTTATGATGATGATGAATTGATGAAATGTTAAGTGTTTGATGATGCATGTAGTTATTATATTGATGTTGGATGGTTTGGTGTGGATAATAAAGCTGATGTTTTCAGAAAAACAAAACTGTGAACTGGGTGATGAGCTAATTAAATGAAACTCTTATGTGATGTTAGAAACTTGATAAAACAATGGCATGCGTATGGAATATGGAAATTAACATGCTAAATGATAGAGACTGAGCTTTGGTTCTTAAAATATGTTAAGAAATGGAAAACTGGAATCGTCTGTGTGTTTTGAGGTGCTGGAAATATGATTTCGTATGTGTTGTGCTAGGAATTGCTATTTTATTGTCAAAATAATTTGGAAAAGCTTCAAAAGAGTTGATACTCTGTCCTCGATTGTTCTGAAATTGGGCGTTGTTACCTCTTTGGAAGGTCAAAACTCTTCTTAAAGCTCCCTTCCTTTCAGAATCATATATCCAACTTCAAGCTAATGGAAACAATTGGGGAGAAGACAAAGACAAAGACAAAAAAAAAAGAAAAAAAAAAAAAAGAAGGGAATTGGGTTCTGGAAACAGAAAATTGCAGAACCAAAAAAAAAAAAGAAAAAAAGAAGGGAATTGGGTTCTGCAATTTCATAGCATAACCCACTTTCTATTTGCAGAACGTGGGTTATGCAATTAAATCGATAGAGTCATTAATTTTTAAAAACAAATCCATTCTACTGATTTTTATCAAAAAACTTAACAGACCTTTGCACTCATTTGCAACGATTATATTTAATTCACATAACTTTCTATCATGTGATTTAAAATTTCATACAATTACACATTATTTTTAATTGCAATATCAATTTATTCAGGTATCAAACTCATTCCATTTCATTTCCATTGCCCTTCTTAGCAAATAAATTTTATACATAACAATTTCAGAACATCCTAGAAAAAAAAAATCTACAATTACCGCTTCAATTTGTAAAAAATTTTAATCACAAATTTTTCAAACTAATAAAAAAAAAAATTAACCGCATCCACGGCGCGTTAGCGCCGTGGCAATCCCTCCTAGTTTGAGAGAAATTATCTTAGAGCCTATACTAACCATTTCTAATTCATCAATCAACCATGCACGTTCATTTTTATTTTATTTTTCAAAAAATAAGAAGTATATATTCCAATGCAACAGAAGTTGCAAAATTCAAAATGGATCAAAGTTAAGACAAACTGGGTAAGTGCAACAACAAATACACAATAGATTAATGCTACCAAAGCATCTTGTCATTCTTTATTATTTTCAGAAACATCGTGATCACCATTTTTATACTAAACGAGGCACATAAAACAAAACAAACAAAGTTGACGCCTCCTAGTACAGTAACCAGCCAGTAAACGTTATCCAACCTCCCGGCGTTCAAATTATCCGGCAACGAATCCGTCGACCTCCGAACAAAATCAATCACGGCGTTCCCCACGTAAAACGCGATCCCAATTGTAAGCGAAGCAACCGCAGTTGAAGTACTCTTCAGGTACTTTGGAAACTCCTGGTAATAAAACGCAATGTTTCCTGGGAAATGAAATGCTTCCCCCATCCCAGCAAGAGCCAGAGGCGGCACCAGCCAGAACACCGAGATCGGCACCACCGCGTTGTCCTGATCTCGAAGGCTATGCGCCCGGGCGATCTTCAGCCGCTTCGCCTCCACCAGCGCCGAAGCCGCCATGCTAAGTACGTTGATCAAATGGCCGATCCCGATTCGCTGGAGAGGCGAAAACTTGTTCCAGAACCGGAATAAAAACCGGTCTATGAAGAGTACGGTGACGGAAGTTGATATGAATAAGAATATACTAATTGTCCCCGCCGGAATCTTGAAATGATTTCCTACGTGACGGTCCATCGTTAGAGCCTGGAGGATCGTCATGCTTATCTGGACTGCGAGTGGGATCGATACCAGCAATGCAGTTGACCATAGCGGAAACATTTTGATTAGGCTTTTGAAATCTTCTACTTCTGTAACTGTACAGAGTTGACAGGATTTGAACCCCGATCCATTTACCTGATCCGGGTCTGCTTCAGTTTTCAGGGCCGCCCGATTCAAGAACCCGAAGAATTTTGTAGGCAAGACAGGAGTTCTACTCTTGTTTTCAGGGCCGCCCTGGAAATAATCTCCAGGGGTCTGAGAGAGAAGAATTCTCCTTTTCCTGAAAGCGGCGACAACAACGCGAGCCAACCCGGCGAAAGGGCTCCCCTGTGGATTCATCCGGCGATAAAAACGGGTGCCGGCGAAGAACACCACTAATCCGAGTGTGTTCGCGGCGAAGGGAATCCCGAATCCCCAATCCCAACTCACGTTGTCTTGAACGTAAACAATGGCGGTGGAGCTTATAACAGCGGTTACGTACATAACAAATGTGTACGAATCGAAGAAAGTTGCTTGATGCTTTGGTTTATCAAATTGGTTTGCGCCCATGGATCCGGTCATGAACCGGGTACCCGCCATCCCCAGAGACGATAGCGCCAAGCTGAGATAAAGAACCGCCAACTGGACTTCCGTCGGACCTCGGCAAAGATCCGACCCGTTTTCACACGGCGGAGGCCTTAGTTTGCTAAATGCTGCCGTCAGGGCTAATAACAGCATACCCTGTATAATAATACTTATAATATTAAACAACACAAGTTAACTTTTCAGTGCAATCAAATAATTGTCAAAAATAAAAGAAAGTTGGGCGGTTTGGCACCGCGAGAATTAATGCCCTCCGTTTTCATTCACATTCTCACGTGCCAAACACGCACTTGGAATTGGAAGGTGAGAGCAGTTCTAACCAGGGATGAGATGAGGGAGGAAATCCAGATGACAGAGAAACAGCCCAGAAATGAATCGGCTAAAACCGCAGCTGCAATTGGTAATACATAAATGCAGCCGTTGACCACATTGAAGATCTTTGCAGCATTAATTCTCTTAATGTTGAATTCCTGAATCAGATAAACTTCAAGATTTGCAATCAAACCTCCAAACGCCAGTGATAATCCACCCACGGTTCCTGCAAAATCACATGATTTTCGGATTGATTCAAGAATCAAAAACCATTATAAAAAAATTTTAAAAGTAAAAAAAATCCAGAGGACCTAGAATGAAAGGAATGGTGATCCAATCGCCTTTCTTGGAATTTACAGAAGATGAAGTTGACTGATCGGAAGGAGGATCTTCAGGGTTAACTGAGGCCATTTCTAACTGAGATATTTGGATTATTTGAAATGAAATGAAGTGGGATATTTATGCTGGGCTTTGGATGATGATGAAATCTCTGAATTTGTGATAACCAATAATAAAAATTAAATGTGATATTTATTAATTCCTTATGCATTAATTAGGAGACAACTGACATGCCAACCAACGAGATTCTAATTAATATTATACATCGAGATAATAATAAAAATTTAAAATTGTCGTATAGTTTAATTTAGAGTATTCCGGTGGCTATGTTCGTTTCCAATTTTCAAAAATATGTTTTTGAAATTTTGAATCTTATACTGATTTCTTCATTATTTCCAATATATATTTTTACTTTTCAATACGATTTTCACATTTAAAAATTATTTTTAACCAAAATTTGAAAATATATTTTGAAAACTCTCCAGGGTGTGATTTTGTTTTTAATGGTTAGTTTGGATATAATATATCTGTTCTTTTCCATCCTCTAGGAAAATCACCACTTTTTTCTTCAAAATTTCACATAAAGAAATAATTTATTTTTTACTATATTTTAAATTCTTTCTAAATTTTCACTCACAAAAATTTTAAAAATAACACAATTATTATACTTTTTCCTCTCTTTCCTACCCAAATCCACAAAAGAAATTTCCTCCAACAAATATTCGTTCTCTAAAACAAAAATTTCTCAATCCAGTTATCAAAGGAACGGAGAGTAGGGGTGTCAAACGGGCGGGTTGGGTGGGTATTAAATGTGTGTTAAGTTAATGGGTAATGGGTACCCATTATCCACTCAATTAATGGTTTTAACTCAAATGGGTAATGGGTAGCTATGGGTACCCATGGGTACCCATAATACCCATTATACAAAAATGTAAGGTTTATTTAATTTCATTTTAATTTTTTTTAAAGTGAATTTTAATTCTTTGAATATATTCTAAAATTTGAAATATTAAATTTTATATACTTTTATATTTAATTGTATGTAATTTTTTTGTCGAAACACAATTTTTAATTTTTTTATATTTATATAAACCCGTGCATGCCCTGACACCGAAACTGGGCCCAAGGCCCGAAACTGGGCCCGAGGCCCGAAACTGGGCCCGGGCTGAAACTGGGCCACCCCGAAATCGGTCAAAACTTGGCCCAAACTGGGCCGGCCCGGCCCTAAACCCGAACGAATTTTGAATTAGTATTATAAGTAGGTAATTTAAAAATATTATAAAAAAATAAATAGAAAAAAACGTAAAGTAATTGTAGGACACGAAAAATAAAGAAAAAGAAAAAATAAGTTTGAAGAAAAAAATAAAATGAGCACACTAAAGTATGTGAGTTGTTGGTTTTTATTTTATTTTTATACTTTTAAGGGTAATTGTGGATGGGTATTTTTGATACCCATGATGGGCGGATTTTAGGGTACCCAATGGGCTACCCTAAATCCGCCCATTACATATTTAGCCCAAGCCCACCCAACCATTATTTTTTAAAGTGGGTTTTATTGGGTTAATATCCAATGGGCTTGGGCGGTTTTTGGGTTAGTGGGTTTTTTTGCCACCCCTAGAACGGAGCCTTACTCTGTAGTCAATGCGAAGGAATCTGATAACAAAGCAAGGAATACAATACTATAACACAATGCAACATGAAATTAAAGTAGCTGTCACGCCATTAGAAAAGAAAGGGAAGAAAAGGAGAGTTTTTGATATTTTTATTCCTCTTTCAACAATTTTAGGCTCCGTTTTCTTTGTGATCGAATTGAGAAATTTTTGTGTTTTGGAAAAAAAAAATTTGGAGGGAATTTTTTTGGAGAATTTGTGTTGGATAAAGAAGAAAAAGTGTAATGATTATTTTTTTTATCTGAATTTATGTGAGTGAAGAATTAGAAGAATTTTAAATTTGAATTTTGAATTGAGTAAAAAATGAGGTTGTTTCTTAATGTAAATTTTAGAAGAAAAAAGTGATGTTTTTCCTGAAATGAAATGGAAAATAACAGAGGAACGAGGTACCACCTTAACAGTTGTGACGTATAACTTGCCACCCATGTAATAGATCAGGAAATATAATAATACATTCAAAAAAAAAAAAAAAACTAACATCAAATTCAAATAAAAATTAGTAATAACCCACCCCGACTTTGTAAGAAATGACAAAAATACTTTCAACCTTTTTTTCTCTTGATAAAAAAAAAAATAATAAATTTAGCGTAATATTTTCCCTTTTGTACAAATTTATAGGGTATTTGCACTTGTTTCAAACCTTAGGAATTTATTTTTTGAAGTTACCCCTTTTCCTTTTTACTATTTAATTGGTCAAATTCATGGGCCCCATGTGGTATTGCGTTTAGTTCACTGATGAGAACAATTAATTCGATTAAATGTGCCAAAAATTGGAACGTTAGGAACAAGTTATGCGGAAGTTAAAAGATTGGGGGTTAAAACAGTCGAACTCCAAATATCGGGGACTGAAACTGTTGTTTGGAAGGAAAATTTACTGTCCTTGGATGTGTGTTGTCCCTCTCAACCAAGTGAAGATTCTGATAGATGGGGCTTTCAGATTGGAGAATAATGCAGGAGCTATCGGCTGGGTAATAAAAGACAATTCAAGGGTTATTCTTCATAAGAAGGGTTTGAAAATACCAAGTGGATCATCACTGCAGATGGAAGCCTTAGCCTGCCTAAGGGCGATGCAATATTCAATTGCGAACGGATAGGTACCTCAGATACACACTGATAGCCTGGAGTTGGTCAATCAATTACGCGATGCCTCGACAACTCATAAGGAGATACATGTAATATTATTGGATATTATGCGCTATGTTATAGCCTATCCAAACTTAATTATCAAGAAAATAGATCGGTCACTTGTGCATGAAGCACATCTTATGGCTACAAAGTGCTCATAGGGAGCCCATTATTGTATCAGTTACTTAATTTAATGAGAATGAATTTGCTTTCAAAAAAAAAAGGTTTTGGCTACCTACAAGGGTGGAGAATTATGCCTAAAAAGACTAAGATGCTCAAGTTAGTAAGAAGATTTTTTTTTTTTTTTTTTTTGAGACTAACTTAGGTTAGAAACAAACTCAAAAGATAGCACCCGAAGAACACCACAAAAGCCGGTAACTTTTGTGGATTCCACAGGGTTTGACAACGTGTAATGTGTATAGTTAGGAGCTATTGAAAAGAAGAAAAAAAAAATACTAGGAACTAGCTAGTGCTTTTTTTTTTCTCCTTGAATTCGACTCTATTACTTATCTATTACGGGAGAGGCAGAAACTGTGAAGAGGAAATGAATGAAGTCGGTGAACTTAGGAAGCCTCTATACGTCACAATTGAAGGATATGAATACCTAGGGGTGTCAAACAGGCAAGTTGGACGTGTATTAAATAGGTATTAAATTAATGGGTAATAGGTATCAATTACCCATTCAATTAATGTTCTTAATTCAAATGGGTAATGGATAGCTATGGGTACCCATAATACAAAAATGTATGACTTATTTAATGGTTTATTAGTAAAAAAATTTCAAAATTTTTTAATTTCATTTTAATTCTTTTTTTTTTTTGAAGCAGATTTTAATTCTTTGAATCTAGTCTAAAATTTGAAATATTACGTATTGTATACTTTTGTATTTAATCGTATGTACTTTTTTTTTATCCAAACACAATTTTTAATCTTTTCATATTTATATAAACCCTGTGCATGCCCCAAGGCCCGAAATTGGGCCCTGTCTGAAACTGGACCAAGCCTGAAACCGGCCCAGAACTGAGCTTGAACCATGAGTCCGAACTGAACCGGCCTGGCCTGACCCTGCCCGAACCGAAACCCAACCCGAAACCTGAGCCTGAACTCGACTTGGAACCTGAACGAATTTTGAATTAGTATTTATAAGTGGGTAATTTAAAAGTATTATAAAAGAATAAATGGAAAAAACGCAAAGTAATTGTAAGACACAAAAAATAAAGAAAAAGAAAAAATAAGTTTGAAGGAAAAAAAAATAAAATGGGCCCACTAAAATAGGTGAATTGTTGGGTTTTTGTTTATACTTTTAAAGATAGTTTTGGATTGGTATTTTTGGCACCCATGATTGGTGGGTTTTAAAGTACCCAATGGGCTACGCTAAACCCGTCCATTACATATTCAGCCTAAGTTCGCCCAGCCCATTATTTTTTTAGATGAGTTTTATTGAGTTAAAACCCAATGGATTTGGGCGATGTTTGAGTTAATGGTTTTTTTGCCACCCCTAACAATACCCAAATTTATTATATAAAACACAGGATATAAAAGCTATTATTTCAAACTCAAACCCCCCATCATTATGCATGCAACAAGAAAACTATATTCAGTCTATTGTCTCTATGCTTCTTAATCTCTTAAGGGCTGCTGAAACATTGGAAATTGAGAGGTGGGAAAACGCAGAGGTGTAAACAGTGGACCTCGGCTCCCGAGGTCCACTGTTCACAACTCTCCTTCTTTTTTTAAAATTTTTTATCATTTTATTTATTTACACTTTAATCTCCAAATTTACTTTTATCTATTATTTGAACCCATTGATTAATTAAAAAACAAACTCTGTTATTATTATAAATTTAAGAGTTTAATTTATTTAGTTGTTATTTCATATGTGATTAAAATATAAATAATTATAGTCAACTCTACTTAATTATAGAGAATTTTAAAATTTTGCATAATATAATTATGAAAATCAACCTTTAAAAGTCCCAAAATTAAAAATATAGTTATTCAAACATTCATATTTATAAAATTACTTAATATTAAAAAGTACATAATATGAAAAGACATTACATGAAATATAAAATAAAATGACATTACATAAAAGTACAGAATATTAAAATACAAATTAAAAAACACACAGACACATAACAATAACTTCGCGACTCACTTATAGAGCATTTGTGGGAGCGTCATTTGAATGCTGTAGACGACTCAGATTAGTAATATTAGTTTAGTAGTTTACATTTTATTTTCTAAATAATTATGTAAGTTTTTTTAGTATTATTAAATTTCGCATGTCGGGACTACTTTTAATTTAGTTTGCATTTTATCAATTTTCATTGTGATATTAATATAATTATCGTTTAATTATTAACTAAATGAATTTATTATATTAGATGAATTGCAAAATAAAACAATTAGTTGGGGTTTTTGTATAAATAACTTGAATAGTATAAAAGTAATTAAATTGAATTTAAAATTATGTGTATGGAGGAATCAAATACGAATATTCTTAAAAAAAACTGGAAGGTAGAATTTTCTACTGAGACAATTTTACTGTAGAAACTGAAACTTAGAGGTAGAGGTGACTGAAATAGTTAAAAACTGGTGGAGATGTCCTAAGAAGATTCATTAATATTGAAGGAAGCATCCTCTGCTACCACATTCTCGTGAACTTCTCTATAATTGTACGATAAGGCGCAGAAAAGAAAGTAACAGAAATTGAGGCCTCCTAGCACAGTAACCACCCAGTAAACGCTATCCAGCCTCCCGGCGTTCAAATTATCCGGCAACCAATCCGTAGACCTCCGAACAACATCAATCACGGTGTTGGTCACGTAAAACCCGATCCCAATCGTCAGGGAAACAACCGCAGTCGAAGTACTCTTCAGGTTGTCGGGAAATTCTTGATAATAAAAAGCAATGCTTCCAGGGAGATGAAATGCTTCTCCCATTCCAGCAAGAGCCAATGGTGTCACCAGCCAGATCGAACACCGAGATCGGCACCACCGCGTTATCCTGATCTCGAAGATTGTGCACCCGGGCGATCTTCAGCCTCTTCGCCTCCACCAGGGCCGAAGCCTCCATGCTAAGTACAATGATCAAATGCCCGATCCCGATTCGTTGGAGAAGGGTGATGGGCTTGGGAGAAAACTTATTCCAGGCCGGGAATAATAATCGATCGACGAAGAAAATGATTACGGAAGTTGATATGAATATGAAGTGAGAAACTGTCCCGGCTGGAAACTTGAAATGATTTCCTAGTTGACGGTCCATTGTTAGAGCCTGGAGGATTGTCAAACTCATTTGGATCCCAATTGGAATGGATACCAGCAACGCACTTGACCATAGCGGAAACATTTTGATTAGGCTTTTCAAATCTTCTACTTCTGTAACTGTACAGCGTTCCACGATGTCAGGCCGGATCCGTTTTGCTGATCCGGGTCTGCTTCGGTTAGCGCTGCCCGATTCAAAAACCTGAATAATTTTGTAGGCAAAACAGGAGTAGTGCTCTTATTTTCTAGGCCGCCCTGGAAATAATCTCCAGGGTTCTGGGAGAGAAGAGTCCTCCTTTTCCTGAAAGCTGAAATTAGAACCCGAGCCAACCCGGCAAAAGGGCTCCCCTGAGGATTCATCTGGCGGTAGAGCCAAGTGCCGACGAAGAACAGCGCTAATCCGATCACATTTGCGGCGAATGAAACCCCGAATCCCCAAGCCCAACTCACGTTGTCCTGAACGTAAACAATGGCGGTGGCGCTTATAACACCGCAGCTGTACATAACGAATATGTACCAATCGAAGAAAATTGCTCTATGCTTTGGTTTATCAAGTTGGTATGCGCCAAATGACCCGATGGTGAAACGGGTACCCTCTATCCCAAGAGATGCTAGCGCCAAGCTAAGATAAAGAACTGCCAATTGGACTTCTGTTGGGTCTCTGCAAAGATCCGACCCATTTTCACACGGCGGAGGTCTTAGTTTGCTAAATGCTGCTGTCAGGCTATTAGCAAAATGCCCTGCATAGTAAAATATTAATTCAACACAAGTTTCTTCGTGTAATAAGTCACGCAATTAGACACGATCACGGTTTGTGAACCGTGGGTTAAAGGGCCAGTTATGAACCCGATTTGAAACCGTAACCATGTCTAAGTACCAATTATATATCATCTTATACAAGCATGAAAGAAAGTGAAACGAGTCCTCACCAGTGATGAGATGATTGAAGAAATCCAGTACATTGAGTAGCATCCCAGAAATGAATCCGCTAAAACCGCTGCTGCAATTGGTAATACATAAATGCAGCCGTTGACCGCATTAAAAATTTTAGCAGCACTTATTCTCTTAATGTTGAACTCTTGAACCAGATACACTTCCAGATTGGTAATCAATCCCTTAAACCCAAGTGATATGCCAGCCATGGTTCCTGCAATCACATTATAGCTCAAAGTAAAAACTGTTAGGATATGTATAGTTTGTAATTATGATATACTTATTTTATCGTATATTTTCTTAATTTAGGTTGTACTTATCTTGTTTTGTAGTTCGTATATAAATGTTACACTCGTATGTATTGAACATAGAATTACATAATAGTACAACTACGTATTATTTCTATACAGAGCTAAAATAATAATATTTTATTTTTATTATTTTCTCTGTTTTCTTCTTTTCTCTGTTCTGGGTACGGTTGTTACCACTGGGCCGCCGCCGGTCGCCGTCATCACCACCATCATCACTGAACTGATCTGACTCTTTGGAATCAGTCTAGATTACCGGCCAACTCCGCTGCTACTCAATTCCGACAAGAGGCTGCCAATTCCGTTCAACTTGAGTCCCGGCGCTGCACTTTCCGTTCGAAAGCAGCCTCAATTTTTCGAAGAAAAGGCCCAGATCCGATGGAGGTTCCAGGCCCCAGTCCAGATTGTTCTCTCTCGTTACCGGAGTCGCGCCCAATTCCGCTCCAGTCGAGCGTCGACTTTGATGATCTGAAGTCCCTTCCCGATCCGCCGGTGCCGTCGACGCTACTGCTGCGCTGCAGTTCTTCTTCTTCGCGTTTTGGCTGACGGTCTTCCCTTGCCGCCGATGAAGATCTTCCAGCGAGACACGCGAAGGAGAAGACGTGCCAAAGGAGTGTTCACGCGAAGAAGAAGACCCAGTTAATTCAGAAATCACTTGGGCGCCACGTGTCAGCCTCTGATTGGTCCACGCATCATCCTTATAGGTCCAGTCACCTGTTGCCACGTCCTCCTCCAGGCCCAGCTACTGCCATGTCATCAATGCCTTGTTTGGCTGTTCTTAATCTTGGTAGCCACTAAGGCTTGTTTGGCTATTCACTATTCTAGTTTTACTTGAGACTTGTTTGGCACTCCTCCAATTTTGGCCTCCATTCAGCATTTCTCTTCTTAGGAAATTGCATCTCTCACTGTCTGTCAATTTGAAGATTTGATCAACCAGATTCTCTCGCGACGAGAGTCTCTCTCGTCTCATAGAGTTCCTTCTAAACAAGAATCTGTCTCCACTCTAATTCTCTCTGTCACACCAGGTAATTCTTCTTGGCTTCTCAATTGTTCTTGTTTTAATCCCATGTCCTTTGACGCATCATTCTTTAGTTATAAGAGTCCCTTATCTACTCCCACACATATCTCCACTGCGAATGGATCATCATTAACTCCTAGTCGTATGGGTACCATTTCCACTTCTACGTTTTCAGTCCCAGATTCCTTTCTCATTCCAAATTTGTCTTTCAATCTACTATCTGTTGCTCAACTCTGTGAACTTGATTTAGACTTACACTTTTCTAAACATGGTTGTGTTATCACTGATCCCCAAACTGGCAAGAAAATTGGGACCGGCCGTAAAATTGGTCGTCTTTTCGAACTCACCTCTTTAACATTACCAAACCCAGTTAATACTGCTGTTAACCAGAATTCTTCCTATGTACAACTCTGGCATTCCCGTTTAGTACATGCATCTTTGTCTCGCGTTGGTCAGTTAATGTCCAATGGGTCTTTGGGGTCTCATAAAGATGAGTCATTTGATTGCCTCTCTTGTCAACTTGGGAAACAGCGTGCCTTGCCATTTTCGTTAAATGAGTCTATCAATTCCCGTCCTTTTGATCTTATCCACTCTAATATTTAGGGCCCTGCCCCTATCCCCACTATGGGCGGTTATCGATATTTCATTATTTTTGTTGATGATTATTCTTGATTTACCTGGATCTATCTGATGGAACGTCGTTCTGAGTTTCTCCGAATTTATCGAGAATTTCGAAACATGATCCGCACTCAATTTTCCCAGACCATTAAAATCTTATGTTCTGACAATGCTGCGGAATACACAAATTCCTCATTTATTTCCCTTCTAAAGAAATATGGTACAATCTCTCAGTGTTCCTGTCCAGGTACTTCTCAGCAAAATGGTCGTGCTAAGCGCAAACATCAATATATCTTGAACAATGTCCGTGCTCTTCTCCTGTCTACCGATATCCCAGAGAAATTTTGGGGTGAGGCCACCCTTACAGCCGTATACACTATCAACCGTGTTCCTTCATCTGTCACACTTTCTCAGTCTCCATCGTGCTCTTCTCCTGTCTATCGATATCCCAGAGAAATTTTGGGGTGAGGCCGCCCTTACAGCTGTATACACTATCAACCGTGTTCCTTCATCTGCCACACTTTCTCAGTCTCCATATGAACGCCTTTATGGTACACCCCCTAATTATCACATTCTCCGACATTTGGTAGCGCATGTTTTGTCATGCTCCAACCTCATGAGCGAACCAAACTTGAACCTCGCTCTCGCCTCTATTGTTTCCTTAGATAAGGCATCCAACATAAGGGTTATCGATGTTATGATCCCATTTCTAAGTGCCTTCATCTCTCACGTCACGTGACATTTTGGGAACATAAGCCTTTTTCAACCATCTCTTCTTTTCATCTATCGCCTACCTCGACTTCAAACTTCTTTACTTCTCCCCAGATCATTAATACTTCTTCCGAATTTGATCAACACTCCTTTGTCCCTAGTTCTTCCTCGGGCTATTTAGATAACCCTATTACAGTCTCTTCTGATCCTGTTGCCCAATCTAGCATTTCCACTTCTGAGTTTGCTCCAGACCCTCCTGCTTCCGATCCTTACCCTACATCCCGTCGATCCTCTCGAGTTAGTAATCCTCCTTCCTATTTGAAAGATTATCAATGTTTCCCTGCTCTTGCTACTCTTCATGAGCCTCAGTCCTTTTCTGAGGCTCGCTCTAGTCCTGCATGACAGAAAGCAATTGATGAAGAATTACAGGCTCTTCTTAAAAATAAGACATAGGATTTGGTTGATTTACCGCCTGGAAAGTCCTGGTTGGATGCAAATGGTGTACAAAATCAAAACCCGTTCAGCTAGCTCTGTAAAGCGTTATAAAGCACGCTTGGTTGCTAAAGGTTTCCCTCAAGAATACCACTATCCTTCTTCTGTTATATGTGGATGATATGGTCATTACTAGTGATGATGTTTTGGGTATTCGACATTTGAAGGAATTTCTTCATACACAGTTTGAGATGAAAGACTTGGGCTCACTATCCTATTTTTTGGGTCTCGAAGTCTCCAAATCTGCCTCTAGATACCACCTCACTCAGACAAAGTATGCTTCCAATCTCTTGTCTCGGGCAGGTCTTAGGGATTCTAAGGTTGCTTCGACTCCTACTGAAGTGAATCTCAAACTTCTCCCTGGGGATAGAGAACCTCTTACTGATCCCACTCGATATCGTCAGTTGGTTGGTAGCTTGGTTTACTTGACAGTTACTAGACCCGATATTGCATATGATGTTCATATGGTTAGCCATTTCATGTCTACACCTCGCTTGGTTCACTTTGCTGCTGTCCTCCACATACTGCGTTATGTTAAGGGAACCATTTCACATGGACTTCATTTCTCATTTAACTCTTCCCTAGAGTTACGAGCTTTTTCCGATGCAGATTGGGCTGGCGACTTGACGGATCATCGCTCCGCGACAGGTTTCTGTTTTTTCCGTGGAGACTCCCTTATTTCGTGGCGAAGCAAGAAACAATCTGTTGTCTCTTGTTCCAGTTCAGAATCTGAATATCTGGCATTAGCTGACACTACTCCAGAACTTTTATGGCTAAAATGGCTTCTCTCAGTTATGGGTGTCTCAACCACCCTCAGTACACCTTTATACTGTGATAGCCGGAGTGCAGTACATATTGCTCATAATGATGTGTTTCATGAATGCACTAAGCATAACGAGATTGACTGTCATCTTGTCCGTCATCATCTCTTACAGAAGTCATTGAATCTTGTCCCTGTTTCATCAGAAGATCAAATTGCTTACCTATTTACAAAGGCTCATTCACCATGGCGTTTTCATTCTCTTGTTTCCAAACTCAAGCTGTGTCCAATTTCACCACCTTGAGTTTGAGAGGGGCTGTTAGGATATGTATAATCTGTAATTATGGTATACTTATCTTTATTATATATTTTCTTAGTTTAGGTTGTACTTATCTTGTTTTGTAGCTACAGTCACATTAAAGAGTCATTCAATTTGAATTTGGTCTTAAATGTATTACTAATACAATTGCATAGGCCGAATTTCATGACTAAGTCATACCTTTTCCGTGAATCATTCAAATTAAATGAGCAAAATATAGAGAGAAATTAGAGGACCTAGAATGAAAGGAATGGTGATCCAACCGCCTTTCTTGGAATTAGCTGAAGTAGAGTGAGCAGGATCGGCTTCAACATCAACTGAGGCCATTTTTTCTCAAGTATTTGGCGAAGAAATTAACTTTTAAGTCTCTCAGATCTGAAACTTAATTTCACAAAATCTGTACTTCTTTCTTACTTGTTATACAGTGAATTAGGATGTTTTAAATGCATAATTTGGATACAATTCTGTTACTTTGAAGTCAATGACACCAGAGCATTGAGTACTATACTATAACCTAATGCCGCATGGAATATTAATTAAACAACTCAATGCTTGAAAATAAAAAAATTTATTTATATCGACCTCGCGCCATAAAATATATTTATAAACAAAAAGAAGATCGACTTGGTATGCGCTATTTTATGGTTTCAATGATTATTTATTTTTTATATCAATATGTTATTAATTTTTTAAATACACATTATTATAGTTTTAATGATACAAGAATAATCACAATCAGCAGGGAGATTTGGCAGATCGATTTCTTAGCAAGCTAGGATGGATAGTAGTGGAATTCAGAGAAAGTTTGCCAGCAAAGCTTAGGATAGTCATATTCAAGAAACACTACGAAAATAGTTGTATCATTCATATACTCGTTCCCTTTCATTGTAAGAGCGTAGATATGGAAGACAGAGGTAGAGCATGTTAGAATAATTAGAATATTTATGTAACCTTATTTAATATTTATTTCCGAGTTTACGTATGTTACCTTATTATAGGTTGATCTTATTCTAGTTTCCTATTTTAGGTTAATATTATTACGTACCGTAGCCCTATATAAGGTTACTATGTGTATCTTCTATGAATCAAGTTATATAATATAATACAACGACATATTATTTCTAACAGAGCAGACAGAATATTCATCACGCTCTCGGTTAAGTCAAGCAACATTTTCTTTTATTTTATCATTTTGTTCATCAATGTTATTCGATCGTACGACCTCTTTGATAAAACTTAATGCTTAAAACTGAAAACAAATTCATATGAATTACCAAGCATATATATATATATTATCAAAATCTCAGACCCAACGTGAGATATAGTTTTCTAAGACGATTCTTTATTTACAGAAACATCATCTTCTCCATTCTCAACCTCTTTGTACTTGTACGATGAGGCACACAAAAGAAAGTAACAAAAGTTGACGCCTCCTAGTACAGTAACCACCCAGTAAACGTTGTCCAGCCTCCCGCCGTTCAAATTATCTGGCAACCAATCCGTCGACCTCCGCACAACATCAATCAGGGCATTCCCTACGTAAAACCCGATCCCAATCGATAGGGAAACAACCGCCGTCGAAGTACTCTTCAAGTACTTCGGAAATTCCTGGTAATAAAACCCGATGTGTCCAGGGAAATGAAACGCTTCCCCCATCCCGGCAAGAGCCAGCGACGGCACCAGCCAGAACACCGACATTGGCACCACCGCGTTGCCCTGATCTTGAAGTTTATGCAACCGGGCGATCTTCAGTCTCCTCGCCTCCGTCAGGGCTAAAACCGCCATGCTCAGGACGTCGAGCACATGCCCGATCCCGATTCGTTGGAGTGGGGTGATGGGTTGCCGACGGAACTTCTTGTCCCACATCGGAAATAAGAATCGATCGAGGAAAAAAATGGTGAGGCAAGTTGATATGAATATGAAAACAGAGATCGTTCCCGCCGGAATCTTGAAATTCCGTCCGACGTGGCGGTCCATCGTGAGAGCCTGGAGGGTTACCATACTCAATTGAATCACAAGTGGAATTGAGACGAGTAATGCACTTGACCACAGTGGAAGCATTTTGATTAGGCTTTTGAAATCTTCCACTTCTGTAATTGTACAGAGCCGCCATGATTTCTTTAAGGTTCCGCTCAGCTCCTTTTCCCCTTCGGTTTTGAGCGCTGCATAGTTCAAAAACCTGTTTCATGGGAATTGTGATTAGATTAATCTCATGGCCTGTTTGTTACGGAAATATCACTCAAAAATACACCAGCGAAACACACATCAGTCGTCTTCAATCGAAACTACCATCCACAAACACACAAAAGAATGACAGTTTTTGCCCGTTTTAACAAGGAGGGTGACATTTGTGTAAAATAAAAAAGTTTGTTATCAAAACCAACATAGTAGGAAAGTAAGTTCATATTTTAGGCATATCATCCTACAAAAAATTAAAAATGTAAAAAGTATAGTTAAATAGTAAAAATTTTGTATTAAAAAATTATGAAAAAGTATTATAATAACTTTACTATAAAAACAAAAAAAAATATAACAAAAACATTGAAAACGAACATTCTCTCAGTCTTTTGAATTCTTATTTGCAAGTGAAATGTGGTTTTCAGTTTTTACCTGAAGGATTTTGTGGGCAAAGCCAGAGGGGTCTTCCCATCATCGTCTTGGCAATAATCATCAGGATTCTCAGAGTGAGTGAGATCATTAACACTCCTTTTCCTAATTGCTGCGACAACAACACGAGCCAGGCCGGCGAAAGGGCTTCCCTGCGGCTTCGGCTGCCGGTAGAAACGAGTGCCGGCCAAAAAGAGGACTAATCCGAGTGCATTCGCGGCGAAAGAAATCCCAAACCCCAACGCCCAACTCACGTTGTCTTGAACATAAACAATGGCGGTGGAGCTTATAACAGAGGAAATGTACATGACGAATATGTACCAATTGAAGCAAATCCCTTGATGCTTTGGTGTGTCGAACTGGAATGCGCCCATTGGTCCCATGGTGAAGCGGGTGCCCGCTATCCCCAGAGACGCCAGCGCCAGGCTGAGATAAAGAACTGCCAATTGGGTTTCGTTTGGGCCTCTGCAGATGTCCGTCGACCTATTTTCGCATGGCGGAGGTCTTAATTTTTTAAAGGCAGCCGTCAGGGATAGCAGCAGCATCCCCTGCATAATGAAGACAAGTTACGGGAATGATGAAGTGATTTTTGCATTAAAATTCTTATATTTGATTCATAAAATATACATTTATTCCCGAATATGAGATGTTCGCATACTCATTTTGAGTGCAAGAAGCCCCCAAAGTAGTTTCGAATTTGTCTGGTATGTTTTCAAAATGCATTTTTTGCTACCTAAACTATTACTATTCACTGTAAATAACATTGTTGCCCTCCTAAGGTGGTCATGATGATTAGGGGTGTCAAACGGATGGATTGGGCTGGTATTAAATAGGTATTAGGTTAATGGATAATAGGTATTCATTACCATTCAATTAATTTTCTTAATTCAAATGGGTAATGGGTAGCTATGGGTACACATTAATACCCATTATACAAAAATATAAGGCTTATTTAATAATTTATTGATAAAAAAAATTCAAAATTTTTTAATTTCATTTTAATTCCTTGTTTTTTTTTTTTGAAACGGATTTTAATTCTTTGAATCTATTCTAAAATTTCAAATATTTTATATTGTATACTTTTATATTTAGTTGTATGTAGCTTTTTTTGTCCAAACACAATTTTTAATTTTTTTATATTTATATAAACCTCGTGCATGCCCTGACCCGACCGGATGCCCGAAATTGGCCCAGAATTGGGCCTGAACCATGAGCCCGAACTGATCCGGCCCTACCCGAACCCAAACTCACCCCGAAACCAAGCCTAAACTCGACTTGGAACCCTAATGAATTTTGAATTACTATTTATAAGTGGGTAATTTTAAAATATTATAAAAAAATAAATGGAGAAAAAAGCGCAAAGTAATTATAGGACACAAAAAATAAAGAAAAAAAAATAAGTTTGAAGAAAAAAAATAAAATGGGTCCACTAAAATATGTGAGTTGTTGGGTTTTCATTTATACTTTTAAGGGTAGTTTTTTATAGGTATTTTTGGTACCTATGATGGGCAGGTTTTAGGGTACCAAATGGGCTACCCTAAACTCGCTCATTACATATTTAACCTAAGCCCACCCAGCCCATTATTTTTTTAGATGAGTTTATTGGGTTAAAACCCAATGGATTTGGGCAATTTTTGGGTTAATGATTTTTTTTGCCACCCCTAATGGTGGTAACAAAATTGGGGACAGAATTGTCAATTCTTGCTAAAATAGTGACAATTAATTCATGGAGTGAAAAATGTATTTTCTAGAAGAGTAATAATACACTCCTCAAATAATTTCTTAATTTTTTTAACTCAAGTGAGGTGTCATGCATTCATTGGCTACACTTTTATAAAATAATTAATAATACTAATTATTGGCCAATGAATGCATGACACATCACTTGAGTTAAGAAAATTTAAAATGGTTATTTGAGAAGTGTATCATTACTCTTTGAAGAAATGTGGAACAAAATCGAAACTAACCTAAAAACACAGGGGGCAAAACGAACTATATATTCATCGATTCATTTTGCCCTGTGTTTTCGGTTAGTTTCGATTTTGCCACACCTTTCTTCAAAAAACATCTTTCACCCCATGAATTGTCACAGTTTTAGCATGAAACAACACTTCCAACCCTACTTTTGTTACCACCATCATTACCTTTTGAGGGCAAAAATGTTATTTATGAAAAAAACAAACTATATATTCATCGATCAATTTTCAAAAAGAAAAGAACTATATATTCATCGATCTATGGTAAGGAAGCATTGAAAATTTTAAGAAACAGGGGTTGAAAGTCACTGACCAGTGATGAGACGAGGGAAGAAATCCAGATTACAGAGTAGCAGCCCAGAAATGAGTCGGCTAAAACCGCTGCTCCAATTGGTAGTATTGTAATGAAGCAGTTGACCACGTTGAAAATCTTAGCAGCACTAATGCTCTTAATGTTGAATTCTTGAATCAGATACACTTCCAGATTTGAAGTTAAGCCTCCAAACGCGAGCGATAACCCAGCCATGGTCACTGCTCTTATGAAATGGCATAACATTAGTGTTGATGAAATATCACAGCCGACACGGAAAAAAACACACCAATATCAACTAGGCTTAATCCACGGAATACCCACTTTTTTCGATCGACAGATAATTTTGTATGTTATTTCATAAATTTCGTTATTCCCGATTCTATTCTAGCGTCCATCTACAACACACAGTTTATTACAAATGACACATTTATAAATCAAAACGCGCTGAGTTAGAAGGAATTACAGACCTAAAAAGAAAGGAAAAGTGATCCAACCGCCTTTCTTGGCCGTTGAAGTTGGCGCAGGTGAGCGCATTTTGGAGTACTCCATATCCATGGTGTTTTTGGAGAAGAATAAGGTAGGAGGTGTGACTATAAAAGATGCAAAAGTCTGGTTAAAGAAGTCAACTCTTGTGTCAATTGTTGGTTAAACTTTGTCCAATAATCACAATAATTGATGGCGTTCTGCATAACAAAACAACAAAAAACGCATCAAGATCTTGAAAATAAAATATATTGGTACTATTTTGTAATTTAGAAATTAAGTTTAATTGGTATACAGGGTAGGTAGAGAAAATCATAACGGTGGTTGTGCAGTCCATTCGATTTTAATAAAAATAGTATAAATTCAAAAACATCGCCTTTATTCTAAAATTATTTTATCGTTAATAATTATTTCATAAAAATATAACCAATGAATGCATGTCACATGAGTCGTTATGCAAAAGTTGTGATGATTAGTTGTGATGTTTATCGTTACTAGTCTAAATTTTCTCTGTAAAAGTGTGAGCGAATAAAGGGCGACGTTTTAGAATTTAATTTTTCATGGTGGTTGGCTTGGACAACATATAAAGCACCAACATTTTTATTCCCACCTGAAAGAAAATCCGATAGTAAGTGAAAAATGGAGAGGTTAGCTAATTGTAAATTGGGAAAGATTTGATGTGGGCTAAAGATTTTATTCAATTTTAGTGCTTTCTGTTCTTGATATTTATAATATCTTTTTGATTGATTTATTCATTCGGAATTGTTATTTGCAGGAACCAAATTACTATTCACATGAACATTTTCCTATAAAAAGTCTATAATGCCCCTTAGTTATAAATATGAAAAGAAAAAAAATCATATTCAAGCAATAAAAATCTCACCCGAGATGGGCAGGATTTTCTTAAAAATCCCACCTGGGATGGGCAAAATTTTCTTCAAATCCCATCCCGGATGGGATTTTGCTTAAAAATCCCTCCCATCCCGGATGGGATTTTGAAGCCAAATCCCACCATCCTGGGTGGGATTTTTAAAATGTTCATGCAAATAGTAGAATCCCACCCTGGATGGGCGAGATTTTGCTTAAAATCCCGCCCATCCTGGGAGGGATTTTCTCTAGGACTTCTTTTTTTTTTTTTTTTAAATAACTAAGAGCATTATAGTAAATTCATAAATAAAAAAAAATTCTGTAAATAGTAATTTGGTCCCTGCAAATAGTATGCCCCTAGTCATTTTGCTCACTGAATATTTATTTTAATATATTGTTGAACTCCACCCGTGAATTATTGGTGCATATGTCAATAATTAATAGGATAAAAAATTTCAGAAATTGATTTCATTCATCATTTGAAATACTCCTTTGCAAAGTAAGCTTCACCAAAAAGAGTTAACTGTTTCTTTTATGAGTTATAACTTACAGCTGCAAAGTAAACTTTTTTAGTGGACAGAAAGCAAATGAAATATTTCCAGTGATAAAAAATGCAGCCTCGAGATTCATTGTCGCGTGCTCTCTTTATATGTATACCTCCAAAATTGTGAAGCATATATGAACCAAGTATTAAAGCATTGTCCATCATTCATTTCATTCGAAAAGTTATGTTTTAATGAAAGAATTATATTTTTATTTCTTTATTTTTTATACATTATTAATATAATTATATCTGACTAATTAACTTGCCTTTAAATAAATACACAAGTGAAAGAATCAAATTACTAATTTTAAATGTAAAGAAAATGCCTTGCAAACTTATGTATTAATTTTGAATATTGGGAGCAGCAAAGGTTAGAGAATTTAAACAAAAAATTATATTTTGAAATTCGTAGAAAAATATACATTCTCAAAACTTAACATTTTTATAATGTAACGAACTATGTATGATTAGGAAGCTGCAATGTTTGTAAGCTGGTGAAGTCTTGTCTTGATGATCAGTCAACTATTGTAAGATGACGTTTGAATGATTTGAAGACCGATTTTAATCATTATTTTCTTTATTTTTTTTTTCTTTCAAAACTCGTCGTTTTAGGTCAGTGCCATCGATCGTTTCCCTGACCTCTCTCTATCCACCTTCATTACCGGGTGGGCTAGCATTATTGGGTGGGCCGTGGGCTTATTATGAGTAAGGGCCGATGCCATGAAATAATGTACTCACGTGAAAGGTAGAAGACTTCCATGCGAGATATAAATTGAATTTGGGACTCCTTCTCTTGTGAGCTAATTTTTGAGGTAGGTTAACTCCCAAATTCATGACAAATGGTATCAGAGTTGGCTCCATAATTCGTCCAACAAAAGCGCCGCTTTCTCATAGCTTTAATTAGTCAAGCGTTGTGTTATATATTCATTAATTAATAATGTAATACTATATTAATAATTATTTATAAAAATGTATTTACAATGTATGTTTGTCACATCACTTACTATTAATACGTTATAATAAATTAATTGAGATACGTAAATATGTTCGCAACGTTATTTGACACATAAGATCCATATTTTTCGCACGAGGCACGATCATATCATATGATTCAGCCGAGGTTCTTTGTAAACAGTGTAATTTACATATAAGCGCAACTATTTAATTCATTGGACTTAAAAAAATTAGTTGATTCACGTTCTTTACACGAGACATAGAAAAAGGCCTAAAAAGGGTCTAAAGTTATATATCCCAAAATAGTGTACATAAACAAAATATACTCACACACTCACTATTTTGCTACTTGAGAAATTATTCAGTGCATTCATTTTACCACGTAGAACTGAAATTAGATATACTTACGGGATAAGTAGCATATATTTGGGAAGGTGATAAACATGTAAGATGCCCAAAAATAAAACTGTGTTTCTATTTTATTATTGGTTGACTGCCCTAGTTTTAAACTGCGGCATATGCACTCATAATTTTTCCTTCCCCTAACTTAAATAAATTAGTTCAAAGTTGATGCATCATAAATCAAACCATATCCATCATTTAATACAAACATCAAAATACTTTATACTCATCATTCAAACTTCATCCTTCATAATCATTCTCATCACTAGTGACCATTTCTTCAACCTCTTGATACTCATAGAAGTAAGCACAAACAAGAAAATAACAAAAGTTAATCCCTCCAAGAACACTAACAAGCCAAAACACATTATCCAATCTCCCCTTGTTTATATTATCAGGCATCCAATTTGTTGACCTTTTCACAGCATCAATAAGGGCAGCTCCAACATAAAAGGCAATCCCAATAGCCAACCCAACAATCCCATTTGACGTACTCTTCAGGGCTCTCGGAAACTCCTGATAGTTGAACGCGAAATTTCCAGGGATATGAAATCCCTCTCCAACCCCGGAGAGAACCAACCCCGGAACCAGCCAGAAAATCGACATCGGAACAGCCGAATGTCTCCCATCATCTTCCAAATTGTGCATTTTCACAATCTTGAGCCTCTTAACCTCCACCAGGGCTGAAACCACCATGCAAACGACGTCGACCAAATGCCCGATCGCGACGCGCTGGAGAAGGCTCATCGGGCGACCCCGGATCTTTTCCCACATCGGTAACAAGAACCTGTCCAGGAAGAAAATGGTGGAGCAGCTGCCTATGAACACGAAAATGCTGATGCTGGAGGGTGGAATTCGGAAATGGGACCCGAGGTGAGGATCCATGGTAAGACCCTGGAGGAGCGACGCACTGTATTGGATGACCAGAGGAACATTGACTAGGATAGTACTCGACCACAGTGGAAGCAATCTGATCACGGTTTTGAAATCTTCTACTTCTTTCACAGTGCAAATCCGCCACTGCTTCCGGATCGACCCGTCTTGCTTCGTGTCTCCTTCCGTTTTCAGGGCCGCCCGATTCCAGAACCTGCGGTTCATACAAATCCCAAAAGTTTATGCTACCTTAGTTCCAAAATAAGTATCATTTTCGCCTTTAAAATTTGTTCCAAAATAAGTGACATTACCCTTATATTGTACTATTTTCTTTTTCCAAAATTACCCTTATATTGGGACGGAGTAGTAAGTTTCACAGGGAAGCATTACCTGAGGAATCTTGAAGGAATGGTAATTACGGCCTGTTGAGTGTCCTGGCAATAATCTTCCTTCTTTTCAGAGGGAAACAATTTTCTTTTCCTGATTCCGGCAACGATGACCCTGGCCAAGTCGACAAAAGGGCTCCCCTGAGGCTTAACCCGGCGGTAGAAACGGCTGCCGGATAGATATGTTGCTAGCCCGAGAACGTTGACGACGCCGGAGATTGCGAATCCCCAACCCCATCCCAGTTTTCCTCCGACGTATCCAATGGAAATTGTGCTTACACCAAGGAACATGTACATTGTGAAAATGAACCAATTGAAGAAAGTGTTTTGCTGTTTTTGTCTGTTGAATTGGTTCGCTCCCATTGGTCCAATGTTGTAGCGTTTCACCCCAACCCCGAAGGATATCAGAGCCAAACTTGTGTAGAGAAGTGCGTACTGAAACCCCGACGGAGTTTCACCGGGCGGAGGCTTCAGCTTCACCAATGATGCTATCATGACTAATAAGAAAGTGCCCTGAAAACGAAGAATCAGACGAGTAAATACCACTATTCAGCTCGACTCGACTTGACTCGAATACAGCCCTACTGCTTTCTCACCAGGGATAAGACCAGAGAAGAAATCCAGATGATGGAGTAGCATCCGAGGAAGGAGTCCGCGAGGATTGCGCCGAGTAGTGGGAAAATCTGGACGCAGCCGTTGAACACGTTGAAGATTTGAGCCGCGCCGATCTCCTTGACGTTGAAGCCTTGAACCAGGTAGGGGATGAGGTTGAAAAATATGCCTCCATAAGTAAAAGTGACACCAATGTTGGTCGCTGAAACATGGAATTAACAACGTTAATCAATCAAAAACAACATTAATTTAAAGCTGTTGCTGCTCAAACTGAACAAATTTCTGAGTACATATATATACACCTATGATGAAAGGAAAGGTGATCCAACCGCCCTTCTTCGCCATGGAAGTAGCTGATTTGAGCTCTAAATTAACAAAAGGGCTTTAATTTTTGAGATTTTGGGAATGTGGGAGAGATTGTTTGGAATATATATATATAATTATTTGAGTGGGGGTGGGGGCTTTGGGGGGGGGGGGGGGGGGTGTGTGGGGTGAGAGTAGTACTGGATTTCGTGATTCATATATGTCATTATCACTAAACAAAATAAGGTGTTTGTGTTGTGGTGCTTCTGAATTTCCATGGAAGTACAGCAGAAAAAACTCGACCGTTGTAATATAAATCGGGGTTTTATAGAAAACGCTTGGATCTCCTTTGCGTTTCTTATGATGTCTATTCATTAATGTCACTATCTTATCCGGATTAAAAATAATACTTCATTCGTCCCACTCAAAGAGTCCAGTTTGTATTACTAAAAACAGCAATACAAATTGGACTCTTTGAGTGGGACAGAGGGAGTAATAGTTTAATATGTCATTCAAAGTTCACGTTCCATGAACAAGAAGGAAACAATTTAAGTTAATCCATATTACGAGTACTCTTTGAGTGGGACGAAGGGAGTACATAACTGAGTTATATATGCAACTGTATAAATCAGGCTAAGTCGTTTTCATTTTTTAGTTTTTATTTGATTTTATTTTTGGTTTCTTGAGAAAATTTATTGTATAATGTGTTTTCACAATTAGCTCAAACTTGAAAAGTGGGGTATAAAAGAAATAAATTATATTAAATTATCTATTTTAAGTTCTATCTTTCTCTAGTGGAACGGAGAAAATAAGACTTTATTAATAGTAACCTCAAATATAATTCAACTTTTCTTTTTCTTTTTTTTTTCTTCTAAATGAAAGAACGTATATTTATGATATCCACATAAAATCTTTCCGCAGCAATTGAAGCCTATGAACTCTATTATTTCAAGGAAGATTCGATATAGAAATCTAGCTCAAGTGTGGTGGTTGAGATTTCAATTCTTCTAATTTAATTAGAAATTTGGCAAACCATTATTGAAGCTTTTACATCATTTGTGACACAGGTTCATATAGAACTCATCATCGCCATTTATAGAAAGGCTCTCCAAATCACTAGTTTCTATGTTCAACAACAAAATTTGTGTTAATGTTATATTCACTCCCATTATTCCATTAAAATATTCATATTTTTAATATTATTTTTAGTAATCAAAGCACGACTTTTTTAATAGAACAAGAGGAGTAATAAAGTACTAAATGCAAGAGATTGATATTCATTTCGTCCTATTTAAATAATCAACTTTGTATAACTGTTTTTATACAAAGGAGTATAAAATCAATGATACAAATGGTCGACAATTCAATATTGATATCATATGGTGAGTGTTTGGCGCATGAGCATGAGAATGAAAATGGGGAATGGATAAGTTATTTTTGGGACTCAAATTAAATTATTATATTTGGTTATAGAAATCAAATCGTTTAAAGTATATCTCATATAGCCAATTTAAAATTTCTTTAATGAAAACTTCATTCATTTTTGGATATAAGATACTCTTTATTCTCATTCACATTATCATTCTCACGCGTGAAACGCACCACATAATTATAGCATTAAAAATGACTACCACCAGCAATATTGACGTCGTTTCTAGTGATATTGCTGGCCAATTTCGTATATTTGAAATATCTTTCTAATAGAACAAAGATAATAAAAAATAAAAATTTTAAAAAAAAAAACGAAAGAGAATATATGAAATTGTCCCAGTTGACCGATGCCAACCGTCGACATTAAAAGCCCGAAATGGGCACAAAGAAAACGGGGGGCCGATCTTAGGCAAAAATGACGATGAACTGCCCACCACTATGGTGATCATGGCCGGCCTAAGCATAGGACATGACCCATAAGTTGTACAATTGCAATAATGTGAGGTCACTTTGTGTACAATGAATGTATCACTGATAAAATACGATTTGCTCGAGTGATTATGGACCAACTAAAACGTAATTGGATATCGGAACCTATTGAACTAGTATCGGAATGACTCTTCTAGATACCAAGAGTGTCCCTCAAAATGCGGGACTATCCCTGCATACTCCAACGCTCAAGTAGTAAGAGCAATAGTATATAATTTCAGTATAATCATAGTAGAATTGTGTACCTCTAGTTTAGAACTTCTTGGTATTTATAGAGTACTTATGTTTTTTCTGTCTGTTAGACTGATTGTGTAACCACCATCGGGTTAATATAGACGTAGTTGTCATCGGGTTTAATGCTGACATAACTATCATCGAGTTTAATGCCGATAAAATTATTGTTAGGTTTAATGCATTTGTAATCGTCATCAGGGATTTTACTTCTTTGTAACTATCATCCAGCCATTACTTTTGTAACGATTGTCATCAACTCCATTATTTAATACAAAAATTGTTACCCTCATGAGGGTAACAATTTTTGGGTGACATAAATATTATTTTTGGGTAAGAGTTATAAGCAATAATAATTGCTTATAACTCTTACCCAAAAATAATATTTTAAGTAAACCCACAACTAATGTTTACTATCTATACCAAAACCCGATTTTCGATATCCGATATCAACACCCAATTTCTGATATATGATACCTACACCAATATCTTTGTTTATATCTTTTCTGAGCTTTTATTTCTTTCGGTCGAGCTGAGTCCAATCAAAATTCACTTTTAGACAAACCAATCAACTGGGATGATTTTGAAGAAATTATCATTATGTAAAGGAGTTAAAAAGTAAGAAATTTTAGATACTTTGCTTAGTGTAACAAAATTATAAATATATATATATAAAAGATTTATGATCATTTTTCGTTTATACTTATTTACATACTCAAAATGCATTATTGGGTTACGGGAATCAAGTTGGCTAATTATGAAGACTCTTTTGGTCAAATACCTATTACCCGATGTAGGCAATAACATCATCTTCTCTTGTTCAACTAGTCTATTTCAAAGATAGTCGTTTTTTATACGACACAAAATTCAGAAAAGGAATATGGAAACAAGAAGGATAATCATTTTTTTGAAGGTTTACTAACTTTTTGTCCACTATATTTTTGACTTTGCTTCTTTTATTACTAAAATATATTTATTGATTAATTATTTTCTATCCCATATATAAATTTATGAAGTTGTTTGATTTTTGGGTCTTGCGTATTTAAAATACATATTTTATCCACTAACTGTTACTCTCTCTATTCGATTAGAAGAGTATTATCTTACAAAAATTCACACTTTCACTCCCATTTTAGCTGATGTAGTCAATAACTTATGAAGAGAATTATGGTAATTTCTTAAAATTGGAGACAAAAATAAAGGTAAAATTTTTTTTTTCTTCTGTAAAATAGAATCAGACAATCTTATATCATAGAACAAAAAGTAATCATACCTATATTTTTCACTATTTATATTATTGTTTACTGTGGAACAACACTTTTGCCAAGATGGACAATGGGCAAAGAAAGTCAAAACCTATTTCATTCCAAACGAACTGATCATCAAAGAACTGATGGACCCGGTCTGAAAACATCGCACAGCAGCAGTGTTAACGCACTGCGGCAAAGCTCCATTGGCTGAAACGGATCTCCTGAAATTTTGGTAATAATTATTAGGGTTTTGAGTGTTGAGAAGAAGGTGATCGATAGGATTACGATACCAAGTTTTTTGTTGATGTGACGGTCCCCGATTAGAGAGGTTGAATGAATTGGCTATAGCTTGCGTGGATCGCAATTTGGGTGCGCCACTATCTACAATTCATCAATTCTACTCCTCCAGTTTATAGTTTCAGTATTTGTAGCTTGGGGGAGACGATTTTTAAGAATCTAGGAACAGGGGCTGTATTTGTTTACTTCGACTGACAATATTTGACCTGATACGAACTCGATACTTTAGATTAACATAGTCCATTAATTTATGGCAAGAACTTGTATTCGATCGGTCGGATAATTCTACATTTTTTAAAATTATTTTTAGAATCATGGGCTCTTTTTTTTTATAAGAAAAGGTATCAATTTGAGTTTAAAAAGTGTTATGTGTATAATATGAAATACTGTGTATCATTTATAGCATCAGATGTGTTGAGTTTAACCGCTAATATACTAAATGTTTCTAAAATAATTATTAAAAAAAATGTATCATGTATAACTTTTGGTGTGTCGCCTGTTTCTATACAAGATCGATGTTAAAGGTAGGATTACCATATGTCTAGCCTGTTTAAAAAAATAGCGCAGATTTCCTTTAACCATGCATGATAAGAGACTTCTTAGTTTATGTACAATTTAAATTGTCCCTTCGAAAGAGATGTGATTATTTCTTATGCAACACAGAAATACGGTATAAACTCGATACGATAAAGTGATCTGTCAACTTATATATACATTTCAAATAGACCATGCATGTTTGACACGACACGAACTAAACACCTTAAATCTGAATGATTGATTATTAATTCATATACAATTCAAATAATCACCTTAAAAGAGTAATATAACAACATTTGACACGATACAAAAATACGATATGAACTATACACGATACAACCCTCTCATCAACTTATATACAACCCGAATCACCACTAACCTCACCTTCTGATCAAGTTGCTTCCACCACTACGTACTCTCTAGGTCTTAATTTCATCCACCACCCAACAGATTTGACAGTAGTAACAATTAAAAAGCTGAAAACACAACTTATAAATGTCTTTTTTCTGCATATTTCCACCCAGCGAAAATCATGTTAAAAGTTTACGATAATGGCGCACTCAAAATTCCATAGCCAAATTCTCACAAACAACCCTTTAACTGTCGGCACCCCCCCAAAAAAACCCTAAAATATGTTGGTCATAACTCAAGTGGTAATAACACTTTCCTTGCAAGAACTAGGATAAACTGCGCACTTCGATTCGTAGGATGTTTTACTAGCTAGCTAGATGAACAATAGCCGGAGAGTCCCGGTTTGGGTGGTGATGAAAAGGAGAGTCTTGTAATATCGGAATCGTGAATTCGAATCCTTGTGAGTTGTAAGAGAGAAAGAGAAATTCTTGTTAAATTTTTCGTGTTTCAGAGTATGATTAACCAAAGTGTTAATTAATAAGTTAAGATATATTTGGTTGGTTTTTTTTTTATTCCTTGCTATACCTTTAAGTACATTCGATGTATCTACTTTTTTTGTGCAGTAGACTAGTTAGAATTAAAATAACTAAATATGATCTTTTATTTTTTTTTTCATCACTTGGACAAGAAATTTATGATTTTGTCATTAAATAATATAGATGCATAATTTCAATTTATGTCACTGATGCATGGAATAATTTCTCAACTAGGTGACACTAGTATAAAACGATATGAATATCCGTTATCTTTTTATACGGTTAAAATTGTTGATTTTGACATTTTTAATATATCAATATCATAAGGTGAATGTCAACTATTATTTACATTATCACTAAACTTTTAGATTCAATGCTATAAAAATTCCTTATGTTAGTATTTGACATAGTTATGTGATTTCCTCGGCTAGCTCGTGATGTCATTAGTAGAAATTTATATAATTTCTCTGTCTCAGAGTCAAGTTTCAAAATGTTTTTTTTTTTTTTTTGTTCCATTAAAAGATAGCAAAATTTTGATTTATTTACTTCTCATACTTTTACTAATAAAATTATGGTTGATTCAGAATTAATTCAAACATAGAAAGTAATGACACTAGTGAAAAAAAAATAGTTATAATTTACTTATTTTAAGTGTTGTACCTCGCAACTCATAAAAAATTAAACATTATTTAAATTTGACTCTTCTTATGAAACAAGCGGAGTATAATATAAATTTTTGAAAGTCAAATCTAATAAATCATTGTGGCAGTACTTTTTCCTTGATTTTATATTTTTATGGTGGAAAAGAAAAGCTAATTATACTATATAAGCATTAAGTAATGGCAATCTTTCTCAATTATACAGTTAATTTATACTTTATAGTGGAAAATCACCTAAAATAAAATGTATTATATATACTTCATGAGTGTTGCATAAATTAATAATCGAGTGGTAATGAAGGTATCCACGTCTTATATATAAAATTGTATGGTCATTAATAGTTTTTTTTTTTTTTCTTTAACGTACATACCACATCATTCACTATGCAATTTTAATTTTGCAATTACCACTAAACAAAGTAATATACATATCCACTATCATTTATTGACCTAATACTTCTACCTTCTCATTAAAAAAATTATCATTTTTAAAAAAGATTGAATTATTTCAATAGAATGGTCATGTTTTTATTTATCTTTACGTAATGGCTGTTGTTATTGACAGAGCAATAATTAGCAGTCCGAGCAATTTTTTAGATTTTTTTCTAAAATGCCCTTTTCAATTATCGCAAACGCTTACTTCCTTAATTATATATATATATATATATATATATTTTTTTTTTTTCTGTTTTTATTGACAAAAACCACATGACTAATCGGCCGAATCTAATACTTCTCCGAGGCACCCGCCGAAATACAACAATCCATCTCATTATGTCGTTGTATGGACTTCCCGATTTAGTCTGGGCTCATAAAAGAAAAACTTTCTTTCACGCCATAATTGTAAGTGATCGTCGTATAGTCGATGTTTCTTCTCCGACAGTAACTGTGGACCGCTCGTTCGCCAGTGTTCAGAATCTAAGTGCAGATTGATAAATGGATCCCCAACACACTAAAGATGCTAAGGAATTTGGAGAAGCAGAATGGACGTTCTTCATGGATGCTTATAAGTGTTTGTCAAATGAATCGCAGAAGCTTCAGGTGGAGGAAGAAATGTTGATTTCCAATATCTACGATTTTTGGTCAACTCAAGGTTGACTTTCAGGGGATATATACTATTTTTATTTTTAGCTAACCCTCCTAATCAATAGCCTTTTTGTTGAATAATTTTACTCCTTGAAACTTCTCAAATTGCCTCTGTTAATGAAGATTTCAGTGTACAAACCAGAGCAAAAGAGATGGAAGTTGTTTACGTACCTAAATTTTGATGGACATAGTCACATTTTTCTCCTCGTTTTCCTAATCAAATTGTTGAATTCAATTAGAAAGTGATACATTTTTCCAAGACCCGAAGAAAGATTGTGTCGTCGTCTTTATGGGATATTTGTGGTCCATTTCCATACTCTTCATATCAACGCATGTGTCATGGGGTTCATCCACGACTTTTGTTTCTTCCCAACCATTTCCACGCCAATGATTTGTTGGAATCATTAATCTATTTCCGTTTTACTGGGCGACCTCCTAAGCTTCCTAACTGATTTCTTCGCTAGTGTACCTGGGCTTGGGGTACAAGTAGCTGAACATCATCGGCAACTGGGCTTCGACGCCGGTGGGGTGTGAGTATGGGAGGCCTGATCCTCATTTGTGGGTGGAGGCAATAGGGGGCGATTAGAGGAGAGTTTCGCAACTGACAGCTGTAATATGTGTCTAAAACTCTGGATTATCTGGGTTGAGTGGAGGTGGGACTTGTTCAATGGGTATAGAGCCATTTGGGAGGGTGGTATTCAATTTCAGTGGGAGTTTTCTCTGGGGAAGAGGGACCAGCGGCGGTGGCTCAGATGATGTATTAGTATTGGCTGGTGCGATTTTTGTGAATGAGAAACAGAAAATTTTAGGCAGTAAAGATAGACGGGAGCTTGTAGGTGGAATAGGATGATCAGCCTGAAAAATAATAAAGGTTATTTTAGGAAAAAACATAAAGGTTATTCTAGCTGCTAATTATTGCTCTGACAATAACAGCAGCTGTTGTGCATAAAATTGAAATTTACATTAGGACTAGCCCAATGGGTTACAACAAAGAAACAGTAATATATAAAGAAGCTCAGATCTATGTTCAGGTCGGAAAGATCATATAAACCTAATTTGTCTGTTATAACTTTTGATCGGATATAAATGCTCAGCTCGGTCCTAAAAGACTTAATAAACTCATGAAGGCTTAAGGTCGGAAAACATTATAAATCAACTTGGTAATTTTAGATCGGTAAAAACTTATCAACTCAGGTCGGTCAAGATTGAGTCGGAAAAAGTACAATTCTACTAGAGAAGCCCAGGTCGGTAAAAGCTTAAGAGAAGTTAGATTGGTCAACAGTGTTAAAGTTCAGGTCGGTAAATAACTAAAACACATAAAAGCTTAGATCGGTGAAGAGTAAACCGATCCGAGATAATATATTCGAAACAGTTAGATATCATGGTGGGACCATTATCTTAATATATGCAGAGCAATGATGATAAAGGAGCCAAAGTTAAAGCCAGCTTTCCTGGAGCGGCAAAAACCATCATTGCAAGAAGAATAAAGAGGAGCGTATGTCTTCAGGACCCAACGGAACCATCAAAAGTAAGTTTATAAATACTCAGGCACAAGCCTCATTCAAGTAAGGGGGAATCAGCTATTTCTGGCAATTCTCATTAGCATTTTTAAAAGCTCTTCTCTCATTTACAATTTTTCTGAGCACTCTTGTTCTATATTGCTTATCTCTTTCATGTTACTGACTTGATCGTCGGAGTTTATACAGGGGGGAAAGCCCCGCTCCTTTTCTGAATTGATCATCAATTGGTGAACGGAGCAGTACGAAATCATCAAGTTTCATCCTCTTTGCCAAGCTCAACAACCTTACTTAGTTCATCCCTAAAATTGCTCATCTCCAGTTGGGCCATTGGGTTCTTCAAAGCTTCATTTGAATTGGGCAATTACTGTCTTCAAGAGTTCTTTGGGCCGTGAAGAAGCATCGTTCCCTCATTGTAATTTTTGCGTCACATCAACTGGCGCCGACTGTGGGGGACGTTTGATCAGATTATTTCATCAAATTTTCCTCATTTAAATAAATTTGTTGAAACCATGACGCAAACTCATTCAGGAAATGGTGCTTCTTCTTCTGACAACCTCAATGGGCTCACCGTTACAACCGCTTTGGTCCCTACCGTTTCTGCCACCAGTTCTAATCCTCCATCTGATCCACCAACTACTACCACCCTTGTTGAAACTCTCACCCCGGAACAGGAACAGGCAGAAAAAGATAGGTTCTTCCGTTTATTTCCAGAACTATTTCACTTAATAAACCATGTTGCTCCTATCATCTCTACTCTTAATACAGAACCTCCCCTTACAACCACCACCACAGAAGCAGTTAACACAGAACACCCCTATGGTTTACACTGGTCCCCAACCATTCCCCCACCCAGGGCTATCATCAACCCTGTGTCCAACCCCTCTGCTGCTTTAATGTCTAGTCTCCCCCCACAATCTACTACTATATGTCCTCCACAACCTGGGAGAGTTAATTTTTCTTCAATCAGTCATATTGCTGGTCCTCCTAACCCTTCTGTGGCACCACCTGTTTATACCACTGTAGCTCATACTCAGGCTAATCTTACTTTTTCGGATCCCTTTATGGCCCCCAATGCTCAGTTCAATAACGGTTCTCTTATGTCAGGCCTGCCCTTTCCCACTTTAGGACAACAAGTAAGTCAATTGAATCAACCTGGCCATGGCATACAAATCGGCCAAATGAATCAACCCTGTTATTACCCCGGATACACCACTACAGCCAACCCTGCAATGTTTCAGCATTATGGTTTAGGCAATAACCGAGCCATGCAGCCGCCCTTAGAAAATATTCCTTTACTTAATCCAAATTATTATCCCGGGCCCGGCCTAGGAAACTATTACCTCGGCCTGGGGGGACACCCCTTAGGTCAGTCCGGATATCCCCAACTCGGCCTACCCGGATCTGGATATACTCAGATCGGACGAACTGCCCCCACGTCTCGCGTGTCTCATCCTTTTGGATGGGAGATTCAAATGGCACAATTTCCCCCTGGATACAGAGGCCTAGGTAAGGTTGACAAGTATGACGGTACCACCGACCCCACGGCTCACTGGATGCAGTGCATGAGCGTCATGGATGCTGCCAACCTGTCCGACGCTAACCGATGCATGACATTCCATCTGACACTTAAAGGTCAGGCCATAAATTGGTATTGTACTTTGCCCCGAAATTCTATTCATTCTTTAGATCAGTTTGGTGACCTGTTTTTAGCCAATTTCATGGGTAATAAGATATTGTCTAAACCGATTTCACATTTAATGAACATAACACAAAAAATGGGAGAGGGATTACAGGCATACATAGATCGGTTCAATATAGAGTCTAGGCAATGTCATGAAAAAGATGATAGAATAATGATGGGATCATTTATTAATGGGTTACGGTCAGGACCTTTAGCTACTGAATTGGCCATCCGACCCCCACATTCTTATTTTGAAATGATGGTTACTGCTGTTAACTTTGCTGTTGTTGAAGATGCTACAGCTATAAAACAGGAAAGGGAAAGAAGTTTTTCCGATTTATATGGTAAGAGGAAAGCTCCTTCCCCAATTCTTACATCGGGAGGAAATAAGAAATTAAACTTTGCCAATACCACTAATTCCATTCCAAAGGCCGGGGTAAGTGTAAACACTGTGCAGGTATCCGAGCCCTTCTCAGTCCCTCGAGCTGACATATATGCTGCCATTCAGAGTCAAGGGCTGCTGCCCCCAGCTCGACCCATGACGGGTCCCACAGATCGGCTCAATCCGGGCAGGTATTGTAATTACCATAAAAACATTGGTCACAATACTAATGACTGTCGTGATTTAGCTGCAGAAATAGCTAAATTAATTCAAGCTGGGAAACTACCACAATATACACAAGTAGCACCTCTACCTAAACCGGTGACTTCAGCAATCCGTGAACGATCTAACGGATGCTACCGATGTGGAGAGACTGGTCATCTTGCCCGCGAATGTCCCCAATCCGACTCCCGAGCCCCAAATGCTGGGGGTAACACCGACCTGAATATAGCAGGGATTGTAAACACCATAGCAGGAGGACCAACCCAAGGCGACTCTAACCGCCAAAGGAAACAGGTATACCGGCAAAGGAACTCTATTCTAGGTAAGCGTAAATCAGATACCATGACACCAGGCATTACTTTCGATGACACAGATACATTTCTGTCTTTCAATTGTGACGATCCACTAGTGATCGATTGCTACATTTCAAATTACCAAGTACGTAGGACATTGTTAGACACGGGTAGTTCTAGCAATATAATTACAACCAAGGCACTGGCTGGTTGTCAATTACACAAGGCACAGTTAAGTCCAGTTCGGACACCATTGATTGGCTTCGGCAATCACCATGTTATACCTGTGGGACACTTGAGTATTCCCGTCACGTTACTGGCTGGACAGCTAAAACGTACGGAAACCATAGACTTCGTGGTCATTGATGAGCCATCACCATACAATGTATATTTGGGACGGCCTGGACTAAATCAGTTCCAGGCCATAGCATCTACTGTACACATGCTTTTAAAGTTCCCCACCATAGGTGGGGTAGCTTCTATTCGTTGTGATGTCTTGCAGGCAAAGCAGTGCTACATGGCTTCCTTGAAGGAACCGACCCCCGTAGATCTGAAATCAAAAATTACTTCTACCGTCAGGCCGACCTCCGTTAACATTACCGATCTAACAGGTGGCTCGGACCTGTCCATTGAAGCAGGGGCCGAGGTAAGAATTATTCCCCTCGCGGCCGATCCAAACAAGGTAATAAAAATTGGGGCTGATTTGCCCCCTCAATTACAATATGATTTGCTTAACCTTTTGCGTGAATTTGCGGAAGTTTTTGCTTGGGGACCGGAGGATATGCCTGGCATTTCTCGAAATATCATTGAACACAGGTTATCCATTGATCCCAATCATAGGCCGATCCGACAACGAAAGCGTAACCTCGGGGGAGAACGTAATAGATATGTGGAGATCGAAGTCAACGCCCTGTTGGAAGTACGTATCATCCGAGAAGTAGATTATCCGGAATGGTTGGCTAACCCCGTGTTAGTTTCCAAACCAGATGGTTCATGGCGCATGTGCATAGACTTCACCGACTTAAATAAAGCATGCCCCAAAGATTGGTTCCCATTGCCTTTGATCGACGTGTTGGTTGACGCTATAGCTGGATTTCGATTCCTTAATTTCTTGGATGCATATAAGGGATATCATCAAATCTTCATGGCCAAGGAAGATGAAGAAAAAACATCTTTTATTACAGACAAAGGTACATATTGCTTCATAACCATGCCTTTCGGTTTAAAGAATGCTGGAGCTACTTTTCAACGTTTAGTGAATAAAATTTTCAAAAAACAGTTAGGTCGAAATATGGAAGCATATATTGATGATTTACTTGTAAAAAGTAAAAATGAACTTGCTTACTTATCTGATTTACGTGAAACCCTTGAAACACTAGCCCAATATAAATTAAGGTTAAATCCAAAAAAATGTGTTTTTGGAGCCACTTCAGGAAAGTTCTTAGGATACATGGTTTCTGAGGGGGGTATCTCGGTTAATCCTAAGAAAGTAGAAGCTGTATTGAAAATGCACCCGCCTAGGACAATTCGGGAAGTACAACAATTAACGGGTAGATTAGCAGCTTTGAATAGGTTTTTAGCCCGATCAGCAGAACGAGCATTACCATTTTTTAACATTTTAAAGAAAACTGATAAGTTTTTGTGGACCCCGGAATGTCAAAATGCTTTTGAACAATTAAAAAAATACTTAGCTTCTTTGCCATCTTTGACTATGCCTATTCATGGAGAACAATTGTACATGTATATAGCTACTACCAAATCTGTCATTAGCTCGGTTTTGCTCCGAGAAGATAACCGGGTCCAGAGACCCATCTATTTTGTTAGTAAAGTTTTGCAGGCCGCAGAGAAAAATTATTCTAGCCTAGAAAAGCTAGTCCTGGCTCTAGTTCACTCCACACGGCGTCTTAGACCTTATTTCAACTCGCATGGAGTCACCGTTTATACTGACGCACCCCTCAAAGCCATCTTACAAAAAGCAGGAGTTTCAGGTCGACTCACCAAATGGGCCATTGAATTAGGAGATTATGACATCACCTTTGCCCCACGCACAGCAGTCAAAGGACAGGTGTTGGCGGATTTCATAGCTGAAGGAGTACCAGACAGCCAAGAGAGCATATCTAGCCCGACAGAAAAAACCGATCTGCTTTTAGCTATAGCCGAGGGTGACGATGCGTGGACCTCTACGTAGATGGGGCCTCAAGCCAGTCCGGATCGGGTGCAGGGATCATACTCACCAGCCCGGGAGGAGAAATTCACACGTATGCTTTACGATTCTGCTTCACAGCCACAAATAATGAAGCAGAATACGAAGCTATGATAGCCGGCCTGAAGTTAGCTCGGAAATTTGGAGTCGAAAATCTAAAAATTTGTTCAGACTCTCAGCTCGTGGTTAAACAAATTTTGGGGGAGTATAAGGCTAAGGATCGACAAATGGAGGAGTATTTAACATTGGTGCAACAGCAACTAAAATTCTTGCAAAAATGGGCTATAGAGCGGGTCCCGCGAAGCAAAAATACAAATGCTGATGCCTTGTCCAAATTAGCTTCTTCGGTTTTTTCTCACCTGACTAAAACCGTCTTAGTAGAAGAAATACATAACAGAAGTACAGCTGAACCAATAATATTGTCTATAAGTGAAGGACAGGATTGGAGATTTCCTATATGGCAATACCTACAAGATGGCACTTTACCAGAATCCCGGAAGGAAGCACAACGGATACAAAAGAAGGCTGAATACTATCAAATAATTGGGGAAGACCTGTATAAAAAGGGTTTCTTGATGCCTTTGCTGAAATGCTTGGGATCGGGAGAAGCAAAGGCCATGCTGAAGGAAGTACACGAAGGAGATTGCGGGTCTCACATTGGGGCTCGGAATTTGGCTAAAAAAATAATCGGGGCTGGGTTTTATTGGCCTCGGTTATTCCAAGAAGCAGTAGAGTATGTTCAACGGTGTTCCAGTTGCCAACACAACGCGACAATTCACAAGTTGCCGGCCTCCAGCTTTACGGGGATAATTGCCCCATGGCCTTTCGCAGAGTGGGGGATAGATCTTATGGGTCCGTTTCCTAAGGTCGGTTCATGCCATTACCTTGTTGTGGCCATAGATTATTTCACAAAGTGGGTAGAAGCCGAGGCACTTACAAATATTACGGGGCGAACCGTAGCTCGGTTTCTTTGGAGGCAAGTCATTTGTCGTTTCGGTGTGCCCAGATCGGTTATTTCGGACAATGGAACCCAGTTCGAATCTAAAGAATTCACAGCCTTGTGTTCAAAACTTGGCATTACCCAGCGTTTCGCATCGGTAGCCCATCCTCCAGCAAATGGACAAGTAGAACTCACAAACCGAACTTTGTTGCACGGGCTGAAATCCAGACTAGAAGATAAAGGAAAAAATTGGGTAGAACAATTGCCCCATGTGCTTTGGTGCCACCGAACCACGCCTAAATCAGCCACAGGAAAAACCCCTTTCGAGTTGGCCTTCGGGGTCAATGCAGTCATCCCCCCAGAAATACAAAGTGGAGCCCCACGAGTTATGCACTTTGAAAGAAATCAAAATCAGAAAAACTTGGAGCTCGGCCTGGATCTGATAGAAGAAGTTCGAGACTCGGCCTATGTACATCAACTAAATTACAAAAATTTAGTTCGGCAACACTATGATGCTCGGGTCAAACATCGAGCCTTTGTACCAGGAGATTTAGTCTTACGAAACCGATCTATCAGCAAACCACAAGAACAAGGCAAGCTATTTTCTAATTGGGAAGGGCCTTATCGAGTAATCGAAGCTCGACCTACCGGAAGTTATATTTTGGAAGACTTGCAAGGACGATTGATTCCACGAACTTGGAATACAGCACACTTGAGGAAATATTATCAGTAAAGCAGTTCGAGTTAAAGAAGTAAAAATTTGAAGAAAACAGAAAAGATCATTTTTTCGATAATCAAGCTCGGTTACAAGGACGATCTGAAAAGTACAAGAGTTCTTCGAAAGGGACCAGAATCAGAAAAAATTCTACAAAGTGTAAAGCCGATTACATCACTGCAACTGCATCTAGGCATGCTACCTACATTCCTCATACAGCTGTAAGGAAGGGCAAGCCCGATCTAAAGGAAGGCCGATCTCAAGAAGGAGGAGCTTGGGAAGAGGCTTCATCCGCTATCTCCTGGGGGTTGGCCACCGGATCCTCTTCGACCTTTTCTGGAATGGGAACACCGATGTCTCGGCATTCTTGCTTGATTTCTTCTACTAAGTCGAAAGGATCACATCCCTCCGGAAGCAAAGAAGACTGGGCTATGGAGTCTTCTGGAGCACCTTCTGCCGACCTGGAGCCTTTTAGCTCGTCCCAGCATATAGTGTACCCACACTGGATTAGCTCGAAAAAACGCCGGTTCATCAACTCCAGAAGGGTCCCTTCCTTAAAAAGTCTCAGCTCGGCCTGACGAGATGCTTCAGCCTCTTCCGAACTGACCATCGCTGCAGCCTTCTTTGTAGCCTCTTCGGCAACTTTCTCCAGGGCAGTTTTCTCCTTCAGCCAGGAAGACTTTTCTTCTTTCAGGGCCTTTATTTCTGCTTCCAGGCCTTGGACCTTGGTCACCAGTTGGCTGGACTTAGTGCTCAGGTCTTGGTTTTGCTGCATTAGCCCGGTTTTTTCAGCTTCAAGCCCTGAGATCTTGCTTTTCTCGAGCCCCAGCTGCAACTCCAGTTCCTCCACGGCCTTGTTCGGATTCTTCGACCTCTCCAGCTCATAGCTTTGGGCTAATATATCCAAAGCTGTTGTACGTCTGTTTGTGGCCGCATAATTAAACAAGACCTGCAAAAATCCGATAAAAGGATAGTATGAAAGTAATGTCCCAGGTAACCTTTTATTTCAGAAAAAAAAATTTCTTTAACCATGTTCGGAAAATCACCTTTTTTATATGCGAGGCTATACGAGCCTCCTGTTCCACCACTTCATTCAAATGATCCCGGAGCTTCTCGTTGGCTCGGATAATCTCCTCGAAAGATTGAGAAGACTCGGCCGCCAATTCCTGAAATGGCATAAGATCCTCTGGTGGTGGTTCCGGCAAATCGACCTGGTGAATAGGCCGAGCTAGGGAGATCGGTCTCACCTTTTGATCTCTTAGCACGATGACCCTCTCTGTGGTCACTGGGTCTGCGGGACCCAACAAATCATCAGGATTAGGCAGCTCGGCTCCAGCGGGAGGGCCCGACAGAATTTGTGGAGCCTTGGCAGCCTTGGCTGCCTGAATTTCTTCAGGGGTCGGCCTGTTCTTTTTTGTGACCCGGGTCGTCAATACCGAGCTGGGTGGATCGGTAACCTCTACCTCATCTGTAAGATCGATCTCAGCCGATCTTTTTGAAGATCCTGAAGCTGTGGCAGGTTTGTTGGCTTTTTTCTTCCTTCCGAACCCGCCAAGACTGCCTGAAAACAAGCAACATGCAAAAATCAAAATTACCGAGCTATGAAGGAAGAGGATATCATAAATAAAAAGTTCAAGGGACAGGTATTTACATTCTCCTTTCACACCGGGGGCTTGGCTCAGCCCGGCCCAAACCAGAAGACCCTCTGAAGGGGACCTAGCCGAGTATTTAACCGTACAGGTATAATTTTTTAAAATTTTATAATCTGACTGCACTACAGGGTTAGATATATCTCGGGTTTGATCAGCCGGGAGTATCACTTGAGACCAACGACAAGGTAAGTTTGCTTCATTGGCCTTTACCATAATATATCTAGCCCTCCAATTTTTGTTAGTATCCGGGGAGTCGGTCAGAAGGATACGGCTATTCCTACGTTTTTGAAAGGTTATCCACCCCTGGCCATAAGGATACGAGCGGGCAGTGTAAAATTGAAAAAACAGATCTATCGAGGGTCGGATTCCGGCCCCAGCACATACGCACACAAATCCTATCAAAAACCTAAAAGCATTAGGAACTAACTGGCTCAGTCCGATATGCAAAAAAATCCATCATCTCATTTAAAAAATCGGGAACAGGGAACCTCAGCCCGAACTTCAAGTGATATTCATAAACACCGACCCAGTTCTCATCAGAAACGCTATTTATCCTTTCTACAGATGTTGGTAAGCGGATATGGATATTTGGGCTTATATGATTGTCTGACCTAATTTTTTCTAAATCTGACTTAGTTATTTCCGAAGCTATATCTTGAGGTTTAAACTCATGGGTGACGGCCGAATCTACATAAAGCAGTACCACAAATCATGCATAAATAACAGATAAAATTTTATGTATAATTTGCAAAAATTTAAAAAGAATCAAGCAAGGAAGGAACACACTCACCTGCAGCCGGAACCTGATGCGATGCTCCGGTACCCGAACTTTTTTCTGAAGCCATTTCAGACAGACGAAGAGGACAAAAAGAGGCCGACGGGATGATGGCGACGACAAAGTGGTAATACGAACGAAATCGACGGAGCGGAGAAAGAACACTTTCGGATTCCAGCAAACCTCGAAGACTTCGGCTGACAACAGGAAAGTAGAAGAATTTAATTTCTTTTGGTCCTTCAGGAAAGTAATTAGCAAATGGTGCCGATTGATTGATTGTTCTCACAACTTTTATAATTGAGCCTTGGGGAAATCGAAGAAACAGGGACAGACCAAAGGCTGTGCGCATTAATAGCACCTCGGGAGCATCAATGACCTTGGGAGATGTATCGGATTGCTACAATAAACAAAAAGACGTGTCCAGACTAATCCGCCTCTTCGAAATACCGATCTAAGGTAATGTAAAAGGTACGCATGTATTTGTCCGAAAACTATTCAAATTCTTTAGATCGGTACTATAATTATTGCTTATAGGTCGGATAAACACTGAATAAGTACCTAAAGTCACAGATTCGGCTTAATAAAATATGGATGTTGCTTAGCTCGGAAAATTAGCTCGAGTTAATATTTAGAAATTCATATCCTTTACGCTAAGCCTTAGCTCGGGAAATCCAAGGAGTATTAAGTTTTAGATCGGAAAAACCTAATACTGGGGGGGCTTGTTGTTGTGTATAAAATTGAAATTTCCATTAGGACTAGCCCAATGGGTTACAACAAAGAAACAGTAATATATAAAGAAGCCCAGATCTATGTTCAGGTCGGAAAGATCATATAAACCTAATTTGTCTGTTATAACTTTTGATCGGATATAAATGCTCAGCTCGGTCCTAAAAGACTTAATAAACTCATGAAGGCTTAAGGTCGGAAAACATTATAAATCAACTTGGTAATTTTAGATCGGTAAAAACTTATCAACTCAGGTCGGTCAAGATTGAGTCGGAAAAAGTACAATTCTACTAGAGAAGCCCAAGTCGGTAAAAGCTTAAGAGAAGTTAGATTGGTCAACAGTGTTAAAGTTCAGGTCGGTAAATAACTAAAACACATAAAAGCTTAGATCGGTGAAGAGTAAACCGATCCGAGATAATATATTCGAAACAGTTAGATATCATGGTGGGACCATTATCTTAATATATGCAGAGCAATGATGATAAAGGAGCCAAAGTTAAAGCCAGCTTTCCCGGAGCGGCAAAAACCATCATTGCAAGAAGAATAAAGAGGAGCGTATGTCTTCAGGACCCAACGGAACCATCAAAAGTAAGTTTATAAATACTCAGGCACAAGCCTCATTCAAGTAAGGGGGAATCAGCTATTTCTGGCAATTCTCATTAGCATTTTTAAAAGCTCTTCTCTCATTTACAATTTTTCTGAGCACTCTTGTTCTATATTGCTTATCTCTTTCATGTTACTGACTTGATCGTCGGAGTTTATACAGGGGGGAAAGCCCCGCTCCTTTTCTGAATTGATCATCAATTGGTGAACGGAGCAGTACGAAATCATCAAGTTTCATCCTCTTTGCCAAGCTCAACTGCTCAACAACCTTACTTAGTTCATCCCTAAAATTGCTCATCTCCAGTTGGGCCATTGGGTTCTTCAAAGCTTCATTTGAATTGGGCAATTACTGTCTTCAAGAGTTCTTTAGGCCGTGAAGAAGCATCGTTCCCTCATTGTAATTTTTGCGTCACATCAGCAGCCTTACGTAATTTGTATACTCGTACTAATATAACTATATGTGACCAAAAATTAATTCATACTTAAAAAGTAAGAATATGCATAATTTATATTTAAAAAATGATGACAAATCACTTATTTACAACTCATAAAAATCGCGCTAAGAAGGGAGGAGTACGTTACACGCGCAAAAACGACAACCACGCATCCGAATGATAGCAAACTAAACATCCCAAATGATCAATGGTCAAGCTTACATATAGACCCAACTTATAAGATTATTATTTAGAATAATGATACATTCAATAAATCATAGCGAAGTTTGGCGCTTTCTTACCAAGCTAATACTAATACTATTAATTAGTATCATTCCCCAATTTTTCACCAACTCTCCCATATTTGTACATATAACCATGCACAAAATACATAATAACCAAAATTTACAAACCCAATCCCATCAACTAACAAGCGATTGATATATGCAGAGAAATCATATAGATGTGGAAGCGTTTTGAGGGATGTGAGGAATTTGGTAATACAGCGAAATTTGTCCCTGAAAATGGAACCCTTCTCCAATCCCTTCAATCGGGCATCAGCCACCACTGATTTTGGTGGGATTTGACAATTTCGAGTCGTAATAGTTTTTCAACTTTGTATCAAAATATTTGTCAGTTTAGCGATTATCGATACTTTTTTTTTTTTTTTTCAGATTTGCCTTTACATGGTATTTTACTTGACATGCTATTAACGGATAGTTTAATAGTCATTTTGAATCCCTTTTCGATTCGGGTTGTAAATTTTTCATTCGAATTTTACAATGACTTAAGTTGTGAAACGGAGTGAATAAACAAGTATCCAACTCCGATCTGCACGAGGGGTATTGGGATTTTACCGAAAAGTTTGTTCCATGCTGGCTAAAGAAACCCATTGATGGAAATCGACGTGGAGATGCTTGCGGCCACCAGAATTGACCCGACCGGGACTTGGAAATGGGGCCCCAAGTGACAATCCACCGTCGGGGTTTGGATTGGAGGAGGATTGTTAACTTGCGTTGTATGCCGATGACTATGACATCACATTTTTTGGTTAAAAGTATTATAATTGTATTAAAAATGTAAAAAAGTGTATGAATATTAAATTACTAAATTATATTGAAAATTTATTGTGAAATATGAAGCGTTTGGTTGGTGAATTTATGAATTGATTTTTTGAAATCATATCAAAATAATTAGATTTGAGTGAAACACACCCAGGTAGAGAATGAGAATGGTAATTGATTTGATAGTAGGGAAAGGAATGGGAATGTAATGGGTTTGATACGCCCTTTTAAATAATTTCAAATTCTGCAACGCTCTTAAGGGGAATTTTTCCAATTTTCCAGACAAATTAAGAAATTTGTTTCAAGGATTAGAAAATTACTAACTATTGTAATTTATTATTCCTAACAGTTTTGGAGTTGGAATCCACTTAAACTGAACTCTTTTTTATACTTTTTTTTTTTTTCTGAAAACAACTTAAACTAAACTTATATGCTACTAGAGTATATGAAGATAACTAATGACTCTTAGTTGAATAAGTTAAGACAATAGTAGTTTAAAAAGAAAAAAAAAATTCTTTCTTAAATGTCATTTCTTTTACAAATAATTAATTCCTTTCAAATGTCATTTATTTTGAATCAACGGTCCAAATTAAAAAATAAAGTGAAAAACTCTACCTGAAGCTCTCCGTTGGAGTCAAAAGTGTTGTCCAGCAATTGTCATCGGGCCCGAAATATTTATTCCCCAGGCCCAACTCACGCTGGGCCACTAAAATTCCTTCGAATTTCCACCCCCCAATAGCAATAATAAACAATCATAACCATTTCTAATCAACAAGATTTTACAATATTAAAAATACGAAATTGTTATACGCAGTAACCGTTTACTATTCGCAGTAACATTCCCTTATGAAAAGTTTATTTTACCATTTATATAAAAAAAAAATACCGCACAACATTTGATTTTATAGTCACGAGTACGATTCATATTACACGATATGTAAATAACCTACACATTTTTTCAAAACGGGATAAAATTTTGCGAAAATACCGCTCACAAAGGGCGGTATTTCAGAAAATACCGCCCAAAGTGGGCGGTATTCCCAGGAATACCGCCAACTGTGAGCGATATTCCTGGGAATACAGCCCACAGTGAGCGGTATTCCTAGGGGAAATACCGCCCACAGTGGGCGGTATTTTCTAGAAAAATACCGCCTTTTGTGGGCGGGCGGTATTTTCTCAATGTTTCTGTGAATAGTGTGAAATTTTATGAAAATTTTTTTTTTTTAATACTTAAGGGTAAAATAGACTTTTCACAGGGGAATGTTACTGCGTTTAGTAAAACGGTTACTGCATATAGTATGCCTCTAAAAATATTGAAACAAGTTTATCATATAACGATAATTCAGATTCCTATTCATTCATCATAAATCGATAATTCAGATTTTTATTCATTTGTGAGCTTCCTACATGTACTTCTGTTTTTTCCTTTAAAATAGCATTATCTCTCTCTCTCTCAATGTATCTAGTTACACCATCGTACGTAGTGTAACGGATTCGCCAAATAATCTCTCCAATTCCACTGATAAATTATTTGATGTTTGTCAATGTCTATAATACTTACCGCATTTTGTTGCATATGTGTAGTAAAGACTAGTCATGAATGGTGAACGTGATATATATCCAGCCGCCTTAGTTGCTTTGCGTGTGGATCAATCCATATGAGATCAAACCTCACAAACAAAACCACAAAAATACAATTGGAAGCATCAAGGCCAGAGACTGCCTTCTCCAAGAGATTACCTATCTACTTTTGAATGTGATCGTCCCACTAAGGCATGTTCTTTACCCAAAATTGAGTTCTGGTTTAACTCAGATCATATGGGTTTTAACCCATTTTTAAGAAACAATGTGCTGAGTTCTGGTTTCAAACCAGAATTGAAATCTAGGTAAAGAACATGGGTTTCAAACCCGTGGCCAATCCCAGATAATCCCTTCATCCATTTCGTCACCGACGGCGAGGTAGCTCAAGATGCTCTCACGCTGACGTCAACCGACAGGTCAAACTCGAGTCAACCCAATACCCGAACCCAAAATCGAGGCCCAAAGTCCGAACCCCAAACCGAGGCCCAAACCCTGACCCTAGACCCAAACCCTGACCTGAGGCCTAAATCCCGAAATGAGGCCCGAATCTAAACCCAAAACCCGAGCCACAAACCTCGACCCAAGCCCCGAGCCCCTAAACAAGACCCGAATCCAGACCCGAAGATCGAACCCCGAAACGAGGCCCGAACTCCAAAATGATGCCCGAACCCTACCCGAGGCCCGAATCCCAAAACGAAGCCTAAATCCAGACCGGAGACACGAATCCAGAAACAAAGCCTAAATCCAGACCCGAGACACGAATCCCAAAACGAGGCCCAAATCCCGACCCGAGGCCCAAACCCCAAAACGAGCCCTGAGACCCGAACCCCGACCAGAGGCCCAAATCTCGAAACGAAGCCTAAACCCCGACCCGAGGCACGAATCCCGAAACAAGGCCCGAATCTCGACCCTGAGACCCGAACCCCGAAATGAGGCCTGAATCCCAACCTGAGTACCGAACCCCGAAACGAGGCCCGAACCTCGACCCGATGCCCAAACCCCAACCCGAGGCCCGAATCTAGAAACGAGACCTAAACCCTGACCGGAGGCACAAATCCCGACCAGAGGTCCAAATCTCGACCCAAGGCCTGAACCCCAAACCAAGGCCCAAACCCCGAAACGAGGCCCAAACCCCGACCCGAGGTCTGAATCCAGAAACAAGACCCAAGACCCGAGGCCCGAACCCCAACCCGAGGATCGAACCCTGAACCGAGGTCCGAACATAGACCCGGGGCCTAAACCCAGACCCGAGGCCCAAACCCCAACACGAGGCACGAACCTTGACCCGATGCCCAACCCAAAGCCGAACCTCGAGCCAAATCGCTAAGTGGGGGTTGTGAGGTTTTGGGTTTGCTTTTGGGCTCAAACTTCGGTTGAGAGTAGGACTGTTCATATTCAATATCCGACCTGAATATGATCCAATCCGAAACCGTGGTTGCAGATTATAATCTAAAGCAGCGGATTGGTTTCGGATTTAATCCGAAACCGTCGTTTGCAGGTTTTTTTTTCTGTTAACCAAAATTTGCTACATCAATTGCAGATCAAAGCCAATAGTATGTTCTGATGGAAGCTAGGAAGTGAGATTCTCCAAACGCAGTCAAAGCAAAGAGATCAAAGCCCCACGCATCAAAATCATACAAACCCACAAAAAGAACAATAAGAAGAAGAAGAGTTCTGGGCAGCGACCCGAATTTGATTCCACGTCGTTTCTGACTCCAAATCCGCTGCAGAGAAGACAAAAGAATCGGTGGAGCTTGAAGGAGACACAGCTAGGTAGATCTGAAGTGATGTAATTTCACTCAGATTTCTCCATGAACGCTCGGCAACTATTTAATGACGGCAATTGCAGCAACGTCCTCTAAAAAACTGTAGTCGGATCTTTCCTCAAAGAAAAAGAAAACCATAGTCGGATCGGTTAGGATTATGTATAAAAAAATCCGAACTCGGATCGGGTCGGTTTCGCGGTTTGATCTAAACCGCGGATATTTTGATCACCCCTAGCTGAGAGTGGGGTTGAGATTCAAAGCTAAAGAACACAAGGCTAAAGAACACTGGTTTGGGTTGATTTTGAGTTTGATCAGGATTGAGTCTTGAGTAAAAAAGCATGCCCTAAGTAGAGTCAGTTATATGAATTATTTACCACTATCGTAGTGTATGGTCAAGACAAATTGAAAATACATATGAGATCGATCCATAATCAAAGATTGAAAATAGCTCAGTTTGAAGTTACAAGATACAATGACTGAAATACACTCAGTGGCATTTCCTGTACAAAACACAATGAATGCCCCTAGCTTACACTCCCTACACTAAATTAACAACATACAAACAACAACTCAAGCCCTTAAAGTTACAAGTTACAACATAGATATCAAAAATGAATGATAAATATTGTCTCCATTGTTATGATCACCTATATATATATATATAATCCAAGTGATAGAAGCAGAGGGGTTGGCACCAGCAGCATCAAGAAGCCAATCTTTAAGCTGTTTATTCATCTTAATGCTCAATCCCATGATCAGATTATGCATACTCGCGGTTTAGCGATAAGGCTTCGTAGTAGATCATATCCTTAATCTGCTCCTCTCCTGTTGCTTGTTGCTCAAAATCAAAAGAGAATGGCTTTGAGCAGATTGGTTCATCACTTATGTCATGTAATCTTGCCAAGTAGGGATGTTGAAGTGCCTCTTCAACTGCAAAGGAGAGATCATTTCATTTTTTAAGATCCAAGTAAACTTAATTAAAGAAGTTATAACCGAAAAGGAATATGGCGATTAGACCAATGGTTGCACTGAAGAAGAAAATCACCTGTTATTCTTTTGGAAGGATCAAATGTCAACATTTTATCAACGAGATCAATGGCCATTGGGTTTATGTGGGGGAATGCTTCTGATAGCTGTCTGCGAGGAAATTGAGGTAGTTGCCGGATATATCTTTTTGCATCCTCATTTCTCACAAAACCTAGATCAGCTTCAGTGGGAGTGCCTAGAAGCTAAAACATCATGGAAAAACATCAAAGGTATCAGTAACTTTGTTAAGAAAAACAGTACACCGTTGATCATTTGGAACAATAAACACAGAAACGTATGAATTCACCGAATTCGCAAATCATGAAAAGAATGTAAGGAAAAAATAACTTTTGTTTACCTCTGTTAGAAGGCGCATCTGATTGACATGATCCTTTCCGGGTAACAAAGGTTTCCTGTTCATGAGCTCCATGTAAATGCAACCAACGGACCAGACATCAATAGCAGCAGTGTAATCAGATGAGTTCAACAGCAGCTCAGGTGCCCTGTACCATCTAGTCACAACATATTCTGTCATGAAATCATTCTCGGTGTTCAGGCGGGCAAGACCGAAATCACATATCTTAAGATCACAATTTGCATTCAACAGAAGGTTGCTTGGCTTAAGATCCCTATGTATGACATTAGCCGAATGTATGTATTTCAACCCTCGAAGGATTTGATACAAGAAGTACTGCAAATTTCAACAATCCATTATGAGAAAACGTCACTTAGAACCAATCATTTCCACTACAAAAAAAAAAAATGAAAGATACGGTTCAAACCTGACAATGCTCCTCAGATAAAGACTGATTGGATCGAATAATTTGGTGAAGGTCAGTGTCCATTAACTCTGTTGCATAGTAAACATCACTAAACTCCCTTCTGAGTGGAGGAGGAATCACATCCCTAATGGCAATTACCTGCATCACAATGATTTTTTGCACAATTAGCAAAAGCCCCCTCAATTTTTTTAGTTTTGAGAACCTAATTGCCACGTCTAATGATCGGTTCATCCACACTCAACATATGTAAATGCAAACAGAAGTTGAAGCTATTATTCCACCTTTTTACAGGATTCCTAAATACTAAAATTCTTTAATTCTACGAATTTAAGGTTGAATCAAAAACATATTATCAGTATTTAAGATTCTTAAGAGTTCAAACAGCGCAACAAACATTCAATCCAATTCCATTTCATTCCCAAAGGACGAAGAAAATTACTTACGTTTTCGTGATCCAAATGGCGAAGAAGCTTAATTTCACGAAGAGTACGCTTGGCGTCCATGTAATTATCAAAAGCGTTGGCAATCTTCTTCACCGCAATCATCTCATTTGTCTCCGTGTTCAACATAGAACTGAAATTTTCAATAGAGCAAAACAGAACATAAATACTTAAATTCAGTACAACAATCCAACTCTACCGAATCAGAATCGAAGGGCAAAAAACAACAAAACAAAAGAATCCCATCAAAGAAAAACATCAATACCAGACGATTCCATAAGCGCCGCGGCCGATGGGCATGATCGGAGGCCGGTACTTGGGGGTAACCTCGAAGAGGTTACCAAAGATGTTGTACTGCACAAACTGACCTCCGTGGGTCATAACCGCCGGGAACTCCGGGAACTGACCTCCGTCCATGTTAAACTTTCCGGCCATCGAGAAATTATCGACTCAAATGAGCGTTGACCTTCGCCAAAAGCTACACCGAACAAATAAAATACTTCTCTGTGAGCTCAGTAACAATGGAGTCAGTTGCTATATATGTATATGTAAGTAAAACCCAAGTGGGATTCCTTCGTGTATATATACAGAATTGCTGCGAAGGAAGAAGAATGGAGAAAAAATGGATTGAAGAAAGAAGAGGAACGGAGAGGGGTGGGAGTTGGGGGAATTTGCCGAGTAATGAGGAGGAAGTCCGAAAGAACAAGCGGGAGGACGCGGTCGTTTACTTTGTGTATCGCATTTGACTGGCTGCTAACATTTAATCCATCTGTAGAAAAAATAAACTGAAATGATGATGCCCAAATCCAAAGCGCTTGTTAGAGGGGAGTTTTACACTTACCATGAAGGTCGGTGACCCTCTGCATATGTAACAAACACATCAACCATTAAATAATTAAGAAATATGACATGGATAGTATTTATGTTTATCTCTTCATTAAATGCAAAAGTTCAGACTTTATAACCTACTATTTCTCTTTCTTATTTATTTATTCGCTCTCTCTTTCTTCCGCCAAAACAAAAAAAAAATTTCTCTCCTTGAGAAATTCTTCCCTAAGAAAAAAAAAAAAAACTTAAAGACCTATTGCATTCTTCCCATTTTATAGGGAGTACTTGATAAGTTTACATTTCCTCCTCTTTTTTTTTTTAAATAAAAAAATTATTCAACTTTTGTTTTTTTAGTAAAAAAAATTATCCCTTTTTTTAGTCCTTCTATAACTAATGCATTCTTTTTTCTTTTTTTTACAACAAAATTATAATGTGGCCAATTTGTTGTATTGTAAATAAATATTTATTTAAATTTAGAAAAATGATTCGTCCACAAATTCATAATTCAAGGTTTAATTGTTGAAATTAAAAGTTTATGAGTCAATTTATAATCACAAAAAAAAAAATTGAATGCATTTTTACAATAATTTCGTATATATATATAGTAAAAAATATTCCATATATCCTATTAGAAGAGTATAGTGATATAATCTATAAATCACAGTGTACTAATTAAAATCTATATCTCTATGTGAAATTGAGTGAGTATTTATGTAAAATTGAACATAATACTACAATACATAATTTTATGTTTATACGCAAGGCCTAGGCAGGCCTTGTGCAAAAAAGAGATACTGCACCAGGGCTCTAAATTTCTTTTTAATTAGAAACGGACAATACAACAACATTAAACTCGATACATCATATGCAATAGAATGATACACAATACATTACAAATTATACGTAATACACACTACTTTATAATATAAATGTAATACCCTTGAGGATAAACTCGATACTCACGTCTTTAGAAAAAAAGTATCGTTTGTTTCTGAAAGTAAAATAAAAAAACACGTGTCAGATAGTCAGATAGTCTTTCAGACCTGGTATAGGTTTTTGCGATATAAAAAAATTGGCGTTTAAAATAAAAATATGTATAATTAATATAATTGAACTTTGATGATTAATTTCATATATTTGATATAAAATTAGAGAAATAAGAATGACAAAATATTTTTAAAATTTACACAAAAACTTAGCGAAAAAGAATTTGAGATGCAATGTCTCCTTTTGGACGAGGCCTAGGCTGACCTTGCGTATAAACATAAAATTATATGAATATGTATTGAAGTATTATGTTAAGTTTTATATAAATACTCTCTCATTTTCACATAACGAATTATATAATGCGACTCTTAAATGGTTCTAAAACTATATTCTTTTGATATAACATAGAGATACATTAAAAGTCCACTTAGTAATACTGTTTTCAATAATACAAAGTAAATTCTTCTAATGGAACGGAGTGAAAAATATTTTTATATATTATATATAAGAAGTCGTCGTAAAATGCATTCAGATTTTTTTCTTTTGTGGTTATAAATTGGCTCATGAACTTTTAATTTCAAAAATTAAACCTTGAATTATGAATTTGTGGACGAAGCATTTTTCTAAATTTAAATAAATATATATTTACAATACAAAAATTTGGCCACATATTATAATTTTATTGTAGAAAAAAGAATGCATTAGTTATTGAAGGTCTAAAAAAAATGGGATATTTTTTTACTAAAAGAAAGTGGAATAATTTTTTTATTAAAAAAAAAAAAGGAGGAGGAAATGTAAACTTATCAAGTACTCAGTATAAAATGAGAGGAATGCAATAGATCTTAAGTTTTTTACGGAAGAATTTCTCAAGAAGAGAAAAAAAAATTTGTTTGACGGAAGAAAGAGAGGAAACGGAATTAAGAGGGAAGAGAGAAGAAAGAGAGTGAAGAAATAAATAAGAAAGAGAAATAGTAGGCTATGAAGGCTAAACTCTTACATTTAATGAAGAGATAAATATAAATGTTATCCATGTCATATTTCTTAATTATTTAATTGCTGATGTGTCTGCCACATATGAAGAGAGTCGCTGACCCTCAGGGTAAATGAAGATTTTTTCCTTGTTAGACAATTTGATGCACGATACATTAGAGACTAAATTTAATACAAGATACATCATATGTGCATTTATAATAATGATATGTTTAGGCTAAACTAAATGCTGATTCTTCGTTTCATCACAAGCTAAACTTGATATATGTATTTTTATGACATAATTATTATATATTTGATGTTTGAGTTTTCATCGGATTTTTTCCCTTAATATTCATTTTGGGGGAAAAAATTACCAAAATAAACAAAAAAAATTTGAAATTCCCAAACTATTGAAAACGAATTTGGGAGATTCGTTTTCAGTTGAAAACGAATCTCCCAAATTCGTTTTCAACCGAACAAACCAAAAAAAAAAAGCAAAATTGAAATTGATTCCGAATTCGTTTTCAATTGAAAACGAATTCCATGAATTCGTTTTCAATTGATTTTTTTTTTTTTTTTTTTGCTTTAATAAACGAATTCCATAATTAATTTTTTCTTTTTTTTGTTTTTTATTAATTTCATTAAGAAACTAATTCCACTACAATGGTTTTTAAAATGAATAAAAATAATTATATGTAAACGAATTTTTTAAAAATTAAATAATTATTTTAATTGAATCGAACCGCCGTAAATAGTTTTTGAGTTGTTATAAAAAATAAAAAAAAGGCAAAACATAATTATATAATTCAAATTTTAATTTGTAATTCAATAAAATTTTAGAAGAAGTAATTTACGGCATTTTTTGAAATACATAAAATCTTCGTATAAATGAATTTGGGAAATTTATTTATTTGTAAAAATTTAGTCACACATTTATGTTTTAAAAATAATGAATTCCATTAAAAACAAAACTCATAAATTCCTTTCGCTTAAAAAGAAATAACATTAGACCGATGTCGGTTTTCCTGAGACACGAATGCGCCAAAGTCGTTTTTAGTACTTATGTAGTTTTTCCAAAACTCTAGTTGCAGGGAAAACGAATTTGGTAGTTTTGTTTTTCTCTATAAACGACTCAACCAAAACTACCAAATGTGTGACTAAATTTTTACAAATAAATAAATTCCCCAAATTCATTTATACGAAGATTTTATGTATTTCAAAAAATGCCGTAAATTACTTCTTCTAAAATTTTATTGAATTACAAATTAAAATTTGAATTATATAATTATGTTTTGCCTTTTTTTTATTTTTTATAACAACTCAAAAACTATTTACGACGGTTCGATTCAATTAAAATAATTATTTAATTTTTAAAAAATTCGTTTACATATAATTATTTTTATTCATTTTAAAAACCATTGTAGTGGAATTAGTTTCTTAATGAAATTAATAAAAAACAAAAAAAAGAAAAAATTAATTATGGAATTTGTTTATTAAAGCAAAAAAAAAAAAAAATCAATTTCGTTTTCAATTGAAAACGAATTCCAATTTCAATTTTGCTTTTTTTTTTTTTTGGTTTGTTCGGTTGAAAACGAATTTGGGAGATTCGTTTTCAACTGAAAACGAATCTCCCAAATTCGTTTTCAATAGTTTGGGAATTTCAAATTTTTTTTGCTTATTTTGGTAATTTTTTCCCCCAAAATGAATATTAAGGTAAAAAAATCAGTTTTCATCATAAATTACACTCAATATACGTATAGTTAAACCGTTTAACCGTTATACAAGTTAAGTAGACACTTTTGTCCCATTGTTATTGTCCTCAACATTATTCATTTGCAATTGAACTAAGCTCCCAACTTCTTCTTCTTCTCCTTCTTAGGAGAACTTGCTAAAAATTTATTTATAAATTAGAGCTTGCAAAAATACGAGTAAGGCTATAGGAAGGTGATGTGACGCAAAAATGTCCGGAATAGCTTCAAGAATGGCTTACCCGAAGTAAGTCTGGTGACTGAGTATTTATAGCATCACCTTCATATGTCCGTTGACATGACCGTTGATACGTGCGTTACACTATGATGATTTGTACTTTCAACTGCTCTCCCCTTTTTACGATGACTTTTATGCTCCTGTCTATCATGGCCTGACTTTGGACTCCTTTTCCATCATTGCTCTGTGTACTTCCTGCATGTATTCAAAATAGGCTCCTAGTCCTCTAATGATTTCCATCAATATTATCGTTATTCCGACCTAACTTTCCCGACCTGGCTTAAGATTTCCCGACCTAAGCTTTCCGAGTTTTGGTAATCTTGTTTACGTCGCCCTAAATTAATAACCGACCTAAACTTTTCTGACATAAGTTCTGCTGACCTAAGTTCCCCGAGCTCGGTTTACTACCGACCTAAGCTTGACCTTGGGCTTTTTGTGCCTAAACTCTCCTTGTCTTGATTGGGCCAAGCCCAATGGTTTTAATTATTTTTATGCACATCAACAAGTCCCCCCAGTATCATGTTTTACTTGACTTAGCTGAAACATGATACTTACCCCCGAATAAACATTAACATGCATCCGACCTTAATAAGTTCTTGTCCGACCTTGACTGTGGTGAGGTATTAAAATCCAGATTATAATTACCGACCTAACATGAATTTTACCGACCTATTGCTTATCTGAAATTCTGAAAATAATATAGAGTACTACGCCATGCCAGCCGAACCAACCTAACAAAGCTTGCAATGATAACAGAAAAACTTGCTTAATTGCATACCTCCGCATCCCGGTATAAGGGTTTGGCTCAGTATCATTTGAGACTATGCTAATGAGTTGTCCCGGCTAAATGCCTAGCCCTACTAATGTTTGTCTAGCCAACACATTGGCCTTGTCCCTGGCTTGCCTCGGCCAAAGTATTGGCCCTGCCCATGCAACATTGCCTTGCCTGTTTAACATGACACAAAGAGAAGCCACCCCATAGATAATAGAAAATTTTAAAAGCATATGCATAACTGAATCATGGTTTCTTATAAGCAGTAAGGTACACATGATCACAAGGTCTCTGTGAATAGTAGCTGGCTAGCTATCATGGTGACGAATATGTTCGACTGTCCTGTGAGTATAACATGGTGTTTGCCATGGTGATTGGTATGAGCTATCATGATGGTTGTCACAATAATTGAAAGCGGTTACAAACCATGTATTTCATCATACATTCTGAATAATGAAAACAATAATGTGAAAGCGGTTTTCAGCCGTGTCTTTCACAATGCATACTGAATAATGAAAACAATAATGTGAAAGCGGTTTCCAACCGTGTCTTTCATAATGCGTACTGAATAATGAAAATAGTAACTTAAACACCTAAAACATTTTATTGTCCCATAGACTATACCTGTGGATCTCCAAGACCGACCAATGGTGCATGACCCGGTTTCATGACTGTATAATTGAATGTGTTAGATCCTGATCTGGCTTGAGGGCCCTGTGGGTCGGGCTGTGAACACCCAACCAGCCAACATGTGTCCCAGGATCGGCCTTTTAGGTCGTCTTACTGATGGAGGTCGGACCTCAGGTCATCCGCTGATGGGGTCGGACCCCAGGTCGTCCGCTGACAGGGTCGGAACCCAGGTCGTTCACTGACGGGGTCGGACCCCAGCTCGTCCGCTGACGGGGTCGGACCCCAGCTCGTCCGCTGACGGGGTCGGACCCCAGCTCGTCCGCTGACGGGGTCGGAACCCCAGGTCATCTGCTAACGGGGTCGGACCCCAGGTCGTCTACTGATGGGGTCATCCATATGACTTCAGCCATGCAAAAAGTTAACACCATTCCAGGGTCTTGTTCCGGCATTAGTAGTATCTACAAAATTTTATTTCTTCTTCCCCTTGATGTGGGATGGAAGAAACAGCTTTTCTTTTGCCATACCCATCTCCCATTCTAATTTCTCGCTCATTTTTTATGGTTTCCAACGCCTCATTATAGCAAAATTCATGGCAGTTGTCATTAATTCAAAATAAGAGTGCGGGAGTCTAATGGCTAAATCAGTAGCTAAGGGTCCCGAACGTAACCCAATAATGAATGATCCCATCATAATTCTATCGTCTTTTTCATGACATTGCCTAGATTCTATATCAAAGCAATCCATGTAAGCCTGCAACCCTTTGCCCACCCTTTGAGTTATGTTCATTAGATGAGAAGTGGGTTTAGATAAAATTTTGTTGCCCATGAAATTAGCTAGAAACAAGTCCCCAAACTGATCTAATGAATGAATAGAATCACATGACAGAGCACAATATGAATTAATAGCCTGACCTTTTAGAGTAAGATGAAATGTCATACAGCGGTTGGCATCAGATAGATTAGCAGCATCCATGACACTCATGCATTGCATCCAATGTGCCGTTGGGTCAGCAGTGCCATCATATTTATCAACTTTACTTAAACCTTTGTAGCCCGGGGGAAATGGAGCCGTCTGAATTTCCAACCAAACGGATGAGAAACGCGAGAGCTGGGCTCAACCCTTCCTGGTTGAGCATATCCCGATCTGGGTAAGATTGATTGACCGGGCTGGGCATATCCTATCTGACCTAACGGATACCCCCCCCCCCCCCCTCCTCTCCCCATTCCAGGATAAGTAGGTAACGATCCCCCAGTTGCAAAATTCCCCGTGTTAGCCCCGGCATAGTAGGTCGGATTAAGTAAGGGAAAATATCCTGGAAGAGGATGAATAACTCGATTTGTGCCTACACCGTAATGCTGAAACTGGGCCAGGTCTAGCGGAGCTATGGATTTAGGATATCCTAATTGATTGACTTCGGGACTAGGATGACCCAACTGCTGACCAGGACCGGATTGACCTAACTGACCCAACTGAGTATGGGCTAAGGTAGTGTAGACAGGAGGAGCAGTAGAAAGAGTAGGGAGACCAGCAATATAATTAGACCCTGAAAAAGGATGAACTCCCCCAAGGTAAGGAGGGTATCCAGAAACAACACCAGGTTGGGGGTGGGAGACTGGAGACCAAAACAATAGATGGATCGGCCATTGAATTGAACAAAGTTCCTAGCATAGGGAGAGTAGGAACAGCCTGTGAAACAAGGGGATTCTTAATACTAACAACATCTGGAATAGTGGTTGTAACGCCGGAAACAGGGAGTCCCAAACTAGAGGTAGAGGTAACCGGAGGGCTATGGCTAATCAGGTGAAACAATTGCGAAAACAAACGATAAAATTTTTCTCTTTTAGCTTGCTCTTGCTGGGGGGTGAGGGCACAGCGGTGGAAGATGCGACAACGGTTGTGGTGGCTGGTGGAGTGTTGATGGTAGAGACTACAGCGGCGGCTGGAACAATCATAGTTGCAACAGCAGAAACAGTGGTGGTACCGGAAGAAGAAGCATCCACTCCCGAACGATCTTGTGTCATGATTTCAACAAATTTCTTTGGATATGGAGAAAATTTGATGAAATAATTTGATCAAACGTTCCCCACAGACGGCGCCAGTTGATGTGACGCAAAAATGTCCGGAATAGCTTCAAGAATGGCTTACCCGAAGTAAGTCTGGTGACTGAGTATTTATAGCATCACCTTCATATGTCCGTTGACATGACCGTTGATATGTCCGTTGCACTATGATGATTTGTACTTTCAACTGCTCTCCCCTTTTTACGATGACTTTTATGCTCCTGTCTATCATGGCCTGACTTTGGACTCCTTTTTCATCATTGCTTTGTGTACTTCCTGCATGTATTCAAAATAGGCTCCTGGTCCTCTAATGATTTCCATCAATGTTATCGTTATTCCGACCTAACTTTCCCGACCTGGCCTAAGATTTCCCGACCTAAGCTCTCCGAGCTTTGGTTATCTTGTTTATCGACCTAAGTTAATAACCGATCTAAGCTTTCCTGACATAAGTTCTGCTGACCTAAACTCCCCGAGCTCGGTTTACTACCGACCTAAGCTTGACCTTGGGCTTTTTGTTCCTAAACTCTCGTTGTCTTGATTGGGCCAAGCCCAATGAATTTAGTTATTTTTATGCACATCAGAATGTATCATATAAGATAGGGATAATGCACTTATTATAAGGTAAACTCTAAATTTGGTCCTTTACATATTAGTGAATAATTTTTTTAGTCTATTCTGTTTAAAAAGAATATTTTGGTCTCTTATATTTAAAAATAACTTTTTTGGTCCCTTACGTTGGTATAACAATTTTGTTAGTCCCTGTAGTGACTCTTGCTACATAATTATTTGGGATTAATTACATCCATTTTCTCTGATGTTTGGGTTAGTTACCGATGCCTTTTATAGTTTTAGAAATTCTAATGTCAACCATTTGACTGTTAAAAATTTTAACAATTATCATCTTAAATATGGTAGTGTAACAGAGTCTTATTACATTTATATGAAGGGAAAAAAATTACAGTACATTTACACAGCCAATAGGGGTGAACATTGAATTCTCAAACATGTAAGAGGTATTGTTAATTAACCAAAATTTTGGGGAAAGTGGATGTAATTAATCCCAATTAATTATATAGCCAGAGTAGGTTAAGGGACTAAAAATTATATTCTACAAAATTAAATGACACTCCTAAATATAAGGTTTAAAAAAATTCATTTTGCAAATATAAGGATCAAGAAAATTATTTTTACATGTAAGACTAAAAAAGTAATTCATTAATATGTCGGGGACTAAAATTGAGATTTACTCTTTACTATATCCATACCTTTTTTTTTCACAATAAATTGATTGTGATAAGAATATAAACAATAACATTTAACTAGAAAATGTTTTCCCTTATTTTGTGCATATTTTAACTAAAAAATGTTTTACCTAATATGTGCACACGATTCACTATATCCCTACTTTTTTTGTGCACATTTTATTTGATATTGATTGTTAAAAAATAAAAAATAAATAGTTTCGTGTCATTCCATGTAATAGATAGTAGATTTTAATAGTTGATTGATAAAAACAATATATATTTAAAACTAAAATATTATGTTTGTGAGAATATAAATGCTTATATATTGGATATTCCAAGATCCAACAATTTTCGTAGGGAAAGATAGCCTAAGCATAAGTGATAGATTCATTTAAATGGCATTGTGTGTATATATATATATTCACTAATTTGTCTTTTCATCTTTGACATTTTTTCACTATTCATTGGCCTTTGAATGTGTAGGACTAGGAATACTTCTTCCTTATTATTTTCCTTTTCCTTCTTCAAAAAATTACATAACGTGGGATTCTCACAATATAAATATTCAAACTCTTTTCGTTGTATTAAAAAAATTTATTTTATAATACGTTTTTAATATTATAAAGTGAATTTTTTTTAATGAACAGAGAGAGCACAAAAAAAATAATAATATCAAATTCATCAGATACTTACTTTCATGTCCATAAGCGAATTCTTTGTTTATTAAATACTGAATGAAATATTCAAAAGATTTCATAAGATACAAAATTCATCACTCCAAAGCAGACACTCACACTGTCAATGTGCATTCATGCATACTCCATCCTTGACCTGTCATTAAGGAATAAATAGGTTTTTTTTTTTTTACTAATTATTAAATTTTGACAAATAAAATAACAAAATATTTGTCATTATTATTAGGTTTTTGTTTATTGTTAAATGGCATTATTGTTAGGTTTAATGAAACCTTTTCCACCTAAATTATTTTTTTTATTTTTCATTTTTTAGAATTTTGGGGCCCGGGGCCCATCCTTACAAATACCCCCAGGTGGGAGTCGAAGCTGCATCATGCGGGATAATGGCCGGTGATATTACCGTTGGGCTGAGGTTCAACTCCCCAAAATTATTACTCGTATCTCTTTGGTAGTTTGGCCTCTTATTTTTCAAAAATATATCATTTGCCATCCTTTTAAATAATTTTATCTCAACTTCTGTTGCTGTTAGCAAGATTCTATAGTGGTAAAATGGTAAAATTGTTTTTTAATTGTTTTCTAAAAAAAGGTAGGAATATATATATTTATATATATAAATTATTCATGTTATTATTGTCGACCAATTTATCTCGCAAACATTTCGGGTTCGTGTCGTATTTTCATGTTATAGTACAAATTACTCGTGTCGGGTTCAAGTTGACAGATTCACGTGTTGATATTTTTAACCCTAATCTTACCAATTTTAATTATTCATGTTATAACCCGTCAAATCTCAACCATAACCTGTTTATATCATGTCGAGTCGTGTCGTGTCAGAAATTGTCAACCGTAATAATAATCTTGGAGGCAACGTGTTATAACCTTCTTATTATTTAATTTATCGATATAAGATATTTATGTTGCGTGATGGGGTTAATTAAATAGATACTGTTTTTTGCACATAATATGTGCAAGTTTTTTTGCACATAAAGTAGAAAATGTGGGGCCTTATACTTCAAATACCATTATTGCCCTCTCAATGAAATCTTGGGTCATTTTCCAAATTCAAACAAATTCTGGGACAAATTGTTATTATAAAAATTTATTATTCTTTCTCCCTCCCCCACTTTCTCTTCCTCCTCCTCTCCCTCTCCCTCTCCCTCTCCCTCCCCCGCCGCCGCCGTTCCCCTCCTCCCTCCCCCACTTTCTCTTCCTCCTCCCTCCCCCGTCACCGCAGACCGGCTCCGCTCCCAGATTAGCTCTACCCAAGCAGCAAACATTCACGGGAGCAAGGGAATGAAAACAGAGCCAACTCGTTTACCAAACGGAGTTGACTCAGCTTTGACCCACCCGAGTTAGCACTAGTGGTGATATCACTCACTTCCCGCCGATGACGTAGCTTCAGACCCGAAGAATCCCTTCACGTTGGTGGCCAAATCGGAACCCAAAGATTTCAACCACCGAACCCAAAGATTTATCTAAAAGATGCTTCTTTTTTCCACATTTATGAGGTTTTAGTGGAAAAAAACTCCATTTGTGAGAAGGAAGAGGAAGATAAAGAGAAAGTGGGGGAGGGAGGAATGGAACGGCGGCGGCGGGGGTGGGAGGAGGAAGAGAAAGTGGGGGAGGGAGGAGAGGAACGGCGGCAGCGGGGGAGGGAGGAGGGAGAGGGAGAGGAAGAGGAAGAGAAAGTGGGGGAGGGAGAAAGAATAATAAATTGTCATAATAACAATTTTTCCCATAATTTGTTTTGATTTAAAAAATGATCCAAAGGGCAATAATGGTATATCAAATATCATGGCCCATATTTTTTACTTTATGTGCACAAATTCTTGCACATATTATGTGCAAGAAACCTAAGCCGCCGCCGCCTTGGCTGTAATATTTGAAGTTTATATTAATTAATTGATTATTTTGACTTGTGAACGTGGGCCTAACTGTGTTGTCATGAAGCCATAAGTCCACTTCACCTTACACTCTTTATATTATTTAAAATAAATGAATAGAAAATTAAAGGGTCTGGGCCGGCCTAGCTCCGTAAGCATGTGACTAAGGTGTCATATTCATTAAAATAATATTACTCCAATAAATTATTCACATTATGGTCAATAAACTCGTGACAAATAAATGGTTGAGACTATATTTCGTCAAAAAACTATCCAGTCATTAAATTTGACATTGTATAGATTACAATTGCACAAGTCAAATTCAATAACTGAATAATTTTTTGACGAGAATGTAGTTTTTTTCCAAATACAATACTCCCTTCATTACACACACACACACACAAAAATATATATATATATATTTTTTGGTAAAGTTTTTATTCAAAAAATAAATACCATATGATTTACGTTTGATTCACAATAAATTCATACTTAAAAATTAAATGTATAATGAAAAGAAAAAATGTAATAAATTGCTTCTTAAAGCGTTTTACATTAAAATTAATTATGAAAAAACTATACATTTAAAGCAAAATAAAAGAATAAATCATGGCTGCTGAGCAGAGCAGCCTAAGCTTTTAGCTGGTTTTAATATTATACTAGCAGCACCCACCTACCTTAATCTGTTTTTTTCCTTTTAAAATAATCTCAAACACATTCATTGACTTAGTTTCAGTTGACCAAATTATGTGACTTCTCTACCTCAATCGAAGGTTGATCTATGGGGCTGGGTTAGGACTAGATTCATCAAAGGAAAAAAAAAATCCACAAAATCAGACACTTTTTCTCAAACACATTCATTGACTTAGTTTCAGTTGACCAAATTGTGTGACTTCTCCACCTCAATCAAAGGTTGATCTATGGGGTTGGGTTAGGACTAGATTCTGTGTCTTAATTTTTTTCATTTTTTGTGTGCCATATTGGTGTTTATCATGTAGTGCAAATTTATTTTTATCACTAATGAGTCGAGATATTATGGATTTAAATTGATTGTACATCTCTTCTGTTCTTTAAGTAAACGGATTATGAGGTTCTGAAATTAAATTTCAAAAGTTTCCAGTAAATATTAGCGGCAACACAGAAATCGTAGACAAACCATGTGTAATAGAATTATAGAAATATGTGACTTAAACCTGAAGAGGGAGGGGGGAGAACCTACTATAGTTGATGCAAACTAAATGATGTTAAAGAGTTTTTCACGTATAATTTCAAAATAATTACTAGAGTTTGTGAGATAATCAATTTCTCTTAATTGGATAAGTTAAGATAAGAGTAATTTAAAAAGATATTAACTTTTTACTAAAACGTCATTTGTTTTACAAATAATTATTCCATTTAAAACGTCATTTATTTTGTATCGAATGTAGTATTGAGTCGAAGGTTGAGAGATGAGATTATTCAAAGTTTGTTAGGAGGAAAGAAAGGAAAGGGCAAGTTGGCAAGTCGCAGGCATGTTTCACAATTTGTTTGTTTGACTTCTTGGTCTGGTCAGATGAATGCGTCATGTTTCATAACTTGAAGTTGAAGGACTTGGTCAAGTTCGCAGTTTGGACAAAATAGACGTAAGTATTTTGGTATGTTACTACAAATATATGTTTTAAACTCGTTTTACATTTGATCGTTTTTTTTCCCACTATTTTATATTTTTTATACCGTATTAAAACTTGTAACTAATATAAATTAAAATTTGAATTTAAACTGCGATATCACTATGTGATTCTTATATTACTATCGACTCTATTAAAAGTGCAAAATGATATTAATACATAAAATTGTAAAGGAACATGATTAAAAATTTGAGAGATTGAAACTATTCAACGAAAATTCTTAGAGTGACTAATATGACATCACATGTTAGGAGTCGCTTGATCGTTTTAATTTTGGTTATTGAATGAGTCAATGTGAAAATTCACTTTGAAATTTCAGTATGCAAATCAACTATCACTTTTCCTTGAGTTTTTTTTCTTTTGGGATTTTGAGGTAATTGAGTTTACTTTAGAATCTTAATAAACGTTATTTTAAACTAAATAAGCTCCCATGAAATCTCTGTTTAGCATATGATAGAGGAAGTCAATGAGTGTGGGTAGTGATGTTTTACTTAACACGTTAATTAGGCTTCTAAAACTTCGAAGGTCAAAATTCTCAGGGCCACCGCGTAATAACTACAAAGGTCAAGGATTAAAAAAAAAAAGAATTTCCACTTTGATGGGCTCAAGAGAGCCCCGAAGATTAGCTTTCAAATTATTTTCAACCGAAATAGTCAAAAGTATCTTACTTTATATACACGCCGATAAAAAATAGTCAAAGTCAACACACTTATCCATTATGATAAATTCCACAATCTTCAAAGTTATTACGTGAATTAGGATAAATGGATACAATATTAGTGTTGTCAAACACTATGCGAGTTATTTAGTCGAGTTTAGTTTATTTCTAAACTCAAACGTTGAAAAGTTCGGTCAAAACTCAAGTTGAGCCAAGATATAGGATAATCTTATTCTTACCCACTTCGAGTTTTTTGTTTTTACATTTTTCTATTTTTATTTTCTTAAATTTTCTATGAATTTTTAATTTCAAGTCATTTAACCATTTGACTAAATTTTTTGAGCCTCATTTTTTACCATTCAAACAATGTTGGGCATGTAAGCTAGTAGTTCTTCTTTTTTTGTCCAAATATAAATTTCATTTATTCTCTATTTTGTTTATACTACTCTTTTTCCTCATAAACGGTTGTTCATACTAATTGGCGGATCGAATCAGGTCGACCGAATTGGGTTAACACGGGTTTTAAATTGGATTGATTAAAACCCCAATTTGATCAAAATTACCAACCATCACCACCAAAATGACTCCCACCTTGATTGTTCCTTAAAATGCCAATGTAATCTTTAGCCCCCTTGACGAACCCACCAGCACCAAAAAATTTCACATTTTCAAAGAGATCTTAAGCTTTTAGCTCTGAATATTTGGCGGATCGGATCAGGTCGACCGAATTGGATTAACACGGGTTTCAGATTAGATCGATTAAAACCCCTAATTTGATCGAAATTACCAACCATCACCACCAAAATGACTCCCACCTCAATTGTTCCTCAAAATGTCAATGTAATCTTCAGCCCCCCCTAAAGAACCCACCAGCCCCACCGACACACCCAAAAAAAAATTTCACATTTTCGAAGAGATCTCAAGCTTTCGCAGAAAGTGGCCGAGGCATATATTTTAATTGTACCATTGATTCTAGAGTGCTAAGATCTTTGATGTTGTGGTGGTGGTGAGAGCGTGGGAGAAGGAACAAGAAGTTGCTCACAGCCGGAAAAAGAAGAGAGAGAGAGAACGAATCAATTCGGATCGGAGCCGATGGGATCCAAAAGTTCAGATAGGAGCCGATTGGATCCAAAAGTTCAGATCGGAGCCGATCTGGTCCAAAAGTTCGGATCGGAGCTGATCTGGTCCAAAAAGTTCGGATCGGAGCAGATCTGGTCCAAAGTTCAGATCGGAGCTAATCTGGTCCAAAAGTTCAGATCGGAGCGGATCCTATTCAAAAGCTCGAATTAGTTATCCGAAATCAATCCAACCTGGTCGGTGAGATTTTAAAGTATGAGAACCCCAAATTCTCTACTTCTAAAAATATTTACTCAAACGTTATATGTTTCCATCATTTTGACAATGGACTTACATTAACATTGTAGTTCATACATAGTTGATGACTTGTGCTTCAAATCAGGCATCAACCTCGATGGCATTATAACTTGTAAGTACACATTTCCATATGCTCTTTTGCAACTTTTTTGTACCTCTTCCTAATTATCATGCTCACAGTTTTCCAATTATATATCCTCATAAATGTATTAGAGATTAGATTTTTTGTCACACACACATAATTATAGTTTCTCCGAGAGGTAGGAAATCATACACCAATCTCAGACAACCTGAAAAATAAACCCTGCTTCATTTCGAGTTGAGACATCACATACTCCTCTTTTCCCTTTTGGACATCCTAATTGAGCCTGTAACTAAGTGTGGTCAAATAATAATATAAATCGTCTTGAACCATTCGGTTCAGGGTGTGGCCCAAAATGGGCAGTTTGGGGCGGGGCAAGACCAGGGCTTGCCCCCAACTAGGAGTGAACATATTACCCACGGGTCGGGTCAACCCGCGGGTAATATCCAGAACCGAATCCGACTTGCGATTGAACACACAACCTATATGTAATAAGTCTTAAGAAATGCTAGTTTGCTACTCCAACTACTCTTTATTTTGTTATTTCTTCTTATTCTTATTATTATTATATAATACAAATAATTAAACTATGAATCATTTAATAGTTTTTGAATTATCTTTATTATTATTATTATTATTGGATTAAAAGGTTAGCTTTATTATTTAAATTTCATAATCTTAACAAAATTTAATTTTTTATATAAAAAGAATAATAATATTTTATTCACTGAATTTATATATTGTTTCAAATTTAAATACTGTGCAAAATTTATCAATTGAAAACAGATATCTTAAATAAATAAAATTATACTCTATTATTTTTTATTACGATATTTTATTTTTAATATTAATTGAAATGTGCAAACAATCAAGAGAAAAACAACACAAAATAAATAAAAACAATACAAAATGTAAATTACCATTAGTTTATATATTATTATAAAATATATAATATAAACAATTTTGATATATAAATTGATGTGACACAAAAAGTCCGTCAATGAATGCTTCTTGTGGCCCAATGCGAAGTCTCGAACAGCAAGGTCCAATCTTGTAGCAGCTAACCAAAAAGAAAGGAAGTAAAGCTGGAATTCGGGCTGGATGGCTCGGATTAATGCAATAGGAGAGGAAACTGCAGACTGTGAAATATTCTGGTGACAAATGTAAATGAGTAAGAGAAATGCGGGGCTTTCCCCCCATTGTAACTCCGATGGTCAAGTTAGAGAGATTGAAGAAGATAAACAGTATTCACCAAGATCTCAAAATGTAAACAGTTGCGTACCTCACTAAGTCTGAGTACTTAGTATTTATATCAAGACTTGGTCATGCCTGTTGAATCGTCATGATTTGCACTTTCACCTGCTCCTCTCTTTTTACCATGACGTGCACATTTTCTGTCATCATGGCCCGATTTTATGGCTTTTTTCCCATCAAAGGTATGGGCAATCCCTGCATATATTCAAAATATATACATACTCCTATAATGATTTCTTACCTGCTGTGTCAGAAGCATATCTTGTTCCAATCTAATCCTCTAAGCTCGGTTATGGTGTAAATAGGGGAGACCAGTAAGTCCGACCTAATTTGTTTTACTGACCTAAGCTTGCTCCTTCAGCTCGGTTTTAAGGAACTGTCCGACTTAAGTTTTGTTTTGAACCCTTTATACATCTTTTTCTGCTTACTGTTTATCTTTGCTTTCGTCAATTGGGCATGGCCCAAAGAAGATTCAATTTTATGCACATCAACAAGTCCCCCCAGTATTATGTTTTACTGAGTTAAAACTTAATACTTTCCTTCGTTTTTTCGAGCTAAAACCGTGACTTAGGTATTTGCTGTGTATTTGCCCGATTCCTGCCTAGACCGACCTTAAAAGTTTCTTTTCTGACCCAAGCAAACAAAAAAAGCAAAACCATTCCGACCTAAAAGGTGTTAAGCCATCCCAAGTGAAGTAATGAAAGGATACCGACCTATCGATTATTGTAACTAAAGGAAAGCGTGAGTTATAGTTAATTTAAAAATCCGACCCAGAAAAAAGAATACGTTAGCCGATCCATAAGAAATCAATGCAATACTAATCCAAAGAAATTAATTTTGACAGTGAATGTGTACCTTTGCGTCACGACCCAAGGCATCCAGCTTTTGAAAAGTCTTAAGATGGGACGTGACAGGACATGTTTCCACAACTTTCGAGGCAACCGGTTCGACTTACCACGCTTATCTGATTTTCAAGGTGGTATTAATTGCTCTAGCGGTTAGCTTGTCCGTTTCGCTTCGTCTTCCCGAATTTCCCTTTAAGTAGTGAAAGGCCTTGCATTGCTGCCTTCACGCTTTTGAAACAAATTTTCTTGCTTCTTCACTTTTGCGCCGTATCTGTTTGTGTTGTTGCCTCTCTCTGCCATGCCTGTTTGTGCCACCGCTTCTTTCCGCCGCGCCTGTTAGCATTACCACTTTTCTCCGCCTCGTCTTCATCGTAAGTCTGCAGTACTCCATGGCTGAGGAAAGGAGTTCCGGTACCGGCGTGCCTCGTCTGAATCCATCCTCAGGTTAATTGGTTCTTCTTCCTTCTTCTGATAATTATAACTGATTTGCCGGCTTAGGAATAGTTTCCCGGCAAGCGTGATGCATGAGCCCTTTTTTACTGCTATCGGATGTAGGATATACTGCTAGTTTAAATTTATCCATGGGATCTTCTATTTTCTTGAAATTATGCATGATTCCGATACATCTATAATGCTTCCTGTAGATACAGCCGCCATCTCCTATGAATTTCACCCAGATGAGATACTTTCCGAACTTACTATGGTAGAATTAGAAACCCTAAGATCAACCCATAATCTCGACCCGGCCATCCCGACCCGACTGGCCACAGCCGAAGAAAGAATAACTAGTACCTCGGACGGTTGGGTCGGGGTATATGAACACCACATAAGGTTTGGGCTAAGATTTCCTGTCCCGGCTTTTTTAACCGAGCTATGTAACTACTTAGAAATTGGGCTGAGCCAATTAGTACCCAATGCCTTTAGGTTCCTAGTGGGTTTTATGTGTGACTGCTTAGGGGCAAAAATCCAACCCACCGTAGATCTGCTATTCTAATTTTATACCATCCGCCAATATCCTTACCGGCCGGGGTGGGTATCTTTCCAAAAGCGTAGGAACGGACCTATTTTTACAACCGACTCCCCAGATACCATAAAACACTAGAAAATACGTTTTTTCATGGTATAAGCTGACGAGGCTAACCTTCCCTGCCGATGGTCGGAGTTCACCGCGCCAACAGATCAGAACCGGGATAAGTCCAATCCCATAGTGTTGTCAGAGTATAAGAATTTAAAATCTTATACTAATTCAAAGAAATACTCGGTTAAGTTTCCGTCCGAGGGCCTTCTTGTCTGGGCTGGGCTGAGCCGGGCCCCCAATGTTGAACCAGAATGTAATTACCTGCCTCTGAACTTTTTATCTGGAGTTTTATTTATCTTAACTCAGCTGTGCTGACACCTTTGTATTTCCTTTTTCTGTTTTCAAGTGGCTTCAGTGAATTTGGTCGGAAAAAGAAGTCCAATAAGCAGACGGCAGCCTCGGGGTCTTCAAAAAGACCCCCCACAGAAATCGACTTGACCCAAGAGGGGGAAGGGGCCGATCCCCCTACTAATACCTTAATCCCCCGGGCATCCAAGAAGAACAGGCCGACCCCCACGGAGGTTCACGCGGCCAGAAACGCTAAGGCTCCTCAGTCGTTGACTGATCCGACTTTCAAAGCCGAGATACCCAGCCCGGATGAGCTGCTGGGACCTTTGGATTCGTCGACCAAAGAAAGAATGATCATTCTGAAGGACCAAAAGGAAAGACCAGGCCCCCTAGCTCGGCCCATTTATTAGCCTCACTTGGCGGGGCCCCAACTTGAAGATGTTAGGCCTTACTCGGAGCTATTGGCCGACTCCCACGGCTCCTTTATGGAGATTATCGAGGCGAGCAGCCAGATGGGGCAAAACCTCAAACAGTTGGCGAGGCAAGAAGCCTTTTTAGCTTCTCATATAAAAAAGGTAAACTTCTGAACTCTCAACTTGTTCCCTGAGATATATGATCACTTGAGTGATATTCTATAAGGCTCATACTCAAGTTTTGCAGGTCTGTATAAATTACGGAGCTATGGCCAAGAGGACTGCGGCTTTGGACATCCTCGCTCAAAGCTACGAGCAGGAGAGGTTGAAGAGGCCTGTCGATGAGATAGAGGACCTGAAGTTGGAGCTGGGGGTCGAATCCAGTAGAGTGACCATCCTTCAGGCCAAGAATACCGAGCTTCACAAAGAAAACCAAGAGCTTGGTACCAAGGCCAGCCAATTGGATACCAAGTCCAAGGCTTGGAGGCGGAGGTGGGAGAGCTAAAGAAAGGTAGGTCCGCCCTGGAGGAGGAGATTGCCGCCCTGAAGCAGGAGAAGGCCTTGGTGGAGGCGGCGCGTCAAGCTGCTCTGAAAACCTTCAAGGAGGGGCCGTTGCTGGATCTAATGAACCGGCGGTTTATGGAGTTGATCCAATGCGAATATACCTTATGCTGGGATGAGTTCAAAGGCCCCAGGTCGGTGGAGGGCCTCCCTGAAGGTTCCTTGGCCCATACTTCTTTGCTGGCTCAAGGCCGGGACCACTTTGACCTGATTGACGAAGTCAAACAGGAGTGCCGGGACACCGGCATTCCTTTGTCGGAGAATGTAGAAGAAGAAGATCCCGTCACAGACCCAAACGGGGCATCTGAGGAAGTGACTTCCCAAGCTCCGCCATCTTAGTTTTTGCCTTGTAAAAAATTTTCTTCGGCATATTTTATTTGAACAGCTTTGTATTGGGTTGGCATTACTTCTTTGAATAAATACGTACTTTTCTTTCTTCACAATCTTGACTCCGACTTGTTCTATATTTTTCCCTTCGCAATCTTAACTCCGACTGATTTATAGATAGTATTTTCTTAAGTGTGCTGCGTTCCAGGCTCGCGGAACCAATTGCCCTTGCAAATCTTCCAACATATAACTGCCGGTAGGTCGTGCCTCCATCACCCGGTAAAGTCCTTCCCAATTAGATACTAACTTGCCTTGATCTTGCGGTTTACTGATACCCTGGTTTCGCAAAACCAAGTCTCCCGATACAAAGGCTCGATGCTTGACCAGGGCATCATAGTGTTGTCGGACTAAATTCTTGTAATTTAGCTGATGTATGTAGGCCGTGTCCCGAGCTTCCTCCATCAAGTCCAAGCTAAGCTCCAAGTTTTGTTGGTTTCGGTCCCTTTCAAAGTGCATGACTCGGGGTGCACTGTTTAGTATTTCTGGAGGTATGACAGCATTGACTCCAAAGGCTAACTCGAAAGGAGTTTTTCCTGTAGCAGACTTAAGTGTAGTTCAGTGACACCATAATACATGAGGTAGCTGCTCCACCCAATTCTTGCCCTTATCCTCCAGCCTAGTTTTTAATCCGTGCAGCAAAGTTCAATTGGTGAGTTTCACTTGCCCGTTTGCTGGTGGATAAGCCACATATGCAAAACATTAATTGATACCTAGGTTCGTACACAGGGCTGTGAATTCCTTTGATTCAAATTGAGTCCCGTGATCCAAGATAACCTAATTAAGTACGCCGAACCGACAAATGACCTGCCTCCATAAAAATCGAGCGACTGTTCACCCGGTAATATTTGTCAATGCCTCGGCCTCCACCCATTTTGTGAAGTAATCTATAGCCACAACCAGATATTGACAAGAGCCGATCTTAGGAAATGGACCCATAAGATCTATTCCCCACTCTGCGAAAGGCCAAGGTGCCATTATCCCGGTAAATCTGGATGCCGGCAATCTATGAATGGTGCGTTAAACTGACAACTGGAACAACGCTGGACATACTCTAACTGCTTCCTGAAATAGCCGAGGCCAATAAAATTCGGCCCCAATTACTTTTTTTGCCAAATTTTGAGCTCCGATATGGGACCTGCAATCCCCCTGATGTATTTCTTTAAGCACGGCATCCGCTTCTCCTGGACCCAAACATTTCAGTTAGGGCATTAAGAAACCCCTTTTGTACAAATCTTCTCCAACTATCTGGTAGTGTTCAGCCTTTCTTCGTATTCGTTGTGCCTCCTTCCGTGAGGCTGGCAAAGTACCATTTTGCAAGTACTGCTATAGAGGAAATCGCCAATCCTGTTATTCCCGTATGGACAAGATTATTGGCTCGGCTGTACTCCTAATCGGCATTTCTTCCACTAGAACACTTTTGGTCAGATGAGAGAAAATCGAAGAAGCCAATTTGGACAAGGCATCCGCATTTGTGTTTTTGCTCCGTGAAATTCGCTTTATGGCCCATTTGGGAAAGACTTGCAGCTGCTGTTGGACCATTGCCAAATATTCCTCCATTTGTCGATCTTTGGTCTTATACTCCCCCAAAATTTATTTAACGACCAACTGGGAGTTTGAACAAATTTTCAAATTTCGGACTCCCAGTTTTCGAGCTAATTTTAAGCCGGCTAACATGGCTTCATACTCCGCCTCATTATTAGTGGCTGTGAAACAGAAACGTAAAGCGTAGGTGTGGGTTTCCCCGGTAGGGCTAGTGAGGATGATTCCTGCACCCGACCAGGAGTGACTAGAAGCACCATCTACATGGAGTGTCCATGAATCATCACCTTTTGCCATGGTCAAAAGTAGGTCGGTTTCTTGTGTCGGGCCAGGTGTATCTTCCTGGATGTCTGATACTCCTTCAGCTATAAAATTTGCTAACACTTGACCCTTGACTGCGGTACAAGGCATGAAGGTGATGTCGTACTCCCCCAATTCAATAGCCCATTTGGTGAGACAACCTGAAACTCCCGTTTTTTGCAAGATGGTTTTCAGTGGCGCATCGGTATAAACAGTGACTCCGTGGGGGTCGAAGTAAGGTCGGAGTCATCGTGTAGAATGAACTAAAGCCAAGACTAGCTTTTCTAAGTTGGAATAATTTTTTTCTGCAGCCTGCAAAACTTTGCTAACAAAATAGATGGATCTTTAAACCCGGTTATCTGCTCGACGCAAAACCGAGCTAATCACAGATTCAGTGGTTGCTATATACATGTATAATTGTTTCCCAGGAATTTACATGGTTAAAGATGGTAAGGATGCTAAGTACATTTTTAATTGTTCGAAAACAGCTTGGCATTTTGAAGTCCATATAAACTTATCTGATTTTTTTAATATGCTAAAAAATGGTAAGGCTCGTTCTGCCGATCGAGCTAAAAACCGGTTTAAGGCCGCTAATCTACCCGTCAATTGTTGTACTTCATGAATTGACCTAGGAGGGTGCATTTGTAGAACAGCCTCTACTTTTTTAGGATTAACGAAAATACCATCTTCAGAAATCATGTAACCCAAGAACTTACCCGAAGTAGCCCCAAAAATACATTTTTTAGGATTTAGTCTTAATTTGTACTGAACTAGAGTTTCAAGTGTCTTACATAAATCAAGCAGGTAATTAGATTCATTCCTACTTTTAACAAGTAAATCATCAACATATGCTTCCATATTCCGACCTAATTGTTTATTAAAGATCTTATTCACTAAGCGTTGAAAAGTACATTTGTCCGTGATAAAAGATGTCTTCTCCTCATCTTCCTTAGCCATGAATATTTGGTGATATCCCTTGTATGCGTATAAGAAATTGAGAAAGCGAAACCCCGCTATGGCATCGACCAGTATGTCAATTAAAGACAAAGGAAACCAGTCTTTGGGGCAGGCCTTGTTCAGGTTGATGAAGTCGATGCACATGCAACAGGTACTATCTGGCTTGGGGACTAATACCGGATTAGCTAGCCACTCTGGATAATCTACTTCTCGAATGATATGTACCTCCAGTAAAACATTGACTTCTATCTCTATGTGTTTACTTCGTTCTCCTCCTAGGTTACGTTTCCGTTGGTGAACTGGCATATGACTGGCATCAATGGATAACCTGTGTTCAATGATACTTTGAGAAATACCAGGCATGTCTTCCGGCTCCCAAGCAAAGACTTTCGCAAACTCACGCAATAGGTTAAGTAAATCATGTAATAACTGAGGAGATAGATCAGCCCCTACCTTGATTACCTGATTTGGGTCGGCCGCTAGAGGAACTGTTTTAATTTCAGCCGCAGCCTCGATGAATCGCTCCGAGCGACCTATTAGGTCGGTGATGTCTACAGCGTGGGAAGTACTGCCTTTAGGAGGTACTGGCAAAGCCAAGGATGCGGGGGTCGGTGCAACGACTGGGGCGTCTGGCAGTTTTGAATCTACTAGTATCGGTTCTTTTAGAGAAGCTGTGTAACACTGCTTAGCCTGTATGACATCACAACGAAGAGAAGCCACTCCCTCCGAAATAGTAAATTTTAAAAGCATATGCATGGTAGAAGCAATGGCCTGAAATTGATTTAATCCAGGCGACCCAAATACACATTGTAAGGTGATTGTTCATCAATGACCACGAAATCTATGGTTTCTGTTCGTTTTAGCTGGCCAGCTATCAATGTGACCGGTATACTTAACTGTCCCACAGGAATAACATGGTGGCTGCCAAAGCCAATCAAAGGTGTGCGTACTGAATTTAAACGTGCCTTATGCAATTGACATCCAGTTAGTGCCTTGGTAGTAATAATATTACTAGAGTACCTGTGTCTAATAGTGTCCTTCGTATTTGATAATTAGAAATATAATAATTAATAACTAGAGGGTCATCACAATTATAAGGTAAGAAAAGATCACTGTCATCAAAAGTAATAACCGGAACCATGGTGTCTGCTTTGCGCTTACCAAGGATGTTTTTCCTTTGTCGATATACCTGTTTTCTCTGACGATTAGAGTCACCTTGGGTCGGTCCTCCAGCTATGGTATCTATAGTTATGTCGGCACCAGCCCCAGTGTTTGGGGCCCGGGGGACGAGTTGGGAACACTCTCGGGCAAAATGACCGAGCTCCCTACACCGGTAACATCCGGTAGGTCGTTCTCGATTTGCTGTAACCACGGGTTTGGGCAAGGGAGCCACTTGCGTATATTGGGGTAACTTTTCATCTTGGATGAGCTTTGCTATTTCTGCAGCTAAATCTCTACAGTCATTAGTATTGTGGCCAATATGCTTATGATAATTACAATACCTGCTAGGATTGAGTCGGTCCGTGGGGCCCGTCATAAGACGAGCTGGAGGTAATAACCCCTGGTGTTGAATGGCCGCATATATGTCTGTCCGGGGCACAGAAAAGGGTTCGACCACCTACAAGGCATTAACACCGACTCCGGCCTTTGGGCCAGTGTTATTAGTACTTACGAAGTTCTGCTTCTTACTTATTCCAGAGGGAGGAATCGGAGGAGAAGCTTTTCTTTTACCATAAATGTCAGAAAAACCTCTTTCTCGTTCCTGTTTTATTGCTGCAGCATCCTCAATAACAGCAAAGTTAACAGCAGTAACCATCATTTCAAAGTAAGAGTGTGGGGGTCGGATGGCAAGTTCAGTAGCTAAAGGTCCTCACCGTAACCCATTAATAAATGATCCCATCATAATCCTATCGTCTTTTTCATGGCATTGCCTAGATTCTACATTAAACCGATCTATATAGGCCTGTAACCCCTCTCCCACCCTCTGAATTATGTTCATTAAATGTGAAATAGGTTTAGATAATATCTTGTTGCCCATGAAATTAGCTAAAAACAAATCACCAAATTAATCTAATGAATGAATAGAGTTTCGAGGCAGAGTACAATACCAATTAATAGCCTGACCTTTTAGAGTAAGATGAAAGGTCATGCAGCGGTTAGCATCAGATAAATTTGCAGCATCCATGACACTCATGCATTGCATCCAATGAGCCGTCGGGTCAGCAGTACCATCGTATTTGTCAACATTACCTCCGGTGGAAATGGAGCTATTTGAATTTCCCAGCCAAATGAATGAGAGACGAGAGATGTGGGCCCGGCCCTTCCCAACTGAGCATATCTAGATCCAGGTAAGACTGCTTAACCAGGTTGGGCATATCCTGTTTGACCTAAGGGATACCCCCTTATTCCCGGGTAAGCAGGTAACGACCCTCCATTCGCAAAGTTACCCACGACAGGCCCAGTATAATAGATCGGGTTAAGTAAGGGAGAGTACCCAGTGAGGGGCTACAGGGCTCGGCCTGTGCCTACACCATAATGTTGAAACTTGGCTAAACTTGACGGGGCTATGTATCCGGGATAACCTAATTGATTAAACCTCGGGACCAAGGTGGCCAAACTGACCAAACTGCTGACCTAGGCCAGGCTGATTTATTTGACTCAACTGTGGACCTAAACTAGGCTGACCTAACTGTTCTACTTGCTGTCCTAACATAGGAAAAGGCAAACCTGACATGAAAGGATAAATATTGATCTGAGCAGTAGGAACCGTGAAATGAGCCGGGAAGGTAGGAGTGACCTGGTATGGGCTAAGGTAATGTAAACAGGAGGAGCGGTAGAAAGGGTAGGGAGACCAACTGCATGGTTAGACCCTGAAAAAGGATGAACCCCCCCCCCCCCCCCCCCCAAGGTAAGGAGGACATCCAGAAACAGCAAAGACTGAGAGGGGAGACTGAAAACTAATACAACAGATGGGTCGGTCATGGGATTGAACAAAGCTCCTGGCGGAGGAATAGTAGGAACAAGCTGTGAACCAAGAGGATTCTCAATGTTAACAATATCTGGGACAGTGGTTGCAGCGTTTGAAACGGGGAGCCCCAAACTAGGAATAGAGATGGTGAGAGGGCCAGGATTAATTAGGTGAAACAACTGTGGGAACAAACGATAAAATTTTTCTCTTTCAGCTTGTTCTTGCTGGGGGTGAGAGACTCAGTGGTGTGAGATACGACAGCGGTGGTGGTAACTAGTGGAACATTGGTGGTGGTGGTAGAAACTAAAGTGGCGGTTGGAACAATCATAGCTGTAATGGTGGATGTAGTGGTGGTGCTGGAAGAAGAAGCATCCACTCCCGAACAATCTTGAGTTTGAGTCATGGTTTCAACAAATTTATTTGAATATGGAGAAAATTTGATAAAATAATTTGATTAAACGTTCCCCACAGTCGTCTCCAGTTGATGTGACGCAAAACGTCCTTCAATGGATGATTCTTGTGGCCCAATGCGAAGTCTCGAACAGCAAGGTCCAATCTTGTAGCAACTAACCAAAAAGAAAGGAAGTAAAGCTGGAAACCGGGCTGGATGGCTCGGATTAATGCAGTAGGAGAGGAAACTGCAGACTGTGGAATATTCTGGTGACAAATGTAAATGAGTAAAAGAAATGCGGGACTTTTCCCCCGGTGTAACTCAGACGATCAAGTTAGAGAGGTTGAAGAAGATAAACAGTATTCACCAAGATCTCAAAATGTAAACAGTTGCGTACCTCACTAAGTCTGAGTACTTAGTATTTATATTAAGACTTGGTCATACCCGTTGAACCGTCATAATTTGCACTTTCACCTGCTCCTCTCTTTTTACCGTGACGTGCACGTTTTCTGCCATTATGGCCCGATTTTATGGCTTCTTTCCCATCAAAGGTATGAGCAATCCCTGCATATATTCAAAATATATACATATTCCTATAATGATTTCTTACCTACTATGTCAGAAGCATATCTTGTTCCGATCTAATCTCTAAGCTCGGTTATGGTGTAAATAGAGGAGACCCGAAAATCCGACCTAATTTGTTTTACTGACCTAAGCTTGCTCCTTCGGCTCGGTTTTAAGAAACTGTCCGACCTAAGTTTGGTTTTGGATCATTTATACATCTTTTTCTCCTTACTGTTTATCTTTGCTTTCATCGATTGGGCCTGACCCAAAGAAGATTCAATTTTATGCACATCATAAATAAACATATAATATAATATAACTAATAAGATAATATAACCAAATAAAAAGTATGTGGAGTGGCTAATTAGTTTATTTTAAAGCTTTCTATTAAAATTTAGATCACGGCAATAAACATTATAATTTTTTAAGCTTTTCATTTGGGAAGGAGTATGGATGTCTTTTAAAAAAAAAAAATTTTTTTAAATGCCCAAAACCCGACCTGGAACCACCGATACGGGTCGGGTAGTGGGGTTTGCTCACCCCTGCCAACTATCCCCTTTTTTCTATTTTTTTTCTTTTTCAGTTTTCTTTTTTTCATTGTTTTAATTAATTTATATTTTTCATTTCTTTTTTTTTTTTTTTTTTTGTCATCCCATATTTTTAAAAATAGTGAAAAAAAAAAAAAAAAAAACCTTGTGTGTTAACTTGAGCTGATTTTTGTCACAATGTTTTTATAAAAGTCATTCAAAAATTTGTATAAAAAGGTTTTAAAACTTTTTCTAAAAGCCAACGTGTTTGGGCAAATAATTTATAAAAATATTTTTGTAGTTAAAATTAATTTAAAAGGTTTTTGGATTAACATTTTATATAGTCAGTTTTCTTTTTAGATAAAAAAATATTTTAGATTGTGTTTTCATATGAATAATAAAAGTAAAGATAAAATGTATGTTTAAATTTGAAGGAAAAAAATAAAAGGGAGGGTGGGGGCTGGAAATTTTTGGGGTGCGGAGGAGGAGGTACTAGTCTTTTAATAAAGATAAGGGGATAGAAAGTAGAAACTCCTAATCTGCTTTCCAAAAAAACCTCAAATCTGTAAAAACACAGGAAAAAGAAAAATGTATCATTTTGGATCAGCCCTGCCCTACCACGGCACGAACCATACTGAATTTCGGTTCGGTTCGGTTCGGTTCAGTTCAGGAAAACAGCCACGGCACGAACCGAACCGAACCGCGGACAGTTTGAACAGCCCTACCAAATACCACGGCCCAATAAAACAAATGCCCTTAGCTCCTAGGGTGGGCCATTAACCAGATGATCAAATGCAAAATTTGGAAGCTGCTTTAAATGTACTACCCTCCATGGCTAATGTAAAATCTTAATCCAACATCATCATTCAGAAGAAATAGTAGTATGGTTACCACAACAACGTTTCTGCAGATGCAAAATATTTCTAAAACACTTCTACCATCAAAAACAAGGAAAACCACCAAAAGTACTAATGATGTTTCCAACTTTTTTTAGACAACTAAATTGAAATCAAAATATGGCCAGGGTCACCAGCTCCTAATATTTCTTCCTTCCAAAGCTGCAAATCTGCAATATTCTCCCTCTCCCTCTCCCTCTCCCTCTCTCCCTCTCTAAGCATCAGCAAATCTGCAAAAGGCAAGAATCAACAGGTGAGTGAAACCTGGTAATGAATTAACAAGCTACCAGTTTAGCCCTACATTTAGTGAAATTGTAATAGATCGAGATTTTACCCCAGTTCTGAGAGTTTCAGATGAGCCTCAGCATAGTCAGCGAAGAATGCGTCCTCATCCTGATACAACAAAAAACACACCCAAAAATTTAATAAACATCAAGCCACACCCAAAACAAACAAATCTATGCATAGGAACATGATCTATTTGTGCAATAAAATGTATTGCGCAGCACTTACAGCTGCATACTTGTCGACCAGAGGGCGGAAGGCTGGATCACTGAGAAGGGCCTTGTCTGATGGAAGCTGTAGGAGCCCTTCCTTCTCCCCACTCAGAAGCTCCCTGTTCAAGTATAGTAAAGAATTGATCATCTAGCCAAGGAAATCTAATTTACATTTCTACAAAACAAGCACAGTTTCTGTGGCTTACTTAAAGTAAGAGTTGTCAAAGGTGAGGGGGTTTGATGTCCAGGGACCCTCAAATCCAGATCTCTCCTTGTGGCACCGTCCCTAAAGGAATATTCATAAAACCAAACAGGCTCAACAAAATTTTAAAAAATTCAAAGAGGAATATATGACAGATACGCTCAAAGTTTACATTCCTGATAACAGAATACTACAAATTTTACATACCAAGGTATGAGCACCAGACAAGGCAACAATGTCCTTGTCGGACAGACCCATCTGTTTGACAAACACGTCCCTCAGATGGTCCGAACCTGCAGTAACAATTACAAGTATTAGCAAACACTCATTCAGGTTAGTCATTTATGTCAATGCCTAGAATGGCGAGTCAAAATGTCAGAAATTAGCCCTGGGCTGCACTTTTGTTTCCTCAGTGGCAGCAAAACCAAGAACTTCTACCAACCTTTGGTGGCATCTGGTAGACGGCCTTCAACTGGCGGCTCAGGCTTATCCTGTGATCAGAAAGAAAATTGATTTTAGATGGTGACACATTAAATAATCAATTGAAAAGGCTAATCACTTGTAGGATTGAAAAGGCATTAATAGGAGATGATAACACCATACATAACTCAATGACTGGGGACATAGCATTAGCAATATAAAGTCTTTCAAACTTGTGGCAGGCACACATTAAAGATTCACACATGTACAGATAAGCCTCTAAATCCTACTTCTTGCTATGCCAGTCAACCCCACCCCCCACCCCCACAACCACCACCCCACCCCCCACCAAGAAGAGCCACAGGGAGTTTCACCTACCTCTCTTCCTGGGTGAAATGGAATATCAGGTCCACCAGTAATCTCCACAGCAACAACAGCAGCCAACTGCTCAAGGATAGTTTCCATGTAAGCATTATAGTAAATAAGAGTATTTAAACAAAAATTTAACAAAAGAAAAAGAAAAAGAAAAAAGACCTAATCCATTACAAATTTCTAGAAAATGCATCTCATAAGTATCTAAAGTTTCAAAACACCAAAACAAACAAACCTGATAGAAGTCAGCATAAGAGATGATCGGGAACTGCTCCTTGATGGGCTCCAATAGATTGACAGCAATGTCAAGTCCATTATTAGCTCCATGGCCTTGTTCAGCCTTAAATCTCATGGTTCCAAAGGGACCACCTGTCTTAGAACCCTGATCATAAGTACCAGCAGAGTGCCATCTGCAATACCCAAAATAAATTTTCACCATCACCAAATAAAAATCCCACTAATTGTCCAACAAAATTTACAAATTGAGAACAATCAGCAAACTCATTAGAGAGGGACAATGTCATACCCAATACGAACCATGAGCGGAGCACAGTTCTTCTCCGCAATGAGGGCTCTAAGCTTCCTCTTGGCCTTGTCGACAGCCTTGAGGTATTCTTCACTAACAGTGGGGTATGATTTGCCCATGGTATCGAGTCTACAGCAAATTCAAAAGCAAACAATAAAAACCTAAGTTAAATCCAAAGACACCTCGAGAAACAGAGTCGAAAATTTGCAGATAATAAAGCATCCCGGAAAGGTTTATCACTCAAAACACTGACGAAAAAAGATTATAGACTAAATTCAAGTGAAAGTAAAGGGACAAGATACGACAACCAGACTTCAATCCGAATGCACAATAAATCAATGAAAATTATTTTTATCACGACAACCAGTTCAATAGGCTATGTTAAAAGAAACAAATAAAAACCAAAAAATCCCGTTCCTCAACATCGGTTTCAAACAGAGAATACTCAAAACACATTCCAAAATCAGAGCATTTTTTGTCCTTTGACGGAGGGAGTAGCAAAGGAAAATTAAACCAGTGGAAAAGCCTTACTTACAAAGATCGACTAGCGATTTACAAACACACTAAACCCTAAATCCTCAAAATACTTAAACAGAGCGACGAACAGTGAAAACCACAGCACACATATATATAAGGCAGAACAATCAAACAGTCGAACCTTCGATCGGAAAAATTTTCGAAACAGAAATTGAACAGTTAAGTCAACGCTAAACAAAAATTCCAAACGATCCAACGAAATGACAGAAATCATGAAATGTAAATCACAAATGGCAAGGCATTAGGAAAATCGTTGAACGGAAAATACCTTTGATGTCCGAGATCGGCGCCGATAGGAAATGGAGTAGATTCAGTGAGCGTTCGTCAGGCACGAGCCACTGGGGTAGTGAGAAATCAGGGGAGCCTCGGGAATATATAATAAATGGTAGGAGGCATAGAAGGTTCTAGTGGTTAGTGCTGGATCGTTGGATTGAGGAGATCCTGCGGTGAGAATCGCGTTAGGGAATGGACGGCCGAGATTGACCGGGCGGTACGTATCGTACGATGGATGGCGCGTTACTAAAATCAAATTGTTATGGTTTTTTTTATGGTGACTTTTTGCGAAGGACAAAAATAGCCTTTGATTCCTTTTAGATACTACAATTTCAAATGTCCTATCAAAATGGAACGAAATTTAATTAGATATGAAATAAAAATGTAACTATATAAAAATAGCAAAAATTATTTAAAAAATATAATAGGATGAAAAATAAATATTATGTATTTCAAATCAAACTGAGATTTGAAATTTGAATCATCTGTTACACTTGTATGTTATATTTTATGTTACACGTTTTAATAACTAATTTGAAATAATAGTCTTTGTAAACAATTTTTTACCAATGATATTCATTTTCATTATGCCTAATTCTAATAATGAATTTTTTTTTTCATTAATCTTATTTTAATATATAGTTTCATAGTATTTTATTTGCTTCTTGAACTTGAAAAATTAAAATAAAATATGCCATACACAAAAATAAGAAACTCTCAGTAAACAAATTTATTACGGTGAAAATGAATATTATGTGAAAGAAAATTAGTATACAAAATTATATTTATAATTAGTTATTAAGATTTGTAATATGAATGTGTACACAGATGATCCAAAGTGATTAAAATGGTTAAGTAACTATTGTTTTATGAATGTTACGCTAGTCACTGTAATAATTTAAGTAAATATTGTAATGTAATTGTTTCATTAATTACTATAACCATTTTATGGTGATATTTTTGCAAAATGACATAAATAGCCCTTGCTTTTCTATTCTTATTGTTGGATTTTTAACTACCGTCCAACTAAGGAAAGACACCAAAAAGTTTAGAGTTAGAAGGTTCTGGAGGGATTTCTTGGCTTGTTGGATCGAGAAGATCGTGCGGTTATAATTGCGTTTCAAAATGGACGGTCGAAATTGACAGTGATGTTACATAATGTATGATGGATGGAGCGTTGTGGAGTGAAGTAATTGAAAAATCAAATTGGCCAACATAAATCATTACGGAGTTTTTATGGTGAATTATGATGAATCATGAATTATGATGACCAATTTGATTTTCCGATTAATTCATTCCATAACGCTCCATTTGTCATACATTATGTACCACTACCATCAATCTTGATGGTCTATTTTAAAACACGATTATTACTGCACGCGCATCCTCTCAATCGAATGATCCAAGACATCCCTCCAGAACCTTCTAACCCTAAAAGTTTTGGTGTTTTTTCTTGGTTGGATGGCATTTGAAGGTCCAACAACAAGAATAAAAATCAAGGGCTATTTATGTTGTTTCGTAAAAATATCACCATAAAATTGTTATAGTAATTAATGAAATAATTACATTACAATATTTATTTAAATTCTTATAGTGATTGGCGTAGCACTCGCGATATGGTAATTACGTAACTGTTTTAATTCAAAATATCTACTATTTATTTTTTCATCCTATTATATAATTTGTAATATTTTACTTATGCATATATTTACTTTTTTAGTTCGTATCTAATTCAAGTTCGTTTCATTTTAATAGCTAAGTATATTTGATTACACGTTTGAAACTGCATATAATTACTTTAAACGTGATAAATATGATTACAAAAATGCTTGTGTAATTACAATTTATTTTTTTCAATTAGTACTTTTATGAATAAGTGTTCTGACATTAACAACAACTAAAATGATGTTACGTAAAGGTTAACTTCAATTTTGATATTTTTTAAAAATTTATTTTGTGGACAAATTTCTTTTAAAAAACTTATTTCAAGACAACGATGTGAAGTAATTCTGAAAATGGTTGCAACAAATTATATGACTCCGGAATAGGGTATTTTGGTAACTTTGATAAACTATCGTTGACTGCCTAGTGTGAACGCATCGAGTCAAGGAAGATACCATTGGGTCATTTTGGACATTCCAGCATGCATTGGCACCAAGAATGCCTGTTTTCTGGGTCGGATTAATAAGGGGAAATTGGAGGAATCATTTCCAATTATTTTATTCCACGTGGCATATTCTGTTTAAGGAGGAAGACGTCTTTGGCGGCTGGCTGTTCATTTTTTCTATTACACTATTACGGACGGGGGTGCAGGCGCCCGGCGCACCACCAATATTCCATAATTTCACCAAATTCAAATTGGAAAAATGAAGACTTTATGTCATAGTTTGCACTATCAAAATTCCCATGATACAAATTTGGGTGTAAATCATCGATAACAACTAATTATAGATGATAACATTTTATAAGAAAGTATGTAAATGTTAAATTATTAATAAATTAGTAAAAATAAAGACGTTATATATACTCTAATATGCATTATCAAAATTTAACACAGTACCAATTTGGGTGAAAGATCATCAATAGGATCAAATTGTAATCGGTAAGACCATATAAAAATATGCATATGTTAATTTACGGATTAATTGGCAAATGCATTTGTTACTTAGTGAGCCCAACTAATTTATTGAATTTTTTTTGGGTGTCATTTCTTATCTCATATGCTTATACAACATTTTTTTATAAAAACATTGGTTGCTTATATGTTAAATACAAATGTCCATATTTATATAATTAAATAAGTGCTCATTTTTCCTTCAATTCATATTTACAAAAATACAAAATAAAAATTCCTCATTTTATCATAAATTTTGTTCGTTCTCAGTGTATATGCTTTTATTTCTATCAAGCTTTTTAAATACTGAAAAATATACTTCATTCGTTTTATTAGAAGGGTCCATCTTGACAAATGCAACTTATTATCAATGTCAAAGTACCACACTTAAAATAGCTATTTTGACACCATTTGTTTTATTTATATCTTTACTTATTAAGTATGGACTAATTGTGGGATCGACCACATACGATTATATTAGTAAGGGTAGGAGGTGTAAACAAATTGAAAGTAGACCCTTCTAATGGAACAAAAATAGAGTAATGATACACTCCTCAAACAATATTCTCAACTTTCTTAACTCAAGTGAGGTGTCATGCATTCATTGGTCAATAATGTAGTATTAATAATTATTTTATAAAAGTGTAGCCAATAAATGCATGACACATCACTTAGGTTAAAAAAAGTTGAGAAAATAACTTGAGTGTTTCGTTACTCACAAAAATATTTTTCAAAGTGGAATATTCTAATGGAACGGAAGGAGTACAAATTTAAATAACAGTTATATATCATATTATAATATAATATGTGTTCCATAATTAAAAGTTACCTCTGCAAATAACTTTAAGTTTTGGTTTTTTGTTTGAGATTTAATTTCACCAGTAACTTTAATATATTATACTTCCTTCGTCCTACTCAAAGTATCCACTTTGAAATGTTTACAACTTATCATGTGTTGTGATGTATAACACCTAAAATAAGTAATTTATCACAATATTTTTCACTTATATCCTTACTTTAGAAGTAATGGTTAATTGTGAACCACACATTGTAATATTAGTAATGATATGTAACGTAAATAAATTCAAAGTGGACTCTTTAAATGTGACAATATTTTTTTTTAAAAATGGACTCTTTGAGTGGGACGAAGTAAGTAGTCAGTTTTCATCATTTGCAATAACACTTTTTATTATTCAATGATACTTTTTTACATTTTTAATATATTTTTTACATTATAAAATTATTTTTCCAAAACTTGTTTTCAAAACAAGTCTCAAACCCATAAAAAAGAACAGACCCTTACATGAAAATATTTGTGATAAAGATTTTATTTTAACTAATGCACCTTAAATTTATTTTTCAAAAATTGTACCTTATTATAACCCTAACAGTGAAACGAGGAAGTAAAATTTACTCTAACATTCAATAAAAACTTAATTTAATTTATTTAGTTACTTATCATTAAAAATCAATACTACTCTGATTACACTAATTTAATTATTTACACAATGATTCATTTCAATTTTAATAGTGTATGTACTTTTTTCTGAATGATGTTAATCATATAATAATATTGATTTGTGTGCCACCACAAAATGAATCTTTAACACCGTCTCTTAAAATTGTTTACTTGAAAAAATTGTACTAACAAAAAAAAAATGGAGATTATTGATACTGATTTTCTATTTATCCTGGATAAGTAAGCATATTTTACACCATGTTCTACAATAACTAACGCAAAAGAGTAAAAATAACAACCAGAAAACTATCAGTTTAACTTAACACCTCTCAAAATCCAGCAGTTTTACCCTAATAGCTCTTTTTCACGGCTTCGACATTGCCGCTTCTAATTGAGTCTCCGGCTTTCATCAATCGCGAAAAATCAATTACCTTTTTCTCAATTCCAAACTTGATTTCAACAAGTGGAGAGCTTGTCATGATTATTAGTTAAAATAGTAAAATTAGTCTTAACCGAACAACGTCGTTCTAGCAGTTTAGTACTTAAGTAAGTTTCCAACTTTGTTTGTATACGTGGCACTGTGCTCCGGGTTATAGGGGCAGGTAGCATGCAATTTTTGATTGATCACATTTGTATTGTTTTTTTTCTTCTTCTAAAAATTACTCTAATTTGCTCACTCTTTATCAATTCTCGTTCCTTCTTGTTCTTCTCAATTCTTTCCCTTTTAACACTATATATGAATCCTGTATCCGATTTAGATTATTGTTCTTTTTCTGAATTTTATAATTCATATCTCTGACAGTTGCCACCGAGGACTTGTTTTGGGGCTTTTGGCGGAGTGTGGTTAATGGGTTCGATCAAAAGCCAACGTCATCATCAAATCGAATGTATAAAACAATTTACGTATTTTGTTGGAGTCTGGTGTCATATTTACACAAACATGGTAAATTGAATTAATCTCAAAGTGAAAATTGGATTTTGTTTTGACTTCAAAGCAAAAATTGGAAAAATTAATAATTGATTTTCGAAACATGTTATAAATAAAAATACAAGAGCTTAGTATTTTTTGAAAAACACAATAATATTGTGTGTTGATAACTTCTACAAAGGAGAGTAAAACGTTGATTTCCCTAATAAAACATAGCCTGTTCTTTTCGTTTCGGTTTTGTTTTAGTTTCAATAGGAAATTTAATATTTTATAATTAATTTTTATCATTTTCAATATAACTTTGTCCTATTCAGCTATAATTTTTTACATTTTTAATACACTTTTTACATTATAAAATTATTTTTTAAAAACATGTTTTCAAATACTAAAAAGGAACATGCCAATATTGAAGACGTCTCCATTGAATGGTAATGGACATACCTCCATTGAGATACTAATTTACAATTAAATGTGTAAAGTATTAAAAATACAAGAAAGTGGTGATAAATTCATCAAATATGCATTGTAAAATGACATTTGATTCCTATAATTGAAATTTCTATGTTTGGTACATACAAAAATCTAATAATTTAAACTATTATATCATCTAAAAGACAATTTGAGATTCCTTTAATGATGAATCAATTCATTCCCGAGAATAAAATGCCTTCTATTTCCATTCTTATTCCCGTGCACGAAACTCACCCAAAAGGAATAATGGTAAGCAATGTTAATTTATGTTGTTGCCCAGGATTTTTTCCATTAAAAATGTCTTTTTAATAATAAATTCCAAAAATATGGACAATTTTCGGCCATTTCCCGATTTAGAGAAAGCGAAGTTCTGAACTTCGCCTTCTGTAGAAAAAGGGTGAAGCAGAAATTTCCAAAGAAAGCGAAGTTGAGAACTTCGCTTTCTTCGGAAAACATTGATTCGGCAACTTGGTCAGTTTTTAAAGAAAGCGAAGTTAACAACTTCACTTTCTTTGGAAATAGGGTGAAGCTGAAATTTCCAAAGAAATCGAAGTTGAGAACTTCGATTTCTTTGGAAAAAAACCCCCCTTGGTCAGTTTTTGAAGAAAGCGAGGGTCTGAACTTGCAGAAACAGATAACAGCATCCACCGATGATTTTGCAGAAAGTCTGAGGTTCAAGGATGCTTTACTAATTTGGACAACTTTTATACACTGCACAATCATATTCCTCTGCTTTCTAGCCTTTGTAACAAAATTCTGTTTTTGTTTAGTATAGTTGCAATTAAATTGAAGTTTCATATTCCTCTGCTTTCTGGAACAGAGAGAAACTATGAGAGAAAAAGAAAAAATGAAACATCAAAGAAGGGAGAAGGGAAAGTAAGGGGGACTCTCGGTTTGATCAGTAATCTTAATACTCACAAGTTTAGCATCACCAATTCAAGTTAATCAACTTATTCTCTTGAAGATAAACTACGAAATTACGTAAAATGATGAAATGAAAACTTTGACCACGTAAAAGTTTAAACCGTAGTATGCATGAGTGAATTTACATGCGATCAAGCTTTTTCTTTAATGATAATGGTACAATCTCCAGCTAATTTGAACCTCAGACTTTCTGCAAAATCATCGGTGGATGTTGTTATCTGTTTCTGCAAGTTCAGACCCTCGCTTTCTTCAAAAACTGACCAAGGGGGGTTTTTTTCCAAAGAAATCGAAGTTCTCAACTTCGATTTCTTTGGAAATTTCAGCTTCACCCTATTTCCAAAAAATGCGAAGTTGTTAATTTCGCTTTCTTTGAAAACTAACCAAGTCGCCAAATCGATGTTTTCCAAAGAAAGCGAAGTTCCCAACTTCGCTTTCTTTGGAAATTTCTGCTTCACCCTTTTTCTACAGAAAGCGAAGTCATTGTTTTCAAAGAAAACGAAGTTCGGAACTTCACTTTCTCTAAATTGGGAAATGGCCGAAAATTGTCCATAGTTTTGGAATTTATTATTAAAAAGACATTTTTAATGGAAAAAATCCCTGTTGCCGAGTTGCATTTTCAGATGAAATAAAATATTAGTGACCACTGACCAGTTTCTTTTTGCCGTATTCTACTACTATTTTGTTTGGACGGCATATTAAAGCAGATATCATTGGCATGTTCTTTTTCATCGTTTTGAAAATGATTTTAAAAATAAATTTTTGAAAATAATTTTATAATGTAAAAAGTGTATTAAAAATATAAAAAGTATATGTTAAATAGTAAAAAATTGTATTAAAAATAATAAAATATGATTAAAATATATTAAATTTACTGTTAAAACCAAAACCGTTTTCAAAACAGAACAAAAAAACATGCCCATGTTTAGCAAATATATATTTTTTTAGCATAAAGAAAACCAGAAGTACCTAATATTTTCTCAAGAAAAAAGCTGAAAATTGAATCACATTTGTAGCCTTCAATGGCGATGTTACAAGGATCCATCTCCTCATCTTACCTCGTTGAAATCGAGAAAACTGTAAAAGTCCTTCCTCGTAGACTCAAGTTTAACTCCATCAACTTCAACAGGAACCCAGAAACGGTTCGTCGTCGTCATGGCTGCCATTCTTCCTTCACAATCTCATCGTCTTCGCAGAAAGAAGCTCAGACACTGGTCCGACAATTCGACCCGCAAATTCCCATCGAGGAGGCTCTGACCCCGCCAAGTTCTTGGTACACTGATACCAGTTTTTACTCCCTCGAACTGGAACAAGTCTTCTACAGAGGTTGGCAGGCTGTTGGTGAGAACTCTACGCCGAAGCTAACTTCAATTTCAGTTTCAGTAAAATAAATTGAAAATTTTGGACGCCCAATTTGAGGGTAAATTTCTGTATTTTCGCTGTATTGGCAGGATATACTGAACAGATTGAACAACCCCATCAATATTTTACAGGCAGGTATGATGGGCTCTTTGTTATTCTTTATCCCCTTCCTTTGGGGAAATTTGGAAAGGAAAATCTGATGTTGGACGATGTTCTTATGAATTATAGCTAATTAGTGAGTTATGGCAGGTTGGGCAATGTTGAATATGTGGTTTGCCGGGATGATAGTGGGAACTTGCACTCATTTCATAATGTTTGTCGCCATCATGCTTCTCTCCTTGCCTGTGGAAGTGGGGAAAAATCTTGTTTTGTCTGCCCGTATCATGTGAGTATTCATTCAGCTTCTTAGGCCTTTTTCGTTTTTACTATTTTCTCTACATTAAATTTAATTTATTAAAATATTTTTTCATCATTTCTAATATGATTTCTAATATTTACCATTCAACTACATACTTTTACATTCCCAATACATTATTTGTTTAAAAAATTATTTTTCAAAAACATGTTTTCAAAACCACTCCATAATGAACATGCCTTAAATGGGTGGTTATTGGTGCTGTGAAAGTTTCAGATGCACCTTTTTTTAATTGGTGAAGGTAGTTGCATCATGTACTCAATTGCTAGTAAACAATTCAAAGGATCTAATGTTTGAACTCTCTTTTGAAAGCATATATTAGAGTTGGGATCCGAGAAACCATGTTATGTTAGCAGTGATCAGCTCATGAAGGATGATCATAAACTTTTCAATTGAATACTGAGAGGAATATCACATGATCAGGAAGCACAGCATATTAAGTTTCTTTTGTCCTCAGCTCTCTGTTTATGGATCTGTCTGTTAATTGTCGTTATCTTGTTGTGCTGCATAATTTGCAGATGTTCGGAATGCGTTGACCCTTCAGATTTTCATACTTATCCCTTACCTAGAATATGTTGTTCTTCTGATTCAGTGAAGTTCTTTTATTTTTTCAGGGGTGGACTTATGGATTGGATGGTAGACTTCTCAAAGCAACTAGGATTACAGGAATAAAGAACTTTAAAGCGAATGTATGTGGATAAACATCGTCAAACATCAATTCTTGGCCTTCACATACATTGTCCACTAGAGAGTTGTACTGCTAAAAATGTATATTTTTGCATGGAGTGTAGGAAATGGGACTGGTTCCATTGAGAGTGGCAATTTGGGGACCATTCGTACTTCTCAACTTTGACAAAGGATGTCTGGTTCAGCAAGAATCTCAGAGCAATGCTCTTGGGGAGGAATGGCTGGGTAGTACAGCAGAGATACTGAGTTCTAGAATAATTGATTCTTCGCTTAGCTTCATTTGCCGAAAAGAATATACAATTGACTGCAACTGGAAGGTTTGTAATATTTTCCTTTGCTTTCAAAATTTTGAATGTTATGTTTCTGATGTTACGTTCATTGTCTATCTCGCATTTATCAAAGGAGGTCTCTTCAACTAGTTGCAATCTTATATCATTTTTATTGACTAAATTGTTTCTCCTTGTTTCAGACATAAGTGAAAAGCTTTGACAAGTTTCGTGTTAAGTTCTACACGGATGTTCCTGAGGCATTTGTTCTTTGCTTGCAGGTTTTCTGCGATAACTACTTAGATGGGGGATATCACGTTCCATATGCTCATAAAGGTCTTGCATCTGGCCTTAAGCTTGAGTCATACTCCAGCACAGTATGGTCTCTGCTTCTTATAATTGCTGGTTTTCTTATCTGTTGCTCTTAATGTTTCTCATTTTCTACTAGCATCCTTTTCATGTATTCTTTAGAGAAGTTTTATGTACTATTGATACTATTATGCTCTTCTGGTAGGTTTTAAGGGGTCCTTTTTTGTGTCATTTTATTTTCAGCTCTCTCTTTTCCTAATAAATGAAGGGGTGAGGGTGTGGAAGTAAAAGCTCTGACCTCTTTGAACTCAGGTGGATGTCCCAACCAGCATTAGCTGGGTTGAGGGGACAGTTTTGGGTGGTCTTATCTAATATTTACATTGCTTCCAATCTGATATAAAAAGGTGCATGAAAAAGTTAGCATCCAGAAATGTGGTGGTGATTCTGTGAAAAGTGAACCAGATTTTGATCGACTAGGGTCAGAAGCTCTCTATGCTTTCGTGTATCCAAATTTCATGATCAACAGGTAAGCACACAGATATGAGATTTCTTAGCGTTTATTTGTAGTTGATAATTAGCATATACCTGAACACATCAAGAATTAACCCTTTCCTGTTAGGTATGGACCTTGGATGGACACAAATCTGGTTATACCATTGGGGCCTCGGAAGTGTCAAGTGATATTTGATTACTTTCTTGATAAATCTCTTAAGGTAGAGTTGATTCTGATATATTGCTTATCTCAGAATTCATTAAACCATGGAATGTTAAGTTTTATCACATAGTACAAGTGGTCACGTACTTGTGTCAAACGATTGATTTTATTTATCACAGATATAAATAACTCTTGAAAGTGAAATTACACACAAAAGAAAAAAGGTTTTCTTTGCCCAAATGAACATAATTCTTTTACTGCTGAATCAGGAAGTTGGTGGTTTTCAGTTTTTGAGAGTAACCTTGAACTGGATAACGGTGATATATTGCTTCCTGAACAAAATACCTGATACATAAAAATTTGGTCTTCGTTTAGTTGCTAAGTTTGGTAAAGAAGATATCATGAAGTGAGCCCTAAATTAAATTTGTTTGCAATGGCCAACAGAGCTTATGCTGTAGGATGAACACAAAAGATTTGAGAATTTCTGACTACAACCATTTCTGTGGGTGATTTACTTGCAGTTTTCATTAGGGATGTATTATTGTGTAGCAGAAGCCTTTAGAGGATCTGATTTGTTGTTTGTTTCCTTGTAATATGATGTTCATCCTGATCTCACTGTCTATAATTCTATAGGTCGACAATGTTAGCGAAAAACTAGAAATGTCGACATTGTTGTGAACTTATCATGAACCCATCATGCAATCCTGGTCTAGTTAGTATCAGCAACATTTTAGCTCCTGTGCTCAGCCATAACTGAAAATGGCACTAATGCTAACTATTACATGGCTTTAACCTTTGTGAATGTCTCTACATTGTAACTTCTTGTAAGTACTTCTGAAAACAATCAGACAACAGATCGAACTTCGATGCTGATTATCATCATCCCTTTTCAGGATGACATTGATTTCATAGAAAAAAGCCTGAAGGACAGTGAGAAAGTTCAGGTATAGCTGGAAGGGCTCATTTTTGTAGTTATTTTTTGCGTAGTCTAAAACCATTCTTCGTATCTATCTGCTTGCTGTGCCAAACTTTGCAGGATGAGGACATCATATTGTGTGAAGCTGTTCAGAGAGGTATCGAGTCACCGGCATATTGCTCCGGCCGATATGCTCCGACCGTCGAGACTCCTATGCATCATTTCCACTCTTTGCTCCATGAAAATCTCATTGAATACAATGGAGAGATGTTGGCCTGTTAGGAGTTTAAAGAAAAAACAGTGTGAATGGGACGGGGTTAGAAAAACCTGTCTTTTCTATTTGTGTGCCAGAAATTCCGGTTCTTGTTATTCTTTCCCCCATCAGATGGTATAATTGTCGACAAGGGAATAGAAGAGAAAAAAAAAAAAAAAACTTGTTTTTATTTATATTTTCCAATGTTCACATCAGTTAAAATTATCAGTTTGCAGAATCTCGTGTCCTAGGATCATACGATTTCATAATACTATGGGTGCGTTTGCCAAGCGGGAAAGGATGGGGGAATGTGCATGTTTCTTAGGATTTAAATTCCTATATTTGGTATGTACGAAAATATAATAATATAAATTATTATATTATCTAAAAAGTAATCTAATATTCTTTTTATTTATTCATTTTTAAATATAAGATGCTTTCCATTCTTATTCTCATTCCAAGTACCAAACACACTCTATATATATTCTAACTCACTTTTAAAATATGTGTTATAATGCATATATTTTTTTAAAAAAAGAATTTTACTATCTAACTATTCAATCTTACATCCAAATCAATTCAACGGTAGATCTAGATCTTGCAACTTGTGTTGGGGTATGCATATACATTATTTCTTCTTTCTTTATTAAATTATTTATGCTCGAGCTTGTGTATCGCCAATATACGATAGCGAAATATGATATGGTATATAGTTGACATTGTGGGACAAAATGTCAGGCCCTCAGCAATCTATCTACAAAATATTCTGTCAATTTATTATTACGGAATTGATATTTACAGCGACGGTTTCGATATTTGCAGCGACATTTTTGCGTAAAAAGATTGAAATGCCCTTGGGGTAAAAAAAATACAAAAAAATTTAACTTTTCCAATATGCTGGAATAATTTTATTTTTTTTTAAAAAAAAACCCGACCGGCGATGGTTTTCGGCTAAACCATCGCCGGGCGCCGGCGATGGTTTATATTTTGTATAAACCATCGCCGGGAGCGGGCGATGGTACACCCTCCCCCCTTACCTTTAGATTTTTGATATTTGCAGTAACAATCGGGCGGATCTTCCCCATTCCGGTAAAAAATTTCACAATTTTGACAAAACTACTAATAAATTCGGACATAATACAAGTAAAATAATTAATAAAACTACATAAAAAAAGAAGAAAAAAAATCCAGAACCATCGCCGGCAACCAGCGATGGTTCTGAATTTTTTTTTTTAATTATTCCAGCAGATTGGAAAATTTAATTTTTTTATCCCAAGGGTATTTCGGTCTTTTCACGCAAAAATGTCACTGCAAATATCGAAACCGTCGCTGCAAATATCATGCCCCTATTATTATTATTATTAATTTTAGATATCCGGAATTTAAGCTTAAAAATCTGATTTCACAATCATTTATAATTATATGTTAATTGTCAACGAATAAATATCATTATAAAATTCATTACCGCTCATGAAAAAGTCAGCAGTTAACGTATAGAAATGATGTCATTATGTCAAATTATGGCCTTTAAAGCAAATGTGTATATAAAATTGTGTAAATTTGTTCGAATTTATAATATGCGATCCAAATATTTTAATTTGTTTAAATAAGATAATACTGAGAATAGGCACTGTTAGAAGCGGTAAAGCGAGTTAGGTTAGTGGATACTAAATAGTAATATTTCTTTTATAAAGATGGCATTTATTGAATTAATAGAGGTAACCCACCGGCGAAAAAAGTAACCATTAATATTATACAATTCAAATTTTAAATAGCATAGAATTGTATATTGGAGTATCATTCCAATACAAGTAAAAGGTCTAAAGCATAATATAATAAGATTCAAAATTGAATTGCAATTGGAGTTAATTTATATTTCTACGGTATACCAAAATAATAAACAACTCCAAATTTCGAATAAATTTAAAATTATACCATTCTAGACAAGTAAAAAAGGGTCAAATTACCTAACCTTAATTGCTCACCGATATTTTATCTCCAAAAAATTAAGAGTATGGATGATTTCTAATGCCATTAATTGATAATTCACCATAATTATTGTTGGATGAATTTCAACGTCATTCGTTATTTAAAAAAGAAAAGAAAAGAAAGAAAAGTAGCGAAATTGACAAAACATCTCAATAAAACAGCTGACGTTAATTGATTCGATGATTCTAAACTATTAGCAAAATTCATATAATCTGTTACTGAATGAGTTTCAACGTCGTTTGCTAATTCTAGAAAAGAAAAGAGCAAAATTCATAGAACATCTCAAGAAAAGAGCTCACATCTTGGACTGTCCCAATCCAATACATTGTACATTCAGAAATTATTTAATGTTCACACGGATCCTCCAAATGGTTTTCATTTTTAATTTTAATTCATAAATAAATAAATATAAACAGTGAAGAAAAATCAAAATTTGTTCAGTTTTCAATTTATATACGTTTTTTAATCTTTCCCTCCTTAACTTTGCGTATTTATTAATTAATTATTTACCAACAACCATGAGACCCGGAACCGAGCGACCCGACCCGAATAATTATAAACTACAAGCATAAAACAAACCCATCAAAGCCAAAAGCCGACCCTTCTCTTACAATCTCCCTCGCTCTTTCCCTCTCTCACACACACACGCACAGAGGCGCACACGCGCGCACACACAGATACACACACTCAGAGCGCAAAATCTCATCCTCTCTTTATCTCTCTCCGATTCACTCCGATCCAATCCCAATCCAATCGAAGTCATCACTGTAAGTGGAGACCAGAGCTTTGGTTTCGTAAACCCTAGCTTCTCCGAATTTTTGAATTTCTGGTTTCCGTTTAGTTTCAGATCCCTTCGGAATTGGGGGATCGAAGTTTTTGCATTATTTGGTTAACTTGTTTGAGGCAAATCGCTTTTCATTGATTTTTAAGTCTTGGAATTTTTCGTTGGATTGATCGAGTTTGGATTTTGATTGCGGTGTGTGATTGTTTATATTTCGATTAATTTCGCTGATTGTTTGTCGCAATTTTGTTGTTAGTTTAATAGCAATTCTTGCTTTTAGGTATGTGTGGGGGTCTTTGTTAATCTAGTCAATTTTTGTTTCGGGTAGACGTGGAATATTTGACAGAAAGGTGAGCAGATAAGGTTTTTAGGGTTTGACTTTTGGTTTTGGAATGTTAGTCGATTCTTGCAGTCGGAAGTTATTTGCAGTTAGATATATGGATTTTGCGGTTGGGAATTTCTGTTGACTATGTTTTGATTGGGGTTTTACCTTGAATTTTTATGTTTCTTTTGCCTAGTTTTGATTAAACTTATCTATGTGGGTGGAGATTTTGAGTGTTGCATGGTGCGGATGCCAAGATAATGTTGCATGTCAATAAAATTCAGTCGCTGATTCTCAGTTTTATGCTTATCTTCCAAGTGTGTATATACATATATTGGTTTAATCCGTGAGGTTTTAGCTATTTCTGTTTGCCAATAGTTTTGGTTATTTAAATGATTTGGAATTTATGGTTACACATTGAGAATTGAAATTGTAGCTTTGTATGAATTTGCAGGTAATCATGAGTGACGAAGGTGAAAGGACCTGTCCTCTCTGCGCTGAGGAAATGGATTTGACAGATCAGCAATTGAAGCCTTGCAAGTGTGGTTATGAGGTTTGTGTGCCATTTACCCCGTTTAACTTTGTGTTTATGTGTAGTACGGGATTCTTTTATAATTTCATGTGGAATTCCTTAGTTGTTTTGGGCTGGATGTTGTAATTTGAATTGATATGAATTTGTACTCAATGGATTCCAGTTCTCTTTAATTGTCTACTGTTTGGTTGTTTGTTGATTTCAGTAAGAGAGTTTCACTTGATAGGCGTGTTGTAGTTTGTTTATCAATACTCCATTAATTGTCTTTAGTTTTGGCATTGAATTCCAGAAGATCTTAAATTAATATTAGTGCAATTTTGAACAGTCTGCCATTGAGGATTTCAAATTTTTGTTAATTGAAGCCAGCCAACAGGTTCCAGTTGTACTTTTTCATTGCAGTTGATTATGATGTATAGAAGCCTTCATCAAGGAACATTAGGTCAATGTTTAGAAGCCTTCGTTGCAGGGCCTTTTTGTCAATGTTTTCTAATGTTTGTTTGGTTAGTCACCAGAGATTTCGCTTATTGACAGATAGTGTGGCCTTATGGCATTAGTTTCTGTTTGAGTTTAGTTTTCGCTTTTGCTGTTTGTCACTGAGATCTCGATGGAATGCTTAATTTCATTTGCTTTTCATATTTGGTCGTGTGTCTTAATACATTTGATGTGATTTCGTAGAAATGGTGGTGTCTGGTTGGAGTGGCCCCTTGTGAGTTGGCAGTAGGTTTGTGCTACATGAAGGCATTTAGCATTGATTTCACGTAGCTTTCTACTTTTCGTTTGTTTTGTTATCCCGTGGTGGGTTGCTTGGATCCTAACTCATCAAGCATGGATTGGTGAATTTGGCTTTAGGGTGATTAAGCTATGTCACCATTCGTATGGCCAGTTCCAGTTGAGATTTAGGGGTGTAAGCAAACTCACTATTCTTGTCTTGGTAATTTGATCATAAGGAGTACTTCTCCTGTAACGAGTGTGCCCCTCTGAATGGGTCATATTCATCCTAAATTTGGATGGTGCAAATGGTAATGTGTTTTAATCATGAGATCAGCTATGTTTATACATTTTAATAAAAGGCTGGTATATTTTTATGAATACAAGCAAACATGTAGGACCTCAAAAGAATCAAACTGGCTGATATTTTAACACTTTAGTTTAAATTGAGGGAGGAAATGTTTTATGGCTTATTTTTTATTTATCTTGCTGATAAAGTTGTGATATGAAAGCTCCCAACACCCATTCATCTTTGCAGTGTTTGAACTAGAAAGTGAAAAGACAATAAGTGAAAAATAAGAGAGATAACAGAGTCAATTATGGTGATTGAATTGGGTGGTTGTGTATCCAGTATTTATCTCATGACAGCAGTCTTGATGTTCGGCATCCATTTCTGCAGATTTGTGTTTGGTGCTGGCATCATATTATGGACATGGCTGAGAAAGATGATACAGAAGGTCGTTGTCCAGCTTGTCGCTCTCCTTATAATAAGGAGAAGATTGTTGGGATGGCAGCAAGTTGTGAAAGGTATCTGTAGTTACAATTCTTGGTCTACAGGAATAGATCTATTGAGTCTACTTCATTTTCTTCAGACAAGATTAATCCTTCCTCCACTGTGTTCATAGTCCACAAAATCTGTGTGACAGGTTGGTGGCTGAAATGAGTATGGACAAAAAGTCCAAGACACAAAAGGGGAAGACAAAAACATCTGAAGGAAGGAAGCAACTTAGTAGTGTGCGGGTTATCCAAAGGAATCTTGTGTACATTGTTGGGTTGCCTCTTAATCTTGCTGATGAGGATGTATGCTTTCACTGTTTCTTTTTTCATCTTCTTTTTTCGCCCCTTTTTCTCCACAATCTATATTCACATTAGCTGAATATTATTATTTGCTTCTGATGCAGCTCCTTCAGCGGAAAGAATATTTTGCTCAGTATGGTAAGGTGCAGAAAGTGTCTATATCCCGAACAGCAGCTGGAACTATTCAACAATTTGCAAATAATACATGCAGTGTGTAAGTTTTATTTATTGATTTGTAATTGATATTTTTCTGTTCTGATTTCAACTTGATACCCATGTTTAGTCAAAATTTATGAGATTTTGTTTTAAATTTATTTATTTTTGGTCATTACTGGTTTAATACTGATAAACTGAATAATTGCGTTCGCCTAGATATATTACTTATTCAAAAGAGGAGGAAGCAGTCCGTTGTATTCAGGCAGTACATGGATATGTCTTGGATGGCAGACCATTGAGGTTGTTGAATTACCATAGATTGAAGATATGGTTTTTCTTTTTGTTTGTTAGAGAATAATTTTGAAGTTCTTTGCAGGGCGTGTTTTGGAACCACAAAATATTGTCATGCGTGGATAAGAAATGTGGTATGCTTCTTGGGTGCGATTTAAGTTTAACTTGAATATGAGTGGCTTAGATTTTTGTTGTTTCATCATACCCTTTTATTTTTCTGTTATAGTTGTTGAAATTGTTCCTGTTCTATACTTCTTATGCAGCCTTGCAGCAACCCTGATTGTCTATACTTGCATGAAATTGGTTCACAAGAAGATAGTTTTTCCAAAGATGAAATAATAACAGCTTACACAAGGTAATAAAGTGAAGTTTTTTCCCCTCATGTATTATCACCGGTTCCTTCTTATTGAAGTTTGCACTGAAATTGTTGGGGACATATCCAATTTTTGAACACTTATCCAAAATAGTAGTTAACTGCTGATCAATTATTATCTCTTCTATTTGTGGAGGCTCATAAGTTGTTGGAAAATGCTGGCAAGACCTTGTGCCAAAGTAGAATCATTAGGAGTGATAGGCACTTAATGTTATATCAGTTGTATAAATCTGATTCATGATATGGTAAAGTTTCTCTTCACGTTTCTGTCATATTGACAACCAACTTACGATGACCTCCCCCCGTTGGAAATATTTGCTACATAGTGTGTTTTCTTAATACGTCTGTTGATGCTAGAATTTGTTGTTGACCAACTTAATTTAATTACTAGGATATTTACTGGGTAGCGCAATTTGGATTTGATGACCTGGAGGAAAATCCAATAATTAAGGATTTTTATAGTACTCAAGTTTCATTAGGATGCATGAAGGAAACCTACATGTTGGATAACTGAATTAAGTGAGCCTTAATAAAGTATTCAATAAATTGGCATTTAGACGAGAACTCGGTAATTTTGTTTGGTTACTAAATGTTTTTATGTTTGTAATTCAGAAGATTTAGGTCGATTTGAGAACTCTGGGTCACTGTGTTATTTCTTCAACAGTAATGACTTCAGAGGGCTCTCTATTTCCAGCCCTATGTTTTGGTTTAGTTTAAACCCATCTTTGTAGCTTTGCTTCCTGTACCTCTGGAACATATCTCGACTTTTCTATACTTGCTTTAAAAGCCTTTAAATGATAATTTAAGCTAAACCAAGATTCACGAAATGCCTGATTTACCTGATTCTACTTGTGTTATAATTGATAGCACTTTCATAACATTCCTGGACAGATAATTAACTATCTTGTGATTTGAAGGAATAGAGTACAGCAAATAACAAGCATTACAAATAGTTTGCAACGGCGGTCTGGAAATGTGTTACCACCACCTGCAGATGATTACTGTAACAATAGTTCTGCTTCCTCTGGCAAATCAATAAGTAAAAGTATTCCAAATGTAAGAGTTTCTGATGTCCCCTTTTCTAGAAGTGAACTCATGATTTATATTTTCCTTTGAATTGATTGGTCTTCCATCAATCTGGTTATTATAGTTTATCTTGGTTTATTTTCAGTATGCTCACTTGTATAAGAATCTGTTATTGGCTCTCCTATTATAAGTAGTTTGTCTCGAGTAATTAGCATTTAAATATTCTTTTGTTGCTGAAGTTTGAACAGTTTGGGGTATGATGGGAATACTTTTTTCACTTGTAATTGTTTGGAGTGTAGTGATAGTTTTTGTTTTAATGATTTGTTTTGATTACCATCTATTTTGCAGATGAGTAGCGGTAATAAAATTTCTCCACCAAACAGTAGTTCTGGAAGATCTGTTGCGCTTCCAGCTGGAGCCTCTTGGTATGCATGAACTGAAATGTAACTTAATTTGCTTATGGAGCATATCCTCTTGAATCTTATTATTTTGGTATTTCAGGGGAACTCGTGCCTTTAGTAACCAACCACTACCTGCAAGTTTACCATCTTCTAATGGACCTCAAATTCAGAAACCAGACACTTGTAACAGCCCAGTTTTGTTCTCTAGTGCACTTGCGAGTTCAAATCACATTCCTACTTTGCACTCTGACACGGGGAAGAAGTTAGTTCCTGCTGAAGAAAATAATGCGGGTCAAGTAGAATGCAGGACGGTGTCGGAATCTGTTAATCAGATTTCACGTGCAGATTGCCTTCCTGGTCTGTCTGATACACCCAGCAAATTTGCCCATCACCCTCCTGCTATTATATCTAGCAAACTATATGTCCCACCAGCTGCTAACGAGAAGGATAAACATGCCAATCTTCCTCCTAAGGCCAGCAACTCTGATGATTCCTCGTCAGAATCTTCTGGCCCTGGTTCAGTGAGGGATGCAAATGATGATATTGATGAAACTGTTGACAATTTGTCATCTGATATGTTGTCTATGAATATCGATGAATGTCAAAGTCAAGAACAAGGCTGCCTAGAACAGTTTGATGAGCCTTTGACTTCTCAGTCTGTAAAATCCATGGAATCTAAGAGTCAGATTTGTAACCCAAGTATTAACTCTGACTCTGGATGGGGCACAGAAACTCCAGTGGTGCAAGTTCCCCCATTTGAAGATAAAGACGATTTGCTATCTTTTGATAACCAGAGACTGAAGGATCCCGAAGTCCTCAGTGATGCTAGCTACTTTCCCAATACCTCTCATACTCTTCGTGGGTCCCATGATCACAGAGGTTATTCTTCTCTTTTTAATGGTCCTTTTGAGGTGAAAGGTAATCTACAATATGTAGATAACAAAGTTGATTCTGTGTCACAGTTGTCCGGTACCCCATTTTTGTCCAGTGGGTATCCTGAGAATCAGTTCAACAGCTATGCTTCTTTTCCAAATAATGTTGAGCGGTCTTATGTGTCTTCAAATAATGAGTCTGCAAAGCATACTGTGCGATTGCACAATGAACTATCTAGTGCTCGCCGGAATCCTGGTTTGGATATGGGAGAGAGCAGCATAATATCAAACATATTGTCTTTGGATAATGATACATGGGATGAATCACTAACTTCGCCTCAGAATTTGGCAAAATTTTTGGGTGACACTGATAAACATCAGGGCTCTCAAAGAGTATCGAGCCCATGGAGAATACAACAAAGTAATCAGTCACGGTTTTCCTTTGCTAGAGAAGCAGAACCTTTAGCACATGGACATGATGCTGAATCATCTCTAGGTTACAGAGATCAAGCTTTTAAGCCTCCATATTATGGTAATGACTTTGCAAATAAGCCGAGCTTTCATGGGGATAATGTTGGACCTCGGAACGGGTTTTCATTATTGAATACTGAGGAACCTGATATGTATAGCAGCAACCATTCTCTCTTCAATTCTAGCAAACTTACAGGTGAGTCAAATTTTATAGATTGATTATTATTATTGGTGGGTACTTCTGCTTCCTTTTTGTAGTTTGTTCCACATAGGGAGATATGATCAATTATGTATATTAAGTTCTAGCAAGCTTACAGGTCAAAATTTGTTTTTGTTGCATGTATATTCTGTGGATTCATCCCCTTGCAATCCTTAAAGTATCAATTGACATTTGAAAATTTGTAGTTATGGCTTTTTCCTAGCTATATGATATAAGTATCGGCAATCCATGCCTTGGTAAATATATACAGTTTGTATTCTTGTGCCTCTTTGGATCTATGGTATTTTTTTTTTCGTGTGATTTGCCTTTGTAGGAATTTTAGTCATTGTTCTCTCTACCCTCTGCTGAACTCACTTAGTAGGACAAAGGCTTAGTTGTTGTTCCCTCTACCCTCTATTTTGTATTTATTGCTGCATAGCCTTTTGGAGCCTTTATTTTTGCACTTTTTTCCTCATTTCTTCGCTGTATTGCTTCTTCATTCAACTTTTTTGATTGGTTTTGAAAGGAAACTAGAGCATGTTCTATTTGTCAGCATTTGGATTCCTAAGTAAAATGTTCTATTGAAAGACACTTTAGAGGGCATGAACTTCCTCCAAGGTTTTTGTTTGTAATTTTTACTTTTTGCTAGTTCAATTCACTTATTTGATGAACATGCCTCGCTTAGTAAGTACCCTGGCGGTTGAATAAGGTCGATTGGTGCTGTAAATCCAATAACTCAAAATATAAGAGATTTGTTTTCATTGGAAGTATGTAATTTACAACTTTTTGTGCCAATTGATTAGTAAAGTTTCTGGGTTGGGGGAAGGGTTGGGGTGGTGGTGGGAGGCCCCCTGCAAACCTTAGGTCCTGGGCGAACCTCGTGGTTTGCAAGGGTGTCAAAAAAAATGTGTGTGGGTTTAGCTGATTGGCACCACTACATCCAGTTAATGACTACGAATTGGGTCAACTTAGACTGAGAAATCTTTTTCCTTGACCTCACAAACATGGTAAATTATATGTAACCTCCTTATCCTAAGTGGGTATTTTTCGTTTTTGGGGGGCCTCTCATGATATGTTTCTGCTTGCTAAAGTCTGGGTTTTCAACAGGTGCTCGATCTCAGATAGCCGCTCCTCCAGGGTTTGCAACCCCTAACAGAGCACCTCCAGGGTTTTTGTCTCATGAGAGAGTTGAACCAACTTACAACTCATTTACTGGTCAGTCTCTCTCTCTCTCTCTCTCCCTGTTCATGTTGGCTTAATGCATGCACGCACCTCCTCTATTTACTAAGGCACATACCCTTTAATTAGGGAAAGAGATTTTTAGATAAATCTCATATGAAATAATGTGGTTCATTGTTATGCCAATTTATTTTGCAGGTCCACACATTCTTGATACTTCTTCATTCAGAAATCAGTATCAGTCTACCCAGGCTGGAAATAATTTTAGCAACGGAGACATTGAATTTATGGATCCAGCTATCTTAGCTGTCGGGAAAGGGAGGCTTCCGGATGGCCTTAGCAGCTCTGGCTTGGACATGAGATCGGGTTTTTCTCCTCAATTGAATAATTTTGATAATGATGCAAGAATTCAGTTGCTGATGCAAAGGTCTCTTTCTTCTCATCAAAACCAGAGATATAGTGATATGGGTGATGCATTTTCTTCTCTTGCTGATTCCATAAGAAATCCTTCAAGGGTTATGGACCAATCACATTCCAACAGCATGGCCCCTTATTCACAAATCAATCTTTCGCAGTCTAGAAATCCTTTGATGTCAAATGGTCACTGGGATGGTTGGAATGAAGTCCAGGGGGGGAATAATCTGGGAGTGACAGACCTCCTTAGACCTGAGAGGTATAGTTTCAATAAATACTATAATGGGTATGAGGATTCCAAATTACATATGCCCAGCCAAAGTGACATATATAACAGGAGTTTTGGGATTTAGTGAATCAGAAGAAAATTTGAGTTTGGGTCCGTGGTGGCCATACTATGGTAAAACAGAGGTCATATCTGATCTTGTGGACTGTGGTTTATGAGTGATGAATAAAATTGAACTTGGCTGCTGAACAGTGATGTAAAGAAGGCTTGTTCAGATAAACTCTGCAACTTAGTGCTCAGGACGATGGAATTGTGTGTGATAGGTCTATTCTGACTGTTTCTGAATTGGTGAAGGATCAAACCCACTAAATAGGGTGTATCCAAAAGCCAAGAGGTCAGTTAATTTTATTCTCTCGCCCTTTCCCTCTCATGCGCATAGACACCTTTTCTTGAGTGTCAGACATAATAGATAGAAATGTTTTGAATGGTAATGGGGCTTTGCTCAATAATTTGATTTGTTGGTGTGGATTTTTTCAATCTACCACCGAGTGTTACCTTGATTACGGCGTTTGTGAATGTTGTAAATTGCAATGTAGGTCATAGCCACAACACAGCTGTTTGATATCTGTTAACTTCTTTGTTATTGTTAGATTGCCTTCATGAAGAAATCTGATATTCAGTTTTCTGTATTATTTAGATGAATTGCAGTTGAGAAGGAAGTGGTGAGGACTGTGGCAGAGATGTGAAGGGGAAGGGAGGTTGTTGTCTTGGTGGAATTTGTATTTGCATTTAGAAGAGGAGTGCCCAGAAGACTATGCACTGATTGTGAAGGTTGACAGAGATTTGCTGCTGGATATATGAATATGATTGATTGCGGAGTGAAGAGAGTTTTTTCTAAAGGAAGACTTTTTGTTCCATGAAGGACGTATAATTGAAGCATATTAGTGTTATAAACTTTCTTGATGATTCATTATTGAGCACACAGCAGGAAAGAGTCTGTGAGATGTTTAATTGTTTTTTGATGAATAATGCATAAATACAAACAAGTCACTGGCCCTGCCTCTTTAGCATTGGAATATCGAATCGAATTATCCTCTTTTTTTATAATACCAATTGAGTAGATTTGGATCATAAATTCTGTTGTGAATTCTTTCACAAAGAAGACAATCGAACGTGACGCCATGTTGTTTTTATTTTCGTAAAGGTGCTCTGGATTGTTGCAATACAAGTTACAACGGGGATGCCGGCCTTGAAGCCTTGTACTCGAACATTTTACGGTACGTGTGCTTCTACTATTTACTTTCTAAGACATTATAATTTTATTAAGGAATCATTCGAACATTGGAGAAAAACTTAGTGATGTAGATGACTAGTGAAAGTGGGAAGAGTATAGGCATCGGGTCCGGTCGGTGCTTTTTGGCGTCCTTAAAAGGATTCAGTTCTAGGGCCACAGCACAGCGTTTTTTAGCCATGGGTCACAGAATGAATGATTGTAAAGATATCGAAATCTCTCTAAAAAAGTCCCCCCACCCCACCACTGCCTTGGCATTGATAATTGGTACCAGAACCAGAGTGAGTGGTACCCTTAAATACCAGGGTAGCGCCCCCCCCCCCCCCCCCCCCCCCCCCCCGGGTGGTTGTCAGATTCAGGGCATACAATCTTACTGTTTTTTATTAGGAAAAAAAAGTAAAATAGTCTCTGTGTCTGAGGTTGTAGAAAGATCTAACATATCCGCAACCGGACAATACATAGAAAAGTCCATTTATTCTTCTTAACAAGAATCGGACCTAACGAATTCCATTCTAAAAGCAAGGGGTGGGGGGACCCTGTAAATATATGATGATATGATGAGTTTGTAGTTTGTATTGAAACTACAACAGAGGTATTGGACCTACCACGTGGCCTAAGATCCCAATCCAATCTAAAAATCTAATCTAATAAGAATATCGATTTCTACGGGAGTGTAAAAAAAGGCAAGTTAATGTAAACCATGATCCATGAATGGTACCCTTTTTAAAACAAACCTTTGCAAAGGTGAAATTTATTTGGGTTGTCCTTATGGGGAGGAATGTTGGATTCTTGTATTCCGCATGATCATGATCATGATCTGGCATGCACCTTGTACATTTTGCGGTTCTCCGCCCCTTATAAAATATACTTAAAACTAATCATGTTTGAATTGTATATTGTGATTCAAAAGCATGTATATTACGAAACTTTTTTTTTTTTTATGAGAGAGAGTATTTAAATTGACTAGAATTTTTTTAAAAAAAATTGGGAGAGAGTATCACACATACTTTACCATCCATTTTATAAAAATAAAAAAAAGAAAAAAAGGAGAAAATAAAAAGTGTTTTGTCTGTTAGTGTAAGGGTCAATGGTGAGAAAAGAAGAAACATGAAAAATGAATGAATGAGATGTGGAGAAAGGCCAAATACTGGCAGAGTACAGCTGCCCCGATTAAATACGTTAGGTGGGTTGAAGTTGAAGGATTGTAATCTTGGCCGGTCAACTTAATTTTAACCATTGGATTGGAGAGAAGGATGTAGATGGCATTCCAAAAATTATTTAGTGCATCATGTGTTGGAAAAAATAGGACAACAATTCGAAGTAACGTTTTATTTCTCAATTGTATTTGACTATATCATTCTACGTATTTAGGAAGTAGTAGGCAATACTGTCTCAATTCAACATTTAGAAGTTTAGTACTTAGTAGAGAAGTAGGTAGAGTATCCCACCTGACAATGATCTATTCTAAATTCAAAGAAAAGATTTTGCAAATCTCTATGAATATTGTTTGTTAGTTAGGACAAGGAGCTTCTTACGAGCGCCTGACACAGCCGAAATTTGATGGTATTCCAGGAGGCGTTTGTTGTTACACATGTACATGCATGAATCACGTTTCATAAACTAGTTTCTGATTGGTCTAATGGTGCATATATCAAATTTAGCATTGAAATACTGTGGGTGTGCTATGTATTAAATTTAACTTTAAGTATCATAATGTTGCACTTTTTTATGGGCAGATGAATATATTATATCGCGGTTACAATAAAACACTTATTGAATTCAGTTGTTGAAACAACGCTGATCAAATGGCCTCCCTTGGACTAGGAACTTCTTAGAAACGACACCCGAAATTTGATGGTATCCGAGGAGGAGTTTGTTGCTACAACTTTACATGCATACGTGAATCACGTTTCAGAGAAACTACAGTGAGTGATTGCCGACATTACACCACCCATCATTTAGGAAAACAAATGGGCGAATAACTGAAAGAGCTTCTCATTTAGGAACCTTGAACTTTCGTAATAAAAGAGAAATTAAGTGGGAAGCAAAGTTGCCCGCCATTAATATAATATAAGAGTATGGTAGTGAAGATGGTAAGGTGGGCAAAGGAAATTAATAACTGAAACCCGCTGAAAACAAGAACAGCTGGACAACTTAGAATGATTGCCGCCACTTTGATGTATTCGATATGAATGTGAGACTAACATGTTACATTTTTATGGCAAGAGGGTGGATATAATATGTACTCGACAAATGATTCTAAGTGAAATTAATATCCCGTTATCCTTTAACTATTATAGAGGAAAAATAACATTGAGATAAAACAACCCCCAAAACTATAAAATGCATATGCGGGCAAATAGGCAATGAAAATGAGAAATGAAGCAAGAAAGTTAGCTAATTCTGTAATTCTGCAAAAGATGCGTCAACTTTGCTTGATGAGTAGCGAGTTAGTGCCCTAATGGTTTTGACGTATAGCGGGTTAAGGGGTTTGATTCTTACCTTTTGTCAGTTTTGCCTATTTAGAGTGCAAGCTAACAGGACTCTCATGAGGCTTTCCGCTTCGTTTTTCCCCTCCCCACAGCTCCTGCCTTCGATGTTGCATTCCGGAAGAAAAAAAAAAAAAAAAAAAAAACTTTGCTTGATGTTGCAGGATTTCCAAATCTAATTAACGACAAAAATTAATAAATAAAATGGTCCAGACGAAAGAGAGAGAGAGAGAGATGATTTTGATTGAACAATGAATGCATTTTGATTTGAGACCATTGGATTTTCCTCACGTGTCCCATTGGGAAATGATTAGTTTCGGAAATGGACGCAACGGTTTATTTTGAAACGTGGTATATCCCTCTACTCTGCCCTCATAATTTTCCCCATAATTTTCGTCTTTTATTTCATGAACAACATCCTTTGTCCAAATCACGTGTACAAATTAAACGATTGAATATGTAACCCTAGCCCTAGGCCTTTACAAAAGGACGGAAGATGTTGGATGGGTAGCTTTGGAAACTCAATTCTTGCTACCTATGCTGTTTCTTCGAGAATATGCATTACTAATTGTGTACTAATTCTATATGAAAATTCGTCGTTAAAATATGTTTACATTTGCCTCTTCAAGATTAAAGCAGGCATACCTTATCATCATTATTGTTACAATATAGTTTAGTGGTATAGAAATATCAACTTATAAACTCAAAAACTAGTAATAATGATAAGCGATAGCTTTTCAAAATTTTTCTGTCAGTGAAAGAAATTTATATAAGGATTACAAAAACAAAGAGTAAATTATATTTACCCCTCTTGATATTTTATGAAGTAAGAGATTCAAATAACGAAAAAAAAAAAAAAAAACCTCAACGTTTATGTGGGGGGGGGGGGGGGGGGGGGGGGGTGTGTGTGTGCAAGGTTAGCTAGAAATTATGAGGAGAAGGGAGAAATACGCCAACAGACATTATGATCATTGCCACACACATTTTTCAAGTTAACAAAAGACTTATGTGACCGTTAGTTATGAGTTGATTTTAAAATTATGTTTTTAATAAATTTTTTTATTAATGTAAAAAGTGCATTAAAAATATAAAAGATATATGGTTGAATTAATTGTATGAAAAATGATTATAATATACTAAATTTATCTTAAAAATAAAGAAAACAAAACTTTTGTTTTCTCTTTTTCATTTCTGTTACGTTGTGATGCGTAATGCAGCATGTAGGATGGCAAAAATAACCTATGAAATCATTAAAAAGAAGAAGGGGGACTTTTTGATAGCCATGAGGAATTTGATGAGACCAAAGGAAGAGAAATACAGAAAGGCAAAGCTAAGAGCATGTTCTTTTTGTTTTGTTTTGAAAACGGTTTTGGTTTCAATAGTAAATTTAATATATTTTAATCATATTTCATCATTTCTAATACAACTTTTTACTATTCAGCATCTACTTTTTACATTTTCAATACACTTTTTACATTATAAAACTATTTTCCAAAACTTATTTTCAAAATCATTTTCAAAACGATGAAAAAGAACATGCCATCAGAAGAAGACAAATGGAGGTCTACATCTCGCATCCACTTTCTCGGTGGTGGTTATTAATGATGATCAACAGTTTACAACTTAAAAAGGGAAAAATATATAAAGAAAATAATATTATTATTTAGATAGTTGATGTTGCAATTTTTCCTTATTCAATTTTATATATCTAAAGGGTAATAAGTAATGATGTTGTTATATCCAGATTAACTCTCGGTTCTCTACCGTAATCAGTCTGATCTTGTCAAAAACCGAATTTGGTTAAACTCTATAAAAATTCGATTCACTCGCGGTTGGATTTCGTCCCTTGAAGAATTTGAATATCATATGAATCATTCCTTGTATAAAAACAGATATTCAAATTGCTTTGATCATTGAAATAAAGCATGGTATTCATGAGTATTTTCATTTGGTAAGTAGCATTTCTCCCATGACTGAAACAATATTGGTGTGACAATTTTCTATAAGAAAAGGTCAGTTAAACCATCTTTTTCTTCTGTTGTATACATCCTGAATCAAAACACAAATTAATCTTGAAGACTCTGTTAGGTCTGCCTATTCATAATAAATGATCTCAACAAATAGTACTCCCCTACGTTCCGTTAAAAGAGTCTAGCGGTAATAACTGTTCCCGAGTCACAAGTTACAACCCGAAACAAGACTCTTTTATCTGTGGACGGCGGGAGGGAGTCAATGGGTACATCATTACGGGGGTGGCCAATTTGGCTTCAGCTGGTAAAGGCATTGGGTAGCATTAGCAGAAAGTGTGGGAAATGAAGCAAAGCAAACATTGAGAGGGGAAGAATTGGATGCCTTTGATGCAGGGGAGGAAGCAGTGATAGCCGGAGATGAGAATCCTGATGATGCTGCAGCGGAGAACACTGTCATTGGGGTGGCGCCGAACTGACTTTGCGCTTGCCATGCCCATTTTGGCGGTCCGTGCGAAGAACCAACTTCAATCCTTTTCTCACTTGGGATTTCCTGCAAAATCAAATCCCATATGGTGTTATATTCTCAAAAATAAATCCATGAAGCATTTTGCAGAAAATCAATTGAAGCCGAGTAAAGTACTCCCTCCATTCCATTAGAACAGTCCACTTTCTAATACTTAAAATTGGTTCTTTTCCCTTCAACCTTAAAATCTCTTCTTTTGACTACTGCAATTGATAAAAATGCTCTCTATCTGCCACAGTGCAGCATCTTCAAGAGCTAAAATTGCATAAATTTTCAGCTCAGAACTGAACACTGACTGATTCATCATGGAAAATGCACTCTGATTTTCAAGGAAAAATGAAATTAACACCTTCTCTACAATCAAAACTAACTTGGAATGATCACTTTAGTGACTGAATCTTAAAGTGAAAGTGAAGAAAAACCTAAACAGAAATAAAAAAACGAATCCAAAATACTACCTTGTAACTGGGAATGAAGTTGGAATATACACCACTCCACAAGTGAGGGTGCTCCGATGTCAATGGCAATCCTTTAAGAGGAACTGTTGTACCAGAGGAATCCATCTGTGATCGAGCACGAGGAAAAGATATAACAAGATCACTTACAGGGATCAGTACCAAAATAAAATCAATAATGTTGAGCTTGGACTAATGAAGCTTGAGAATGAGAACCACAAATTTTCTCAGCAGAAAGGGTGTAAAAAGCTTTAGAACCATAAGATGAGTTCCTTACCATTGACATTCTAGCACTTTGAACATGGTATGGATGGTACTGTAGAGCCCGGGAACTTCCATTTTCCTTTCCAGAAGAGGTTGAAATCCCTAAATTCAGATCAAGATCATGTTGGCTGCTACCTGCAATTTCAACATCAAAAAGTTCTATGAATCTACTCTTCAAATACAAAATGAAAGGACTAGTGATTAAAAGACCACAAGCAGCAGCACTTGATCAAACCTTCATTGGGATTATGGGAATGAGAGATCATCGAATGAGATGATGGTGTCTCCGGTTCATAGGTACTCGGCTCGAAGTTGGTGACAGCTTCCCTCCCATTACATTTGATAGCTGCTTTGTCATAAGCCCTGATTTTGAGAAAAATCAAAAGGGAGACACCATTGAGGTTGAGATTTGAGAATGCAGGGTAATAAAGGGAGGGAGAGAAGGTAATTCATGATCATTAGGACCTTGCAGCTTCTATTTCACTGTCGAATAACCCAAGATATATATACCTGCAAAGCAATCATCGCAATCCCAGCTAATTATAGGGTACCCATTGATCTTTTCTTTTGCTGCAAATTAGTATTACTATCTATTATCATAAGGAAGCGTTTGGTTTGAGTGGCCGGAATAGGAATATGTACGGGTTGGATAGTAGGTTAGAATGGAATGAGAATCAGACTGAAACCATCACCCTCGACATGGGTATGATTCCCGATTTCTCATTCCAAAACCATACACCAAATCGTAATTTTTTCTATCATTCCATTCCCTGATTCCCAAACCCTCCAACCAAACGCCCCTCTAGTTCTTCACAGATTCGTTTCCCATTCCAAACCAAGACACACTCAACATTCTTGAAAAATTCTTATGAACAACATATCCAGGAACAGGGAAATCACAGTAGTGGAAAAGATAGCTCACTTTTTGCCAAGAAACTGCCCCATTCGAGCTTCCCATCTGCCGCACTTGTGCAGTGTCACTCCTCTGTATTTGGAGCTCCCCCGGGAGAAACCAGTGCTCTGACGCCGAAGAATGTGGACAAATTCTTCTTTACTCAAATCCTTCATCTACATTAAGTCCATTTCCATGGAAAGGAAAATTCAGGACTAATGTAAACTCACAAGATCAAACATTTTCCAGACCAAAAAAGCAGCAAAATTTACCTGTTTCATATCATCCTCGTAATCACAGATGTTGAAATTGATGTCTGCATCGACACCCCGGAACTTAATGGCGGCTCTGTCATAAGCTCTGACGACACATTTAGACCAGAAGATCAGAACTTACCCACATAAATTATTTCAATAATTTGTAAAACCCTTTAGCGTAAAAATCCAATTTACCTAGCGGCGGCATGAGCAGTATCAAATCCACCTAAAAGTAAAACAGCAGGCGGCGATCAGAACACACACAATTTTGCTTAAATTCACTAAAAGGAAGAAGAAAAGAAAAAACCCAGAAAATGAAATAATCATCCATACCCAGATACACTTGCTTTCCACAATCCCTGCACCCAAATTCAAAACAGAGAAAAAAAAAAACAAAACAAAAATGAATAAATTGAAGAGTCCAAACTCCAAAGCAGTACTAAAATGTGACTAATTTGGAAAATAGTAAAACTAACTGAACTGAAAAAGTATTATCACTAACCAAATATGAGATTCCCATCTGCCAGTTCTTCTATAAAAAGTAACTCCTCTGTACTGTGAGCTCCGGGACCTGGGCCCTCTTCTGCTCTTCTTCACTTGCTGTTGCTGCCTTTGCTGTGGATGTTGCTGTTGCTGTTGTTGTTGTTGTTGTTGTTGACCAACGAAAGAAAGATCAACAACCCAATTATTCCGGGCCCGATTAGGCCCGGATACCGGCCGGCGTTCTTCGTATTGATTGCTGACCGGAAACAGCTCATGAGTGACCATCCGGTCATCCTCATCCTCCGGTGGGCCTCGAGCTGGTTTACCGGCGGCGTTGACTTTGAGTATGCCAAAGTTGAAGGTGAGGACTTGGTGGTCGGAGGAGGATGGCGTGTCATCATCCACGGTGGTTGCATTGCTGGAAGCAGCCTCTCCGGCGTCGGCCCCATTCACCACCGACGAATATGAATTGGATGTGGCCCCCGATTCCACCATACACTCTTCCTCCTCCTCATCCCCATCCCCATTATTCTCATGATTATTATCGTTAATCTCCTCGAGTACCTCGTCCTCATCGTTGTTAACCACACTCAAGTTAAGGTCCAACATCCTCGTATACTAATGAATTAACTCAACCAGCCCAGAAAGATTACAGAAAAAGGAAAAACTGGATCAGAGAAAATCGATCAAGAATCCTCCTGAACAAATGATCATGGAAAAACAAATTGATGATCAAAGAAATGAGAAGCAAGCAAAGTAAGAAACAGGGAGAGAAGTAGAAAAAGGAGAAATGGGAAGAATAACAATGGAGTGTGTGACTGTGAAATGGGGAGCAGAGTCTACAACACTATAAATAACCCCTCAAACAATAAAAAAAAAAATCAATAAAAAATTTAATCAGGAAATAGCTTGGGGAAGATGATCAAATTAACATTTAATTAAGAACAGTAATTCTGATGGTTTTTTTTTTTTTTTCCTTTGATTTGCAGAGTTTTTTTTAAAATTTCCAAAATTTGATCTTTCTATTTTTTGTGACCACATTATATAAGGGGTAAGGTGACAACAAGTCGACCAACGAATCTTTCGAAATTGTTGGTTTGTTTATTTGAAGTTTTCAATTTTTTTTCTTTTGGGAGTCCATCTTAGGATAACGGGCTTTACCGGTAGTCGGTACGCGTTTCGTTTTCGCTCTTACAGCAATTGATTAATGACAGAGAGGATGAAAGAAAATGTAGATTTTGTGAGGAAAAGACTAGATGACGTGACAAATATGGATAAAAAAAATAAAATTATACCTTATTTTATTATTATTGTATATACTTTCTATTGTGTTTATTTGCAAAATCTGTTTCCGACGCGTCTTACGTATTGAGTTTACCTCTCTAAATATGCATACTGAGTTTAGATTTCGATTTATTGTATAATAAGTTTAGCATTTAGTGTATAAAACTTAGTTGTTAACATATTGTAGTTATGAGTTTAGTTGATGGTATATCTATATCAAGTTTTTCTAATGTATCATGTTTCAAGTTTTGTTTATGATATATTGCATATTAAATTTTGCTACTTGTATATCGAGTTTAGTTTTGATGTATTGCAGTTGTAAATAGCTTCTGATGTATATCATATACTGAGTTTAGTCTCAAATATATTGTAATTATTAGTTTTGTGGTTAAACACTATGTATAGAGTTTAACTTCTGATGTATCGCGAAATTAGTGTATCGAATTTAGTCTCTGAAGTATCGCTATTATGTTAAAAAAACAAATATTAAGAAAACAAGTGAATCAAGTTTAATTGTCAAAACATTACGTGTCGGACTATCAGATAATCGAACAAGAGACTCATGTCATTCCTTTGAGTTACTATCAAAAATTTTTTTTTTCTTTAAATATACTTTTTACCTATGTTTAGAAAAATAGACAATTTCACATCAGCAAAGCTAAAGGTAAATCATCCAAAAAAAAGAAAAAAGAAAAAAAGAAGAAAAGTGTAGATTTAAATATCTTCACAAATGTGTATATAATTCTTTTGAAATTGTAACCAAGATAGTTTTGAGATTCCAAAACCAACTCCAATAATAATTACTATTTGCTAAAGACTAATGACCAACTCTTCTTTCTTTCATTCACTAGTCATTCTAAATTCCTTTCCATCTACACTAAATAAAAGAGGGAGAGAGTATTTTACTTTATTGTATTATATATATATTTCTTCCCTTTCCCTAAAGCAACAAATTAAGCATTTTGATTGAGGAAGCTCCTTATTTTTCTTTTAATTATAGTTAAGAATATACAAATCTGGGGTATACAATTATTGAGATTTTAGATAGATGATCACCTCAATCAAAATTGGAAAGCCTAGTATGATGAATTTAGGCACGCAAGAGTAGGTGAAAGAATAATAGTAGTTCTATAGTTATTAGTCAATTCATAATTGTAGAAGGGTCTTATTTTAAAATATTTCTCGCCTTATTTTTATATTTTATACATTTACTATTATTATGATTATATTATCTATCATTGATTCATAACTAAAGGTATGTCTATATGTCGAAAAAAAAGTAAGAAATAACTTATTTGGTGAATAACATTTATCTTCTCTAACATTTGAAAAAAAAAATCCTTAAATTTTTTTTGTATATTATCAATACCAGGTGAACCAATTCAAATTATCAATGCTTTCTAAGGTTTAAATTTATTTTTTTAACTAACAGATCAGATCGGTTGATAATTTGACCAAACCATAAGAAAATATTGATCATAATATTGACCAAACCAAGAGAGATGTATAAGTAAGTTTTACACACTTCAAATGAGCATTACCAATTTTTTAAACTTTCAAAGAAGTAAACATAATTAACCATAGTTATTCTAAATATTATACATTAAAATCTATTAAAAAAAATAATTATACATTCCAAAAGCATTATTCTTCATTGAAATAGAGAAACTACATCTTAATTTTCCCTTTTACAGTGTTTTTGTTCATTAAGGATGTGCTTGGCGTGCGGAATGTAAATGGAGGGAATGAACATCTGATTGTTTTGATTGAAATTCCTATGCTTGGTACATGTAGAAATCTAATAATTTCAACTATTATATCCTTTAAAAGGCAATATAAGATTCTTTTAATAAGAAAATCATCGATTCCCGAATATGAGATGCCCCCATTCTCATTCCCTTTTTCGCGCGCTAAGCGCACCCTAAGAGGTGAAAATATGGCTTCTGAAAATGACTTTCCAACCTTCCTTCAATAATGATGAGGAGATCCGTGTTGCAAAGGCAAAGCTATAGGGAAGGAAAGAATAATGGGGACCGACCAAGTCATTTTAGGGCTAAGTTAAATCACTAAAATTGATGATTTTGATTTTTTTTTTAAAACGAGGGATTAACTACCCTACTAATTAACGTCATTTTTAGCTACCTAAGAAATGGATAGACCCATAACCTAATGCAAAAGCTTGCATAAAAAAAGGGACTTCACTTGTAATTAATGTTTAAAGAAAATTATACATTCAATATTTAATAAATAAATAAAAAGTATATTTTTCAGTGATTGACATTATATTTTACAGTAAAAGTCATTAAGTAGTTATTTTTTGTATTTTCTCATCTCACTAAATGAGTTTAGTTTTTGAAAAATATATAACTTATTATGAGTAGTAAGGTATAACATTTAAAATAAGTAATTTAACACTATAATTTCCTTTTATATACTTACGTTCTAAGTAAAAAGTAATTGTGGACTACACATATTATTATACTAGTAAATTTGTGCAATGTAAACAAATACATTTTTTTTTTTGTTTTTGAAACGATGTAAACAAATCCAAATTGAATACACTTATTGGGGCAAAACTGGATTAGTCCCTAAATTTAGCTGCATGCAATACTTCCGTTTTCAAACTGGAAATTATATCTCTTCAGTTCCTAAACTTGGCCTCATATTGCACTTTCGTCTACGAACTTGAAATTGTTTCTCTTCAGTCTCCCAATTTGGATTTTCCTTCACTTTGTAATCCATCACCCAAATTTCGACCGAAACTAATCCAATGTTGACAATTTTGGGATTTTTGATTTGTCAATTTTTTTTCTTGCAACTATGTCACCATCTGCATTATTCTATGAGATTTTAGTTTATGTGATTTGTGTTCATCACATATCTATCATTGTTGGGTTTGTTTTGGTTGAAACTTGACCATGAAAAATCCAACTTTGTAGACCAAAAATAAACAATTTCAAGTTCATGGACGAAAATATAACATGAGGCCAAATTTGGGTATTGAAGAGAACCAAATTCAAGTTCAGAAACTAAAGTACAATATGAAATCAAGTTTAAAGACCAACAGAGTTATTATCTATAAATAAAAAATTAAAGTAAAACTCTTTTATAGGGAATAAAAAGGAAGTATATAGTAGTTCTATGACAAATCAATTATATAAATATCACGTCAATTATTTCGTGTATGTCAATCATATGAATATCACGTCAATTACTTAAAAAATCTATTAAAATTATCTCACTACGAATTGTTATTATTTTTCGTATGCGTGAGGATACATCTTATTTGAGGTGGATGAGTCATGAATGTGATGAGCTAACAAGGTTTGTTCATCCATCTAATCAAATCTTTTGGAGAATACGAAAATTAATTAAAAATAATATTTCAGCAGAAAATGACTTATTATTATAAATATAATGGGTCCTAATAATACTTTTTCTTCTGCAAAAGAAAAAAAAAAAAAAAAAAAGGAAGAAGAAAAGATCGAGTGGGGTTCATGGGTCCTATTGTCCTAATGATAATGTGTTGTATACTATACATCTCTGTTTAATTGACTAATCTTATGGCTGAGTTAACAAACACGTAGGTTGTCCCAAGTTTTTCTTAAAGAAAATTTTATTTGCTTTACCTTTCAACTTCTAAAGTTAAGCTTACGATTTAAAGTTATACTCATTTCGTTCCGTATAAAGAGTTCTTATGAGAAAAAATTATTTCAATAAAAGAGTCGAATTTTCAATTTGTTTACACTGTATACTTTTACTAATATAATGTATGGTCTACAATTAACACTCATAAAGTAATGATATATGTGAAAGATATGTTGTCAAATTATTTATTTTAAATATTATACTTTACAACTCATAACTAGGGGTGAACAAATGTAGGTACCCGACCTGAACTGACCCAATTGGGTTTGGGGTCTGTCGTGTTTGGACCGAAATGATCGGGTCAGGTTTTCGGGTCATGGGACTGGTGGTTACGGAACCAGTTCCTTCTTCCCAACTTAAGCCTTCAAAATTATAATAATAATGAGAAAATAACAAAATAAGGAGTAGCTCGGCTGGTTAACCAGCCTTTCTTAAGGCAGGTAACTCTTTATTCCAGTGGAAGAGTCATATTTCAATATTTTTATACTTATCATACATTTTTTTTTTTTGGTGGAACACCCAATTAAGTGATTGTGGGATATGGGGACCCTTTATAATTTAGACGGCATACATAATGTGTTAGAAAAAGACCAATGGGGACATAATGAACATTACGTTGGTTTACAAAAAATGTGGAATGTGAAAAAATATTACAAATTACAACCTGAAATAAGGGAAACTACGCACATCCAAACTGACCGAACCCCTAAGCAGCACTAGCATAGAGGTGTGGCCAACATCCTAGACTGATGTGTGTTATTCGCCAGACAAACCAAAGCGTCTGCAACTGCATTCTGCTTGCGGTAGATATATGTGAAGGAAGAAACAACGAGAGATGGGTGAACCCTAACAATCTGCTTTAGTGCCGATGAAGCCCAACAAGAGCATATCCCATTGGAGAAAGCATTCAAAAGGAGTTGTGAATTCGTCTCCACCATAAGGGAGCATATAGACCACCGCTGACAAGCCAGCAAGCCTAATAAAAATGCTACAGCCTTTGCCTGAAAACTGGTTAGGTGCTTCAGGTAGAAAGAACCGACAAACACCACAAACCTCGTATCATCTCTCAAGAGAAAACCTCTCTTACTGCCATGTGTTACCTTGAGATGACCCACAATATTCGTTTGAAAAGTAAAAATATTAATTTTAAAAAATAGTGACAATAGTTTATATTAAGTATTATACATTCACACTCATACAAAATTATATTTTTTTTAAAATGCAACTCTCTCATTAGGATAAAGGTGATATTTTCATTTGAGATCTTAATTATATTTTTTGACGCACTTGTTACTCGAGCAGAGTCTTTCACTTAAATTATATTCGCATAATTTTGACCATCTCCAAATTATTATTTTTAACTATAAGAAAAAAAGAAGAAGAAAAGAAATATATATATATATATATATATATAAACATAACATGTTTATCATAGAGACATGAAAGCATTTTGAGATAGAAAATATTAATTAATTAATTTGGATAATTTCCACACTCTTCACAGCATTAAATTTTGGTTTCAGAATTGTCATTGTCCTTGAACATTATGTTTTGTTTTATTGGTACATCTATTGAGAGCAAAATATCTCAATCAAAACCCCATTATTTTTCTTTTCTTTTCTTTCTTGATTATATCTCAATTAATCGTCTCAGGAAAAAAAAATCTCAATTTATTGTTCCTATGAAACGTGGGAAAATGTTAGAAATAGGAAAATTAATTGAAATGGACCACCAACTAAAAGCTCTAAATGGACCGACTTCTTAACTAATTGGTAGTAATTAGTATGTGTCTTTACCTAACAACCTACACAAACTACTAATTGCTTCTTTTTCTTTCTTCTGATAAAATTGTCTCTAATAATGCAGTAATGGAATTCATACAACCACGATTAACATGTCTCACATAGTGCATGGTGAGACTCCGACAATACAACAATTGGGGGCCACTGGAGAGGGGAAAGACTGAATTGGGGAAGATCATTTACCTGTTGATACTATTACTTGTACCTGCATAAAAATGATGTCATTGCACATGAGAGTTGACAAAATTTAATCACTAAACTCCCACACCCCAAGGCCTTAAAAATGTTTTTATTATAGGGATTTATTATTTTTAGGGCATACTACATACATACGGTGGAGATTATAATTTCGTTAAATAAACTATTGAATCATTGAATTTGACATATACCATAGTTTTTCCATTGATGTTTCATCGACAAAATCTATATAAATAAAATAAAAGAGAATGGCTTTTCTTCATTAATGCTTCATCTACCCCCTTACCCTTACCCCCTCATCCCTCCTCCTAAACAAAGTCGGGAATACCTTTTGTATTATCCCAACAAATTATGGTTATTATTATTAAAACAAAAAAATTTCAAATGACTTATCGTTAGAGGAAATTTACATATAAATTTATTCTAACATATGAATTACTATTTTCATAATAAAATATCCTACAAATTATATATCTTGGAAACAATGAGTAACTGTTAAATTGAAAAGTTGTTTATTGACTTGCTACAATAATTCAAACTCTTGTTTTCAAGTAGACGTTCAAAGTTTTCAAAATGACTTTTACCTTCATTACACTAAAAATGTATATTTTCTTTTCTTTTTTTTTTTTCTTATTACAGATTTCGGAATATAAAGTTAAAGTAAATAATTTTGTATTTTTTTCACTTATATACTTATTTTTCAAACGTAAGTTAACTATAAACAATACACAATTATATTAGTAAAATAATAAAAGGTAAAAAATAAAAATAAAATTCTTCGATTGCTCCTTTCGTCCCATATAAAGAGATCTGTAAAAAAATTATTCCAATTAAAAAGTTTCTATTTTTCTATTTTCTCAATTTCACATCCTTATTAATATAATAATGTGTAATTTATAATTAATTCTTAGTAAATGTTATACATTTTTTAAACTACATTATTTTAGAGGTGCGAAGGAAGTATATGTTGACTAGCTCGTCTATTTATTTGGACACCGTCCAATTTCATTGAGCACGAGCCGTAAAACAAATGTAACATAGAAACAAAATGCATAGAAATTAGAAAAGAGTGAAAATATATATTCCTAGGACGAGAAGTTACCACGTTAACTTGCTTGAAGGGAACGTTGCAATCAAATTGCATTATTATTAGTCGACTTTTGGGAGTTTCGAGTATGACTTTGTAGGTGTACATTAAATAAACATTCATTCGCCAATAAGATATGAGGAAAAAAAGGTCGGGAATGAGATAGTGTTTTAGCGGTTGTAATGCATAGCGGATCATCTAAAGGTCAGAGCAATCAATCTGACAAGACTCTGCATAGGCTCCCCTTTTTCGTTCTTCTCCTCCCACAACCCTGTTTTCGATATAATAGATGCCAAGATTATGAAAAAGGCTCATCCTACATATTCTCATTTCATTTCCTACAGATTTTGGCCATGGGATTGGGGAATTTTGGGCAAAACAAATCAAATCATCCAATTCCCCAAAAGTACTATCAATTCCACATCTCAATTGAAAAGGAGTTGTTGGACTTTTTCTTTTCTTTTGCAAACTACATATTGGGGAATTCTGTTTGTTAAAAGATTGTAAATGAGGTTTTGTAAAACATGTTTTTAAAAACAAACAAACAAACAATTGAGAAAAAAATTGTTTTCAAAAATTTTGTTTGGTAAAGTAGTAGGCACTAGGCAGCAAACAAGATTTCCTCTAAAAAAATAGTTTTTGTGTTTAGAAAAAAAAATATATTTTTACATAAGGTTTTGGTTAACAAACTTTGAATTTGTGTGAAACAATATTTGAGTTTTAAAACAGTTTTTAGAACTCATGATTTTACAAAACCTCCTAACGAACGTGCCCGAAATGTACTATATTAGTCCGTTCATTTGGTTAAGTCAACGATATTTTTCTTATAATGCCCCTTCTCATTTTACAAAATAAGTCCCTTAGTATGACGTTTCTTTTATCATTCACATATATATATATATATATATTTTTATATATATATCCAACACTTGTGATTTCAAAATTGTTTGAATTCAGTGTATATTACCTAAAAAGTAGAAATTCCACAAGACTTTATAATCTTTTCAAGTGATGATATATACTCATTGAAAATTCAGAGTGAAACTATAGAGTAATTGATGTGGAATCCAAATAATAAAAATTTATTGAACATTTAAAATTAAAATTGTTAAGTGTAACTATCAAATGATACCACATTATTCACTCTACACTTTCACTTTATATTTCCACTTTCCTAGTTCTTTCCTCTATTTGGATCAAAACTACAAACCAATGTCAGTATAGATGAAGCGTATATATATATATATATATATATATATATATATATATATATATATCTTACGTGGCGAAATGTCATTGGATGTCTGGTAAATCTTATTTCAGGATGAACCTATTAAACTCTATATGCCACGAAATGTCATTGGATGTCTGGTAAATCTTATTTCAGGATGAACCTATTAAACTCTATATATATATATATATATATATATATATATATATATTGAAATATGCTTTCTTGAAAGAATTTTCACCCCAATTATACATTGATTTATCTAATTATTTATAACTTTTTAATAAAATAATAGTTGTATTTTATGCCTATAATTGTTTGAACTCCTGATCTTTATGATAAACCGTATATTTTTCTTTCCAAAAATAAGATAGCTTATATTGATAATATATTTGATGGATCAAATGATGTTACAAAGGAGCCAAAATAGACCCTTGGTTTCCTTCAACTTTCAAAACTGTAGGAAAAATATAAGATTCTATCTTTAGTTCGATAACAATTGGCATAATATATACATTACCGGTAAATAGGGCTGAGAACGAACACGAACGTTCACGAACAAGCTTGACCTCTGCTCGATAAAAACATTCATGAACATGATTTTTAGGTTCGATAATAAACGAACACGAACAACGTGTTGACAGCTCGTTAATGTTCGTGAACAGACTCGATTAAAATATTAACTATATAATATAAATAAAATAAGTATATACAATATTAAAATTTTAAATAATACAAATAACTGAATCTTTATATAGATTTATATGGACATAGATATTAATATATGAGTTTAAATTGAATTTTAATTTTTTTCTAAGTTGATATAGTATATTAAATTAACTAAACATTATAATTTTCTGTTAGTTAATGCTAGATAGAAAGCATACGAATGTTCACGAACAAGCTCGGCTCAACTCAGCTCGATTAATAAATAAACAAACACGAACAAGATTTTAGGCTCAATAAATAAATAAATAATAAGTCAACACGTTAAAGCTCGGCTCGCCTTGGCTCGTTATCACCCCTACCGGTAAAGTCCTAAAAAACTCATAAATATAAACTATTAGTACTCAAAAAATTGTTATAACTGATAAAAATTAAAAACTAAATAAAATATCCGTAAGAACTTCGTCCTTGTAACAGCATCACATGAAAACCTATATTCTTGATGCTCTATTGGCCTTTGGGCATGCAAAAGGATAAACTAATTCTCCAATACAATGGCAACTGAAACATTTTTGTCAGGTATTGGTCATGAATGGCAGGACCATAAAATTTTCTATCCCTTTCATTCTAGGAACTTCTTGCGAATTGGTCAGCCTAATATTTATTTTATCTTTTTTGCCTTCAAAAATAAAAATTAATAAAGGGCAGAAATCAATTGTTGTCAATGTTGTGAAGGGAGAGTGAATTTTTCCAACACTATTGCCTAAACAATGGTGGATCCCACCCAATAATAAAATTATTTGGAATGAGTAACCATCAAATTAAGTCTTCTTCTTAATTGATTCCAAAAGCCTCTTCTTTTTTCTTTTTCTTTGGTTTGTTTGTTGTTGTTGAGCTGGAGACTAATATATTACAGCAATCCTAATATTAGAAGTATAGATTAAACTTGACTCTTTAAAACTTAGAACTGTATGGTGTGAGGATATTTTTCAAATTTATTTTCTAAATATTAAAATTGATGAAAAATGTGTTTTGAAAAAAAAAACAAAAAATGATAAAATACTAATACTAAAAGATGATTATTTATGTCAAAGACATTTAAAGTTTTGTGCTGTGAGAGACCACTGATCGAATTTTGACAAGCAATAAATTGCTCTTTTTTCTAAAATGCATTTAATGATAGAAAAATAAGTTATTTGATTCATTAGAGTATTTTAGAAAAGAAAAAAAAATTGAAAAATAAGTTATTTGATTCGTTAGAGTATTTTAGAAAAGAAAAAAAAAATACTCCCTCTTTCCATTAGAAGAGTCCACTTTATATTACTAAAAACATTATTACAAAGTGAACTGTTATAATGGAATAGAGGGAGTAACAACTTATTGCTTCAAAAACTTGTAATTACTATGGTAATAACATCAACCTAGTACATTTTGCAGTTACTTTCTTTTTGAAAAAATATAAAAATTATAACACATTTTTAAAAAAAAAGATTGCAAATTATAATACATAAATTTTGAAATTCTCACGTCAAAAAGAAAATGTACACTACCTACATACATATAGACATGCACTAAAGGCCCTTCTAAAATAAATATGTTTCACTGGAAAAAAAAAAATCATGCAAATATCATAGTTATTAGATATAGGTAATTACGGCCCAAGGGATTTGGGCGGACGTAGGGGATCGCCTGCGAGTTGTTCCTTTAGCTATAACAGACTTGTGGGATGTTTTGGACTTTTACTCGCTTAGGAAGGACATCGAAGTTGCTCGCCTCCTTGTGCTGGTGTCCGCTATTACGCTAATGGTAGTTTGTTGGGAGATATGAAGGGCTCACTGCATGGGTGTTCATGAGGGGAAATTCATGGGTGCGGCTCACGCATCGAGTATGTCCTGAAGTTCATCTATGACAGACTTTAAACCCTCCACCTTTCCGTCCATCTGCACCATTCTTGGTGCCCATCGTCCTGCCACGATGGGCCTACCGAAAATGAAAGGAGGCACGATTTGTCTGCTGGAGTTTGCCTCCTGTGGGCCGATTTAAGTTAAATGTGGATGGTTCTTCTCGAGGGAACCCGGGGCCAGCGGGAGCAGGTGCTATCCTACGGGATTCATATAGTATGGTGGTTTTTGCAGTTGGAGCCTCCCTTGGAGTGTTCACGAGCTTTCAGGCCAAAGCACGCTCTCTTCTCATTGAGCTTGGTATCTGTGATAGGCTCGGCCTACATCAGGTAGATGTGGAGATTGATTCTACAGTTTTGTTAATGGCAGTCCAGAGAGGGGATGGCCCTTGGCGATCGGCCTCCACATTGGCAGGAATTCTTACATTAAGACATACTTATGGGTCCATTACACGCCTTTATCGCGAAGGCAATGCTGTGGCAGATAGTCTGGCTCAAACATCCAGCTTAACTGGTCGCACATAGTTCTTTGTCCACTCCACCCTCCCACGGAGGGTTAGAGGTCTGGTTGTCCTAGATGATAAGGGCTTCCCATATCTAAGGGGATAATAGTGTTTGAATTGTACTTTGCACTTGTTTTGTTCGCATTTGCATTCTTGTATTTCTATATTTCTAAGATAAGGCGCATTATGTCCCCCTTATAACGCTTTTGGCATTTTGCCTTTAATTTTCAATAAAGGGTCTCCAAACCCCCCAACCACTTAATCAGCTGTTACCTTAAAAAAATAATTAAAATATATATATAAAAAAAAATATATGTAATTATTCCCCACATGCATGACTAATAAACATAAAAATAAAATTTTGGGGTCTTAAAATCAATAATTAGGTAATGGGGGGACTACATTCACATTTCACACTAAAAATAAGTACATCCATCTGGGGTGGGGAACATCATATCCTACCATATCCACGCTTTATCATAACCCACCCCCCTAGCAAAAGTGTATAAGTAGTACAGCTGTACCTTCCTCTTATGGTAATTCTCAAACCTTAAACACCTTTTTTAATATGCCTAATTTTCCATTAGTGGAAACTTCCAGCCTTTGACGATGGAGACGTATTGTATTGGACAATTGGGTTTGTGGTTGTGGTTACCGGCTGCAGCCGGTGGTGTTAGTGAGGGCAAATTTCAACTCTATCTTTTCGGTTGGTCGCCTGTCCAATTCTGTGCTGCCACGTGGAAATGGTAGGCCAACGACGGCTGAATTTGACATTATGTTTTCAGTGTTTGACGGCTGCCGTTTCTTCAAGATTACCTGCGTACGAGGTAACCAGCACTTTACGATGATAGATTACTTTAAATTAAATTAATCAATCTAATACGTGTTTCGTTACTGAGAAAATAGGGTTTTTTTTAATGACGCGCCCGATCTAAACCCAAACCCGACGAACTTTTGGATCCGATTGAATTTTTACCTTTCGGTTTAATTGGACCGGATTGATCGAGTTTTTTCTAAACCGATTCAATCCCTGATTTTATATATATTTTTATTTTTATTTTTTTATATTTCTTTCTTTCCTTTTTTCTGGAAAAAAAGACCCCTCTAAAAAACATATGTAGTTAACTATATTTTTGTTGATGTGTGAATGATGAAAATGTTAATATAACTTTTACCATGATTTCTTATGTGATACATAAATGATATACAGTTTGTAACATGAAATTCAAAATATTACGGGGACAAATTTATGACTCTGAATAATGATCAATATAAGATTATTAAAATTCAATATTTTAAAATTTACAAATTAGATATATATATATATTTTGAAGGAAGTATATATATTATGTTACACTAGAAAATTTAGTGTTTGTAAATATAATTTTTTTAATGTACAATACTTCAAATAAGTAATCTATCACAACGGATTTTTACTTATATCATCACTTTTTAGAAAACAGTTTAATTTTGAACCGTACATAATTATATAAGTAATGATACGAAAAGTTTAAAAAAAGAAAGGAAAAAAAACTCTTATATCAGGATAAAAACTTTTTCTTAAAAACTTGACTCTTCTAGTGAAGAAATGTAGTGTGAGTGTGCGCGCGTGCACATCTATATGTATATATAGGATAAAACTACATTCTCGTCAAAGAACATTTCAATCACTAAATATTGGCTAATGTAATAGCATTACAATTGCACTAGTAATGCATCCAAAACCATTATCCAATAACTAGATGATTCATTGATGGAACTATAATATTTTCTAATATATATTTTAAAAAATAGATTTATATAGTAATAGCTTGATAAAAATACAGAAAAATGTATGTATATCCTTCACTTGGAGAAATTAATATTTTTGATGACCTCTCGACTTCTCCAATATGATATAAAAATTTTGTTTTGGCATCTATCTAAGGTTGAGAACGAACACCAACATTCACAAACAAGCTCGAGCTCAGCTCGATAAAAACGTTCACGAACATGATTTTTAACCTCGATAATAAACGAACACGAACAAGGTGTTGAAAGCTCGTTAATGTTCGTGAACAGTCTCGATTAAAATATTAGTTATATAATATAAATAAAAAATAAGTATATACAATATTAAAAGTTTAATAATACAAATAATTGAATCTTTATATATATTTATATGTACATAGATATCAATACGTGAATTTAAATTGAATTTTGATTTTTATGTAAGTTGATATAGTATATTAAATTAACTAAACATTACAATTTTCTGTTAGTTAATGCGAGATACAACGCACACGAATGCTCACGAACAAGCTCGGCTTAGCTCGATTAATAAATAAACGAACATGAACAAGATTTTAGGCTCGATAAATAAATAAACAATAAATTAACACGTCAAAACTCGGCTCGGTTCGGCTCGTTATCACCCCTACATCTATCAGTATTTGTTTGTCACAGTGTTTTTGTAGGTTCCTAACTTGGATTCTTTACCAAATTAGCAAACTCCTAATTCAGAGAAAGGTGGAAAAATCCAACACTTAAACGAGAATATCATGAGTTTCCTTAAAACATAGTCCCGTCAAACAAAAAAAGCACACATCCAAAAGGGATATTCAGAACCCTACAATTACAAAAAATTAATCGATCAACATTGTCATCATCATAAGCCCAGGAATATATATTAAACATCAATCCAGCTCGAAGAAAACAAAAACTACTTATGATCTTCGAAAAAATTTATGTATGTTTGTTTTTGTCTAATTGTAAATGCCGTGGAAATAGATTCTTGATACAAAAATGCATCCGAAAACAATCCTTTGAAGTCACGTTGCACTCGATTTGATCTTTCGGTCTATTTTTAGTGTTTTATTTGTGTCTCGTAACAATAATAAAATACAAATATTTTGCCGATAAATACATGTACGTTAATAACATTACCGTTCTGAAACATGAATGAGACATCAATTATGGAATAAACAATTTTCACTCTATGTCTCTTCATGCATGTGAATAATATTACTATAAGTATGCCTAGGTTATATATTAATATATCAAAGAGCCAATAGATTGATTAGTTAGAAAAAGAAAATAAAAAGGAAAGCCGATTACATCCAAAAGTGATACATCCTCTGTCCACTCGAAAAATTCACTTTATATTTCTAAAATAGTAATACAAAAATAAATTCTTTGAATGCGACGAAGGGAGTATATTTTATTAATATAGCTGTGGAACAGTAATATGAAACAAGAAAAGAGCCGTTAATTATCATCGTAGAAAATTTTAGTAATACAAAAATAAACTCTTTAAATGGGACGAAGTGAGTATATTTTATTAATATAGCTGTGGAATAGTGATATGAATTGGACAAGAAAAGAGTCGTTAATTATCATCGTAGAAAGTGAAATAATAATACTGTTATGCCTGATAAGTCTAAATGTAGTATTCAACGAACCTGGACGAAAGAAATTATATTATACTTTATAGTTTAGTACAAAAGTTAGGTATTCCCATGTTTATGTCCTATGGGGAACTTGGCCGGTATATTTGCAAGTGATTTGGACTTTTGTAATATCAACTACGTACGTTGGTATATTATAGTTTATACTTTATACTCTCTTACTGGAACCAGAGTTCGGTTTTAAAAATGATTGATTTATTGTGAATTTCAATGTATAACACCTGAAATACTTAATTTGATACATAATGTTATATATTTAACTAATTAATATTTAAGTGTGGTTTTTTTTTACCCTCTTTTACACCCTTGCATTTTCAAGTTTCAAATCCCAAATATTTTATACACAATAGGTTTTGATCTTTAGTATGAATTAATTATAGACTATACATTATTATATAAACAGAGGTAAAAAGAGTAAAAATTTTAACAATAAATTTATCTATTAAAATACATACAAAATTTTTAAATAAACTCTTTTGATGAAACGGATTTATAGTATTCTATATACTAATGCTTGCTTCCTCATAAATATCGTCTTCCACTATGAAAGCATTGGGAGTATGGTCATACTTTTATTGAATTATTAAGCTACTTATAATATAGTATAAGGCAGAAGAAAGAAAAATAAAATAAAATAAAATAAAACAGAGAAAAGCTTTATTGCATGGATTGCCTGCTCGAGAATCCCACAAGGAGATTAATCGATGCAATATTTAATTGATAAGAATCTAATTCCAGTTTCATATTTAACAAAGGTTTATAATTAAATAATAATAATTGCACATTAAAAATTTATAATGAATTTGTTAAGGAGAATGACGTGCTATTTATATGACAATAAATTTGGATAATTATCTATAACACAATGCAAACTTAACATGTTATAAGTAAATTCACTTACACAGATGAAATTGTCACATATCAAAGACAATTTCCAGGCAAAAAAAGAAAAAAAACGATAGAAAATTTTGAAACCATTTTATACGTTACAAGTGATTTGCCAATTAATATTGATCACTTAACGAGTTTAATTTCAAATATTCATTAATCTTCTTTCAGGTTTTCATTGAGGACTCAATATCAATTTTCATTTCTCTTCAACTAAATTTGTTATTCATAAACTAAACATGAGTGTTGGTTAGTTTCATCTACGTTAAGAGATCTTTAGATGCACCCCTTACATTATTAATATTAGCGCAACAAATCAATAATAATTCAAATTCATATTAATTAATAGGTTTCCTATATGTACATTATTCTCCCTCTAACAAAGCACATTATTCCATGAATGTTAAATGTATTTAACGGTATCACCTCACATATTAGAGCAGATGAACGGAATAACCTCTCATTGTGAACGGATATGCAATTAAATTATGTAACAGATAAACTGCTATACCTTCGATCGGTAGTATATATTCTGTTCGTCCTGTATAGAAATTCATATTTATAACACCAAAATAATTTTGATAAAATAGAAAAGGTAAGATACAAATTATAAAATAGTTTTTATGCAAGAACAATTAGTACAATGCATTTATTTTTGCTACATAAATTAAGTGTTTTATTTTATTTTATTTTTTTATGAAGTGTTTTAATCAAACGAAAGGAAAATGTGATATTATTTGCCAGCTGCGCTACCTGTGCCTGGCTGGAATCTGATTCTTTTTCTAGTGTTTGAATCACAGTAAAGTGAATTTACCAAAGATTTTTAGTAGGTGCACCATTAATCAATTTTTTAACCTTTCTTTTCTTACAATTTTAAAACTTTCAATAATTGGAAAGGTCCATGTTTCTTCTGTTCTTCTTATAGAATAGGATGCTAATTTTGCTTCATAATTCACTGTTAATTTAGAGTATCCCTAGCCTCCACAAGAATCCAAACCCCATCACAACTTTGATGAATCCTATACAACGATTCCCAAACACAACTAAACGAAAAAACCAATTAGAAAAGGAAATAATCAGAATAGTGAAAATAATTCAATAATTGATGTAGCACCACCTGGTAAAAATCACTTGATAGTTTTAATTTTAATTATCTAATACTCCCTCTGTTCCATTAGAAAGTCCAGTTTGAGAAATATTTTTTGTTCCATTAGAAGAATTCACTTTCAATTTTTTTACACCTCCTACCCTTATTTATATAATTATGTGTAGTCTATAATTAGTCATTACTTCAAAAGTAAGGATATAATTAGAATAAAGGGTGTCAAATTAGTTAATTTAAGTATTGTACATTAATATTCATAATAAGTTGTACCTAAGTCAAGATGGACCCTTCTAATGGAACGGAGAAAGTAATTTGTTTTACATTTTACGTGGTTGCCATATCCATTGTTGTGAAAATCTATTCTAAATTTTTTACTACCGTTAGATGGTGAAAGCTACTTGGTAATTTTACTTTTAAATACTCCCTTTATCCCACCTAAAGGGTCCACTTTCAAAAAAAATTTTTTGTCTCATTTAAAGAGTCCACTTTGAATTTATTTATATTACATACCCTTACTAATATAAGGATGTGTGATTCACAATTAACCTTTATTTCTAAAGTAAAGATATAAATAGAAAATATGGTGTTAAATTACTTATTTAAGTGTTGTACCTCACAACTCATAATAAGTTGTATACATTTCAAAATAAACTTTTTGAGAGACGGAAGGAGTATCTAGTAATTGACTCTCATGAATTTTCATTGAATGTATTATTTAAGCAAATTTATCATCATCTCTTTCATCCTTTTTTTTTTTTTTTTTTTGGATGTTATTGTCAAAGTAATATTTGACAATTCAGAGCAAATTGTACATAAGCACATGCAAATTTGTTCCGACTATAAACTATTTGATAAATTATTATTCTAACTAAAACATTAGCCTTATGTTTTAAGTACATAAAAAGGAAAAAAAAAAAAACACAAAAATGCAACACAAAATCTCTTATTACGACAAAAAAAATTATTTAAAAAACAAAAACAAAAATAAAAAGGATTTCTTTAATAGTACGAAGCGAGTAATATTTAAAGAAAAGATGAGAAGATATTTCCAAAACGCATCCCACCATCCTATATATGCCCTTGGATCAATCCGGGTACGTATATAATTATTTAAGAGCTAAAAAGCAAACAATAGTATTTCTTGTTCTCTAATCCTATGAAGTACTAGTAATACTACTCTTTCTCATCTTATATAAATTGTTGTATTTATAATATTAAAAATAATATTATAAAGTAAATTTCTTTTAACGAAATAAATAACGTAATATATTTGAAAGGAGCCACAAATAAAGAGAAAATGAGGGGTTGGTTGTTTCATGCTTAATGGGTGTTTTCAACAACCCCACCAGCCAGTCAGAGTCAGACATGGCTGCAATCCAATTTCATTGCGACTGCCACGTACGTTCATGACTAAATTATTAATTTGTTTGCAAAGAAAATGTGTATATAATATTTGTATGGGATCCTGTTAATAATTTAAAAGAAGAATTTCTAATAATTAAATTACTTCCTATGTACTATTAAAATAGTTTACTTTGTAATATTACTCTTCTAATGGAATCGAGAGAGTACAAAGTAACCTAACCATACGAGATGGGTCGTATAACTTCGTTCAATAATGAATCTTGAAATTAGTAGGGACTAAAATCAACAATAGGAGAAATGATCAAAATCGAAATGATTTTAGTTAAATAGATAAAAATAAATAAAACTAAATAAATAAATTTTTTAACTTTACGTTTAACCCATTAGATTTAGCATTAAGTTCATTCAGATAATATCTTGAGCAACTGAGAAAAGAAAAAAAAAATTATTAGACAATCATACAAAAAAAAGAAAATTTTTTTTTTTTTCAACCAAGTTCTAAAACGGGAAATTTTACCTAGTCCAACAAAGGTTGAATGAAATGGTCCGAGGATAAAGAAATGACAGATTAATCATTGGTGACATATGCTGCATCCTATTCCTATGTATGTAAAACAAATCAAAATAGAAAACTAGCCAAAATTCTACATTCCTTTCATAACCAGGCTCAGAAGTATTACTAGTACCATAGAGATAGATACTTGTCCGAATTATCAAGTTCTTAGACAAATTTTCGTGTCCATACTCATCCCTCGTATTCTTACTCGTTTAATTATTTATGTTATTTATGTCAACTTATTTAACCAGCCTATTATTCACAAAAATTATTCGTGTTGTGTTCGAAATGACGAATTCACGTATTATTATTCTCAACTCTAACATTTCTTGTTTAATTATTTATGTTATTTGTATTGACTCGTTTAACGTACAAATATACCAAATATTCTTATATAACACATTTATATATTGTCGGCTATTAATATGTCAAAAATTGATTGCAATAAATTTTCCTCCTTTCTTTTCGTTTGGGAGTTTTTGGCTTGGCTGACTGCTGTCGGCAAGGGTTGCAGCTTGCCACTTGCAATTTGGGTGTACGAGGTTTTTTTTAACACTTTGGGAGACGTGGACGCTTCCTCTCCATTCAACCTTAACTCCTCTTTCCCGTCCCCCTACCCTCTCTCTCCCTCGTTTAGTCAACCACTCCTTTTTCTTTTCTTTCCTTTTTTTTCATTTATTTATTACTTTAATCATTTAGTAGTAATAAATAATAATCACTCTACCTATAAATCTACAAGAAAAAAGGGAAAAAAAAAAAAAGCATATTATAGTTTTGGACCTCTTCCTTTATTTATTTATTTATTTACATATGATATAAACCAAAAATAATTCATGTACTTAAAAATTGAGGCAGTGTCAAAAAGTTATTTACTGTTTACTAGTATTTAACCACTGTAGAAAATTCATTGTTTACTCAATCAACACAATAACATTTTATTTTCCTTAAAGAAACAAACAAATATTATTTTATTGGTAATAATTTACTTCCATTTTCTACTATTAATTAATACTTCTCTCCACTTATTATTTATATGTATTTTCTAATGTTGACACTCACACAACACTCAATTATTGGTGCTTCCTGCTTTAGGTTTTCAACATGACGTTTTATTATTATCGTTACTTATTTATCATTTTCCGTCAAAAAAAACTTTCCAATTTTAGTGATGCCGTCCGTCCTTCCAAAAAAGATGGGCCCCAAAATTACCCACCTCACCTATAGGATTTCGACAACCCTTCCCAGTTAATAATTCCATCGCTTTTATTATAGGATACACAAATCTACTTTAAAATATACATATATTTTAAAGTAGATTTTTCTTTTCTTAAACACATGTCATGGGAATCATTTTCTCTACTTGTAATTTATCATGTGCATCTATTTATCAGGTCCTAATTCCTAAATGGTTGGTCACAGTTTCAGTTCGGATACAAGTATTGTCAAGTCAGTTGTGATTTGAATTAAAACAGTGACTATATCTATTATAATTATTTGATTTTTACAACTCAATATTCAAAAATATACTAACAAAGGCAATTTGACAATACTATGGCATGGATACTTCCCAAGGGAGCACAAAATTAGTACTAAGAAAAGAAAAGATGAGATTTTTAATTTTTTTTTTAGAGGGCATATTCTTCTCGTGACAGATCAATGGCCGGCGACCGTTTACAAAGTAGACAAATGGCTAGACAATAACAGCAACCAGTCGATGTTTCTCGTATTGAGATTGATTGTGCTCTCAGTCCAGAAACATAAGATAACATTAAATTTTGAAGCCATTAAGGTTAGTGGTATTATTTATAATTAAATAAATAAATATTCAATGTTTTGCCTTACCTAGTGTCTAGTTCTCTTTATTTAGTACTCCTCCTGTACTATTGTACTGCTGTAAACAATTCCGTAAGCTTTGTTTCCTTGTCCGATAATAGCTATAGGCTGTAGCCTATAGATCACACACTACAAAAGATTCCGTGTAATAACAAATTCCGTTTCAGCTTTTGTCATCTTCTCATTTTCCTTCATTTCTTTACTCCATGCTAACCATATCAAATTTTCAGTCCACCGTACTCTTATTTTTCATGTTCATTCTTTGATAATGAAATGTGATATCACATATCACATCCGGATATCCCACTTCTACATTGTAAGAGAATAAGCAGAAAATACATGAGTAGGGTAGATAGAAGACCTCGTGGGCAAATTAACACTAAACAAATCCAATTCTACACTATAAGATATTTAGGCATATTGTTATGAAAATGAGATCTTATGTCCCACTTTTTGTGTTAAATTGTTATTGTGAGACAGAGAATTCGGTCCCCATATTTTTATTACATCGAAAGGACCTTTATGGGCCGTTCACAAAAGGAATTCTCTAAGATTTTTTCCAATCAAGCTTGCAAATGAGGCAATAGTAGTTTAACAAAGTTTAGGACCAACATAGATCATTAACTATGGTATAAAATTCCCATATTTACACTAATCCTACAGGGAGAAATGATGGTTTTGATGCATTATCTTCCTTCCAAGTTACAAACACAAGAATCATACCAAAAACGTAGCATCACAAGGCAATAAAATCGACCAATGTACAAAAGCAAAAGGCTGTCATTCCCATTATTCTACTACCACAAAACAAGACAGAAGCAGTAACTCCTAAGGCACACCTCTTTTAACAAATCATTTTCAACTTTTAGGGGCCATAAAAAGGCCAACAAGTGGACCATTATGGCCAGGAGCTACTCATTCCTAGTTCATCTTTTCTTTCTTACTCTTCCCATCTTTGCTTCAACACAATGTAAAAGCCTTAACGAGCATTGGTTACTTAAAAGTTTGAAATATATATATATATATATAGGTAGTACTAGCAAAGAAGAAAGCATTCAATATTCTATATCTTTTTCCCTTTATTTGTTGTACCTTATAGAAGCTTGGTGTGCGTGAATACAAACAGTTCTCTCTAAATTAATTGATGCAAACCTAGGTGGGAATACTACAAAACAAAATTGTCAATACTAAACAATATATAATAATGTCCATTTGTGTATCATGGCCACAGTTTACAATGTCACTTAGGCATTAAAAAATTTACTAGGAAGAATCATGATCAACCAATTCTTTAACTAATCAGCAAAAAAAGCTTCGAGGAGATTAACTACTAAACAAAAGCATGCCTGTACTACACATCTTCATTCGAGTCAGAACATGATGGTTTAGATTAGATTAGATTATTTTAATGAAGAGTATTCCTATGTCCTATAATTTAGCCCGTATCCAAGCATTGACAGCTAAAAAATTCATAGCCCTTTGGACAGATCAAACATCTTATCAGACAAAGTAGCTACGTGGACAAGTGAAATGAAAAAAAATACTGCCAGTACCTAGAATAAAGAGACTTTCTGAGATAACTACACCAGGTCATAGATTGAAAGAGCAAAAGATAGACAATAACTGGTAAAACTCAATATTTAAAAGCCCACGTCAGAGAGCTGAAGAGCACTTTACCGAATCTTTGACAGAGAACAAGCAAGACAGTTCACAGTTGTTTATTCTCTAGTTTTCAGGAACTAAAGCTCTCTAACCTTGATTCTCACAAAGAATAATCAAAAACAAGTTAGATGCAATCTTAAAAGAGTGCATTTTAAGGTATTCTGGCTCCGAGGATCTGATTCAAATTATTTTGAAGTAAAGGCAGGAGAAGGTTAATGAATGTAAATGTCATAGTCATGAGTAAAATAGTCCTGCAAATTGGCTGATTGTCACATGCTAATATGCTATCCCTATGATATGTTCTAGCATTTTCTAATTTAGTATGCATCTGGACCCAAAATATCAACACCTACGGACTTATTTCATATTAAAATAATGCCTGGATGTACAATTAGGTTAAGTGATGAGTAAGCGACATGAAACAGACTTCGCAAGTGTGCCAGTTCTGATGCTCATATGCTAAACGAGGGCCCAAACCAATTACATAGTCTTCACTCAAACTTCCAATTTCCCCATTAAAATTTTAGACCACTCTTATAGGCCGTGTCCTAGGGGCTGATTACAAAGGTGAAGGCCTAATAAAGGAAAGATACTGAAAACGTCATCCCTTTTCCTAGCCGGCCCAACATAATTAACTTAGATGCCAGTCATAATTAACTTACATGCAGAGGACAATCGGTGTTTATGTTGAGAAGTCTAACACTTGCTCTTGAGAGGCTTTCAGATAAAAGGTACGATTTACAGAGACTGAAACCGTAGTGTTTGATTGTTCTATGATCATCTATTATACAATCCAGCGAAATCACTAGCAGCTTAACTGCACTTGGAATGCTCAAATTCCAAATTTACATGAGCATAACTAACAAAACTAGCTAGTCATCAAGTTAAGAAGTAGGCCACCAGATGATAGTGGAAATCATACAAATATACAATGAGAAAAACTAGAAGGACAATCATGAAGAATGTATTTTAAAATCACGTGAATTAATAATTATAGTAGGGAGAATGTAAAGGAGATTGTACTTATCACCAGTTCCTGATGGAGTGTGGAACAGGCCTCCAGGAGGAAAGATGCAGCTTTCACGAAAAAAGTTACTCGAATGAGAAATTATCAAAATTAGTCGGTCCACTTTGGCCTGCATCCAGGAGACATGTAAGACATGCTAAATTAGTAAATATTGCTAATATTATATGCATTTCCAACAGAAATATGAACATGTACTCGTGAAAATGTCAATAACGTGAGCTCTGAAGATAGACCTAACTCAATTACCTATACATCCTCCCCCATTCCCCATCGTGAAAAGATTCAAGTAACCATACACTAGCCTGAAAGGAAATTAAGGATTGTAGGTCTTCTCTACGGTAATTAGCCATTTTCAATGAATTTCATGAATGGAAATGTTTACTGACCTACATGCGAAAAAATTTCACAAGGAATATAAAATATGAACTGCTTGTAACTATAGGTGCTTCCTCACCCCCAATTCACAAGATATATGCAACAATGGAGATTTGACAGCTCTCCAACCACCCCCCACCACCAATTACGGCAAAATAAAAAGTCATGCCTAATATCCATGTTAAGTTGAATCGTTCTCCCTATCTCAGGGAAATAAAGATGTGTATACCTTCACTGTATATCATGTTTATATCTGGACCACTGATTTCCGTTCCATCATCATCAAGCAGGGAAATTCCTGATGCATATATGGTAAAAGGGAATGCCACGGGTGGAGACATTGAAGATTTTGCAAGCTTTATGAATCTTTGTCCTGCAACGGACAAAAGAAATGTAGTCATCAGATTATAACAAACATTCTGACTTCTCAGATATCAGAATTTATTCAGAACAGAACAAATACTTGTTACTACTAGTTTTCCATGGCATCAACAGTAAGACCAATTTTTTTTTATATATTGCCCCAAGCAACATGCTTCACAAGCTCCTTTCATAATACCAAACCTTTAATTTAAAATTAATCCATGAATTTGGTTAGAAGAAAACCTGATCTAGTTTCGAGCACAAGACGAACAGAAACAGCATGAGCCCAAGAAACCCCAAGAGCAGCAATCAGATGGGAATCAAATGTTAAGGGGTATTCCTGATTTTCACTAACACTCTGGTCTGCACGAGAAAAATTACTATAGGTTGCTAATATCTGAAGAGGAAAAGCTCTATCATGATATGTTTATCATACCTTGAAAGTTATACTGGAAACAATCATTGCCCCTGTGCGATCTTACTTGGTTCGTCACAACTATAGGAATACGGGAAAATTCTGCAAGTGACCTAAAAACCCGCAAGGAAGCAAAATGAGGTGAGAAATACTATTTTTTATCGAAAAGAAAAGGTTCAAAAGAATTAACTCAAGAAGTGAAGATTTCTGACTTTATAAAAGATGTATGCCAACCCAATGAATGTTGTCTTTGTTGTGCCTGCCCAGTTTCCCTAATTTATAACAAAAGGGGAAAATTAATGATGATATTGCCTCCATTACAAGGTGATTCAGCACACAATGCAATGCATTTTCGTCTTGCAGTTTAGTAAAAACACAATTGTTGAACCAGGTAGCAAAAGCACATCACAAGTAAGTCAGATGGTAAAATACCATAGGCGCAACTCTTATCTTCTCATGCAGAAACATAAAATCAAACACAAGATTTGGAACACTTGAGGGAAAATAGTATATCAGACTATTATTGCAGCAAATAAGCTTTTTAATATAATTAGGCATTCACAAGAGTTTAGTATGACAGTCATAAGAAATAGAAGTTCATACATAGAGGTAGTTGAGCAGGGTGAAATGTAGATACATAGGATGGCATTGTGGGTAAGTGAATTTTAAAATTATGCACTAAACAGCAGCAATGCGGATTTAACACAGACAAACATATTAATTGTCTCTCACTCATAGTTATCACAAAGAGTTCCAAATCTGTAACATCACAAGCAATAATCTTCCAATTAAACGCCACTAAGCAATTGAGATATCGACGGCTAAGGTATATGTTGGTTAGACAAGCACTATGGAGAACATACAGAAGTGTTTAAATAATACGTCTAGTACAACATAGGCTTGGGCTCCCTTGTATTTGTACCAGTAAGTAGTGTATTGAGTAGTAAATCCCAACTAATGTTCTTATTTCTGATATAAACCTCTACATTGTTAGTTAATCCCAAAACTTACACAATGGCTTAAATTATTATTTATTCTCCTCATGGATAAAAATGTTAAACAACAATAAACTAATCATTTATCCCTTTATGTGAGGTCGGCTACATGGATCATATTACGCTATCGTGTACAGTCAAGACACTTTGAATCATTTATATTTAAATAAAACATGTAATTTTCTGTGGTTGTTTCTATTTAGTTGCTCCCTATCCCCTTTTACTATTAGTTAATGACACTATATTCTGCCTGTCAGTACTAGGATAAAGGATCTCCTACAACCATGATTGAACTATCTTAGGCATATTTTTCTCACACAACAAAAAGATCAGAGTTAAAAGCAATTCTAACAGAATGTGATTTCATAAAACATCAGTTTCTGTAACCAAGAAGATGTAGATACATAAAAAATGGGTAAAAGGAAACATAACTGACCCTGAAACAACAGCTGCTATGCTATCAATAATTAGCAACTTCACCTGATGTTGAAGAAGGGAAGATTTTACCTTTTGCAAGCTGAAAAAATGGCATAAACTTCAGTACCTTCATCCCTTTAATTAGATAATAATAATAATAAACAAAAAACAGGACAACATTTGCTAACTCTATATATAGAGAGTAGCGGAGGGCTGCTGGAAAGAAAATCGCCAGTAAACAACTGAGCATAGTATGTAGCCTCATTATGCTCTAATCTCAACCTCTTTTAAGATATAATTTAACCAGATTAAATTCCTTCATTGATTGATGAAGAAGGGAGCAGAGACATGAAGTTACCTTCTTTTTTTTTTTTTTCCATTCAAGTTTTTGAATTTTAAAACTTCTTACCTATAATATCAATTATAGTGACCAATAAATTAACTCCAGTGGAAAACTAAGCTAACCCCCCCAAACTGAGTAAATTAAGATGGCCTGTGATCCTCCCATTATCTATATGGTGCACATAGGAAATGAGATATAGTAGCTGAATTGATTCTAGTCTATCTTGTTCTCCCAAGCGTCCCTGATACAATGCTTCATCTCATTTCTCCCTAATCAGGTGAATCCATCTTTTCTTTAAGGCTGATAAGGAGAGAATGATCTCAATCAAACCTCTCTGTGAATTCAGCTAGTGAAGCTGGTTGCAACACCAGGATTCTACCAGCCATCTGAAAAAAGTTCAAGTAGATTCAGAAAGAAGCCACAACCATCAGATCAGAACTATGGCTGAAATCGAAAAGCTCCTCTTCTAAACATCAAAACAGAAGTGTGACACAAAATACACATTCAGACGGAGCTGAAATAATACGGCACGTGACAATAACAAGCATGGTTTGTATGAAGTGAGATCTTCTTTCAGTGTCCTGGTGCAACTATTTTGGCATTGCTAAAGGTGATTTCAGAGGTTCAATATCAAAAAATACATTCAGCAGTCAATGATGGTACCATTTAATTTGGTAATTGTCTAAGAAAAAACATTGGAAAAATCTAGCTTATAGTTCCTAAACTTTGAATGCGACAACGATTACATTTGATCCATATCTTACACTTTCTGGGCGGAACAGTAAAACTAAATTAAGATCTCAATTCATTTGATTTACATATTTTGTCTGATTTGATTAAGGCATTTCTTGATGTCAAATCATCAGTGATTTGTATTATGCTGCTTGTTTGAGAGAAGACATAATCTATTCGATGATATGTTAAATACCTGCTGTGCCATTCCTTCAATATGGAATATTTCTGGGAAACTATTCATTCCAATTTCTATCATCCTGAAAAACACATGACATCAGCACAAAAGCATTTAAGCATTTAAATCTGAGAATTAAGTATCAGAAGCTTGAAAGGATGCACCTTCTTGAACTAAATTTGGATTCTGTATCAACATATATTACGCAACCATCAAGGCCACCATAGTTTGACGGTAGGGATGCCAGTAGTGAAAGCTTTAGGCAGAACTACAATTTGGATCAAAATAAGATCAATTATCTATTTAGGCCAAGTCAGATGCATCAAAATCTAGAGAAGAAACCAAATAAAGGTAAACCCCAAATGAAAAGCTCCAGATAATTATGGTTAGAGAGACTCTTATTCACTACGAAAGCCAATGTATGTTTCTACAAATATGCGGGAAAAAAACAAAAAAAAAAAACATTATGAAATCCTACCCTACAAACAAAACTACAAGAGCTGTTCCTGAGTCTATCATTTTTAAGCACCAGGATTCCTATTATACCACACATACACATCAGATTGTACATGGTAGGGTCACAACTTAAGCTCAAACTTCTGTTTTCACTGCCAATGAAAAGGTGTAAAACACATAGAAGATTAATGGAAATGATTGTTGCAAAAGAATACTGGGCAATAACCTGACATTAGTGTTGACCAAATTCAAGAGGAAAGGAGTCAAAAGCACTAGATCCCCTTATAACGTTGTAATCCAAATAAGTGCAGCAAAGAATCATAGAAACCAGAACAATTTCAGCATACTGACATGATTTTCATACTTGAGTTTTGCCAACCCCAGCAGGACCAACCAACTCAGTAACTACACCAAATGGTATGCCACCACATAATGCTGCATCTAGCCCCTTTAACTGCGTAGGAAGATGACCAGCCAAGTTCTCATTCTTCATCCGCTGTTCAACCAAAGATAGAACCTAAAAAACCCAAATAAGACAATCACTACCGGTCAACAGCAAGAAGAATATACACTCCCTTCACTAACGTGGTACCAAACTAGAAATCCCTGCATATATCTTTATAGCACGAAAGCTTTAAACAACTAGACTTACTGTTTGGTGAGGAGGGCATGCAATTTCACTTATGTGTGCCATTGCACTCATCACTTCCGCCAATCCCACATCTGACAACTCCATCAACTCGTATTCAGTCAATGACAGCGCATCCTAAAAAGGGAACACTCAGTAAACAATAGGGCATGTTCTCCAAGGCACAGGCTCCAAATCGCTCATCTTATTCTAAAAAACAATCCGCATGTTTAAATTTTCAAAAACATGGGTTGAATTTCGCGAATTGTACTCCCACGGTTATCTAGGGTTTCGAGATTAAGAATTCCATAACAAAACAAGCACGTATACAGAATCGAAGCACTAATTTGAAAGTTTAGAAAATCGACAAAGCGGAAAAACGAATTAGAATTAACGGAGAAACGGATTCAAATCGATCAAAGAGAGAATTCAGAGCGGACCTTGGCCGTGATTATGTTGCGAGCGGCGAAGACGTTGGCGATCGATTTCGGAAGACCCATTTGGCTGATCAATTTGTTCGCCATCGCTTTCTTTCTCCCCAATTCCACACACAGGCACACACTAATGATATCTGCGTTTCTTCGCGTGAACAAATGACACGGTGTATTTGTAGTGAGGCTTTCCCGCCGAAATATTATTTCCCTCTCCTTTGAAATCAGAAAAGCGTATAGTTCCCACGCCGCCTTTTCATATTAACCTAAACGCTTTATATTGTGTTTCCCTTGAAGGCGGGTGCTTATAAATATCAGTAACAGTCGGCGCGCTTTCATAATTGGGCCTTGTCACCCGGGCTTTAGCGAAGCCTCGGGTGGGCCGTATTCGGGTCAGTCCAATTTGTTATGACTCCATGTATCCCACATTAGAGATATGGGACTCCAATGTGTGATATAAAAGGAACTTGGGCACCCTCCTCTCTTGAGCTCGCTTTTGAGGGTGAGTTCTACCCAAGTTCTTAACACAATTTCACAAAATTGTAGGCCTAATTGGCAATTTGGCAACGAATCTGAAGTTTCGGATCGGTTTTTATCCGAAACCGGGTTTATCAGAAATCCACGATTTTCGGATCGAAAATCGTGGTTCTCTTTGTTTTTTTTATAAAAAAAATTTATTTTAGGTTTTTTTTCGTGAATTTTTGTTTCGGATCAGTTTCGGATTATCCCAAAAAAAATCCGAAACCGAACATTATCCGGAAAAAAAAAATCCGATCCGAATCCAATCCGAAATTTCGAATCGGATTAGGATCGGATCAACGGTTCGGACGGTTTTTTGATTATTTTGCTCACCCCTACCTTGGAATACAAAAAAATTTGAAAATGCACTATTTCATTGGAATATAAGGAATATATTACACTTTTTCTTCTCTTTCCTACACAAATTTCCTCCAACAAAATATTCACTTTTTAAACAAAAATTTTTCATTTGAGTTTGAAAAAGAACAGACCCTACCTGTTACAGTAGGTTTTAAAACACGAGAGGTCAACAATGAAAGTATAAAAACGCATGGGGATAAAGGGCTTATTTTTTAAGTTTTGGTTTTAATTTTAACAGTAAATTTAATATATTATAATCATTTTTTATCATTTTTAATACAACTTTTTACTATTTAGCTTATATCTTTTTAAATTTTTAATACACTTTTTATATTATAAAATTATTTTTTCGAAATCAAAACTCAAATATTCTTAAAAGAACATGACCAAAAGGTGATTAAAGCCAAAAAAAATACGTCAACCATTTTAGAGGATGGAGTCCTAAAGAAGTCGAATAAATGAGACAATAATTACTGTAGTGTGAAACCTGGTAGGCTGCTAAATGTGGCAAAATTAATTTAAAAGGTTTGAAAACCTTTTTTGTAAAGGATGGATGGCTGAGCATAGCGTAGGCGTAGGGGACCACCAGTGTAAAGTAAAAGTAGTAGTGGTACTTACAGTTACTGAGGTAAAAATAGGTCGTTGTCCAGTCCATTCTCTAACAACTTTCTTGCCGCCACCTCAAATTCAGCGTCCGTACGTACGTAAGTACCTTCAACCTTTCGACTAATGACTTGCACAGCAAGCAACAAAAAGACAAAATGTGAAATTTATCTATTATAAGAAATTACGCCCAATTTGATAACATGACTCAAACCCAAGTTTAAATCTCATGTTACATTTTATAATAATTTTTTATTATTCTCAATAATTTTTTTACATTTTTAATACGCTTTTTTACATTCACAATACATATTTTTTACATTCACAATATAATTTTAATATTTTATAATCACAATCCAAGCCAAGGTTTGAATCTAATTTTGATACCAAAAAGGGCCTACACATTTCTTTTTATTACAAGAGTGAGTCCACTTTGATAGGTGTACAATTTATTATGAATGTCAACATACAATATATAAAATAGTTAATTTTAAAATGATGTTAAGAAAATCAACCTAATGAAAAAAAATCATTAGGATGTTAAAAATGATGCTAGGACAAGTTCACCCTTCGTTAACGGAGTCGTGTGAGCGAAAGTGCCAGTGATATTTGCGGTTTTTCGCTGCCAACAGAACAAATAGTTCGAAACATAAAAGTAAGGGACCAAAAAAATCGTTCTAAAATATAGGGGACCAAATACTTCGAAAAATAAAAGTAATAGACCAAAAATATCGTTTTGAAATGTAATTGACCAAAAAGATTATTAGATCATATGTAAGGGACCAAATATGGAGTTTACTCATTATTTTATTTATATTCTTACTTATTAAATGTAAACATATTGTAGACCACGCATGATTATATTAATATATGTAAGAGAAATAAAAAATTTGAAAATAAACTCTTATATTGTAACGAAATATATTTTTAAAAGTGAACTATTCTAACAATAAATAAATAAAAATCATAAATTCTCATAGAGTACGTACCAACAAGGCAACAACTAACAAGCAATTCAACTTGCAACTATTTGGTTTAAAAAAAAAAAAAAAACTTTTAACTATTGAACTATATTTTTCTTTTCAAAATGGATACCGCACCATCGCATTGATATATTAGTGATTTTTATAACTCTATAATTTATTATGAGCCTTTTTTTTTTTTTGACTACATAATTTATTATGAGCTTATAGTGACGTCTTCATGGTATCTTTTATTCGTAAAAAAAAACGTAAAGAAAAAAAAAAAAAAAAAAAAAAAAAAAGAGAAGAAGAAGAAGAAAAGGAAAGCAACAAAATGAAAATGACAATTGTCTTAGCCGAATTGTGGGCCTGGAAAGTACCGGAAAGTCGGTTTAGTGCAAGTAGGCCGACGACAGAAATATGTGGGCCTTACTGAACCCAGTCTAGCCCAATTGCAGCCCGTACAACCATATTGATGTACGTTTATTCAATAATTTTATCCATTTATAATAAATAAATACAAGTGAGTGAAAACTCTCATAAATAAATAAATATATATATATATAAATATTCAAATTATAAAATGGAATTAGGCGCTGAACCCCTTTTTGCCATTAGGATTCCTAACCTTCTTTTCTGACGTTAGATTTAGACGTCTAATCCATTTTTTCCAAGCCTTTGGGCACTTTTTTTCTTTTTTTATTTACAATGCGCTTAACCCCCTTTGCAAATCAAACTTTTTTTAGTGGAAAAAAGAATAGTACAATTTAACTTTTTTCCTTCAATAAGTATGAATTTCTTTATAACAATATACTAATTAAAGAACAAATGAGAACCTCTTAAAGCCACTCCATATATATATATATATATATATATATATATATATATATATAGTTGAAAAATAGTCACGCTCAATAGTTTAATGGTAACATGCATGAAATGGAGTGGAGTGGAGTGGGGAGACTTGGGAGTTGCTTTTGTGTTTTGGCCGACAAAAACAATTAAAAACCGTCCATTCATTAATTGAAATTCTGGCAGTCAGAAATTCTTTTATCCATTCCATCTTTAATTATTATGAGTCGAGCTTTCTCACGTGTTTTCAATATATATTCATGATTTTTTTTTAAAAAAATTCCATAAATAAATAGATTATATTCATAATAAATATGATCTACAAAATAGTCACTATAAACCATTGATTTCCTTCATCTTTCAAAGTTGTCGGAAAAACACGAGTCGATCAACCCTAGCATTATACATTGCTAGTAAAGTATAAACAACTACTAGTACTCAAATAAAATATTACACCTGAAGCTAAAGTTAAAACTGAACAATTTTATCCATAAAAACTTCATCTTTGCCGCAACATCACACCGTGGGTACGAGATCTATCTTTCTTTTTTCAAAATGGAGGTAACCCCAAACTCACAGGGCACAAACAACACCTCACACTCCCGTCGAATATTTCGCAGGCTATGAACTTTGTGCCTCAACCGGTGTGAGTCTACTCTCCACTGTTTTTTCATTTTCTTCATCTTTTTTTTTTTTTTCTCATTCCGCTTCTTCTCGAGTAGATCTAGTAGCAAAGACAAAAAGCATCTTCATTCTTTGCTTTTTCTACTACTTTCTTCAATAAAAACCCCAGATATGTAAATATTTACTACTAAACATACCCAAACAACTCTAAAAGAGGAGACTAAACATCCCCACAAAGGAAGACAAAATCACTCCATGAAGATGGAGACCGACACCTCAATAAAGAGAAAAGCTAAAGACCGGAAAAGAAGAGAAAGCTCCCTCCTCCTCCATTCATGATTAATACTACTACTTTCTTCTTCTCGTTATTTTTTTATTTTATTTTTTTAGCAAAAACTTCCGTCTGACCTATCGGACGACTCTTCATCTCGTTATATGTTTGACCAAAAAAAATTGGGATAATAACATATTCCAATTTTAATTTGTTTGCCTGTAACATATCATTATTAACATAAAATTGTGTCGTTCATAATTAATCATTACTTAAAAAGTAAAAAATGTAAGTTAAAAATATGGAGTATATTATTATTTTGAGTTTTTATTTCGTTTGTTTGTTGCTCTAATTCAATTATTCAGTTTTTTTAAGTATACAAATATATATTAAAAATATTTTCAAGATGTAAAATGAAATTGCCATATACATCCCTAATTTTGACTCCATTTGTTGCAGGTAATTTAATTTAAATTAAAGGTATGGCCTTGAATCTTTATAATTTCAAGGGTGAGAATATAGTTTGTTCAAGGAATCATTCAGATATTCATTTTGGTCTAATTAATTGCATATGTAATTGTATTAGTAATATATCAAATGCCAAATCTAATGATTGAATAGTTCATTAATGAATTGTAATTTTCTCCTAATTGTTCCACACAAATATTGTATTTTGGTGTACTTAAGTAGATTATATTCCATGCTCTAATGTGAATTGTATTAAATTTATTCATGAAATTTTGGAATTTAGGAAGCGGCAATAACAATGCGTGGAAGCATTTTTGAAACCATGTTTTGAGAGTAAAATTATGGACCCCACAGCTAAAATGTGTTTTGTATGAATTTTGAGGTTTGGTACTCTCAAAACATGTTTTAGGAGAAAAAATGTTGACTCCACACTCAAAATGTGTTTGTAAAACACATTCCAAATACATTTTGAGTGTGGGGTCCAAATTTTTTTTACCAAAAACATATTTTGAGAGTAGCTTCCACATAAGGCCAAAAATTTGTCATTAGAAATGAATACTTGACCATTGTGGAAACTGATATGGGTGGCTGTCTTCTTATTGGCATATTTTTACAAACAAATGACAGTAATGGAATATGGTATGATAGTGTAAGTAGAGATGTGCATGCTTAGTCAATTTTTACATTCCCTTTCATGTATTGGTTGTCTATCATAGAGCTGTAAACGAGCCGAACTGAGACCGAGTTGAGGTCTTATCGAGCTGAGTTTGATAAAAACCAGTCAGACTTGAGCTCGGCTCGAACCTAAGTATTTGGGCTCAAGTTCGGCTCGTCCAAATTATAATCGGGGTCAATATAGAGCAAGCTTTTGAGCTCAAACTCATGCCCGAGCTCGAGCTCGAGCTCGAATTAATTTTCTTAATTTATACTAAAAAAATATAAATATATTATAAAATATATTATAAAATTATATAAAGAACCGGGCTCGAGAAGCTAGACAATCCCTCGAGCCAGTAGTAATTGGGCTATATTTATTCATTATTTTTAATTATAAATTTAATTTAGTTACCCAAAATATTTAATTTAATTTCTCAAAATATTAAATTTAATAATATAAAAAAAATAATTAAATAAGGCACGTGAAAATATTAAATAAATAGGAAAATATTACATAAATTCCGTTATATTAAAAAAAAAAATACATCACATAAAAATACATCTATGACGAATTGAGAAAGATACATCAAACAAACACGAGAGAGTGAAAACTCTTCTCAGAAGAATAGAGAGAAAAAGAATATAATATTTAGTGATAGTAACTGAAAATAAATTTACTCCCATAAAGAGTCTCGTTTAAATATTTATTTTTGTCCTCGTGAAAATGTTCAGTTTATACTAGTTTACAATGCATACTCTTACTAATTTAATAATATGTACGAGTAATTTACAATTAATTCTTACTAAGAAAGTAATAATATAAAAAAAATTTTACATTAAATTATTTATTTTAAAATATTATATCTTATCATCCATAAACAGTTGACCTCTCTCCCTAAGCTCACCTCCTAAATCCGCCCATGTATGGAGTGGCTTTAGTGAGCATTTAGCAGTCGGGTCAAGTAAATCTCCAACTAATTTCCTTCTTTTTTCCACAAGCGTAAGAAAATTATGAGTATATAGCTCTCATCTTTAATTATGAGTCGCACTTTCTCACGTGTTTTCAAGATACATTCACGACTAATATTACTCTCAGCATCTTATATAACGAGTTATGTTTTTTTTTTAAAAAAAAATCTCTCAACATCAGTATTTAAATTCAATTTGTTTACATAGTATATCCTTAGTAATATAATAGAGCACGGTTCACAACTAATTATTACTTAAAAAGTAAAAATATATGTTAAAAATAGGATGGCAACTTACTTACTTTAAGTATTGTATCCTACATCGATAATAAATTATACATTTTTTAAATTAAACTCTTTTATTATGACAGATGAATTATTATTTTGAGTTTTATTACGCTTGTCGATTATTTTGAGTTTTATTACGTTTGTTGCTGTAGTTTAATTATTCATTTGTACGTTTACCAATATATATTATAAATTATTATCAAGAGGTAAAATGGCATTGCCATATTGGTCCCTACTTTTGACTACATTTGTCGCGGTTAATTTCATTAAAAATTAAGGGTGCTCTTTGGGCCATGTTTGGTATATTGGCTCAAATCAAGATTTGAAACTCATTTTGTATTTTATAATAAATTTTCATCATTTTTTATAAGCTATTTTTTAAAACTTTTCATAAAACTTTTTACATTTGTAACACATTTTTTTTATATCTCTAATACAATTTTAATATTTTAGAATTACAATCCCAACCAAAATTTGAATCAAACCTTCAACCTAAACGAGGTCTTAAACTTTATAATTCCAATTGTCCCGCACAAAATCCTGACAACCAATATGGAATATATTATGTGAACTGTATTTAGGTGCATTAAAATAAATATGTAGGGTTGCAAATAAACATTTTTTTTGCATTTTTAATAGTCCGTTAATGTTAGTGCAAACTAAAGTTGCAACCTTAGTTGTAAATAATCATATTTTTAAAATATATAACTCTTTGTTGATGTTAAATTAGAATTCATAAAATAGGCAATTTCACATAATTATATATATAATTACTTTTTAAGTATTAATTAATTATAAATCACAAATAATTATATCGAATATAACAAAATAACTACCTCAAAATATGACAGGGGAAGTATATTAACTTAGGAAGGGAAAAACCAAGTTTCTTTTATATCACACATGGAAGTCTTATATCTTCTCTGTGGGATACATGATTCGCGACAAACCACAACGTTTTCGTTCCAATGTCCAATGTGGTTCACTTTGAGTAACCCACTCTAACCCCCTATATTGCCCCTTCTCACATAACCCCTTTCGTCCACCAACAATTCACTCTGAGCGGCACCCTCTAGCCTCCTAAGTCACCTTTCTCAGGTCACCCATTCCGCAACGTGGACGAAGCATGAGTCTATTTCTAATACAATTTGTCAAAAACTTAGGGAGAACACACCTTAAAAGCTATATTATAAAGAGAATAGCTCCAACTAGGGGTGAGCAATTACTATTACCCGGTATTACCCGACACGACCCGGACCGACCCGAACCGACCCGGTCGGGTCCGGGTCATATTCAGACCTGACCCGGTTGGTCGGGTCGGTCGGGTTTCTGGGCCTGGTCGGACCTTTTTTTTTTTTTTGGTTCCTTCCCCTCCAAATTGTACTTCGAATAGAACACATTTTATTTGATTTATTAAATTTCTCTTATTTTTATAACAAAATCACATTACACAACAAGTTTTATTACTCATATTTTATATTTATAATATTAACTATTATAACCCACTCTCGTGATCCATAAACTTAGTAATGAATTTTCACATTAACATTAGTAAGTCGCTTCATTTACCCTGTATTCAATTTGCATTGTCCTTGTAATCAAAATATACTACTGTTACGTTTGTACTTGTAACCAAAATTAGTATTACAGCCTACAATGTTAAATTGACATGTAAATCAAAATTTACATTTCTCAATCATAAAATGCAATATGTCTTGAACTTGTACTTCCTTCAGCCCTATAATGCAAAATTTCAAAAATTAAGAAATATAGATTCACAATGTGGAATAAAAATATATTGTTATAACCAGTACTTGAGACAAGACACGGAGTAAAGAAAATCATTCTCACATTATCTCCACATCAATGATTTTATGCTCCTCATCTATCTCAATTATATCTGAATGTTCAAAAAATAATTAAATAAGAAAAATAATATTATGCAAATCAAAATATAACAAACTTGATAATTAACAAATTTTATACCTGATTCAATCTGTTCAAGTTCTTCTAAACTCTCCTCCAAATTAATAGTTGTACGATCTTTCTGTATCCAATCTCGAGCACAAATAATAGCTTCCACCGTTTCCGGATTTAAAGAACTGCGGAAAGAATCAAGAATCCTACCACCCAAGCTAAATGCTGATTCTGAAGCTACATGAGTCACTGGGGTAGCCAACAAGTCTCAAGCCATTAAAGCAAGGGTAGGAAATCTAGCGCAATTCAATCTCCACCAATTTAGAATGTCAAAATTACTATCCTTCTTGTCACACCTTATCTCATTCAGATAAATATCCAATTCACTCTTGCTGGCAACTGCATCATCATTATCAAAAAAAGCATCCACCAATGAGGTAGCATCTACATAATCAACCCTCATCTCATCCGCCTCTTCATCTCTTATCACTGTTTCCTTACGCAATATTGTTGGACTATAAGCTTTAAACATGAAATGCAAGACCGTAAGCACTTTCTTTTTCAACTTAACAGCAGCACTCCCAAAAGTCTTATCAATAATCACATCAACATCCCTTAACTTGAAGCTAGGGTCTAAAACCAAAGCTATGAAAATAAAGATGTTTAATTGCTTAATATTGGACCAATACTTGTCATACTTTTCTTTCATCTTAATAGCCATAGCTTTGATACCGTCATTATCACTATCTTTCATCTTCGTAATGAAAGTATTCATTCCAGCAATATGCCGCAGAGATTCATTCCCAGTAACATAGAAAGATCCAGATAATGCAACAGTTGTATCATAAAAAATCTTCAAGAAAGGCAATAAACTAGAAACAAATATCCAATCCTCATCAATAGGCATCTTGGATGGAGTCGGTGGGTCCGTAACCGGATTCATATCAAGCACAAAGATGGAATCCATATTCTTCATTAATTCAAAAGCATGTTGAAATTTAATAGCTGCCAATAACATTAGATATGTTGAATTCCACCTAGTTTCAACATCTAAGCAAAGCAGACTCTTGCTTTCTATCTTTGCTAAACCAACAAATGTTTTAAACCTTTCAAATCTGGATGGTGAAGACCTCACATATCTCACAGCAGCCCTAATTCTAACTATGTGTGCATTGTAATCTTTCAAACCCTCTTTCACAATTAAGTTCACAATGTGCGCAACACATCTCATATGTAGATACTTCCCATCCAAAACAGCTCCATTTCGGCTATTAAGTATTTTAACAAAGGCTGTCACCCCAGTATCATTAGAGCTAGCATTATCTACGGTAACAGTAAGAACCTTACGAATACCCCAATTAATCAAGCACTGCTCTAGTGTTAATCCAATGACACTGCCTTTGTGGCTGACTATTGGAGAAAAATTAATGATTTTTTTATGCAGTCTCCAATCATCAGAAATAAAATGAGCCGTCACACACAAATAGTTCAAATTTTGAATTGAAGTCCAAGTGTCAGTAGTAAGGCAAACAGACGAAGATAAATGTTCAAAAACTTGTTTCAATTTACTTTTTTCTTCCACAAACACCTTGTAACAATCTCTAGCTACTGTAGAGCGTGAGGGCATCTTAAACTTAGGTTGAAGCTCATAAGCAAACTCAATAAACCCTTCTTTCTCAACAAATCTAAAAGCCAATTCGTCTTTCAAAATCATTTTAGCAAGTGCCTTTCTACATCTATCTTGATCAAAACTAAAATTAGGGGTTGGTGGCGTTTTGGTCAATTTTCCTCCTTTAGAACCATTCTCTTTCATCTTTTCCCTTTTCTCAATATTGTGAGGATGTTTCTTGCACCTATAAATGTGTTTTTGCAAAGCAGTAGTACCATTCTTAGAAGGACACTTTATGATTTTATCACAGTAAATGCAAGCAGCCCGTCTATCCTCTTTAGGGTACTGATCTAGAACCTTGTAATGATCCCACACCCATGATGTCCCCGCACTAGTATTTACCTCAGCTCTTCGATGCTTGCCCTTTTGTGTACTAGCCGTGGATTGTGGATTGTTTGAGGAAGGAGGATCCACTGTAAAAGCATGTGGCTCCACTTCAATCTCATCATACAATTCGGTGTAATTATCTCCAATGTCAGACATCTAAAAAAAGTTTTAAAAATTGATAAGTCAAAACTATAACAGAAAATGGATAGATTGGTGGTTGATGAGCTAATAAAACATTACTTTTCATGATTGAAATCAAATTAAAGATATATATGAATCTGAAAGGAAGAAGAAAATGGAAATGAAAAATTGATCTTAATTATACCAAAATGACAAGAAAAGAAAGAAAGAAAGCTTACCTAAATGAAAGCTGATGCAAAAGGGAGAAAAGAAGGTAGCTTAGCGATGAACTTCTCTAGAAGAGTGCTGATTGAGAAGACTCACTGAAACAGCAGAGTCCAACAAATTCCAGTTGTTAACGTCCACAGAGTTTCTGAAAAGTGTGTAACATTCAGGCATTAGAGCAGAACCCACAAAACAGATTTCTGAGAGAAGAAAATCCCAGTCACAAAAAGAAGAGCTGAACCAAAAAGCTTGATCTAAAAGTGAAGGAGAAGCTCATTTTTTTTTTAACTAAATCCATCATGCAGCACATCCTTGATCATAACAAGAAAAATATTTAGGATAATATTTACATGAATACAACAATTTCTCATTTCAATTTAAAGCTATTAGTAAAAAAATTGAGCATCTTCTTCCTAATGTTTACTCCACATACAGAGGAAACAGGAACACAAATAAAATAAACACAGCTTCCATCACAATAATGAGCACTGTTTTTTTCATTCAAGTATGCTAAAGTGATGAAGAATATTTGGAGGGTTTGTCCACTTTGTTTGCTTATGTTGGCAATTAAGGATGAAGTGGGAGTCAAGTTAAGCATTATTACAATAGTACCATGTTTCCATTTGCTTTCTCAAAAGTGTTCTCTTCAATACCTTAGCATTGATTCACTTTCTTTCTGTTCTGTTTCAGTGTTTATTTATATCTCTGAATTTTTTTTTTCTTCTGATTTTTCTGGGCTTCATCGGAATCTTGTCCTTTTTGTGAGAAAATCAACAAATTAAGCCAATTTTTTCACCGGAAATTCCTATAGTTTGATCATAGAGCCTCAGGTCCCTTGCCTCAAGGACAAGGGAAATACACCGTTAAAGCATTAGTTTTCTTTAAGTGTCAGTAGATCATTAGCGCACCATCAATCTCTTTAAAACAAGCAGACAATTAGACCTTTGGTCTTACTTAACAAATTTAGGCACAATTGTTCCATCTGCAGACTTTCATACACAAAGTGCAAGGTTATCCGACTTGATTCAGATATGATAAATTAACTGAACTTTAGTTTATGCAGCTAAGTAATATAACCAAGTATTGACGTTCAAATAAAACACACTCATATGCTTGCTCACGCACACATCTCACTGGTCTTATAATTATTAGGCAAAAAGAAACAAGTTTTTTAAGTGTCTTCAATCAGTTCTGCAGATCTTTGTCAACTACAGAAGCAGGACCACACCAAAATTGAGAACTACATAAAATGCAAAGAATTTGACAAACTAGAATGCCCTTGAGATTGTCAAAAGAAGCTCAAAGCCTCCCAAGTCCAGATCAATCAATTAATGATAACTAAGAGAACATGTAATAGACTAAATGCACATCCCAACAGATTCTCTGGAGCAAAAAAATTTCAGCATGACATCCATTGCTCTAATAAGATCCGTGACATTCATTGGTGCCCACATACTGAAACATAGAGCCAGAGTTTTATAACCTATATATCTAGAATTCAAGTTCATTCAGGTATATATACATAACAAACACTCATAGCCGAACACGAGTCAAAAGCATTCTCAAACTAGGTAGCAGAAGAGCTAATTTTAATCCAAGGAAGGTTTTTTAATATATCCATAGACAGAACAGCACAAACATGTCCAACTCTCTCAAACGTCATCTTTGCAAACAAAGTGTATGCAGATTCCATGTTGCTTGCTAATCATAAAATTGGAGCTTCTTGGAAAAACCCAGAAAGTAACATACTTGACTGAAAGATAGCATATCTATCTTAAAAGTTAGGAAACAACATTGAAGCAAAAGAAAGGATTGTTTGTACAGGTACTAAGTTAAAAAGAATGCAAGGTTCTTATGAGCTCCTTAGAAGATGAGTTGGATACAATGACCAGAGACAAAGCTACTGAGGTGTTATTATTAACAGCAAATGTGAAAACAGATTGCTTTTCATAGATTTCAGAGTACGTAGCAAGTGATACAAATCAAACTAAACATAAAAGGAAGCAAGCATTATACACATAGCTTTACTCAAATTGACATTAAATAATTAGAGAAACAACAAGATTTTATCACATTTGTATCAATTAAGGAACAATTTATTGACAAAAAGACTAACTATATTCTGTTTATTATGTCTATGAAATGACTAACATCCTCAACATATGTACCTAAACGCATCAGAACATTACTTCATAAACCATGCCATGAAAATTTTAAGATCAAGGCAAAATACCTAGATTTTTTATCTAGTTCCTTATGTTCAGAAACAAGCCCATCAGGGTTCAATTTTCTACTTATTTCAGCAGCTCTAGCTGCAGCTAACTCAGTTGCAGATTTCATGCTTGCTGCTCGGTTGGAACTCTCAACAATTCAAAGTTTCTAACCTTATCAAATTAGTGATTTATTTTGACAGGCTCATCCTACCTTAATGACTTGACTAATGCCAATTGAAAACAGAAAGAAATACTGTGCAGGTCTGTACTCAACTTCTGAACAGTACATCACAACCCAATCAAAAGATTCCATGATGTGATGCCTTACCACTCTTTATTCTGTCTACAAGTTTTTTTCCACCAACGCAAGCAGCCCCTGCTTCTCGAGCCTCCTCTGCAGCATCTCCTTCAGCAAAGACAGCAATTTGATATTTCTGTGATTGAGAGGCATTTATCAGTTAGAGGGGAAATGTTGCAGACTGCTAAAAAATCCATAGGCATTGAAGGACTGGTTTTACCTTTCCACAACCATGGGGAGCAAGACGGAACCACTAAGATTCTGAATACCAACAACAGAAAAGAAAAATCAATTACATGGACAAAAACCAACGTGGATCAGAAAGAGAGGTAATGGCTACCGTATGACCAATACTGCTGGTGGCGTTAGAGACGTCAGAGAGAAGATTGCCGGCTGCAATTGGGTTGACGGTGACGAGGAGGACTGCCGGCGGTTGATAAGGGCGGCCCCGGCGGGAGTCTGGGACAGTGGGAACTGGGAAGGACTCGAAGGCGACGAAGGATAGGATAGATTTGGGACTGACGGCGATGAAGAATAGGCTAGGTTTTGGACCCGCGGGTCCAGCCGGGTAATTTTGTTTTAATCCTTCCCGACCCGTGAACCGACCCAACCCGAAAAATAGGATAAATTTTGGTTCGGGTCCGGTTCGGACCCGCGGGTATTTGCTCACCCCTAGCTCCAACTTCCTTTATTTCACACATAAAAGTTTCATGCTTTTCATGTTGGATACATGATTCACATGGGAGAGTTACGTTTTCATGGGACTAGACCCAAATGTGGAAAAATATGGTAGGGTTTCGAACCCATTTATTAACGGTAATACTAAACGCAGGGAAAAAAAATACTAAATGCTGGGAATGAGAGATAGGACTTTGCATTTGTACCCATTTTTGCACTCTCATATAAAGTAAAGGTTTCTCGACATCGTCCCCACCATTTTTTTAAAAAATCTATTTATCTTTTATGATTAATTGTTAAGGTAAATGTTATAATTAGGTAGGTATAATTTGAACATTAATATGCATGGTTAGACTTTTCTTTGTGGTATTATTTATGTCTAATTTATACATAAATACATTGAAAAAAGAAGAAAACAGTGGCAAAAGACTTAGAAAGGGGAGCAAATATTACATGGTTTATAACCACCACATCATCAGCTGATGTGGTTAAAGGGGGTTAGGGCTTAAGCCCTTTTTTGGCGTTAGGATTCCTAACCTCTTTTTCTAGCATTAGGAACGTTTAGGTGCCAAATCCCTCTTTCCAAATCAAACACTTTTAGTGGAACAAAAACAGTACAATTTACCCTCTTTTTTTATTTTATTATTCCAATAAGTATGAATTTCTTTAAAACAATATACTCCCTCTGTCCCACTTAAAGAGTCCACTTTGAATTTATTTACATTACATAACCTTGCTAATATAACAATGTGTGGTTCATAATTAACTCTTACTTCTAAAGTAAGGATATAAGTGGAAAATATGATGGTAAATTACTTATTTTAGGTGTTGTACCTCACAACTCATAATAAGTTGTACATATTTCAAAGTGGACTCTTTGAGTGAGACGGAGTGAGTACTAGTTATTAGAGAACAAATGAGAACCTCTTAAAGACACTCCATATATAGCTGGAAAATAGTCACACTCAATTGTTTAATAGTAGTAACATGAATGAAATGGAGTGGAGTGCGAGCCCGTATGGTATACCTTTTGAAAGGTATTTTGAAAGGTACTTTAGATTTTAAAATTATATTAAAAATGTAAAAAAGTGTTTGAGAAATGTAAAAAAATGTATTGAAATTGATAAGAAATTATTATAAAATAAAAATGAGAGTGGAATGAGATGTAAAAAAAAGTTGACATACAGGGCGTTGCTTTTGTTTCGGCCGACCAAAAATATTATGGAAAACCGACCATTGATTGAATTGGACGTTGAAAATTGAAATCCCGCCATTCAGAAATTCGGGTCAACTGAATCTTCAACTAATTTCCTTCTTTTATCCATTCCATCTTTAATTATTATGAGTCGCGCTTTCTCACCTGTTTTCAATATATATTCATGATTAACACTACTACTATTCTTCTTCGCGTTCTTTTTTTTTTTTTTGGGAGCAGAAACCTGCGTCTGACTGACCTATTGAAAGGTTCTTCATCTCGTTATATGTTTAACAAAAAAATTGGGATAATAACATATTCCAATTTTAATTTGTTTACCTATAAATATCTTTACTAATATAAAAAAATGTGTCGTTCATAATTAATCATTATTTAAAAAGTAAGGATGTAAGTTTAAAAGAATAATGATAGACTCAGCAACAAATCATAGCAACTTTTTGATGGCAACTCATGTGACATGTATTCATTGGCCAATTATGTGATATTTGAAAAGTTCAGTTTCACAAACATATAACTTATTATAATTTTAAATTACAATACTTAAAATAACTAATTTGTCACTATTTATTCTACTAATGTCCCTATTTTTTAAGTGTCAGTTTAATATAGATCACACATTATTATATTACCAATGGTAAGAAAATTACAAAATTTGAAATGAACTACTCCCTCCGTTCCATTAGAATAATCCATTTTAATAAATATTTTTAGTTCCATTAGAAGAGTCCAATTTTATTTTTTTTTACGTCTCCTGCCCTTACTAATATAATCATGTGTGGTATACAATTAGTCATTACTTAAAAAGTAAAGATATAAATGGAACAAATTGTGACAAATTAGTTATTTTAGCTATTGTATGTAATATTCATAATAAGTTATACTTAAGTCAAGATGGATCAGGAAGTATTCTATTGGAACAAATAAATTTTGACAATAAACTCTTTAAATAGAACATGTGGATATAAAACGAGTCAAACCTAAATTTTTACCACAACTCATATATTATGGGCTTTGTGAAGCAATGAGACTCATAAACGGCAGTTGCATTTTCATGGGAAAAGGCCCAAATGGTGAAAAACATGGGAGGCATCAAAACCCATTTTAACTTTTTTATTTTCTATCATTCAACCAAATATATATATATATATATATATATATCACACAAAAAAAATCAGTTTGAATTTGTATACACAGCGTACATTTAATAATATAATAATATGTGGTCCATAATTAATTTGACTTAAAAAATTCAAATATAAATGGTTCAACCTTACCCTCATCCATAATAAAACTTCTAATGTTATACCGAACTATTATAATATAACGGAGAGAGCGTTATTATTTTTTTTCACTGCACTTATTCTCACTTGTGAAATTACTATGAAACTTCTAGTTTGTTGATTCACTTTTTTTTTTTTTTTTTAATATATAATTTTTCAGCAGCTTCACTATGAGGATCTTGAATAGGTAGGTACCCTTGGATATCCTTTTTATTAGTATTAATATTAATATTAATATTAATGAGGTTTAAAAACGAGGATGAAGGCATAGTTTCATGGGAAATTACACAATCCTAGTCATTAGTTCGTTGGCAATAATGTCAAAATGCAAATTCCTACACTTCACCTCTAAACAAATGGCTTGAGTACTTCTTTGGTTCAAAGACCATAAGCCCAACCAGCCTTACTTGTTGCACTTTTTTTCTATACTTCACCGCCCCATTACAACATAGAAAAGTCTAAATTATATAATATATATATATATATAAATACTTATTTTGTCGCATTAAAATAATTATATTTTTAAAAGTATAGTATAAAAATAACTATTTTAGTGAGATGAAAGAGGTGCAAATGAGTTTCAAAATACAATGACTAAGATCGTTGTGGTAATGGAAAAGTTATAAACTTAGCCTAACTGGAAAAAGAAAAAAAAAAGTTTCTTTTAAAAAGAGAAAGTGATGTGTCATATATTCATTGGTCAATAAGGTAGTATTAATAATTATTTTATAAAAATGTAGCCAATGAATGCATGACACCTCACTTGTTATGAGAAAGTTGAAAAGATTAGTTGAGTGGTGTATCATTACTCTTTTAAATATATACAAGTTTAGTAGGAATTGTAAAGTATGACAATATAAATAAGTAATCTTATACTATTTTCTCTACATATATCTTTACTTTTTAATTATATATTAATTATGAACCATATATTATTATATTTAAGAATATATAATTCTATTAATAAAAGTTAAACTTTTTAATTAAGACAAAAAAATATTTCAAAATTGAACTCTTTCTAAGGGACCAGGAAAGTTTTTAAATTTTTTGTTAAATTATTATTTACATACATATTTTTTTACGGAATTGATATTCGCAGTAACGGTTTCGATATTTGCAGTAACATTCCCTTGTAAAAAGACAAAAATACCCCTGGGCAAAAAAAATTACAAACCAACTATGCAGCACGTGCAGGCTGAAAAGAAAAAAAAAATTGAAAAAGCAACTTACGGGCTCTATTCCGTTTAATAATTCCTGCAAAGCAGAGCCGGGTGGAATCACAAAATCGGATAAAAATCGAGACGACTCGGATCGGAAAAAAATTAGTGGCTAAAGTTAAAATGTTTTGCGGTATTATTTTAGATAGTTGGTTTGATTAATTTAGTTGTATTATGTCCGGATGTGTTAGTATTTTTGTCGAAAATGTGAATTTTTTACCAGATTGGCGAAGATCCGCCTGGTGGTTACTGCAAATATCAAATTAAGGGGGGGGGGGGGGGGGGGGGGGGAATGTCGCCGGATTCCGGCGACATTTTGGGGTTTTTTTTTTTTTTTTTTAAAGTGTTAGGGGTATTTTAGACGTTTCACAAGAAAATGTTACTGCAAATATCGAAACGGTTATTGCAAATATCATGCCCCTTTTTTTATATATACTGTGATTTTGTTTGGTGTGCTAATGCATTGTATAAGTAAATTATTTGCTAAGATGGGTTCAATATTTCACAAAATACTAATATGGCCTAATTCTGCCTATATAACCCGCTTTAGGCTATTCATTCCTTCACGAACTATTTTCTACTCCGAAAATCCTTCCTTTTTTTTTTCTTTCCCCTTTGGGGGGCTCAACCCCCATTTCCCCCAAAGTTTGTTCTTCAACTAGTTTTTGCTTAATTAATCGCTTCTGAAATCGATCTAGGAACTTCAATTTTGAAGATTCTGACTTTCCTTCCTGTTTTACACACTCCCTTCTCAAAAACCCAGTTTCTGACAATCAATTTCGTTCCAAAATCATCTATGAAATCTGGTTCCGGTAGTAGTCCCCAAAAGAAGCAGTACGCCGCTGTTCCTCCCCGGAGGGGTCAGATCATAGCTCAAATATTTGAGGGCTTGTTCGATTCCGTGTCTTCCGCCGCCGCAAAAGCAGGGGAAGCTCTGATTAAGCTCCGGCGAACCGGTGGTCCCGATGGCGGCGTTGGAAGCCCTGCCTCCTCAACCCCACCGCCGAGCCCATCAACCGAGGGCTCTCCCGACTCCTAAACATGTCTGAGCATGTCCTGAATGATTACGTCATCAGGTTTTCTTCGTTATCAGTTCGCAGAAGGCTGCCTTTCCATTTGTATTATCATCAATTAAGGATATGGCAGTTTTTGTGGTCAGTGGGGATCAGATCCGCTGGAATTATCTCGATCTCTGTCTGTTGTTTTAGATTCAGATTAGAGTCTGTTTTCTGTGTGATATGTTTTGGTTAGTTTGGAGTGCTTTACTTTCTTCAGTTATTGCAGCTCTGTTTTCATGATGAGCTTGCTAGCTTCTCTCTCTCTCTCTCTCTCTCTCTCTCTCTCTCTCTCTCTCTCTCTCTCTAGATCGGAGATGGTTTCTTTCTCCCTCTCCCAGACTTCCCCTGCTGTTTCACCCTTTTAGATTGAAGATAGTAGCTTGGAACTTGGGAGGAGACTTGTATTAAATCTTGTGTAATAGAAGAAGGTTTGTTTCTGCTTTTCGATTTTCAATGGAATTATCAATTCTGTGTCAGATTTGGTTGGTTGTTGATTTCCTAAACGGATAATTTCTGCTGCCCAGATTCACTCCCATATATGTTCTGTCTGAATTATGTATGTAAACATAAAAAAATATATAATACTGTGGGGTGCCCCCATACTGTCTCCGCCGCCCGGACTTCTTAAAAAATTGGGTAAAAGGGGTCATACCTTTTTTTAAGCTTTCTTTAGTAATAAAGGAAGTTGCTTTATGCACTTTGTTGAAGATTTCATTTCCATTGAATTGGATAGAAACACGCAGTGTATGGTGATCTACGTGGGCTGACTGTGGTTACGTCCTTGTGATTCAAGTGCCGTATGTGGTAAAGGCTTTAGTCAACTGAAAAGAAGTACTAGAATATGAAACCTCGTCGGTCAGTCGGCCCAGGTGATAGTGAGACAACCTACAAATTCGATGAGCTAGTCTTGACTCTTGATGATGATTGATGATCTATGGGATCAGTGCCGTAACTTTTTTGGCACAAATGAGACAGCTTTTGGATATGATTCATGATGGTTTGGTCATAGTTAGGAAATTGGAATCTTGTAGGTATTGGTCCCCTTTCTTTGAATTGGTAAATTTCTTTCACTTTTGGGATTTTTTACATTTGAAAATCAGTCACTTTTTTGTCTTTGTTTATCCATTTTTGTACTCTAAATTTAGAAGGCAATTGAACTCACCCATTAGCTATGATTGGTCCAAGCCCAAAATCATCCACACAAAAGCTATCATTCCTCAGTCTTGGAAATGACCAATTCCAATTCCAAATCAGTATTAGATAAACCGCTGAAAGATTTTCAGTTTCCGTTTATGCCTTTTCATCTATTTGATTTGATTTATACTCTATATTATTGGTAAGCTTGGACTAACCATAGCTAATTTACAAAAGTAATGGACCATTTTCCCTGCTAATGGTCCTTTCATATCAGTTTGAAATTGAGGACAACTACTACTTTGTTTGTTTGTTTGTTTGTTTTACTAGTACAATAAGTAATTGAAATTCAGTGAGTTCAGCCTTTATTGTCCGGAATATCCCCAACATTAATGCACGGTGGACATCGAGTAACGTGTAAACTCGGATTTCTATTCTGGATTGAACTTTTGATTTTAATTCCATTTTTATTCATTTTTCTCTTTCATTTTAAATCTAAATCGAATACAATGATGAAATATAATAGTTCATATAACCAATTTGAAATTTGAAAGAAAAACTTAATTCTTCTTGGTAAACTAGAGAGGAGATAGTGAGCAGGTACACTCAAGGAAAGTCCTCATTTTGTTTTTCGGATGATTAAAGCGATTATTAATGAGAGAGTCTCGTAACGCTGAAATAATAATTTAAAATTTGGGGATGTGATTATAAATTATAAAATAAATTCATCTTTGTGACTGGTTAGAGGCATAGCCACCGGAAAATGTATCATCAGTCTAGAAGTCATATTGTCCATTTTTTTCACCTTTGGATAAATTAAATGATGAGGAACATATAAGTGTTTCAGCTGTTGTGACGCATAGTTCGTCGGACAGAGATTGGAGTTTCAATTCATATATCTGTTAATTATGCCTATTTAGAGAGCGTAGAGTGACAGGACCTTGCAGGAGGCTCAGCAAATTCGTTCTTAATCTCCCCACATCCTCTATCTTCTATGTAATAGATAATAAAACTATGAAATAACGCAAGGTATTACCAAATCCTTAAACTTTTATCTTAACATGCGACCTAACCAAGGTTCAACAAATTATTTAGTTTGGGTTCTTCATTCTTGTCCTCTCCATAATAATGCTCTTTTTATCCAATGTCATTCCATTTCTTTATTTTTTTTAAATATTTTTTTTGGGTTCTTGAAATGAAATATACGTTCATTTGATGCGGGGATTAATTTTTCCAAATGGAACGCGGTATACGAAGTCCCAACGCGTTAAAACTTGATAAGATTTCAAGAGATGTCCACAATCAATCCTTTTGGGGCTTTCACCTCCATCATCACAGATGGGCGTTAGAGAATCTATCCTCAACCACGTTTTAATAGTTCGGGGACTAGGTCCCTTCGGGGACATCCGATAAAATTAGAAGTATGACCCCTACGCAAGAATGACACGCATAAATCGAGAAGAAAAAAAAAATAGTTCAGGGACTAAGTGATAAAAAATAAATAAATCTGTTTAATACCTCGAAATTTATTGGAATAAGCGAAGCGAAACATTTTTAAAAACTGAATAGCCAAAATGATACCAAGAAAAATTGGTGACTAAAAGTTTATATTGCCAATAGTTTGATGGACTGTGTCTTTTATATGCCATTTAAAAAAAGGTATTTATATTCTTATTTTTAAGTGAGATTAATTATACATTATACATTATTATAGATATACTAAACAAATAGAAATTGAGACTATGTTTGTTTTCATTGTTTCTTAGGAAGAGTTTTACTTTTTTTTTTTTGTAGACAAAAAAAAGATATCTATAATCAAGCACTCTCACTTTTTCTTAAATTCAAACTTTAGAATTTAAATTTACTTCCAAAATTATACTCATATTTTATTAAAATAATATCATTTTTATTTTACCTATTTTCTACACATTTTTTGGCAGGAAACATTTCACTGACAAAAAATAAATTTGCTCCTCAATGTTTTTCTAAACTTTTGTATGTGTTGCATATAGCTAGTTGGATTTTTAATATAAATTTGATCTATTATAATATATTTTAATATAATTTTTTACCATGTAACACATTTTTACACTTAAAAAAAATTATATTAAAAAATTATATTTTTTAAAACATGTTTTCAAAATTACGTTAAAACGAACTAGACCATTTGAGTAAGCAAAGTACAAAAATTACAAATCCCTAAAAAAAATTAGTAAAATAAAAAAGCACATGGGTTGACTATTTGTTCAAATTCTCCAATGTTCACACTTCACTTTCAGTTCCACGACTCTGGAGAAAATGAAAGATACATGTACCTGTACAAGCCTTCGCCAGCTAGCTCCCACCGGGAAATTACACTCGCTTGAACCAACTGGAAATGCTTTTTTGTTTTTTGTTGATCAATTCAAATGGATTTCTTTTAGTAAAGAAAAATATTTACGAAACGGTTATCTATCTATTACGTCGAAGACAAAATTATGAGAAGGTGAAAAACGAAATTGGAAAGTTTCATGTAGTACTGACAATCTGCACTCTAAATAGTAGAAATGACAAAGATGAGAATCAAACTTCGACATATTCTTTGCTTAGTGTAACAATCGTTGAGACATCGGCGCATTCATTCAAATGGAATTTGAAGTTGAAGCAGAGCTAGTGGATTAGTAGTATGGGAAAGGGACTCAATTCTTAAGCCAACGACTTTCCTTTCAATGGACTTTTTCTCGTTCATGCCTAAAGACTTCTCAAAGAGAAGAGAAATCCATCACGTCTTCTTTTATTCCATTTTGCTGCCATCCAACCTATGAATTTCATTTCACACTAGACAATAAATAAATAAAAAAAGTGTTTCTAAAACTATTTTAGTAAAATGAAAATATAATAAAATGTCTTTTTTTACTATCTTATAACACTCACTAATTACTTTTTTCGTTTTATTATAAAAGTTTGTTTTCAATATGTGACACCCCCAGTCCCGACTTCCCTATTTGGGCGGGAGTCACAGCCGAGCTGCCTGCCTGGTTCGCACCAGGACTCACTTACGATATACAGAGTAACCATTAAATAAGGAATACATTTAATGACTAAAGTGAATTATCAAACTTCAAACTCTATTATACATTCAAAAGATACAAACACTAATCCACACTATTACAATAGTACTTCAACACGCTAAAACTAGATTCTTAATTAATACTATAATACTATCTTCCAAAACCAAAGCAAAAGGTCATTCGTCAGCATCCCACTAGTAGCGATTACTTCCAAAAATCTATTACATGCAAAACGTTTAAGGGTGAGCTTCTATAAGCTCAGTGGGGTCGCACTATTAAAACATTACCGAATAAATATTTATCGGCACATAGCAAGTATATCCTAAGCACACAAGGGGGAACACGTAAGGGATATAAAGAGTATAACCGGCAAGCCGTAACGAAGATCTAAATGATCATTCGAAAAGCACTACCCATTATACTTTTCCTTCCTTGGAACACTACAGTTTCTTGATCACTCATGCCCCCCGACACTGACAACACTGAACATTGGACACTGTGGCATACCTCGAGATAATATTGGACACTAACGCCCCAGTCATTTAGTCGGGGCACTCCAGCCGTAATACCGACATACCCGATTTTAACAACTAGATACGCTTTGAGGGCCCCAAATAGATATGCAGTAACAATAACATTGAACATTGTACACTAAACACTGAACACTTAACATTTAACATTGAACACTAACATTGTAACGCATGCATACGATAAACTTTAATAAATATTTCACTTATACATATAATTCAACGTTTGAGAATATTTGCATGCATATAACACATTTATAACATTCCATTTTGTACATTCGAAGGACATAATCATATATTTCACGTATAAGCACGCATTTCACTGAACATGATTTTAATATCAATATCATATATAACAATAATATCAGTAAAACATGCTGGCTCATTCCTTTACTAATTAAAGTATTTAACCCCTTGAGTGAGAACACTCACCTCAGTCCGAAGATACTAGCTCACGACTATCTACCCGGTCTGCATATATTTCACGTTCCGAAAATTCAGTGTTTATTTCAAACTAAAGAATCCTAAAATTCTTTAACTTCTTATATATATATCTAGAAATTAACTAAATAAGGGCGTAAAAGTAATTTTAGTTAAATCCGCTAAGAAGATCGTAAAATAGTTATTTTCATTTATTTTGAAAATAAGTAAGAAAATGTATTATTCATAATCTTAAAGAAAATATAAGTTTCATTCCGTAAAAATATTTTACTTATTCCTATTTTAAAAGGAATTTATAACCTTTAAACTTTATTTCTAATTTAATCCGGAAATACCTAACAATATACTAAAATTATAATAACTCCTAATTTAAGAAAATAAGGATTTAAAACCCTCTAAACAGTGGGTAAAACAATTTTAGTAAAGATTTATAAAGAAATAACTAATATAATATCCAATCTATTTTACCCGATTCCCAATTTTCCATTTGCTAACACTTAACTAAACCAAAAATGTTTTACATTAATGTTCCAGAGTCTCCCTAGCACGAAATCAACGTTGTGAACTTCGGATTCCTGCTCCAATCCTTCTCCTTCCTAGCTTTTCCTTTCCTTCTTCCATTGTCTCTCTTTTTTTTTTTTTTTTTACTTTTCTGGTTTGGTTAGTATTTTGGCAGAACTTGGGCACTGTTTTGGTGTGGGAAATGGCTGAGGGAGAAGTCCTATTTATAGGCAAAATGCCTAAGGAGACAACAAGTCCATTCTTATCTTGAAATTTATATAGTTTTCAATTCTAATCCTGAATTGGTTTTACCGATCAGGAACCAGTTATAACTGATTTCAATCGGTTTTCCCTCTTTTAGAATTGGGATACTCGATTCATTATCCATCCAATCAGTTTTACCCTTTTTAAAATCGGGTAAAACCGATTGTAGGTCAGTTAGATTTTTTCTTTACTTTTTAAATCGGTTTTACCGTTTAGAAATTGGGTAAAACCATTTCGGGAAGCAGTGGAATTGGTTTTACCCTTTTCGGAATTGGGTAAAACCGATTGCTCATCCATCCAATCGGTTATAACCTATTGGTTCCTATTTTTCTCATTTTTCACTTATTTTCTAATTTCTTTATTTTAATTCCATAATTCCTAAAATTAAACTTATATATTTATTTTCATATATCCTTAAACATAATCTTATACTTAAATTAATATCTTAATTCTAAATTAAACATCCTAATTTCTAAATTAAAATCCAAAACATAAAAATCTAAACCATTACATTTTATAATCAAAAAATTATTTTAAGAAAATTTCCAAACTTTGTAATTACACCTAATTAAGTTTAAAAGTTAAAAGTATAATAAAATATAAATTATAAAGGTTAAGTTAGGGTGAGAAATTACAGGTTCTTACCCAATATCTTTTATTTTTTAATAGAGGAATCAATTTTAAAGTTTTGTACTCCTAATTTATATATTTTATTAGTATAATTATGTGCATGATTAACTCACACTTCTAAAGTACATATACAAATATAACAAAATTTGTCAAATTTGTTGTTCTATGTGTTGTACATTGACATTTATAAAATGTTGTACATTTATAAAATTGAAACCTTCGAATGAAACAAAGAGAGTATAAATTAAACATAATTGTATTAGTAAAATTATATAATATAAGAATTTAGAGTATAGGTCTATGAGATAATAAAATAAATAGGAATAAGACTCTTTCATTGATAATGAAGGATACTTGTTATTAAAATAACATCTATACTAATGATACACTCAACAACAAATCATAGCAACATCTTTTATAGCAACTCCTGTTGCATGCATTCATTAGTTACATTTTTATTAATATCACATAATTAGCCAATGAATACATGCTACATGAGTTACTATCAAAAAATTGCTATGATTTGTTGTTGAGTCTATCATTACTCTAAAATCTAAGTATATTTTTAAGTTTAAAATTGTTGAGAAAAGTTTCCTTACATAATTCTTAACAATTCCATTCTTTCTCACTCTGTAAATATCACTCCCAATTTTTTAGTTGAAAGTTTAAAAAAAAAAAGAGAGTGTAATGAGTTGCTTTTCTTAAAGAATAAAATAAAAAAATGAATCAAAAGGAAGTGACGTCAAAATAATGCGATCATCAGTGGCGTCAAAAATGGGTACCTCGAATAAATTTTTTTTTTTTTTCATTTTCATATATATAGTTTCGTTTACCACAAGCATTTAATACGATTGAACCACGTGCAAAAAACGGACGGCAAAGATATACCCGGAGTTTACGAGCACATAACCAGGGGCGCCCAGTTTTCCATTCAGACACGACTCTCCTTAGATTCCGGTCAAGTTCGCTTGTTACAATAACCATTAAATTTCAACCTAGTAAATTCTTATTTTTAACTCAGCTAATTAATCAAAATTCTTACACAATAATATTATGCATTAGACATTAGTAAATTTTAATACCGCAACATGATGCTTCAAAATTTATGACATTGATTAAATTTCTTTGTTTTCCCAAAAAATATTACGTGTTTACTTTTTATTTTTTTAAGTAAAGGTATTGGAATTCGTCCATCAACGATTACAGAACGCGAGGTGATACTCTTACGATACAATAATTGGGGGCCATGGGGGAAGGGATAAACTGAATTTGAGAGGACCGCCCGCCCGTATACTACTGTCACTTATACATGCATAAAATGGTGTCACTCCATTGGGAGTGAACAGTAGTGATCATTTTTACATTAAGAAATAAAGATATAAGGAGTATTTTAAAAGCTAATGAGTCAAAGTCAAAAGTAACCCTAACATCCTTTCTAATTTTACTGTCGCATTCACCATTATTTATTACCAACGTCCAAAGGGAATAATAATTTTAGAACGTGGACAGCGTTGAAGCAAAAGGTTAGAGTTGAATCCTCTGTGGAGCTTAGTTTTCTAGAAGATGGATGCCAATTGAAATGATAATGTGGGCACCACTAGGCAAGAAGGTTCTTAAAAATAACCCGGTTTACAAATCGTACAATTTATAATGAGTAGTAGACCAAATATTATTGTCGTAGTAACGATAAACAATGTGAAAATTCCAAACTTGATTATTTTACTAGAACAAACTTTTTTTTTCTTATTGAAATTGAACTTTTTACAAGGGACGGAATGAGTACATTCATATGCTTCCACTCCGACAAACATAATCGGCCGGAGTTGTACCCGGAAGATTAGCCGGGTCGGATTCCCCTGTTCCGGATGGGCTAAATTTACAGTGATTTACGTAGTACAAACTTAATGACCAAGCAATGCAAACAATACAAAATTAAAATAAAATTAAAAATACAGTACTAAAAAAAAGAAAAAAAGAAAAATGCTACTAGGCTTTGCTTTATTAATAGGCAGATACCTCACTCCAAACGCCCCCAACTAACTCTTCACTCCATTTGAAGCTTTTCTTCCTCCTCTGTTTCTTCTTAAAAAACACCTTTTATACTATCCCAACTTCACGCCGATCAAAAAATGCCCGCCGGGAAAGGTTCCGAGAAGGTCAGGCTCCCGCAGAGGAGGGGCGAGATCAAGGCAAAGATTTTCAGAGGATTAGTCAAGGCGATCGTCGGAATCGTGGGGTGTTCCGGCGGGAGTGGAGGAGCTGGGCCGGAGTTGAGAAGGTCAAAGAAGCATGTAGTTCCGGTCATTCCGAATCAAAACGTCACTCCTTCTCCCGGTGAAAAAAAGAGGGAAGATGATCGTTTCTTGAAAATATATAGCTAGCAGATTCCCTATTCTCTTCATTTATAAATTTTGTTTTCTTGATATGAATTAGGGAAAGGGGAATGTTGCATTCTTTTAAATTAACATTAGCGTTTATGGTTTGCTTGTATTTTTTTTTTTTTTTGGGGTACTTGTATTATATTAATACTAATACATATATTTAATTAATATTTCATCTATTCCATTAGAACAATGCTCTTTTACAATTTAATTTTGTTCAAATACAAGAGTTCATCTTCAAATTCTTTACTTTTTAGACCTTACTAATATAATAAAGTTTAAAAAGTATGATACATAATTAATTCACGCTTAAAAGTTAAAGACAACGTAAGTGGAATAAATGGTGACAAATTAACTATATTAAGTTTTGTACATTTTCGAAATCAAACCCTTCTAATAAAACGGAAAATAGTAGTGTCCTTTTGCGGTTTTACCCATATAGGATGAGTGTGCTTTAATCCAAATAATAATTGGTGGTGTTTAATTATACTATGTGTGAACGGAATAAATGACAAATTGTTTGGAGATATTATCCATACATTTTAGTAGGGTTAATGGTGACATTAATAATATAATCTGACCTTTTAGTCAAAAAGTTTTTGTACCGTCCAAAAATAAATAAAATATTTTGATACTAACATTTGGTGGGATAAAGTCGTTTATTTAATGTTTAAATGTTCACTATAATTCGTATTGAAAAAGGAAAGAAATAATGTCCAAATTCCAAATTTCACCAGATTTTGATGTTTTCCCTTTTAATGAATTGGTGATTGACGAGCAATTAGGCAACCTTCAAACCTAACGAGTTTGTAGGTTGGATTAGCAATTTTTGACACCACCCAAAACGAACAAAATATAAACAAAACAGAGTTGAATTTTTTGTGGGTGTGCAAATCAAATGAGTAGATTTAAATAGTTAATTTCTTGCAGTGTTGACAGGTTAATTCAAACACGTGTAACTTTTATTTGACATGAAAATATGACACAGTTTCTTATACGATTTGAAAACACAATATAGACGAAATATGGAGAACACGGTGAGAGTCGAATGTGTCGACATAGGCAAACTCGTGGAGAGATCAGAGATCGAAACTGACATGTCCCAGATTCAATGACACTATTTTCATGCAAATACAAGTGACAGTAACATGCAAGCATTCCTCCCAAATTCACGCTTGTTCACTCTCAAGTGGCCCCCCTAATTATTGTATTGTTGAGAGCCTTATCCTGTTTTATAAGAGACATGTTAATCGTGGCTGAATAAATTCTAATTCCTTTAAAATAAAAAAATAAAAAAAATGATTAGCCCATTTCTCATTTTGGAAATTACTCCTCAAGTAATCAGTAGCAAGATATCTACTCTACCTTGGGTCACCGAGATCGGATGGTATCAGATGCGGGTGGCAATTTTCGTTCTTTATGGGTCTTATTCAGTGCCAGTGGTCTCGTGACATTTTTAGTGTAAAATTAAAATAGAATTTTATTTTATCTTATTATATTTTTTTTGTAAACCAAAACAGAATTCGTGGCTAGTATTTTGGAGTTTGTGATGACGTTCGAACTTGTTTGGATCTCATTTTCATTTTATAATAATTTTTTATTATTTTCAATACACATTTATTTATTTTCATCATTTTCAATTTTAATATTTTAAAGGCATAATTTAAATCAAAATTTGAATCAATTTTTGATAACAAACATGGCCGGAGTGTGAAATGAAACCATAGTCATCCCACGATTCTACTTTCAACAAGTCCCAACTTCCAATCTCGTGGCGCCACAAATAGATATGTGTATTATTTTATTTAATAAAATAGGGAAGAAAAGAAAGAGAGAAGAGAATCTGTCAGTGATGAATGATGATAAAGAAGACAGAAAAGGCGAACCGTTCTCGTTTAAGTATGATTTTATGCTTTGTTCTTTCTTTTTCTTTTTCTTATGGGAAATGTGGGAGCCTTTAAGCACTTTCACAAAGTGGTGGATTTTAAACCCTTTACAACGGCAATCACAAAAAGAAAAGAAATGATTTTGGAGACAATTACTCAAATTAGAACTATAATTTCTCCTACTTTGAAAATAATGCTTCACTTATTTGTAGTGAATTTTCTAAGCGGTTTATGTGACAATCAAATGGAAGCATGTTATTGAATATTGAAAATTATAACTGTCAAGTGATTCCAATCATATAATGTCATATCAGTCACTGAGGTTTTTTTTTATAGCTTCGCTCGCTATGAATAGAGTTTACCAAAAGAGAATTCATGTTAACTATATTTTGTTTTGTCAAATTTTTGGATTCCTAAAGACAGCTCATTTTAATTATGTGAGGGATGTTATATGAATCAAAGTTATAACCTTACTATTTTTAGTAAGTTTAAGTTGTGCAAACCATGAACATGCAAAAATACAATTGTTTTCTACCATAAATGATAGAACAATCCTTATACATGAGAAGACAAGGACAATAAATCCAAAGGGAATAAAGTTGATCCACAAATAGGATTTAGATCTATTATTTGTAATAGCTAAATATGTACAACTATCACTAGTATTAGTCAATAAATTTGACATCCCTTTTCATTATTATAACCATTTCTGTCAATTCCCCGAAATATGATATAATCTCAACACAATCTAACGGGTTAGAGTTGAGATTTGACAAATTCACAAGTTAAATAAATTAACACGAATAACACAAATAATTTAACGGGAATAATTATGGTTAGGAATATTGATCAACAAGTGAACTCGAAAATCTGAATCCAACACGAAAAAATCATACGAACTCAAAATATTCGTGGGTTAAATGAACTCAAGCAGGTAAAATAAATGGAAACCATTTAACCACTCGAATACGACACGAATCATTACCTCCTCGGCAACTCTATAAAGGCACATGATAGACACTGCTCACCCGACCCAACCCCAATGAACCATTCACCTGGTTTTCAACGGAGAGAATTTATAGAGCTAGTACGGAAGATCTATTTCTTGGAAATTGCCACCCACCGGATTTTCTTCTTTCTTCTTTTTCATTTCAAGTACAAATATAATAATAATATTGTGATATATCTGTAGCTACCACTCCCCAACCAGCTCCACACAATTGGCAATTAATTGCCACTTTTATGAAATTTGCCATTTTAATTAAAATTAGAACAAAAATACTATTTGAAATTTCCATGTTATTTACATTAACGCATTTGCTAAATGATTTCTCTCAAAAAAATCGAATCTTTACGTCAACGTTGTGCAACGAAAAACCGAGGTATTTAATATTGTCAAAAAATGCGGGCCCCATTTCAAAACATTAAACAAAGCCCACATCCCGACCCGCTTTCTCAAACAGTCAAGACCCGTATTGCTCTGTTTTTTTTTTTTGTTTTTTTCCTAACACTCGAAAGCCAAACATCGATTTCAATGGAGGCCGAAGCTTCGAAACCCAAGAACAACCGGCGAGCGATGATTCCCCCAAGGAGAGGCCAGATTAAGATCGAGATTTTCAAGATGTTGGGCAAATCAATGGCTTCGATCGCGTCAAAGTTCTTCGCCGGGAACAGAGGAGGAGGAGGAGGATGGTGCCTCGGGGGAAAACCGATTGTCCCGGAAAAAGTTGCTGCTGCCGGTTTGAGCTGAGATGCGAGCTCCATTTTAACTTGAAAGAAAGTTATGGGTGGTTGATTGAAGATTGATCGTATAGCTATGGTGTAAGTTTGAGAAAGTCCATTTCTTTTTAGTTGTTCTGTTTATTTTTTCGTGCAGCTTAAAATTCGGTAGTTGAGCTCCATCCATATTCCGTCGCCGGCGCCGGTGGTCTCATACACGTCCCACATTCTAGAATGTGACGGCAGGGAAAGAATTGGCTGTAACTGTAGAGTAAAAAAACAGAGATCAATTGTACTTTTTTTTTACCAGATAAAGTATTTACCGTACCTGTCTCTTTTGTGTTTTCTTGATGTTGTTTTATGAGGTATTTTGATGTTTTATCAAATTTCGAAGATGTTTTAATTTATTTTAATCTTTCTTACGTTTCCAACCTGAAAATAATGTACAAATAACTTCCGAGAATGTGTAATGGGATGTCGCACCATTTACTACTCTTTCGCAAATAAAATATTAATTTTAGAGGTCGAAAGTAATAATCTCAACTACCAGAAAAGGATGTGCAGTTAAAAATAAATTCCTTTGACATGACAGAAAAAGAAAACAACAAAAGGAAGAAAAAGCCAGAAAAAAGAGAAAGAGAGGAGTTAGATCCTTTGTGGTACTATTCTCCAAACATGTTTTGGGGAGAGATAAGATGGGCCTTATACTCAAAATGTGTTTCAAAAACACATTTTAAACATATTTTGAGTGTAAAATCCATCTTTTCTTATCCCAAAAACATATTTTGAAAATATACCAAACAGAGCCTTAGATTCTAATGGGCTTAACGTGGCATGGAACTCACTTGACATTTTGGAGTAGTCTGGTGGGATAAGGAGCCAAAAATAATATATTTTTTCCACCAACGTGAAAGACAGCACATTCCCCTAGATCGGCTCCTCATGCGCATTCTCATGTACCCACATAAGTGGTAAGATCTACAAGGGCGCACGAGGAGTATAGTTTGCAAAATCGCGATTTTACGTGGGATCGACTTGAGTGCCAAATTGATATCGATAAAATCGGATCTTTAAATCCTACACGAAATGTACATGTGTAAAATTACTGATAAATTATAAAAACTAATCTTATTTGAGTTATTTTAGCAAAATTTTATAATATCGGATATAATTGAAAGTATGATCGATTTGGTGTTTTGGGAACACAGTATTATACAATCCTACGATACGTATCGCGATACTGCAAGCTATGATGAGGAGTTGATTCAGGGCATTTGCTCTATTTCATTTAATCCCACAGTTCTTGAGCAGTACAACATTCCATCATGTTCCTTAGATAGCGTGACACGCAGCTCTATACTGTTGCGTAGCTCGTAAGAAGCAAGACTCTATATCTATAGAAATGTGCTCAAATGAGGTTAATCTTGTGAAAAAATAAAATTGTCTTTGGCCGAGTTATTCTTTGCCTTATTTTTAAAAAGAAAATTTTAGCGGACGATCTTTAGTAGGATTGAAACATATGCTATGAATGCTCATTTACATAAAGTGCACGGTGTAGCATCCTCCTTTTCTAGAAAAAGGGGTCTAAAAATAAAACATAATAATAATAATAAAATTGACAAAAAAAAACAATTTTAATGGAACAAAAAGAGGAAATGGTAATTTCATTTTCGTTTAGTTTAGGACAGCCGCCATCGCCCACCAGAGAGCTAACAGCAACTCCACTCATTGTTCGATTGCTCTCAAATTTGGGCAAAATCTAAGAGCTTTCTTTCTCAATATATTTTTTTTGTTTTATTAAAAGAATTTATTTTAAGTTTTAATTAATATTTAATTTATTATGAATATTAAGTTATAATACTTAAAATAATAATTTGTACTATTTATTTGGTGCGCCCTATAAGTAAATTATATTTACTAAGATGGGTTCCATGTTTCACAAAATACTGAATGCAGCCCTCAATTTTGATTCTGCCAGCTTAAGTCACTGCCATTTTCTACGCCTAATTATTTTCTCATAAAAAAAACCTCCCTTCTCTTCCCAATCCATCATCTCCTCCTTAGTTTTTTCTTCAACCTTCTTTTAGCTCAATTGAGCCCATTTTGAAATTGATCTAGGAACGAACTTGAGTGTTGAAGATTCTGATTTTCCTTCTTGTTTATACTCACTCTCTTCTCAAACACTCAGTTTCCGGCACTCAATTCCGTCCCAAATCATCTATGGAATCTGCTTCCGGTAATCGGTACGCCGCTGTTCCTCCACGGAGGGGTCAGATCAAAGCTCAAATATTTGAGAGCTTGCTCGATTCCGTGTCTTCCTCCGCCGCTAGAGCAGGGGAGGCTCTGATTAACCTCCGGCGAGGCGGTGGTCCCGATGGCGGCGTCGGAAGCCCTGGCTCATCAACCCCGCCACCAACCCCATCAACTGATGATGGTTCTTCCGACTCCTAGACGTGCCCGAACAAAAGGCTGCCTTTCCATTTGTAATATTATCAATTAAGGAAAAGGCCGTTTTGTGATCAGCGGCGATCACTGGATCAGATCTGCTGGAATTATCTCCATCTCTGTCTGTTGTTTTTAGATTCAGATTAGAGTCTCTGTTTTCTTTGTGTGATTTATTTGGTTAGTTTTGCAGCTCTAGCTTCTGTAACTCTCTCTCTCTCTTCTTCCCCCTTTTGATTCTCCATTTTAGATCGGAGATGGTTTCTTTCTCTCCCTCTCCCAGAATCCCCTGCTGTTTCTCCCTTTTAGTTTGAAGATGGTAGGCTTGGAGCTTTGAAGGAAACTTTTGTGTTAAATCATGTTTACTTCTTTAATGGAATTATGATCAGTTGTGTGTCAGATTTGGTCGGGTGGTTGATTTCTTACTTAAATGGATGATTTCTGTTGCCCAGATTTTTCGAGGCGGCTGGATTTGTTAAAAAATTAGAAATCGCTTTTTACGTGATGGAGTTGCGTCAAGTGAAAATAGTAATAGATTATTGACCTCGTCGGTTCAGGTGACGGCGGGTGGTGGGCCGGTGGCGAGGAACGAACCAACAAATTTGATACTAGGTTCTGAATCTTAATGATGATGATGAGTAGGTTGACCCATGAACTGGTTGATTGAATTGAATTGGAATTGGAATGGATATGATTCATGATGGTTTGGTCATCCCTTTCAAGATTGGCAATTTCCTCACTTATGGGTTTTGGCCTTTTCCATTTGAAATCTATCACTTTGTCTTTGTTTATTTTTTTTATTATAAGGTTATGCTCGTTATCATATTTTAAAAAATATGTTTGTGTAATTTCAAGTTTTATATTAATTTTCCATCCTTCTGTATACATTTCACATTTCAAATAATTTACAAAATTAAAATTGTAAAATATATTTCAAAACTGTCCATAGCGAGCATACCCAAAGTATATAAGCAAACTTAACTAACAGATTAGTTAAGGTTAGTGCACTTTCAAGTTACGTCCTCTTCAAAATGATGCTCATCCTATCGAGTTGCAATCATGCTATAACGTGTATTGCTTTGCTCTATTATATTAAAACAGTCCGTTTTAAAGTTATTATGCTCTTGCATCTTTCTTGTGGTACACAGAGAATACTATTTTTCCTCTTCTGTTGCCCTCGGCTGTCCCTATTAAAAAAAAGAAAATTGATGTTGGAAAATATTAATTTAAACCAAGCTTGTATTAATTAGGTAATTATAATTGTAGTATAATTTATTATTTTTGTCTGTTATCTATTTGGTTTAATGTTGGTTTTGGAAAATTTAGTTGTTTTAGTAAATAGTTCTGAATCATATCCATGGTAGGATTTAGGAATAGCTTAAGTTATAAATAGAGACATTAGGTGATCAGAGAGAGAAACTGAAAAGCCTTCCGACTGTTTCTCAACCAAGTTTCGACTTAGGTTCGCCGCCATTGAGTGTGTGTGAGTTTGTTCGTTGTTCATTATTACAAAAAAGTTATATTTGGCTGTGCGTTAATCTCTTTATTTATTATAATGATATATATTGCTTTTATATCCAACCAGTTTTGTTATTTTTGTTTTTCTTTTTGAGTGTTTTTGGTGTTGGATGAGGGTCTAATTCGTTTGGCTTCCTGAAATGAAATGTAGGTTCATTTGATGAGGGGATTAATTTTTTCAAATGGAACGCGTTATTAACAAAGTCCCCACACGTTTAAACTAGATAAGATTTCCTCAATCCTTTGGAAATTGGAAGCTTTCATCTCCATCATCACAAATTCCATCACCCACCAAAAGACAAAAACATTAACGTACAGAAACAGCTTCTCCCCCTCTCACAATATGGTTAATTATAGCGTGAGTTAATTGTGATCAAGGAAAATCAATTAAGAACTCTAATGATTCACTATGAGAAATAAGAAAGTTAATTTATAAAATAGCAACGAGAAACTCATAAAAGAGTGAATTCTTATCGTTGTTAACGTGACAACTATATGGAAGAAATGTTATAGGGTACTTAAATATATAATTGTCAAGTGGTGTCAAGTAACTTCAATCATATGATACTACATCAGCTAATGAATTTTTTCACTTTCTTAAACATTTTCCTCTACAAAAATATTACGTGACTAAACATATACGACTAACATTTTCCTCTACAAAAATATTACGTGACTAAACATATACGACTGACAGAAAACTACTAACACAAAAATTTTAAGAAAACCAAAAATGCTACGTGACCAAACATAAGTCAAGAGACCTAAAATGTTTTTTTTTTTTTCCCTTTAAAGTTTGAAAGAAGAAGAAGAAGGATGACCCCTACCTACAAAATAGCTAGCTTATGGATTATGAATATTTTTTGGTGAAAGAGAGCAGCTTTACCAAAAGTGTTGGCAAAAATTGAAATTTTGAACACACTCACTCCTTTTACCTTTACCAAAGTGAAATGAATATCTCACATTGGAAATTTTAATCATATATCAATTTCTTATTTCCATTTTCACATGACAAATGCACACATTGGTTACACTAAAATGAAAATAGAAAAATGAGTGAAACCAATATCTGATAATCCCATGACCAACCAGCACCACAAGTCTCTGGGACCATTCTTTCTACAATGTAGTTGAAGTTGAAGAAAACAATAATAATGTTTTTTATTTGGAAAATCAAATGAAAAACAATGCAGGAAAGATATGATGATATGATATGTGTGTGGGTGGAACTGGAAAGGAAATGGAAATGATTTGTATTTACAGCCCCAGCCCATATCATTATCGGCCGATTTCGCTACTCTCACATGTTTCTGTGGCTCTTACCCTACCTATCTGTTTTTGTGATGAGCTTGCTTCTCTCTCTCTCTCTCTCTCTCTCTCTCTCTCTCATTTTAGATCGGAGATGGTTTCTCTCTCCCTTTCCCAGAAGACTTCCCCTGCTGTTTTCCACTTTTAGATTGAAGATGGTAGGCATGGAACTTGGAAGGAAACTTGTAGTATTAAATCTTGTGTGATAGAAAAAGGTTGTTTGTGCCTTTTTATTTTCAATGGAATTATCAATTCTGTGTCAGATTGGGTTACTTGTTGATTTCTTAAATGGATAATTTCTGTTGCCCAGATTCACTCCCATATCTGAATTATGTATGTATATATATTTATATGGACAAAAAAAAGTAGAGATTTTTTGAGGCGGCTGGACTTGTTAAAAAAATGGATAAAAAGGGGTTCACCATTTTTTAAGCTTTCTTTAGTAATAAAGGAAGTTGTTTTATCCACTTTGTTGAAGATTTCATTTCCTTTGAATTGAATAGAATCACGTTTGGTTACCAAAAAAAAAAATTAAAAAAAATCAGGTAGTGTATAGGGTGGGCTGACTGTGATTACGTCCTTATGACTGATTCGAGTGCCGCATGTAGTAAAGTCTTAGTCAAGTGAAAAGAAATACTAGAATATGAAACCTCGGCCCAGGTGATGATGGATGACAAGCCTACAAATTTGATGAGCTAGTAGTCTTTTGACTCTTGATGATGATTAATGATGGCACAAATGAGAAAGCTTCTGGATATGATTCATGATGGTTTGGTCATAGTTAGGAAATTGGAATCTTGCAGGTATTGGTCCCCTTTCTTTGATTTGGTAATTTTCTTTCACTTTTGGGCTTTTTTTACATTTGAAAATCTATCACCTTTTTTAGTCTTTGTTTATCCATTTTTGTTCTGTTCTATAAATTTAGAAGGCAATTGAACTCACCGATTACCTATGGTTGGTCCAAGCTCAAAATCATCCACACAAAAGCTCTTAAGAAGCGACAATCATTTCTCAGTCTTGGAAATGACCAATTCCAAATCCAAATCAGTATTAGATAAACTGCTGAATGATTTTCAGTTTCCGTTTATGCCTTTTCATCTATTTGATTTGATCTATATATTATTGGTAAGCTTGAGCTTGGACTAACCATAGCTAATCGGTCGGTCAATTGGCTTCTTTATCTTTACAAAAAGTCCTTTCATATCAGTTGAAATTCAGGACAACTACTACTTTGTAGTTTGTACCTGTAATAAATAATTTGAAATTCAGTTAGTGCAGAATTTATTGTCCAGAATATTCCCAACATTAATGCGAGTAACGTGTAAACTCAGATATGTAATGTGGATTGAACTTTACTTCTTTTTTTTTTTTTCTTTTTTTTCCTCAATCTTCTCTTTTAAAATGAATTATTTTGTCTCAATCCTCTACGACAACTAACTATAGTTCATATATATAATCCATATGAAGCAAAAACTTAATTATTGTTGTTGAACTCATTATTCTATCACAAGAGTTGGCGGAGAAATAGTGAGGAGGTACACATTTCAAGAAAGTTCTCTTTTCGTTTTTTAAATTATTGAGGTGATGAATTTGAAACTTGGTGATGTAGGAATAAAAATAAATAATAATAAAAAAAAGCATCTTCTCGACTGATTAGAGGCAGAGCCACCGGAAAATGTATCGCCGGTCTAGAAAGTCATATTATCCTTTGTTTTTTTTCACCTTTGAGTAATTGAATATTGATGGGACCACCAAATCCTTCAACTTTTATCTTAGCATGCGACCTTACCTAGGTTCATTTGGGTTCTTGTCGTCCTCGTATCGTAGGGCTGAGAACGAACAAGAATAGATCCGAATTCAACTCAATAAAAACGTTCACGAATATACTTTTTAAGCTCGATAATAAACGAACACAAACAAGATATTGAAAACTCGTTAACGTTCGTAAACATGCTAAATTAAAATATTAACGGTATAATATAAATAAAATAAGTTTATACAACATTAAAATTTTAAATAATACAAATAATTGAATTTATATATATATATATATGTACATAGATATCAATATATGAATTTAAATTGAATTTAATTTTTATGTAAGTTGATATAGTAATTAATTGACTAAATATTACAATTTTCTGTTAGTTAATGCGAGAAAGAACGTACACAAATGTTCACGAACAAGTTCGGCTAGACTATATTAATAAATAAACGAACACGAACAAAATTTTAAACTCGATAAATAAATAAACACGTCAAAACTCAGCTCGACTCGAATCGTTATCACCCCTCCTCATAATAATGCTCTTCTTATCCAATGCCATTCCATTCTTCTTCTTTTGGGGTTCTTAAAATGAAATATGCGTTCACTTAATGAGGGGATTAAGTTTTCCAAATGGAACGCGTTTTACACAGTCCCAACGCGTTCAAACTAGATGAGATTTCAAGAGATTTCCACATTCCTTTTTTGTTTTTTTGGGGCTTTCACCTCCATCACAGTTGGGGGTTAGAGAGTCTATTTCTCAACCACGATACAAACATTAACGTACAACAACGGGTAAAATATTATGTTTTAAATAGTGCAAGGACAAAAGTGATAAAAAACAAACAATTAATTTTCATTAAAAGTAATCTTAAAATTTTGTGGAATACGTGAAACGTTTCTAAAAGTTTAGTGGCCAAAATGATGCAACAAAATTTCAGTGACCAACGTTCTATATTACAATATAGCTAGTTTGACCCGATTTGTTTTATGGTTTTTGTTTGTATTATTGTTTTTATAAAAAAAATTATCTATTATAATATATTTTTTATTATTTTCAATACAACTTTTTATTACATAATTACACATTTTTACATCTTTTACAATTTTTGTAAATATTAAAAAAATTATTTTCTCAAAACATGTGTTTAAAACTACGTCAAAATAAACAAGACCTTATGACGTAGCAGAAGCTATCCTTGAAAAAGATTTCGCGGAAACTAGGAAGCCTTCCGAAAGACTATTGAATTGACGAACAATTGCTTGTCAATTAGGCATCTAATATTCGTTAAATCCACACAAGAATTGGTGAAAATTAGGAAGAATGTAATATTGAATCCCAATTAATCAAAAGTTGCTCCTACACGATATGACACTCCTTTTTATAAGAGAAGAGGCACATGAAACTAAAAACAGGAGAAAATGGAAATTTGCCAAAATGAAAGTTCTCTGAAACCAACATGGAATCGAACTACTAAAGGAAACGAGAATAATGCAAAAAAAAAAAAAAAAAAAGGCAACTAAATCAGATGCTCTAAGCAAAAGTTATTACCAAAACAAAACTTTCAAAAAAAAGGGCAAAACGAACTTTTGACAGCCTAAACGATGTTATTTGGCCAAAATCCGTCGTAGGCCATGACATAACGATGGGTCTTGCTCCTGAGCCCATGTCCCATCAATCTAGGTCTTTAGATCTGTAAAATTTCACCTTTTTCCTTGCGCCGGTCACCTCGCTTCACTTTTACCAAGTACGTCAACTCGAGTTCCGACGGCACACTACCTTATGAATTAAGGTAAGTACAAAATTACAAATCCCTCAAAGAGGAAAAAAAAAAAAAAATGAAAAAGAAAAAAAAAAGGCACATGGGTTGACTATTTGCTCAATTCTCCTATGTTCACACTTCACTTTCAGTACCACGTCAACTGCCTCATGACTCACTCTTTTTTCTTTTTCTTTTTCTTTTTCTTCCCTCTTTGGGTAAAACCCTCTCCACCCAACTCCAACAACCCATTAATCTGGGCTAGGACTCTGGAGAAACTGAAAGGTACAACTGTACAACTGTAAAAGAGTAAAACCCTTTGCCAGCTAGCTCCACCCGGAAATTACACTCACTTAAACCAACTGGAAATGCATTTTTTGTTGATTATTGAAATGAACTTTTCAAATTAAAAAGGAAAAAGAAAAAACTACGACACTATTATCTATCTTGCATCAACACAAGAATATGGGAAAGAGAAAAACAAAATTGGAAAGTCTCCTATAAAATAGTGACAATCTGCACTCTAAATAGGTAGAAATGAGAATCAAACTCCGACGTAATCTATGCATAACAATCGTGTGACACTGGTGCATTCATTCAAATGGAATTTGAAGTTGAAGTTGAAGCTGAAGCAGAGATAGTGGATTAGTAGTATGGAAATGTGACTCCAATTTTTAAGCCACGACTTTACTTTCAAGGGACCTTTTCTCGTTCAAAGCTAAAAGACTTCAAAAAGATTCCTTAAAAACAAAGAAGAAAAAGTTCTCAAAGAGAAGAGAAATCCATCACGTCTTCTTTTATTCCATTGTGCTGCCATCCAACCTATGAATTTCATTTCACCGAAGACAAGAAAAATAAATAAATAAATGTGTTTCTAAAACTATTTTTAGTAGAATAAAAATATAACAAAAGCCTAGTTTTCAATATTTTATTTGTCCCATACAGATAGTGATTTTTCTAATATTGCATGGTATAATAAACAATACAATATTCGAAGTAGTGCTCTTTAAACAAGAAGATTCAATTTTTAAACTTTTTTACTTTTAAATTATATCTTTATTTTACTAATATAATTATGTATATTTCACGATAATTCACACATAAAAAATACATATATAGATGGAACAAATTATATCAAGTTTGTTATTTTATATATTGTACATTGACATCTATAAAATATTGTACATTTATAAAACTGAACTCTTATGATGAAATTTAGGAAGTATATATTAAACACAATCGTATTAGTAAGATTATGTAAGGTCAGACTTTATGGTATAAGTCTATGAGAGAATAAAATAAATAGGAATAAGACTCTTTCATGGTCACGAAGGATACTTGTTATTGAAACAAAATCTTTTATTCCAAAAAAAATTAAAGTCTAAGTATATTTTAAGTTTAAAATTGTTGACAAAATTTTCATTACATAATTCTTAACAATTCGATTTTCTTTCTCACTCTGTAAATAGATCACTCCCAATTTTTTAGTTGAAAGTTTCAACTATAAAAATAGAATGTAATAAATGTACTACTTTTCTTTTCTTAAAAAAAATAAAATAAAAATGAATTACGGTTAAAAAATTTTTTAAAAAAAATATTTAAAAGGAGTCGCAGCTTGAAAAAGGGCAGTCAACTTAAACTTTTTCGAATGATTATAATTTATTTCGTCCAATAATCAAAAGCCAGTGACGTCAAAATGGGCCCCATAAGTGCGACAGCAGTTACGTCAAATATGGGTCCCCTTTTAAGTTTTAACTCACAGAATATATATATATATATATATATATTTTTTTTTTCATTTTCATTTCTAGTTTCTTTTACCACTACCATTTAATACGATTGATCCACGTCCATGCAACGGACGGCTAAGATACACCCAGAGTTTAACGCCAATTTCAGTTTGCAAGACACGAGCAAAACCAGAGGTGATTCGGTAAATTGATAAACCAGTTTTCCATTCAGACACGACTCTCCTTAGATTCCGATTACCTTATAATTGATCCATCAATCTCACAGGTTACGTTAACCATTCAATTTCAATGCGGTAACCTTATTATTCTCTTAAGTAAGTCCACCCTGCTAATTCTTACTTTTACAAAAGAATATTATTTTTAAAAAATACACTATTTTAAGTCATATTTTTTCACTTATATTCTTACTTTATAAATAAAAGTTAATTACAAACTACACATTATTATGTTATTTTTTTATTTTTTTTGAAATGACACATTATTATATTATTAAAGGTATATAATGTAAACAATTTTAAAGTAAAACTCGGCGACTACCTTATTCAAGATTGGAGAATTCATTAGAAATTGTTTTCTGCAGCACATCTACAGGGAGGGGAATGCAGTAGGAGATGCATTAGCCAATATCGCAAGTACTACAGGATCGACGTCCCTTTACCTGATGGAAACTCTTCCCCGGCAAGTGAAGGGATTGGTATTTCCAGATACTTAGAACTTTCCGTACATTAGAGTATAGATAAATCACTGAAACAGGGTTTGGTTGCATGCCCCTTGTGGTTGTAGCACTTTTTCTTTTCTAATAGGGTTGCATGCTAATTTGGGCTGTTTAAAAAAAAAAAAAAAAAGAAGAGTAGACTCTTCTAATAATTTTTTTTAAATATTTTAAATATTGATTCTTTTAAATTGGATAGATGAAGTACAATTTAATATTTTAAGACCGCACTAAGGTACTTCAAATTTAACGAGATCGAAGGAACAACCTAATGAGTCAAAGTCAAAAGTAACCCTACCATCATTTTTAAAATTTTACTTTATCGTTAACCATGATTTAATTCCAAAATCCAAAGGGAATAATAATTTTACAAAGTGGACAGCGATGAAGCAAAAGTCACACCCAAATCAGTCTTCCCCTGTACTCAATCATTAATGAATTAATATGGACTATTAAATCCGAAATTGAATGAGAGCTTTCTTCATTTTCTAGAAGATGGATGCCAATTGACTCATGATGGGATTGGATTCCAGAACCGATCATTTTCACCCTTTTCCATGCTCAATATGTGGAAATAGTAATAATAATGAATAATGATAGACTTTTTTTTTTTTTTTGAATCCATCGTTATATTTCCAAGTTCTGTTAACTATTACATCGAAGGCAGGAAATGTGGGAGGGGAAAGAACGAACTAGTACACCAGCAGTTGTGATGCATAATGGGCCACCCAAATGTCGAGAATTTGATTCCTATCTCTGTGGCATGCATTCATTAATTACATTTTCGTTTTAAAAAATTGTTCCCTTTGAAAAATGTAATAAATGAGTTGTAATGTAAGAACTTTAAAAGCAATAATTAATTATGGACAAAATATTATTGTAATCACAAACTGAATTATTTTATTAGGACAAACTTTTTTTTTTCATCTTAAAATTTAACTCTTTATAGGAGACTAAATAAGTATATTTCCCTCCGACCAACATTATTGGCCGGAGTCGTACCCGGAAGATTTGCCGGGTCCGATTCCCTTTTTCCAGATGGGCTAAATTTACAGTGACTTACGTAAATGACAAACTTAGTGACCAAGCAATGCAAACAATACGAAAAAAAAAAATAGAGTACTAAAGTAGAAGCCACATTTACCCAAGGCTTTGCCTTATTAATATGCAGATACTCATACCCCCAACTCTTCACTTCATTTGAAGCTTTTCTTTCTCCTCTGTTTCTTCTCAAAAAATCTTTTTCTATATCCCACCTTCACGCCGATCAAAAAATGCCCGCTAACAAAGGATCCGCCAAGGTCAGGCTCCCGCTGAGGAGGGGCGAGATCAAGGCCAAGATTTTCAGAGGATTAGTCATGTGATAAGAACTATTCTGGAACATAGAGAACAGGGAGAGTTTTAGGGAGGAACAAGTTGTATTAATTCATGATGATCCAAATACACCTACAACCTAGCCTTTTAAAGAAAACTTGAGCACCCACTAAGCTAGAATTAAGCACCACTAACAACAACTAATGCCACTAGATCCTAACAACTAAGAACCAATCAATCTTGGTTTAATGAAATAGTCAACACAACATATCAGTAAAAGGTAAATCTTCAAGTCTCAATACTGGAAGAAGAATATGATACGGGTGTAACCGTATCATTCCTCCCGCCTTAAATCATCCTTGTCCGCAAGGATGAAATCAAGATAGGTTATGGGAAGCGTAATTTGTGGTTGGGGGCGACAATCTTCTATCCCGATGATTTGGAAGGTTTGCGAATGGAGGAGGCAATCTTCTATCCTGAAGATTTGAGGATGGATGCGGCAATCTTCTATCCCGAAGATGTGCGTTAGGAGGCAATAATCTTCTATCCCGAAGATTTCCGGTTGGTGACAACGTCCTGTGACTATTACTATCAATGCCAGAATTTGTTGGAAGAAGAAAGAAGAATTTAGAGGGAAAAGGAATAAGGATTCTGTATTTTTTATACAATCGAACCAAGGAGAAAGAAGAAGTGCAGAAAGAATTTAGGAAGGGAGAAAAAGAAGCACAGGGGCCAGAATCATGCTCTGATACCACTGATAAGAACTATTCTGGAACAGAGAGAAGAGGGAGAGTTTTAGGGAGGAACAAGTTGTATTAATTCATGATGATCCAAATACACCTACAACCTAGCCTTTTAAAGAAAACTTGAGCACCCACTAAGCTAGAATTAAGCACCACTAATAACAACTAATGCCACTAAATCCTAACAACTAAGAACCAATCAATCTTGGTTTAATGAAATAGTCAACACAACATATCAGTAAAAGGTAAATCTTCAAGTCTCAATACTGGAAGAAGAATATGATACGGGTGTAACCGTATCATCATGGCAATCGCCGGGATCGGGGGGTGTTCCAGCGTGTTATGGGCCAACTCCTCAACGTTGCCCCGCAACCCTTGCGCACTCGCCATTGCGCTATTTTGCCGCTCATAGTGTCTCGACACCAACGCTCAACTCGACACGATGACGTACTCCCCATGGTGCCCCACAATCCTCGCATGGCCATCACTGTGCTATTTTGCTGCCCATCGTGTCTCGACTGTGACGCTCGACTCGACACGATGGTTTTTACTTGTTTTTCTTAGCTAAGACTTTTTATGTACAATATGCCCCATCTTTAGTAAGTAGGGGGATATTTAGAGTAGTATTTTGGTAGGAATAGCATTATTTTTGTAAGTGTTGAAAGATCTACATCTTTCACACCCTGCACGCTCCTACGGGAACTTGTAACTTTTCACTAGTTTTCCTACTACGGTAGTATACGACGCATGCTCTGCTACCGTACCCGAATTTGATGTAAGTTAAGCATTTGCTAGTTGATTAAAGCATTCTTAATCTACATTCTCTTGCCCACTTTGAATTGCCATCATGAACTTCCGAGTCCCTACAAGCGACACTTCGTCCTTGCCGTCCCACTAAAGGCACTACGGTGCTGATTGCGTCTAGCGGCTAGGATTTGGCGGAAGCAATCTCCAACGGATTGCTTGCCACACGGCACGCTTTTTACTAACCTCAAAGAGCGTCCCGTGACACAGCGGCACGAGTGGAGGAGCTGAGCTGGAGTTGAGAAGCTCAAAGAAGCATGTAGTTCCGATCATTCCGAATCAAAACGTCACTCCTTCTCCCAGTGAAAAAAGGGAGGGAAGATTAGGAAAGGGGAATGTTGCCATTCAGAACACAGCACAAAAAATAGATTGCTAGTAAATTAACATAGCGTTTATGGGCTGCTACTGCTAGTAATCCATTCAAGATTCACTACTACAAAAAGGGGCTTTAATGGCGGTTTTTAAGGGCTTTTAACGGCGGTTTTCATCCATTTTGAACCGCCATCAATCCGGCAGCCGTAGAAAGTTTACGGACTTTCTACGGCGGTTGTGAACCGCCATAGAAAGTTTGAACTTTCTACGGCAGTTCGCTTAGAAACCGCCGTAGAAAGCTAGGCTTTCTATGGCGTTTTTTTTCAAAACAACCGTAGAAAGGACTTCTCTATGGCGGTTCCTAAGCGAACAGCCGTAGAAAGTTAGGCTTTTCAAAACCGCCATAGAAAATACCAAATTTGTAAAAAAAAAAATTTAATATTTCATTTTTTTATCCCTGCATTCAAAATATATATATCAAAAACCGCAAAAACAGTCGTAGAAAGTTTTTGATATATATATTTCAACTTTATTCAAAAATATATATATATATATATATATCAAAAACTTCCATGCTAATAAACCGAAAGACCACCAAACTTCACAAAATTTTTGCGTGCATCCATCAAATTCTAATTAATTTAATCATTAATAGCAAGAACAATACAATAACAACATAATCTTGAAGTAAACATCCAATATGTATATACAAAAATCCAATCTCAACCTAATCAATTTTGAGAATAAATCAAACCAAAATCAGTAGGAAAATTATAAAATGAAACATACAATAAACCACCTATTTAACACTAATCAAACCCGAATTTAATCATTCATCATCTCACCAAACCTGAATTTAACACTAATAATAAACCCTAGGCCAATTGCAATAATCAAGTAACAATAAAATTTGTAAAACTTAAATAAAGTTGAAACTATTCAATATAACATTTTTTATGATTTGAAACCCACAACAAGGACCGATTGTGGTGAAATTATGATGGGGGATTAACTCCAAGTGGTGGGTGATGGCCGATTAAGAAACCATCTCCGGAGTTGGGCAACGGCGGATCTTGCTATGCCAGAAGAACGGCTTCGGGGGAAGACAAGAGAAAAAATCGGCGGCGAGTGGATGGGCGCTAGCAACAAGAGAATGGCTTCGGTTTGCTGGAGATGAAAATAGGGGGAAGTCGCGGTTGGCTGGGGATGGAAACAAAGGGAAACCCTTAAAATTCAAACAAAATCAAGTTTCTATGGTGGTTTTAATAAAAACCGCCGTAGAAATGGACTTTCTACAGCAGTTATGAAGAAACCGCCATAGAAAGTTACTTTCTACGGCGGTTTTAATTACAACCACCGTAGAAAGCCCGTATTGTGAATTCCCGCCCGTTCCTCTATTCCTATTAATTTTTAGTTTTTCTTTTTCTGTAAATTAACCTCCAAATTTTTTTAATTTAATAATAATTATGTAATTTACTATTTATGAATTTTTATAGTAAAATTTATCATATTTATTAATTATACGGTGGTTAGAAATAAAACCGCCATAGAAAGTAGGGAAATTTCTATGGCGATTTTCTTACAACCGCTTTACAAAGTCCCTTTCTACGGCGGTTTTCCAAAACTGCCGTAGAAAGTGGGGAACTTTCTATGGCGGTTTTCTTATCACCGCCGTAGAAAGGGTTCTACGGCGGTTTTCTTATCACCGCCGTAGAAAGGGTTCTACGGCGGTTTTCGAATAACCGCCGTAGAAAGTCCCTTTCTACGGCGGATTTAAAAAAACCGCCGTAGATAATGTCTTTCTACGGCGGTTCTATATAGAACCGCCATAGAAACTCTGTACTTTCTTTTTAATGGCGGTTTTGGTCTTTCTGCAGTAAAAGCACCGCCGTAGAAAGTCCATTTTGTAGTAGTGATTGCAGAAATTTTTATTTTTTTCCTTTTTTATTTTTTAATTCAGTTAATAGTAATACATATTTCTAATTAAGTATGATACTATAGTTGTTGGAGCCTGGAGAGACTCCTGAGCTCGTTTTTTGCTGCGATACTGATATGATCAATTAGAATTGATCTGAAAGAATGAATGTATTTGAGAGGAGGAAGGAGATTTAATATGAATAAATGGAATTGGAATAAGAATAGAAGAAGGAGACATTAAGGATTTTGAAGGGAGAAAGTTTATTTCTTTTCATATCCCCATTTGTACTACATACACACTATTTATATTATTCTACTAACTATAATAATTCCTATAATTAAGCCACTAACTCTAACCATTATCACTAAATTCTATCCACTAATTAACCACTAACTAATGGCTAAAAACTAATTCAATTGAATAAATAATAACCCTATCATTCCACCCCCTTAAACGAGTCTTGTCCACAAGACTCATGTCTGCTAGGCCTTATCGATCGCTCAGTCTGGTGCACGACAATCAGGGGAAAAGCTCGTGCATTCATCCATGTCGTTGCTTGAAGGACAAAAATCTTTGATCATGAAAAGTTGAGGTCGTTGGCATCGATGTCCAGGGACAATGAACTGCTCGTCCCCATAGTAACACAAGCCATTCTCACGATGTTTGCAGGTCCCTTGGGTGATGAATCGACGAAAGGAGGGAACAGCCGGCATGGTGTTGCCATGAAGTGCTGGTGGTGGTCCAAGAATTCCTGACACCATTGGGTTGGACGGTCTACCACGTTGAACTAGTGGCAAGGGTTCAAGAATTCCAGAAGTCGAATGTGACTTTTCTTTAGGTACGGTTGGTACTAACAATGGGGCCTGGGATGGATGGTGAGTAGTGACGATGGTGGAAACATCAATCAAGGAGAAGGGATTGATGTCTAGAGTGTGTTTGATGCACAAAGCTTGCAACGTTGTTTGCACCATCAGTAGAGTAGCGTGAATTTTCTTGAACTTGGACTCATGTCGGGCTAAAACTTCGTAAACATAGTTGCGAAATTCAATCTCCCGATTATCCATCGTAACCGGCTCTGATACCATGATATGATCAATTAGAATTGATCTGAAAGAATGAATGTATTTGAGAGGAGGAAGGAGATTTAATATGAATAAATGGAATTGGAATAAGAAGAAGAAGGAGATATTAAGGATTCTGAAGGGAGGAAGTTTATTTCTTTTCATATCCCCATTGGTAGTACGTACACACTATTTATAATATTCTACTAACTATAATAATTCCTATAATTAAGCCACTAACTCTAACCATTATCACTAAATTCTATCCACTAATTAACCACTAACTAATGGCTAAAAACTAATTACATTGAATAAATAATAACCGTATCAGATACCTAGGGGTGAGCAAAATAATCCAAAAACCGTCCGAACCGTTGATCCGATCCGAATCCGTTCAGAAATTTCGGATCGGATTTTTTTTTTCCGGATAATGTTCAGTTTCGGATTTTTTTTTCCGGATAATCCGAAACAAAAATTCACAAAAAAAAAGAGCTAAAATTAAATTTAAAAAGAAAAAAACAAAGAGAACCATGGATTTCGGATCGAAAACCGCGGATTTCGGATAAAAACCGATCCGAAACTTCGGATTCAGATCTGTTTGGAGAGGATTCGGATCGGTTTTCCTTTTGCTCACCCCTAGCGATACTTGCAGTTAAGATTAACTCCCCGCTTCCACTTTCATGCTTAAGTTACTTCCTTAGCAAATATCACACTGTAATACTAACTAAGTAATAATACGTTCCCTTGACATAGTGAGATAATCGGGTAATTATAAGCTGAAATACCTACGGTAGCTTGTAAACACGAGACGAGTCAGCTTTTGAAGTCGCCGGGAAAATCATCTCTTATCCAAGCCTAACTGTCTCCTCGATCGCCATGCGGAACTAATCAATGGGTTACACGTGTCCACACAGAAGATTCTGTTTATCTTACCTGGGCCTTATGTTGGGCTTTGCTACTTGTGGCCCAACCGGAGTTTCGTACGTCGTTTCTTCCTGGTCTTAGCGATATTTATATATCCAACAATAGTCTTGTTTAAAGAATCATTTGGTCACTAAATTTAGCATTACTAATATATTTAAAGTCAAATTTAATGACTAAACGATTACTTAACGGGAAGATAATTTATTTTTTTTCCATATATGATGAGTATGCTTTAATCAAAATAATAATTTGTGGTGTTTGTTTGTCGGACTTCAAAGTCTTCAACTTATGTCAGCAGTGAGGAGATATAAGTATTAATTATTCTATGTGTTAACGGAATAAATAACTAATTGGTTGGAGATATTAATATAATCCGCCCTTTTAGTCAAAAGTTCTTTGTACCAGCAAGACTACAGATTTTGATGTCCATCCCACTAACGTTGGCGTCTAAAATCATTTCATATTCAAACGTTGTTCACTATGAACATGCTAGAGCTCCACTGATTAGTGCGCGTAACATGCCACTCAGATGTTAGATGTTCGATTCTTACATCTGTCAAGACTCTTAATGAGAATGAAATATTAAAAAAAATGAAAAAAGGACAAAAGGATTGTTCACTATAAGCGATATTGAAAAAGAAAGAAATAATGTCACAATGGTAATCTTTGCTAATAATTGGTGATTGACGAGCAATTAGGTAACCTTATACTTATCAAAATTTAAATATTTAGGTATTTGTAGGTAGGATCGACAATTTTTACATGAGCCAAAAGGGACGAAATATAAACACAATAGAGTTGTGTTTTGGTGAGTTTGTGAATTAAATAAGTAAATTCATACTAGTTTTTGGGTTTATTTTATTTTAATTTTTATTGACACATGTATTCATCAATTCAAACAGGTATAAATTTTATTGATATGAAAATATGACACTAATAGAGTTGAGCATTGGTGAATTTTTAGGCTAAATGAGTGTTCATGAATAGTTAAAATGAATTAAAAAGTGTTAACATTCAAACCTTAAACACGAGCGCTATTTGGTAACTTGGCTCCGATCAATATTTGAATCTCAATTTACATTTTATAATAAATTTTTATTATTTCAACAAACTTTTTTTATACATTCAATAAATATTTTTACATTTTAGTAAAAAAATTTACATTTTTAATTAAATTTTAATATTTAAAAATTTAACTTTTACACAAGAATGGTTACCCAACATTGACAAGATACGGTGTGCATACTATGAGAGCTCAACCTAAGTGGAATGATTACCCTATTTTGTAGTGACGTCACCCCTTTCCTCATTGTATAAATTGCTTTTTTACATTTTTAATTTAAAACTAAAACAAAATTCGTGGCTATTATAAAGTTGGAGTGTGAAATTGAACCATACTCTAATTTCAAGTTTCAACAAATTCCAAGCTCGTAGGGTCCAAAACCCCGAAGGTCCCACAAAAAAAGATGAGTGTACTAATTTAATAATAAAATAGGGGAAAACAAAAAAAGAAAGAGATAATCTGACTAATAGTGATGGAGACAAATAGGAGTGCCGTTCTCGTTTAGGTATATGATTTCATGCTTTGCTTTGCTCTTTTTCCTTTGGAGACAATTACTCAAATTATAACTATATTCTCTTACTTTAGAAATAATTCTTCACATATTTGAAATCGAGCGATGATATATTACATTTGCTTAGTGATTAACATGATAATTAAATAAAAGAATGTTATTAAATATTAAAAAATTAATAAGTGATTTTAATCATATCATGTCACATCAGTCACTGAATTTTTTGCAGTCTTACTCACTTCGAAAGCGAGTATAGTTTACCAAAAGGTAATTCGTGTTAATTATATTTTATTTTGTCAAATTTGTGGGTTCTAAAAAAGACAATTCATTTTAATTATTTGTGACTCGTATATGAATCAAAGTTATAACCTGAAGTAGGTTTAAGCTGTGCAAACCTTGAACATAGAGTATTAAAGGTGCAAAAGTACAATTATTTTGTACCATAAATGATAAAACAATCCAATCATAGTAACATCCATTTGTGTCTTCTTATAAATGGGAAGACAATGACAACAAATCCAAACGCAATAAAGTTGATCTATAAATAGGGTTTCGATTTATTTGTACTAACCATTACTCGAATTAATCAACAAATGTGACACCCCTTTTCAGTATACTCCCAATTTTGATGATACATGAAAATACAATATGATCTCAACACGATTTAGTGAGTTAGGGTTGAAGTTTGGCGAATTCGTAGGTTAAATAAGTTGTCACAAATAACACAAATATTTAGACAATAAAGATTATGATTAGGAATACTTATCATTATATGAGCTCACAAATTCAAATCCATCACAAGTAATTTAAACGATAACACGAAAAAGACAACACAAACACAAAATATTTATGACTTATATAAACTGACATAGATAAATAAACAGGTAAAATAAAATTTTAAAAATATCAATATGAAATCCTGTTAACTCGAATACATTGTGAATCACCACTTCAGCACCTCTAGTTTTGAACGACATGATATCCTATTTTCAACGATTCTGATCTCACCCGACACAACTATTCACCTGGTCTTCAATTTAAATTGGGAAATTCCCTCACACTAGTGATTGATTATAGATTAGTACGGAGGATATATTTCTTGGAAATTGCCACCCACTAGATTTCCTTCCCTTTTAATTACTCAGTGGTAATTGTGCACGTTGGGTCGGGTTTAATACTCACGTTGTTGGGCGTCGAAGTACAAGTATAATAATACTACTCTCCCCATCCATCTCCACACAATTAATTGCCTCTGTTTTATGAAATTTGCCATTTTAAAAATTAGAACAAAATTACAATTTGAAATTTCCATGTCATTCACATCAGGGCATTTGCCCATCTCAAAACCTTTAAATAATGCTACATTCCGACCCCCTTTCTCACACGGACAGACTCCTATTCCTCCTCTGTTTTGCTCTGTTTTCTTTCCTTCCTCGAAAACCAAACATCGATTTCAATGGAGGACGAAGCTTCGAAACCCAGGAACAACGGGAAAGCGATGATGATTCAGCCAAGGAGAGGGGAGATAAAGATAAAGATTTTCAAGATCTTGGGCAAATCAATGGCTTCGATTGCGTCGACGACCTTCGCCGGGAACAGAGGAGGTGGAGAAGGAGGGTGCCTCGGCGCAAAACCGATCGTCCCGGAAAAAGATGCAGCCGAATTCAGCTGAGATGAGATGGTCCCTCCATTTTAACTTGAAAGAAGATTCTGGGTGGCTGATTGAAGATTGATCATATAGCTATGTTGTTAAGTTTCAGAAGTCCATTTCCTTTTAGTTGTTCGGTTTCTTTTTTTTCGTGCAGCTTAAAATTCGTAAGTCTGAGCTCCATCAACAATCCGGCGCCGGCGCCGGCGCCGGTGGTCTGATAAAGTTCCCACATTCTAGGATGTGACGGCAGTGAAAAATTGGTTGTAACTGTAGAGTAAAAACAGAGAGATCAATTGTACTTCTTTCTTCTTTTTTTTACCAGTATAAAGTATTTACCGTACATGTCTCTTTTGTGTTTTCTTGATGTTGTCTGTTGTATTCAATCTTGCTTAGTTCATGAACATGTTGGATAGTCATCATATTTAACGAGTAATCATTTATTCTCTGATGAGACATTTTGATTTTTTTTTCCGAATCTTTCGAGGTATTTTGATGTTCTACCAAACTTTGCGGATATTTTGTACTTTCCGAATCATTTACCGTCAACTTTTTTACTTCCCAAGTGGATACAGGAGAAGAACGCATGATATGGATTCAGAAAATATACTTAAGTGATCCAACTATTTATAAGGATTTTAGATCATTTGATATAATTTCTGTTATATTCCCGATTATATATCTTTTGCTTGTGTTCATAAATTATTAATTGGTATTATTCTCTCTATATGTATCTACGACATAAAGTTATATACTCAGCGTATTTTGGAATAATTTTCCGTCCATAAAAATTCGACGATCAAAACAACCTTAAAACATCATTCTAAAGTGTTCGAAGTTTAAAGTGCGTTAACCGACCAAACCTTGGTTACTTTTATGGGAAAGTTATCAACATTGGGAATCATTCATTCATTAATATGGTTGAAATTTTTGTGTGATTTCGACTTGCTGTCCTAATTCCATTGCTTTTTGGGGTTTTTCTGGATGCACTCACCGCGTCAATTGAGAAGATAAAAAGGTTCCCCACAAATTCGTTAAAAAAAATTATGTCTTCCGTTTGATTAGAGAATCTAGTTTTTCTCAAATATATAATTATTTATAAATATGAACATTTAAAATTATTAATTTGGCACTGGTTGTTCTATTAATATCATTATTTTTAAAATATAAATTGATCATAAAACATACATAATTATAGTAGTAAATAGAATTAATGAAACTCAGGCTCACAGAGCTACTGAGTTAGTACCAAACTTATTTTAGATACTCATAGTTCTCCAGCGGTAGAGGATTCCATCATATTGCTTAGATGGCGTGACACACAACTCATACTTAGCAAAACTCGTAAAAAGCAAGACTCTTTATATTTAGAATAAATGTGCCCATGTAAGGTTAATCTTGTGAGAAAGTCAAGTCGTCTTTGTCCAGGTTCACTCGTTGCCTTGCTCTTAAAAAGAAAATTTTAGTGAACGATTTCAGGTAGGATTGGAACCTACGCTATAACTTCTCATTTACATTAAGGGCACAATCTATCGCTCTACCACTAATCAATCCCGACTAATCCCAATGTAGCATCCTCATTTTTCTAGAAAATGAGGTCTAAAAGTTAAAAGAAGAAAGAAGAAAATAAATAACTTTAGCAGAATAAAAGTTGATCTTTTTGGAAACCGAGAATTCTAAAGGAAGGGAGAAAATAGAAATTCCATTGGATAATTATGTGCAAGAATTTGTGCACATAAAGTGCATATAGTGGGTCCAATAAAAATCTTTTCTATTTTTATCCTTTTATTTCTCTTCCCTTCTCTCTCTCTTCCTGCATTCTTCCTCTCTCTCCACCATCCTTTCTGTTCTCCTTTTTTTTTTTTCGTGTGACCCACTATACCAGTCCCTAAATTTTAGTCTTTGTAATTAACCCTCGAAAGTTTAAAATTTTTGTAATTAACTCTTTAAAGTTTTAATTTTTGTAATTAACACCCTAAAGTTTTAGTTTTCACAACTAATCCCCTAAAGTTTAAAATTTCAGCTACTAGCCCCCTCAACTTTTACTTTACGCAATTAAATCCCTAAAGTTTTAAATTTCTTGCAATTACCCATTGAAGTTTAAAATTTTAGCAATTAGCCCCCAAACTATTACTTTTCGCAATTAACTCTCTAAACTTTTTGTAATTAACTCACTGAAGTTTAATTTTTTTTTTTAAGTCTCTGCTGTTAGTTAATGGTTACTTTATGATTTGGGCAAAACACGGGTCTTCCTTCTTTTTTTTTTCCCCTCTTTTCTTTGTCGTCTCCCCCGCTGCCGTTCGCTATGCAATTTCTCCCTCCTCCCTGCGTCTTCGCGTCGTCCTTCTCCCTCCCGTCGTCATCGTCTTCGCGTCGTCATCATCTTCGGGGTTGCTTTTTTTCTTTTTTTTTTTCTCCTTTCTTATTTTTTGCAGGAAATTGCAGAGCTTCGGTTCTACAATTTTCTGATTGCAGAACTGAAGCTCTGCAATTTCAATGAAAAATTTGCAGAACCGAAGTCTACCGATTTTTTTTTAGTCCCTGCATTTTTCTTTTTTTCTTTTAAGTCCCTACTGAATTAATTTCCATTTAGTCCCTGCCATTAGTTTTTTTTTTTAGTCCCTGCTGTTAGTTAATGGTTACTTAATGATTTTGGGCAAAACACCGGGGGAGGGGGGTTCTTTACAGGTTTTCAAACCACAGGGGGGGGGGGGGGAGGGGTGGTCCTTATTAGTTTTTGAAATAACAGGGGTTATTTACACTTAACCCTTAAAATATTAATTGGATTTCGTCTTTGACTATTGTTTTAATTATCTTACCATCAAAGGTCACTGATTGTTGGTGTATAAGGCCCGTCATTACAGCGTAGCTATTTCTTTGTTGATTCGTCTTTACGTTTTACTACAGCTATATTTAAACTTATGGGGGTTAATTGTAAAATTAGAACTTTGGGGGTAGTTACAAACATTTAAATTTTTGGGGGTTAGTTGCACAAAAAAAACTTTAGGGGGTTAATTGCAAAAAATAAATTTTATGGGTGTTAATTGCAAAAAAAAAAACTTTAGCAGGTTAATTGCAAAAAAATAAACTATAGGGAGTTAATTGTAAAAAGTGAAAATTTTAGGGGGCTAATTGCTACAATGTTAAAGTTTAGGGGGTTAATTACAAAAATTAAAATTTTAGGGGATTAATTGCGAAAATTAAAACTTCAAGGGGTTGATTACGAAAACTAAAACTTTAAGGGGTTAATTACAAAAATTAAAACTCTAAGGGTTAATTGCAAATATTAAAACTTTAGAGGGTAAGTTGCGATTTCCGAAAAAGTTTGAGGTTTTTTTGTATTTAACTCTAAAAAAAGCCGGCCATGAGAAATTAGGAGGAACCTAGGAAGATGAATATGAAAGAAAATAGTTTGGAAGGAAAAAAATAGAATATAAAAAAAGGGCTCATTTTTTATCATTTATGTTTATAATTTCTTGGACACAAAAATTTTAAACTTTAGAAGGTTAATTATAAAAACTAAAATTTTAGGTAGTGGAATAGTGGGTCCCACGAAAAAAAGGGAAAAAAAGGGAGAACATAGAAGATGGTGGAGAGAGAGGAAAAGTTCAGAGAGAGAGAAAAGAGAGAGAAATAAAAAGATAAAAATAAAAAATATTTTTATTAGGCCCACAATATATCTTTTTTGTACATAAATTCTTGCACATATTTTGTGCAAAAAACATTATCCAATTCCATTTTCGAGTAGTTTAGGACAGCCGCCATCGCCCAACAGAGAGCTGACAGCAACACCACTCATTGTTTGATTGCTCTCAAATACTTCCATTTGGACAAAATCTAAGAGCTCTCTTGTCTCTGTCCTTAAAATCTGTCAATTATACATCTTTTCATTTTATATTCCTCCCAACTCCCAAGTTGCTGCCATTTTCTTTCACCACAAAGGTTTCCTTTTTCTCTCAATATACTTCCACCACCACCGGTGGAAGAATCCACTTTAATAAGTATTCCCTAAATTCTACTCAAAGAGTTTATTTTGAAATATGTATAATTTATTATAGGTTATGAGGTACAACACTTAAATTAATTAATTTATTACCATATTTTTTACTTATATCCTTACTTTAGAAGTAAGGGATAATTGTGAATCACACATTGTTATATTAGTAAGTTTATATAATGTAAATAAATTCAAAGTGGACTCTTTAAATGGGACAAGATTTTTTCTTGAAAGTGGACTTTTTAAGTGGGACAGAGAGAGTATATAATTTATTATGAATGTCAAGTTACAATAGTTAAAATATCTAATTTGTACAATTTATTTGGTGTCGCCCATAAGTAAATTATATTTACTAAGATGGGTTCCATGTTTCACAAAATACTGAACGCAGCCCTCAATTTTGATTCTGCCAGCTTAAGTTGCTGCCATTTTCTACGCCTAATTATTTTCTAATAAAAAAATCCTCCCTTTTCTTCCCAATCCCTCATCTCCCCCTTAGTTTTTTCTTCAACCTTTTTTTAGCTCAATTGAGCCCATTTTGAAATTGATCTAGGAACTTCGGTGTTGAAGATTCTGATTTTCTTTCTTGTTTATACTCGCTCCGTTCTCTAAAACCCGGTTTCCGTAATCATCTATGGAATCTGCTTCCGGTAATCCCCAAAAGAATCAGTACGCCGCGTTCCTCCCCGGAGAGAGGTCAGATCAAAGCTCAAATATTTGACAGCTTGTTCGATTCCGTGTCTTCCGCCGCCGCAAGAGCAGGGGAAGCTCTGATTAACCTCCGGCGAGCCGGTGGTCCCGATGGCAGCCTCGGAAGCCTGCCTCCTCAAGCCCGCCGCCGAGCCCGTCATCAACTGATGATGGCTCTCCTGACTCCTATAGACCTAGACGTGCCTGAGCAAAAGGCAGTTTTGTGGTCAGTGGGGAGCAGATCCGCTGGAATTTATTATAGGTTATGAGGTACAACACTTAAATTAATTAATTTATTATCATATTTTTTACTTATATCCTTACTTTAGAAGTAAGGGATAATTGTGAATCACACATTGTTATATTAGTAAGTTTATATAATGTAAATAAATTCAAAGTGGACTCTTTAAATGGGACAAGATTTTTTCTTGAAAGTGGACTTTAAGTGGGACAGAGAGAGTATATAATTTATATGAATGTCAAGTTACAATAGTTAAAATATCTAATTTGTACAATTTATTTGGTGTCGCCCATAAGTAAATTATATTTACTAAGATGGGTTCCATGTTTCACAAAATACTGAACGCAGCCCTCAATTTTGATTCTGCCAGCTTAAGTTGCTGCCATTTTCTACGCCTAATATTTTCTAATAAAAAAATCCTCCCTTTTCTTCCCAATCCCTCATCTCCCCCTTAGTTTTTTCTTCAACCTTTTTTTAGCTCAATTGAGCCCATTTTGAAATTGATCTAGGAACTTCGGTGTTGAAGATTCTGATTTTCTTTCTTGTTTATACTCGCTCCGTTCTCTAAAACCCGGTTTCCGTAATCATCTATGGAATCTGCTTCCGGTAATCCCCAAAAGAATCAGTACGCCGCTGTTCCTCCCCGGAGAGGTCAGATCAAAGCTCAAATATTTGACAGCTTGTTCGATTCCGTGTCTTCCGCCGCCGCAAGAGCAGGGGAAGCTCTGATTAACCTCCGGCGAGCCGGTGGTCCCGATGGCAGCCTCGGAAGCCCTGCCTCCTCAAGCCCGCCGCCGAGCCCGTCATCAACTGATGATGGCTCTCCTGACTCCTAGACCTAGACGTGCCTGAGCAAAAGGCAGTTTTGTGGTCAGTGGGGAGCAGATCCGCTGGAATTATCTCCATCTCTGTCTGTTGTTTTTAGATTCAGATTAGAGTCTCTGTTTTCATGATGAGCTTGCTAGCTTCTCTCTCTCTCTCTCTCTCTCTCTCTCTCTCTCTCTCTCTCTCTCTCTCTCTCTCTCTCTCTCTCCATTTTAGATCGGAGATGGTTTCTTCCTTTCTCTCACAGACTTCCCCTGCTGTTTCTCCCTTTTAGATTGAATATGGTGGGCTTGGAACATGTTTACTTGTATTTATTTTAATGGAATTATGATCAGTTGTGTGTCAGATTTGGTTGGTTGTTGATTTCTTAAATGGATGATTCCTGTTGCCCAGATTTGTTAAAAAATTGGAATAACCTTTCACTTTAGTGGAGTTGCGTCAAGTGAAAATAATAGATTATTGACCTCGTCGGTTCAGATGACGGGGACGGCGGCGGCGGGTGGTGTGCCGGTGGAGAGGAACAACCAACAATTTCATAATTTTGATACTAGTCTGAATCTTAATGATGATGAGTGTCTTGACTCATGAACTGGTTGATTTTTTGTGAAAGCCCCAACTGATCATGATTGAATTGGATATGATTCATGATGGTTTGGTCATAGACTCATAGTTAGTTGGAGCTTGGAAACTGGAATCTTGTTGGTCCGCTTTCTTGATTGGCAATTTCTTCACTTTGGGTTTGGCCTTTTCCATTTGAAAATCTCTCACTTTGTCTTTGTTTTATTTTTATTATTATTATTTTTTTAATATAAGATCCCGCTAGCTCGTTGTCATATTTTAAAAAACATGTTTCTGTAATTTTTACATGTTAATTACAAATTTTTTATATTTTTAATATATTTTTTACATTTCAAATAATTTATAAAATCAAAATTATAAAATATAGTTCAGAATTGTTGATAACGAGCATGCCCAAAGTATATAAGCTAACTGAACTAACCGATTAGTTAAGGTTAGTCCACTTCCTAGTCCACCTTTCCCTCGCCCAGATAAGATGGATCCGTCAGGTCCAGAACACCATGACCCATAGCTTAGTCAAACACGGCAAACTCAATCATATCGTCTCCCAATTCTGAGAGCAAACTCAATCATCTTGTATTCCTACCGATTACTTGAACTCATCTACCTAATATAAGTCAATCTTTCTTAGAAAAAAAAAAAAAGTATAATAAAAATAAAAAAATGCCTAAACTGCAAATGAAAATCATTCAGCATTAATTTGATTTCGAATTTGGAATTGGTAATTTGCGAGACAGAGAAGGATGGCTCTTTCTAAACAGCTTTTGTGTGGATGATTTATTAAAGTGATGGTCCTAAAATGGACCGTTTAGAAAGGCCATTTTCACTGCCGATCCCTTCGGAATCAGTCCAGAATGGTGTACTGTTAATAAATAATTTTAAATTCAGAGGGTTACCTTTGTTGTTTGGAACATTCCAAACAAGGGTATGTTCTTTTTGTTTTGTTTTGAAAACGTTTTTAGTTTTAACAGTAAATTTAATATATTTTCATCATATTCCATCATTTTTAATACAATTTTTTACTATTCAGCATCTACTTTTTACATTTTCAATACACTTTTTACATTATAAAACTATTTTCCAAAACTTATTTTCAAAACCGTTTTCAAAACGTTCAAAAAGAACAGGCCCTAAAAGTCCTCGCTTACATCCCAAAAATTAACTTTAAAATTGTACTGCACGACTCATAAGTAATTTTACTATTGCATTCTTCTAGTGAAATATAGTTGAATAAAGAAAAGAAAAAGGATTTTTTTTTTTTTATAAATTATTTTTCCTTTTTCTTTTTGAGTTTTTCTGGGGGTTTAATTCGTTAGGCTTCCCGAAATGAAATGAGATGATGGTTCGTTTGATGAGGGGACATTTCAATTTTTCCAAATGGAACGCGTTATTAACAAAGTCCCCACGCGTTTAAGATTTCCTCAGTCCTTTGGAAATTGGAAGCTTTCATCTCCATCATCACAAATTCCATCACCCACCAAAAGACAAAAACATTAACGTACAAAAACAACTTCTCCCCCTCTCACAATATGGTTAATTATGGTGTGAGTTAATTGTGATCAAGGAAAATCAATTAAGAACTCTAATGATTCACTATGAGAAATAAGAAAGTTAATTTATAAAAGAGTGCATTCTTATCGTGGTTGATGTGACAACTATACTGCCACTGTTCTATTAAATTGTCCAGTTTGTTGTATTGATGACCTTACTAATGGAACACATAGAGTAATTGTCAAGTGACTTCAATCATATGATATCACACCAGTTAATGAATTTTTCTCTCCTAAATATTTCTCTTTATAACAGGACTGAACATATGTGAATGACAACAACTACTAACTCAAGAATGAAAACACCAAAAATTCTATACGACCAAACATAAGACAAGAGACCTAAAATGGTTTTTTTTTTTTTTCCTTTAACGTTTGAAAGAAGAAGAAGGATGACCCCTACCTACAAAATAGCAAGCTTATGAATTAAGCTAAGAACAAATCTCTCTCAGATGAAAAAATAATAATAATAATAATTAAAAATAAAAAAGAGAGAGAAAAGAAAAGGAAAATAAAAAGAAAAAGACAAGCTTCGCCAATGTTCACGCTTCATTTTCAGTTACACGTCAAGTCAAAGGCCTATTGATCTCATCTGGTAGTCTTCACTTAGGGTTATTTTGTTTGTTACTCTGACTCTGAGTCACTCATGGACAACAACATTATCTATGAAGAAAATGAATCGTACAACTGTACAAGAGTACAACCCTAAAAGCCAGCTAGCTTCCACTTAATTCACAGAATAAAACAAAGAACGTTAAGGAAAATGCCTCTAGTGTTGAGTAAGGTTTGGACTTTGATCGGAACACTGGAATATGGAAAACTGACTCATCTCTGAAACATCAACGTTTTTCTTTTGGTTTTTTCAAGCTTAAAGAGTAAAGACTTTCCTTTTCAAAGAGAGGACAAATCCATATCGTCTTCTTTGATTCCCATTTGTATTATGGATACTGTTTTTTGCACATTAATATGTGCAAGAATTTTTGCACATAAAAGGCATACAGTGAGCCTAATAAAAATATTTTTTATTTTTATCTTTTTATTCATCTTCCTTTCTCTCTCTCTTTCTACATTCTTCCTCTCTCTCTCCACCATCCTTTATGTTCTCCTTTTTTTTTTCCATGGGACCCACTATCCGACTCCCTAAAGTTTCAGTTTTTATAATTAACCCCCTAAAGTTTAAAATTTTTGTGTCAAAGAAATTATACACATAAATGATAAAAAGTGAGCCCTTTTTTCATATTCTATTTTTACCCTTCCAAATTATTTTCTTTCATATTCCTCTTCCTCCGTTCCTCCTAATTTCTTAAGGCCTGCTTTTTTTAGAGTTAATTGCAAAAAAACTCCAAACTTTTTCTAAAATTGTAACTTACCCTCTAAAGTTTTAATATTTGCAATTAACCCTTAGAGTTTTAACTTTTGTAATTAACCCCTTAAAGTTTTAGTTTTCATAATCAACCCCTTGAAGTTTTAATTTTCGAAATTAATCCCCTAAAATTTTAATTTTTGCAATTAACCCCTAAAGTTTAACATTTTAGCACTTAGCCCCCTAAACTTTTACTTTTTACAATTAACTCCCTATAGTTTTAATTTTTTGCAATTAACCTCTGAAAGTTTTAATTTTTTGCAATTAACCTCCTAAAGTTTTATTTTTTTGCAATTAACACCCTAAATATTTTTTTAATTTTGCAATTATCCCCAAAAAATTTAAATGTTTGCAACTACCCCCAAAGTTCTAATTTTTACAAATAACCCTCATAAGTTTAAATATAGCTCTAGTAAAACGTAAAGACAAATCAACAAAGAAATAGCAACGCCGTAATGACGGTTCTTATACACCAACAATCAGTGACCTTTGATGGTAAGATAATTAAAGCAATAGTCAAAGATGAAACCCACTTAATATTTTAAGGGTTATGTGTAAATAACCCCCGTGGTTTCAAAAACTAATAAGGAAACCCACCCCCCCCCCCCCCCCCCCGGTGATTTAAAAACCTGTAAAGAACCCCCCTCCCTCGGTGTTTTGCACAAAATCATAAAGTAACCATTAACTAACAGCAGGGACTAAAAAAGAAAAAAACTAATGATAGGGACTAAAAGGAAATTACCTAAAAAAAAGAAAATTGCAGGGACTAAAATTCTGCAATTGAAATTGCAAAGCTTCAGTTCTGCAATCAGAAAATTGCAGAACCGAAGCTCTGCAATTTCCAGCCAAAAATAAGAAAGGAAAAAAAAAAAAAGCAACCTCGAAGATGACGACGACGCGAAGACGATGACGACACGAAGAATAAGGGCGACGCGAAGATGCAGGGAGGAGGGAGAAATTGCAAAGCGAACGGCAGCGAGGGAGACGACAAAGAAAAGAGGGGAAAAAAAAGAAGAAGGAAGACCCGTGTTTTGCCCAAAATCATAACGTAACCATTAACTAACAGCAGAGACTAAAAAAAAAAAAACTAATAGTAGGGACTAAAAGGACTTAAAAGAAAAATGCAGGGACTAAAAAAAAGAAATTCAAAAAAATTTTTGGTAGACTTCGATTCTGCAAATTCTTGATTGCAGAGCTTCGGTTCTGTAATTTCGGCCAAAAATAAGAAAGAGAAAAAAAAATAAAAAATAAAAGCAACCCGGAAGATGACGATAACGACGGGAGGGAGAAGGACGACTCAAAGACACAGGGAGGAGGGAGAAATCGCAAAGCGAACGGTAGCGAGGGAGACGACAAAGAAAAGAGGGGAAAAAAAAAAGAAGAAGGAAGAAAACGATGAACAGTACTGTTTTAAAATTTTCCTTTTAGTCCATGCTATTAGTTTTTTGTTTTTTTGTTTTTAGTCCATGCTGTTAGTTAATGGTTACTTTATTGTTTTGGGCAAAACACGGGAGGGTCTTCACAGGTTTTTAAATTGAACAGTACCGACTTTAAATTTTCTTTTTAGTCAATACTGTTAGTTTTGTTTTTTTTAGTTTTTTTTTTTTAGTCCATGCTATTAGTTAATAGTTACTTTATGATTTTGGGCAAAACACGGGGGTTTCTTCATAGATTTTTAAATCATTGGGGGTTCTTTACACTTAACCTATATTTTAATATGTAACTGTTATTTCAAATATCTTGCAATTAAAGGTCACTGATTAATGTGTGTAACACATGTCATTATTGCGTTGCTATTTCTTTGTGGATCTATCTTTACGTTTTACTAGAGTTATATTTAAATTGTAGGGGGTTAATTGCAAGAGTTACAACTTTAGGGAGTTAATTGAAAAAGTGTTAAAGTTTAGGGGTTAATTACAAAAAAATTAAACTTCAGTGTGTTAATTACAAAAAGTTTAGAGAGTTAATTGCGAAAAGTAATAGTTTGGGGGCTAATTGCTAAAATTTTAAACTTCAATGGGTAATTGCAAGAAATTTAAACTTTAGGGATTTAATTGCATAAAGTAAAAGTTTAGGGGGCTAGTAGCTAAAATTTTAAACTTTAGGGGATTAGTTGTGAAAACTAAAACTTTAGGGTGTTAATTACAAAAATTAAAACTTTAAAGAGTTAATTACAAAAATTTTAAACTTTAGAGGGTTAATTACAAAAACTAAAATTTAAGGACTGGTATAATGAGTCACATGAAAAAAAAAAAAAAAAAAAAGAGAGAACAGAAAGAATGGTGGAGTGAGAGAGGAAGAATGCAGGAAGAGAGAGAGAAGGAAAGATGAAAAAAAAGATAAAAATGGAAAAGAATTTTATTAGGCCCACTATATGTACTTTATGTGTACAAATTCTTACATATATTATGTGCAAAAAACATTATCCTTGTATTATTACCAAGATCTCATCATAGTACTGTTCGGTTTTCAATCTGCTGTGATCCAAAAACCCATGAATTTATTTCATTTTGTTTCCATTCTCGAAAGGCGAGAAATTATTATACACATTCCTTAGTTATACAATCTGCACAAAAAATACGGTGAGATGAGGAAAGAAATGCAAATATCAAGTTAAAACAGATAAGACAAATATAGGTAAAACATAAGTATTGGGTAAGCAATAAAAAAGGAATTAAATAAACAAATGGTCAAAAGAATTTAGAAATGGAATGGTTAGAAATAAGGGATGTATACACTATTACTTAATCTTGAGATTTTTATATCTTTAACTCTTTTTCCGACTTTATCGTCAGAATGATACAATCATACAAGGGGATAGCCCCGCTTTTCTTTGCCATACCATGAGCTTATTTTCAGAATGAAGGCTTCATTCTATATCCGATTAGACAAATAATAAAACATTGACAAAAGGGCGCGGTGGCTTACGTTAAATGCTTACGTAAAGTGGACCCCCCATGATTGAGATCAGCAGTGACGTATATTTTCCCTCCACTTTTTTCGTCACTATATTGAGAAAGCAAAATGAAAAGCAAAATAAGCAAAGATACGATCAGCACATGCCGTATCAAATACAAGAGCCCACACCCCCTCCCCCACTCTCTCTTCTTTGTTTTTTTCAAATTTCATTACTTTTTGTAGTATTTTAATTTTTATTATTCCATCGTAATTTATTTTTCAATTATGAAATTCATACAAATATAACCATATTAGTAAAAGATATAATAAAAAAAAGAAAGAAAGAAATTCTAAAACATAAAATTTTCTTTTAAGAAAAAGAAATACAAATTGAAAAAATACTATAATTCTTTTACAGAACTACTCAAGCATTGAATAATGATCTATAATAAATTATTAATACAATTGCATAAGTCATTATTTAATGGTTGAATGATTCTGTAAAATTATTATAGTCTAGTCCATTTATTTGATGACACGTGGATAATACTTATTTGTTTAAAGATTACAAAAGCTGGGACTGAGTAATTGTAGAAGAAAACATTTTCTTTTCTTTTTTAACCAATTATTACATATATCGTGCCAATCCAATACGGATGAAATTCCGGAGGATACAAACAAACTTCCTTTTCGTTTATTTTAGCACCACATCATTGCGCCACGTACATGCAACGGACGGCCAAGATATCCCCTGAGTTTACAGCCAATCCTTCTAATTTACCAGAGTCGAAGCAAAACCAGGGGCGATTTGTTAATTGGAAAACCACTTTTCCATTCCGACACGACTCTCCTGATATTTGGCCTACCGTACTATTGAGCGCATGCGCCATATGACTGATCAACCTTGTAATTGATGCATCAAATCCACATGTTACATACATTAACCATTCCACTTCAATATATTACTCCTCTCGTTGCATTATAAATAACATTTTAAGTAATGTATAATTTATTATTAATTTAAGTTATAATACTTTAAATAGTTAATTTGACATTTATTATTTTATTTATATGTTTATTTATTAATAGACTAATTGTAAATAACACATGATTATATTAATAAAGATAGTAGGAATAAAAAATACTCCTTCCGTTCCTAAATGTCTGATGTTTTAACTTGTTGCGCGCATATTAACCTTATTCAATTTATTTGATTATTCCAAAATATCATGAATTGTGTAATTATTTTAACCTTATTAATGATAAAGCTAACACATTTTATTTTGAACATAGAGTTTTACAACTTTATTTAATGATAAAATGAACACGTTATACATTTTTTTAATGTATGTTGTAGTTTCATGGGTTATTCTTTTTTATGGATTTGAAATAGTTTTGAAAACAAGTTTTAAAAAATTGTTTATAATATAAAAAGTGTATTGAAAATGCAAAAATGTATGACTGAAAAATAAAAAAAATTATAATAAAAATGATGAAAATTGATTATAATATATTAAAATTTACTGTTGAAACCAAAATTAAGACCAAAACGTAAAGAGCATGCCTCCTATGAGTTTAGTCTTGACAATTTACAACGTTAATGAATGATAAAATTACAATAAATAAGGGCAAATATTGAACAACATGAACTATTAACTCTCGAATTCCTAAAACATCATATATTTATGAACGGATGGAGTATTTTTCAAAGTGAACTTTTATAATGAAACGAATGGAGTAAAATTTACTCATTTCTTACAATTACTATGTCCATTTCAATTGAGGTACTTAGAAAAACAGAGGCATTACATTTTATCATTAAGAATTAAGGCTTAATTAACTTCAATTCTTCTTCTATTTTGGGGCACCGACTCTTTCTTAAAATACAACGAATTAGAAAATACTCCATTTTTGGTTAACATGAATGGCAATTCACCATTCTTTCTTTCCAAAGTCCAAGGGCACAACAATTATTCAATGTCGTCAACGATGACGTCACTGAGGCAAAACTTGTGACACTATGAGTTCAAGTGGATGGATGATTTGTTGAAATTAGAGATAAGATTAGAATTGAATTCTTTTTCGTCTTCTTTTAAAATTTCTAAAAGATGGAAGGGCCGACCACCGACGACTGACTGGCCTTGTGCCTAAGATCATCACCGGATTGGATTCTAGAACCTCCTTTTTATCCCTTTCCCAAATTCAAAGTGTTGTAATATTCATAATAATTAATAAAGTAATTTACGCGTAACCCCTCTGTGTTTGTTTAAGTTATCAAGCACGTATGGATATTTGTGAAAATTACGAACGATTTCATAGCTCAGGGACTGAAACGATAAAATATTGATGATTATTGAAATAGAAAATTGTTATATTAATACAGTAATTTCAATAAGTGAGTTAAAATTATGTACACAAATATACACTTATTAATGAGATTCTCGTTTATAGTAAATCGTGAGTGAATAGATGAACCCCATTTACGATAACTACATATTCATAATTAAACCTCATTTATAGTAACAAATTATATTTTATGAATATGGAGCTTCACAATTCAGTTATTCATCCACACTTTATTGTATATAAAAAATCGATATGTAAAAGTATTTTCGTCTATGTAAGGGGTTTTTTTTTTATCAAGGGTATAGTGATACAGAACCATTTGATATTTCGATAACTGTCATCGTTTTTTCATTTCAATCTCATTTTTAAAAAGTGTAACTTTTGTATTCTCATTCGTATTTTAACAATAATCGGGGCAACTTTTGTAATTTTGACAAATCTCCACCGGAGGGTGGTTGGTTTAATTGTAGGCAGCTAGGCAAGAAGGTGTCCAATCCAATCGTTCTGCCCAAAAAAAACGTAAATTATTCGCTGGCCATAAACCAAAGCCGCCGTCGGAAAATTAAACGGGTCAAATTTCCCTTTTTTTTTTAATGATAAAAATCACGTTTTAACTTTTAACTTCTTATTGAATTTACACTTATACAGTCACCTACGTCAGAAATTTTTACTGACAAATTTTTTTTTTTTTAAGAAATAAATCATTCTTATTAAGTCATAATCTATTACATCGAAGAGAGGATTGTGATGAAAGAAAGAACAAAGTCGGAAGCCTCCTACATAGTCCGGTCAATTTTAAACTATAAATAGACATAATTGACAGAGATATGAATCATACCTCGATATTTAGATGGCTTACACTCAACCGTTATGGCACTAGTTGGTTTCATTTTACTGACAAACTTAGTTGCGAAGGAATGAGCCACATAGATAAAAAAAAATTACAAATGATACCACGCCTTGCAGGCTTTATTACTATGCATATAACCCCATGACTCCAAACTCCCAGCTCTCCACTTCAGTTGAAGCTTTTCTTCTTCCTCTGTTTCCTCTGTTTTTCTTGCGAAAATCCTTTATCTCAACTTCTTGCCGATCGATAAAAAATGCCCACCGTGAAAAGATCCAGAAAGGCCCGGCTCCCTCCGAGGAGGGGCGAGATCAAGGCCAAGATTTTCCGGGGATTAGCCAAGGCGATCGTCGGAATCGTGGGGTGTTCCGGCGGCGGCGGGAGGGACAGAAGGTCAAAGAAGCACGTAGTTCCGGTTCGAAACTTCAGTCCTCTGGCCGGGGAAGTGACGTCCGAAGAAGATGATCCGTTCTCGAAATATATAGCTGGCACGTTAATTCCCTATTCTTGATGAAATAATTTATTCTTCATTTTTTACTTTTTTTGTTTTTTTGATATGAATTGGGAAAGGGACATGTTGTGTGCTTGTAATCCATTCAAGATTGCAGCAATATTTTTATTTTTATTTTTATTTTGTACTTGTTTGCTAATTAATACTAATACCTCTACTTAATTACTCTATAAATGTCCTTTCTCCCTTCTTTATGATTAAGATTTTATATCATTTAATTTGTGGTGTTAATTTGTTAGAGTTCAAAGTCCTTAACTCATGGCAGCATTGAAAGAGACATATTATTAATTAATTGTTATTACAATAAATAACTAATTGTTTGGAGATATTATCCCATACCTTTTAGTGGGATAATATTATTATAGTTTAAGACTTAGATCCTCATATTTCTACATCTGCCTCGCACTGTCTTGTAATACCCTCTATAGCTTGACCCGCAATAATTTTTAGACAAATCCCGGCTTCGATACAAGCAAGCCCTACGCCTAAACCAGCAACAATAACGTAAACGACATAAATCAGTGAATTCATGAGTCCCATTAGTTCTAGGTAGAAATCCATAACCATTTGTCATAGCTTCTTAGCCAATATACCTTAATCGATTGTATTCACCTATTCGCTCTTAATAATAGGAGATCACTAGCAAATATATTATAGTTACTTATATCAAAAATAGTAAAACAACGTAATTTTAAAATGAAACTACGTCATTTTACTAAATATTTGAAGTAAAAGTGTCGTCGTTTCAATATCATACACATTCAGCCTTTGGTCTATCTTAACTTTAGTCAAAAGTTTAGAGATTCTGCCGTCAGCTTACTAACGTTGGTGGCCTCAAGTCGTTCAATATTCAAATTTTGTTCTTGTTGAAAAAGAAAGAGTTGTCAGTGAGTCACAATCCCAGATTGACCAGAGGCGTCCACCTCCCCCTCAAGGAAGACGGCCGAGTTTGATTGTCCCAATTAACTGATTAGAAGCTTTGTCTAAAGGTAGTCAAATCCACCCACTTTTATAGTTTATATACTAATTACAGCAATTATTCCTATGGAGTTCATGTTAAAAGTTCGGTCATCTTTTCAAAGTATGTAATAATTTGTGATTGATTAGCAATTGGACAAGCTCAAATTTGAGGGTTTGTGTCCATGATTGGCTATTTTGACATAAGAAAAACCGAACAACGCAAAGGAGCGATGGTACTATAACTCGCTAACTCAAATACGTTACATTTTTAATTTTACATGAAAACACGACAAAAATTAAGAATTGTATATAGATGGACAAGAATTGAAATTTGGTGGTTTCATAATTTAATATCATAAATGATTATACGGCCTACAAGTTTTGTCACCCAAACCATCGACCACAATTGAACGCTAATATAAACATATTATATATAGTTGAACTTTTGTGAATTTGCGAGTTAAATATGTCTGTTAAAATAATAAAAATAGTTAAACGAAGTGAAAAATGTGGGTATTTATAAGATCCATTTATGAAAACCTCAACATAATACAAGTTATCACGCTCTATTTCTTATTGATGACATCCAATTTTTCATACTTTCCCATTCTCTAATTTTTTAAAAAAAAAATTACTTTTTGACGTTCTTAACGGAAGCTTGAAAATGAAAATGAAGTGTGAACACGAATTGTGAACACGAAGTGTGAAATGAAAATATGGTTATAAAATGTTTCGACCCAGTTCCAAATGCGTGGTGCGTAGTGCGCCCGTGGGGTCCAATGGCCTCACAAACATATGTACAGATAATGAGCGAATTAAGTATTAATTAAAGTCTGATTCAGAAAAAAGAAATGAAAAAAGTATTAATTAAATTCAGGGCAAATGTGCATTTTTGCCATTAACATTTTACTCAACATCTACTTTTGCTACTAAATTTTTTTTTTGAGCCCAAAATTGCCATTCACATTTTCAAAAGTGGCTCAATTTTACCCCTCTACTAAATGAAAGTGCCACGTAGGACAATTGTGGTCAAATTAATGATTTGGCATGATGACTTTGATTAATGGACTATTGAACCTTTAATTAACTGGAAAATAATTTACTATTGACTGAAGAATCCCAATAATTACTAACGTAGACCCGTTTAATAAAGAGATTCAAACAAAAGTTTAAACTTTATTTTATATTTTATAATAATTTTTCATCAATCTTAAAAAATTTTTTTACATTTCATTATCAGAGAAACGCTCATTGAAAATCTCAAATACTTTCTTGTTAATATGTCCGATATCCTCGCCTAGGGGGGACCAAACCCTCCCGGAACTTCTCCGATAGAATCCTGATGATTTTTATCATTTTTTTTTTTTGTTCTCTTTGAAATTTGTGGGGTTTATTTTGTTAATTATGTTGGAGAAATTTGTGGAGTTTGAGAAATAGAAGATTTAGAAAAAGTATTCAATGAGCGACAGTGAGTCGTGAAATTTCATGGTTTGCTCTGGAAAGGGTGCTGTTCACATTTGAGGAATTTCATGTCTTTTATAGATATTCTATCAAGTCGGTATTTGGATTTCTCTTGTGCTTTTGTATAGGGCTGAGAACGAACACGAACGTTCACGAACAAGCTCGGGATCGACTCGTTAAAAGCTCGGTTCGAGATCGTTTATTTATTAATAAACGAACACGAACAAAATTTTAAACTCGATTAATAAACGAACAATAAATGAACAAAAGGGAGCTCAGCTCGATTACGTTCGTGAACAGCTCGCTAAAAAAAAATAATTTTTAAGAAGGATAAAATACATATATAATTTATCATTCATACATATAACATGAAAATAAATTTGGTGCAGTGGTAAGACATCAAAAGGAGAAGCAGGGAACTAGGGTTTGAATCTTCACAAGGCCAAATTTATTTTATTTCACAATTTTGAGGTGAATTTCACCCAATCCCACATCAGAAATGAGAGAAGATTTGGGAGGAAAATCCTTATAAATAGATGAGCATGACACTTAGGGCTGAGAACGAACATGAACAAACTCGGCTCGGCTCGATTAATAAATAAACGAACACGAACAAGATTTTAAACTCGATAAATAAATGAACAATAAATGAACACATCAAAGCTCGGCTCGTTATCACCCCTACTTTTGTTTTGTATACTAAAACATTTTGGACGAATTTTTGTATACTAAACTTCAAGTTTGTGGCAAAAATTACTGGCGTAAAGGATTTATTAACGTGGGTTAAGATCCTTCTGTTAATAAATATAAATTAATTTTTACGTAATTAGAGGTTAAATAGTCTATTAATCCAAGTAATCAGGCCAAGTCATCAATTTGAACCATAGTTGTCCTACGTGGCATTTTTATTTAGGAGAGGGGCAAAATTGAACCACTTTTAAAAACGTTTATTGCAACTTTGGACCCCAGTAAACGTTAGCGGCAAAGGTAGACATTGAGCAAGACGTTAGTGGCAAAAATGCATCTTTGCTCATTAAATTCACTATCTTACTCTGGTTAGGGTTGAGGGTTCGTGTCGTATTTGGGTTATCGGGTAGGGTTGACGAGTTCTCATGTCGACTTCCCTTGACCCTAACTTTACCTGTTTAATTATTTGTGTATACCCATTTAACCCACCAATACTTAGAAATCATGTTATGTTTTTGTGTTGTAGTATAAATTATTAGTGTCGAGTTCGGATTGACGGGTTCCTGTGTCAATATTTTCAACATCAACCTTATCCATTTAATTATTGGTGTTATTCAGGTTGACCCATATAACCATCGAACTCGCTAAGGCTCAACCCTAATCTGCTTATATCGTGTAGGGCTCGTGTCATGTCCGAAATTATGAACCCTAACTCTGTGTTCATCTCAATTAATACATTTTTCTCTTGTCCAAAGGTAAGGGCTCCACAGATCAACAGTAAAAAGGTCAAAAGAGTATGAGGAGGCAGCCCACCGTAGATATTCACACATATCTCGAGTAATAAAATAATTTGAATAAAAGAAAGAAGAAAAAAAAACTCACTGTCGCCATAAGTGTGTATAGTTAATTTTATCTTATTTAATAAAATAGGAAATAAAGAAGAGGATAGGACTGTAGTGATAAAAGACAAAGAGGACGAACAGTCGTCGTTTCCGTATGATTTTATGGTTTGTTTGTTCGTCTGTTGCACCTTTTCTTCTGGGAAATGTGGGAGCCTTTTTTTTAAGCGCTTTCACACAATAGTGGAATTTACACTCAACAACCGCGATTGAAAATAAATACAATTACTCAAATTAGAAATTCTTCACCTGTTTTAGGCCTTCCTTTCTCTAATTCTAGTTACCAAAAAAGACTTAATGCTAATTACATCTTTTTTTTAATTTTAATTTTGTCACTTTTCTTGGGCTCCAAATGAGATATTATTCGGTACATCTATTGCACCACGTAAGATTATGGAGCCAGATACATTTAAGGTAAAGAGTGTTTTTTTGGGGGAAAATAGATTTACATGTAGATGGTCCGTGAATGAATAAAAATTATAATGTAATTATCAATTTATGATTGACTGACTGCACTATTTTTAAGGATACATTCGATACACTCAATAATTTCCTGTTCGAAATGGACAACTCATGTTAATTATGCATTACCCATGTGGATATAATATAAGGGCATTGTGCGATCAAATTTGTGTTATAATATTAGAGACATTTTATATAGATTAGTACTTAGTCTGAAATAAAAAAAGGTCGATAACCGAGGATGGTTATTATGAAAAAATGAAAAAATACTGTTCTGTAGTGAAAAAAATAGTAAGAAAAACATCGTTTGACATAAATATTGTAAACCAATTTTTACATAACATTTGTTTCATCAAAGGAGTTTAATTCTTTTATTTGTTTCAAAGTAAACTCCAAATTTCTGATGAAAAATAGTTAGAAATATTTGCCTGGAGGAGCTCCAAATAGTCAGACTCAGACTGTGCTGTACTAATAGCACGAGCGGGAAAATTCTTTCCGTATATATATGTATGATCCCCACGCGTTTAGATACTACCCCTAACTACCAACTTCCAAGTAATTCGTACTTTTAAACTTCTTCTTCTTCTTCTTTTTCTCTAAAAGACAAATTAAGCAAATTATTAAAACTACAATTATAAAATTATAAGTAAAATAATAAATACAAAAATTCATCCGTCCCATAGCTGTGGTCTAGTAAACATCCAAAGGAATATAAAGCCTTGTGCTTGTGGGAGATAGGAGTTCGATCCTGGCCACTCTGAGGTATAGTGCCACCACTATTTTCAAGTGTAGTGACACCATTTTATGCAGGTACAAGTGGCAGCAGTAGACAGGGAAATCTCACGCTGCGTTGTGTGAAGCGTGTTAATCGTTGATGGACGAATTCCAGTACCTTTACTTTAAAAAGAAAAAAATTTAATTCCGAAAATCGGCTTCCCACTTGCCATTTGATTAGAATACGAACTATTTGTTGGAACTTTCCCACCATTTCTTCAATTCAATTGCTTCATTTTTATTTTTATTTCGATGTTGATGTTGATATCGATGTGTCAGAAATACCGTTTCATGTAAAAAATCATATTTTAATTTGTAATGTACCATAGAGTTTCTTAAAACTCACGTAGTTGTGCAATTTGTGGGCTCATATGGCAATCAAAACATGCCATTTTAGAAAGGGGTGTTCTACTGAATTTTCCATGTTATATTCAATCGCTTTGCCCCACCCGGAAACCGACCACAAATTTCCTTTCTTGACTTCCGCTTTTTAATTCTGAAGCTCAGGAGTTCACTGCAAATCAATCCCATAACGAATCTTTCCGGGCGTCGTTTTTTTGGCCAAAAAAATTATTAAACGAGAGGTGCGTTTCAATTATTAAAAATGTCAAATGCAGGGGCCCCACTCGAGGCCTTACAAATACCACTTCGGCGATAGCCTCATAGCCCCTGCCACTTCTATTTCTCTTTCCTTTGCTTCTGTCAATATCATTGGAGGCCGAAGCTTCGAAACCTAATTAGAACAACCGGAGAAACGATGATGATTTCGCCCAGGAGAGGTCAGATAAAGATCAAGATTTTCAAGATGTTGGCCAAATCAATGGCTTCGTTTGCGTCGAAAATCTTCGCCGGAAACAGAGGAGGAGGATGCCTCGGGCCAAAACCGATTGTCCCGGAAAAAGCTGCCGGTTTCAGCTGAGAATGTCCATTTTAACTTGAACGTTATATATTCAGAAATTTACTCTTTTTTCTGTAGTCTTTTCTTGTTTTGGTTGATTTGTGTGCAGCTTTAAAGTAGGTAGAATGAGCTCCGGTGCCGGAGCCGGTGGTCTGATACACTTCCTACATTGTAGAATGTCAGTATAGTAACCGTACCTTTCTCTTTTAAGTTTTGTCTTGTTCCCTGGATGTTTGTCGTATTCATTCTTTGTTTATTCCTTCATACTTCGATGGGACTTAAAAAGTTAAAAAGTGGCTTAAAAAAAAAAAAAAAAGGAAATTAATTAATTAATTAATTCTGTTTATGTTTCCCCCCTTAAAATAATGTCTACATAAGGTTTGAAAATCTGTATTGGGATAAGGCATCATTCATTCACAGATCATTTTCGTGTCACTTTTCAATGCTAAAAAAGAACCAAGAAAAATATGTGAGTTGAAAAAGAAATTCCATTGAGATGGCAGAAAGGAAAAAAAAAGGAGAAAGGAGGAGCTAGATAGATCGAGTTTAAATTCGTTACCTAATTTATAATGTGTTATAGTATTTAATGTTCAAAATTATAAAATTTTATTCAAGTAAAAAAATTAAATATAACTCTTTAAGAGTAATATTTAGCGTAAAACTACTTAATTTTTAACTCCGAATTTAATAAGACAAATTTCTAGACGCGACATGTTAACCTACTTCAAGTGAAGGTGTCAAGGAAAACTCATTTTTCCTTGAAACAATTTTGGCCACCCAGATAAAACTAGATTGTCTAGTATACTTTATTAGTCTCTTCAAATCTATCCATTCTCATCAATCCCATAATAAGTGAGAGAAGTGATGTTTTATTGTCTAAACTTGAAATTCATAATAAAACCGTCATGTTTCGAAATTATACTTATAAATGACAAAGTTCTCGGTACAATTCACGAAAACATTACCAAATACAAATTTGATGATGATCAATATAAATAATCACAATAAAAACATCCTTCTTCGACGTAATTCTCAAAAGTTCAACAACGTTAACAGACCAATTACCTTATTACTTTTGAGGCAAGTGTATAACCTAAGTAATGGAATCATTAATTTAATTAATATCTTTGAAGCTTTTGTGTGGTGTGATTTCGACCGCTGTCCTAATCCAACGAGCCCACAAATTTGTTAAATTAATTAATTATATAATATGCCTTTTTTTCGTTTGGCTTAGGATAGCCGCAAATCGCCCATCTGATATCTGACACCTTCAAAAGCTTCCATTTAGAGCAAATGTAAGAGGAGCCCTCTTGTCTCTGTCCATAAAATCTTTATTATTTGAGATTATTTTACTCTCTATTTTCTATTAAGATCTATTTTTAGTCGATTAAAAGTATTTACTTTTAAATTTTTTTACTCTTCCAAAAATCGTTATTAATATAATAATATGTTATTCATAATTAACCCTTACTTAAAAAATATGAATATTAGTAGAATAAATAGTGACAAATTAATATTTTAAATATTGTACCTTACTATTTTTAATAAGCTATACATTGTTCAAACCAGACTCTTCAAATGAAAATATGGGAGTATACATTTGCATAACGTGTAATGATACATTCAGGTAATGAGTTACATTGTTATTTTGGAGGGAGGCACCATCAGAGGCGGAGGCAGGGTGGGGGCACGTGCCCCCCACTGCCTCCACCACAGTAGTTTAAAGTTATATATATTTATTTTTTTGAGCTTTAAATTTTAGCATGTGACCCCACAAGAAAAAAAAAAGAGTTCAAAAGTCACTATTTTCTTTATGTTTAAGTTGTTTTTCACATGCCTTTAAAATTTTAAGTTGATTTATAAATTCATTTTAAGTAAATTTGATCTTTGAAAATTTATATTTTAGACTATTGAAATACTTATACAGATAAATTTCTGTTTAAGTCTGAACTAGTTTTTAACTTTTTTAGACTTTATTATAAAATCAAATAGTAACTTATTTTTTTGTCTGGATAAATGCATATTTACCTCTATTATTGATTAATGTCTTAATATTTTCTTTTATTTTTATGTGAAATATTTAGAGAGTTATTCGAAAGAACAAAAAATACACAACTAAATTAAATATAAAAATTAAAAATAATGATAAGATGAGACTAATTTTTTTTTTTTTATTGAAAAATACATTTAAATAAATTAATATTAAATCAAAATTTAGCAAATTAAGTTTAAGTTCTCAATGTGCCCCACTAATAACTATTTCTGGCTCCGCCACTGGGCTCCATCACGTAAAATAGTGCAGTCATATATATTCACGAAATGAGTTGTTATTTTTTAGAGTCAGTGATGTACATGTAGAGGATCGTGAATAATATAAATTTAAGTTAGTGATTTATCATTGATTTGTTGTATTACTTTTGAAGGTTTTGCAGATACATCTAGGTAATTATAATGATATTCAAATGTATTTAATATTAAGTGATTTTAATTATTTTAAAATGTATAAAAAGCGTGGCAACGTATGTTTAAATAATTAAAAAACATGTAAAAGTAAAATTAAAGCTCGTACAAAACCTAATAAGAAGTAAAAAGATTCAAATATTATTCATAATGAAAATAGAACAAAAGCTACATAAGAAGCGCAACATTATAAAATTAGATGACATATACTCCCTCCGTTCCATCAGAAGGGTCAATTGTCAATAATGTATAACTTATTATGGATGTCAAAATATAACACATAAAATAGCTACTTTGACACCATTTACTTCATTTATATGCTTATTTTTTATGTATAGACTAATTGTGCACTACACATAATTACATTAGTAAGGGTATAAGGAATAAAAATATTGAAAGTGGACTTTTCTATTGGAACCAAAAATATTTCTCAAAATGGACCCTTCTAATAAATCGAAAAGTAATATATAATATATGAATAGACATATTGCTCATTGGAATAATAAGACATTTAAATAAATACTCCCTCTGTTTCATTAGAAGGGTCCAGTTTGAAAAATATTTTTTATTTTGTTAGAAGAGTGCACTTTCAATTTTTTTACGCCTCCTATCGTTACTAATATAATTATGTGTGGTCTACACATAGTCCTTACTTTTTAATTAATGACATAAATGGAACAAATGGTAACAAATTAAGCATTTTAGGTATTGTACCTTTACATTCATAATAAGTTGTACCTAAGTAAAGACGAACCGTTCAATAGAACGGAGGGAGTAATATTTTATTTACTGAATTCCAATTTTATTTACCCATTGAGATAATTTTATTCAATTACGCATTAGGGCCATCATCGTGGCCCATGGGCCATGGCTAGAGGCCTATATAATAATTGAAAACATTTTATCAGTTTAAAGTTGGGTCTATCCTTATAAACTACTATATTAAAAATATTTACTTTGAAAAATATTTTATGTTCCGATAGAATAATATGCTTTCAAATTTATTTACTCCTTATATACTTATTAATATAATTATGTGTGTTTTACAATCAGCTCATAATTAATAAGTAAATATATAAATAGAATAAAAATATCAAATTAGTTATTTTAGATGTTGTACCTTAACATTCATAATAAATTTTATAATAATTAACGTAGACTATTCCAACAAAGCGAGGGAGTAGCACATTTGGAGCAAGACGAGAGGCTAATGTCATGAATGGAATAATAATAATCATAAAACGACAGCGTTACACAAAATGCGTAGTTAGTTTAAAAATTAATACTTGTTTTAAAACAAAATAAAAGTTTTCAAAAAAAATATTTTAGTAAAATAAAATAAAGTTTTTTAAAATAAACTATTTTAGTAAAATAAAATAAAATAAATATCATCAAATAAGCGCCAGTTGTCAACTGCTGAAACAGTAGATGTTGACTAGTGAAGCAACTATTCAAATTTCGGCTTCCAAGCCAACACTTGCCTTGCAAGTTTGATACTTCTAAATCGTACGGAATCAGATGCTACTAATAAGCATCGTGCTAAACAAACTTATTAAGTTATTATTTCATTCGTTTTATTAAAATAATTTAGTTTGTATTATTAAAAATAATATTATAACTTGAACTGTTGTAACAGAAGAGTAATAATTTTGAAATTCACTTTAGTATCTGATATTAGTAAAATGAAACATAATTGTTCATTACGGGCTCAATTATTTGTAAATACATGTGTACTAGATTGCCAAAGGTAAGAAAAAATATTTGTCTCTTTTTATTTATTTTTTTAAGGATGAACTTATATATATATATATATATATATATAATACTTGAAGACTAACATGGAAAAAAAAATTTCAAGAAATGAGAGTTTTTTTTTTAGAATGTAATTTCAAGAAACCTTAAGGACTGGATTGTAGTTTACCCAAACCTAGGGACCGAGATGAGAAATGAGAGGATAAATTAAGAAAGCACACAAACTCTTCACACCACTTCCACATATATGTTGGGCATGTTCTTTTTGAATGTTTTGAAAACGGTTTTGAAAACAAATTTTGGAAAATAATTTTATAATGTAAAAAGTGTATTGAAAATGTAAAAAGTAAATGCTGAATAGTAAAAAATTGTATTGAAAATAATAGAATATGATTAAAATATATTAAATTTACTGTTAAAACTAAAACCGTTTTCAAAACGAAACAAAAAGAACAGACCAGTTGTAAATGAAGAGTTGAATAAGAATTAGTCAGAATTGAATCAAACTTTGACTGATAATTCTTTCAGAATTCAAAAAGTCTCAAGAGCCTTGACACGTGGGCCATTTCCAAATATTTAGGATTATGAAGTGTGAACATAATTATCGTGGGACCCATCTAACTTTTATAGAACTTGGACCCCAAGTATGTCCATATTTGCGTTTTAGTACCTCCAATCAGTCCCAAAAGTTCATAAAAATCCCTCTATTCAACCCACTTTCAATCACACACACACTTGCTCTGCAACTCCCTCTGTTTTCCTTTCCCCTGTTCTAATCACCAATTCTCCGAAAATGGAATCCCCCAACTTCAAATTTTCCCAGGAATCATATCAGAACCTCCCTCCAAGGAGAGGGCTGATCAAGAAGAAGATTTTGAAGGCAATTGCCAGGTCAATCGCCGGAATAGTGACTTCACCTGAAGGGTCCAAGAAGACGGAGTTTACTGTTACTAATTTTCCGCCCGTGAGCTCAATTTCGACTCCCGCCACCGGAGGTGAGCTCGGCTCGGTGGCGGCGACCTCCCTGGTTTGGCGATCCTCCGTCGCGGCTAACCAAACAAACGTCCGGCAACCCCAAGAGGAAAGGCTGAGATAATTGTGATGATGTTACTCAATTTTTTTTGTTGTTCTGTAGGAATTGTAAATAGCGGAGAAGCATTCATCTCCATGTATGTTTCCCTGGTTCTGTAGAAGAGCTTTTGAAGAAATTTTTTTGTCTAGAGAAAAATGCACTACGTTTTTCAAGAAAAAGTTTTATTTATTTATTTATTTATAATATTTATTAATGGAAATTCTTATTTTGTTATTGGGCTATATAAAATACAGGCTTCAATATTTTGGGCCTTATGGGGTTAGTGATGCATTTTCTCTTTGAAAATTCATTTGTGTGAGCTGAGCAGAAGGATAATCAACAAAAGAACTGGCTCTCAAATGCCATTAGAATATGAGATCCTAGAGTTTTCAATCACGTCTGTATATTATTTTTCATTTTAAAACGTGTTCTATAAAATTATAAATGAATTATAAGATGTAGTGAAAATGTTAAAAATTATACCTCATAAGTATAAATGAAATGATTATATTATAATCGTTTCACGAAACCATTCAGTCATTGAACAACAACCTGTAATGCATTATTTATATTAATTACATAGGCCATTATCGTGTGATTAAATGGTTCCGTAAAGATATTATAATATTTTCCTAAATGAAAGTGTAGTAAATTATACAATGAATTTTTTACCAAAATATTTCTTGCCGAGTTACGATACTCATGACTACAAATTTATATCTATTTCTCGTAGGCATTGCCTTTCGACATTGTATACACCCATTGGATGATGATAAGATAATGTAAGCTGATTATAATTTTTTTTTCAGTTATGAGTTTTAATCATTCAAAAAATTTAGCTTATTAATGATGGCAAAAAGATACATTCAACGTCTAGATTCTAGAATAGAGAGTTACGTGAAAACAAATACTAATAATAAATAATTAAAAAGAAAACAAAAAATAAAAAGAGTAGCCAATACTATTGTACCACCAGGCTAAGTAACAGCCTGGCGCCAGAACACGTGCTCGATTTATGCTGCTAAAAAATACAATCTTTAGGATATACGTAAATGATAGGATACTTCATTTTTTTAATATATTAAAGCAAAATAAAACGTTATATTTATGTTGTTTTAATCGTTTTTGTTTGGGTTTTGATTTATACAATAAATTTAGGACAACAAACTAGACCCTTTAAATGAAACAGAGAGAGTATATTATACTGTCTCTATCTCACTTAAGGAGTTCACTCTGTATTATAATTTTTTTGAGTGGAACGGAGGGAGTAATATATTTTTATCATTATTTATGTCACTAATATCATTACTTTTTAAGTGTAAATTAATTAAGGGCCATACATTATTGTACTAGTAAATATATACTCTCTCTGTCCCTTACTAATATAACAATGTGTGGCTCACAATTAACCCTTACTTCTAAAGTAAGGATATAAGTGAAAAATATGGTGGTAAATTACTTAATTTAAGTGTTGTACCTCACAACCCTAATAAGTTGTACACATTTTAAAGTGAATTTTTTGAGTGGGATGGAGGGAGTAAATATTTAAAAAGTTAAGAAGTGAAAATTAATCAATATTTATATTATCAAAATTTTCATTTATTATTTTCATATTACTAAGTTTTTTGTTTTTTATGTTGACATTTTTAAAATGACAATTAATATTTATAAATTAAATCCAAACATATTTTAAGCTTACTCCATGAGCTTGGGTGACTGATTCTGTACAACACACTCCATAGTAGTTGCTGTTGTCCTCAATCTTGGCTATCAAGAAAAGCAATATCATTGGCTGAGCTGTGTAATATGACCAAAACACCCTCATAAAATTTCCTGATAAATAAATTCCGTTGCTGCAGTCTTCCTACTCAACTCAGCTGTCAATAATCATTTTCTCATTCTCTCTCTCTCTCTGCACATTTCTTGTTTCGTTTTTCCTCTGCTTTCTTTCTTTTTGCTCAATTTATCTGCGATTCCGGTACCGGAGCACTAGTTTCCGACGAATTATTTTCCAATTCACTACAACTGAAGCCATGTCGGACCACCACCACCATCCTCCGCCCCGGAGGGGCCAAATTAAGATCAAAATATTCAAATCAGTAGCTAAATCAGCTGCTGAGTTGCTGTCCATGGGCACACAAAAAAGAGAAAAAAAAGGAAAGCGCCACCACCCGGACTCCGGTTCGGGTTCAACCACTCCTGTAGGAACTCCATCTGGGTACAACTCCGATCCTGATGAATCTGCGCCGCCGGTTCCTTATTAGTTCGTATCTGGGTATGAAAACAGAGTATATTGTCTAAGAACACTTTTCCTTTATTCTTTCTTTCTTCTTTTTTTGGGCTGTAGTAAAGCGGATTCAGAATAGCTAGCTGACTCCTGCTTTACAGTTATAATTTTGGATTTTTTTAAAAAAAATTTTAATTTCTTGCTGAAGAAGATGTAAATATGACTAGTATATTGTGCTTGTATTGATTCCGATGTGTAACGAACTCAATATCTCTGTTCTGTTGCACTTAATGTGAAATTGGTTTGATTAGACCATATTTCTTCAATTTCCCTTCAAATTTTGGTACAGTCGAACATATTACCAGTGGTTTCTACAATTATATTTCATTTCATCCATCTCTTTGGAGGGATTTGGGAGGAGTTGTTTGGAAATGGACTTGGTCAAAACCGGGTTAATCCGATATGGTCCGGTTTCGAAAACACTGATTTTATTGGTTGGGAATCGACACAACTCATAATTGGTGTACTTTTTTTTGCCATTTTGGTTTGTGTACTTTCGATTGGAGAGTGAGGGAGAGATAATCGATCAAAATTGATCGCATCAAAGGCTTTTCTTTTCTACTTTTTAGAAGAAAACCTTCAATCAATGGTGAAGAATTCAAGAATCTCCTCTTTATTCTCCTCAAATTATTAACTATGGATATTCTTGATTTGACCAAAAAAAAAACTATGGATATTTTTTATTTGACTTATAGAACTCGAGAGAGGTAAATATAATTCGCCATTATTACTTCAACCAGATAAATCTTAACGGAGAATCCAAATTGAAAAATATAAAAAGACAGGCTGTAGAAAATCGACGAATTTTCAACATTCTTCTTGATTTGTGACTCATTTTTTTCAATAATTTTGTGGGTTCAGTCAATAACTTTTCACGGGAGTAGGATGGATTATTAGACTCGTTTTTTAAATTATGTAAATAGCGGAGAATTATATTTCTTCTATCTTACTCCCTCTGTTCTTTGAAAAGAGTCGTTTAAACTAAAAATAATTGTTCTCTTAAAAGTGTCATTGCTACAATTTTCAATAAGAAAAGTAAGAAGTTTTCCAGCTTTACCCTTTTATCACTTTTATCAAACCAGCATAATTAATCAAAAATTTCAATTTTCAACATTGTCATTAACTATTTTATAATTAATTTTATTTAGGAAAATGTTAATTAGTTTTTCACAATGTTCTTTAACTACTCAGTAGTCTTTTGGAGCTCTCAAGAATTAATCAAATGTTAACTAACTCATGTCTCGGAGGATGCAATGATGATGATAACTACGAATCTATGATGATGAAATGGTTTTAGTTGAGTCGTTTAGAAAGTTTTTATGCAGCTTTAAGTGTTTTGCTATAACTTATCATGTTTGCGTTGTTTGTTTCAAGGTTTATATTGGTGATGAGTTTTGAAGGTTACTTTGGGTTAATTATTGCACATGAATTTGGAAAAAAAAAAAACACTCACGTATAAATCACCAATTAGCACTGGAATTTGAATATTAATAAAACAGCCCAAAGTAAATAAACTATTAGCAGTTGTGTACGCCTAACAATAACAAGTTATTATTAATAATAGAGTACTGCACAGATTACAATACAACATATGAGAGATAAAGATTACTATTAAATAGGGGTAATTAGGTAAGATAACAACTTCCTTAATTTGTGTGAAATTTTTCCCAACGACTCTTTTCAGATAACATAGAGAGTATATAAGAAGAACGTCTTACTATTATCAACATTTTAAAGTTGATTATTTTAGTTGGATAGATGGAGTACTTGTAATTTTAAGGTAGTGACGAATTTCGATTGTCGTTATAATAGACGGTGGCGGAGCCAGACCCGAAAGCATGAAGAAAAAATTATTTGTTACTAATATTTATCCGTATTATTTTAATTTTTCATTGGAAATTACAAATATTTTTTAAATTCTATATAGTAAAAAAAACAAGTTTCAGATGCTTGCTCCACCAACCATAAACATGGCTGGTAATAGAGACAAATTAAATCGACAATATTCAAACACACCTTTTATTCTAACACTCCCTCGTCATATTGAAATGATTATATACTCAGTAATAAATTATAGTAACTTTTTGATAACAACTCATGAGCATGCATTCATTGGCTAATTATTTAATATTAATAAAAACGTAACTAATGAATGCATGCCACATGAGTTGCTATCAAAAAGTTATTATAATTTGTTGTTAAAACTATTACTCATTTTGAAAATGTACAATTAACCTTCGTTAATTTTATTTTATTTTATTTTTGCTTTAGAAGTAAGAAATCATTTGGAAGGAACGATCATTGTCTCTGGAAAGCAAATCAAGAAACGCAATTCCTACATTGTACTGTAGTACCATAGTCAATGTGCTTCTAGATTCTTTAATTTTGTTATATGCTTCCAAATTGCAATTATTCTTTTCTTTTTCTTTGATTTCTAAAACAATTTTTATTATATTTTTTCCTTTGCATTGACTTACAGACAGGTCTTCTATTCTGGACCCCACAAACTGCTTACAGGCCCTTATAATATTTAGATGAGCATTTTCTTGATAGTATTATTAAATAAACAATTAAAAAATCGATATGCTAATGACATATCAACTAATTCATTACAATTTTTCATAATAAATGATTTAATACGCATTCACTGGATAATAATGTAATATTAATAATTATGTGAAAACTTTAGTCGATAAAAATACATGTCAGATTAGTTGTTACAAAAAGTTATGATAAATTATTTGAAATGTGTATCGTTAATCTTATTATTATTTTTAAAAGTAATAATAGACACTTCAAATATTTATCACAATTTTTACATAGCAACTCATGTGGCATGCATTCATTAGTTACATTTTTATGAAATAATTATTAATATCACATAATCGACCAATAAATGCATGCAACATCAGTTGCTATGCAAATGTTGTGATGAATAGTTAAAATATCTATCATTAGTCTTTTCTTATTGCAACCATTTTTATTTACGATGCAATTTTCATATTTAAAATTTTACTTTTCAAACTTATTTTTAAGACACCATTAAATCGGGATACCATAGGGCGTTCATGTGTGTCGTTGAAAAAGTCAAATTGGTATATAATAATTTTTTGGATGGTTAAAAAATATAAAAAGCCACGTCCCACATTTCCAATAAATTGTGAACCACTTGGACTGGAATGAAAACCCAAAAGCCCAAATAAATACCGATCTCCAAACCTCAACGTATTGGAGGCCCAATAAAAAATGCCCAAAATAAAAAAATTAACCAATAAAAATATTGTTGAAATATTTTACGCAAAAATTACACTTTGCCATGGTTAATGTATCATGCTGCACCACTTAAGATGATACATACGATATACGAGTAATGAATAATTTCTCGAGCGAATGAGATAAAATGTCAACAAATTTCGAATTTTTATACTCCTTCTGTTCCACTTAGAGAGTTAACTTTTAAGAAAAACTCTTTTGTCTTATTTAAAGAGTCCACTTTAAATTTATTTACATTACATACCTTTACTAATATTACAATGTGTGGTTCACAATTGACCCTTACTTTTAAAGTATGGATATAAGTGGAAAATAAATTTAAAGTTGACTTTTTAAATGAGACAAAAGTACTTATTTTAGATGTTGTATTTTACAATTTATAATAAGTTGTACACATTTCAAAGTGGATTGTTTGAGTGGGACGGATGGAGTATAGCGGAAGAATATTTCCTCTTCAATATACAATGTACTCAATTTATATCATCAGATTGTATAAATAACATTCTTATAGTATTTGCTCATGCACTTTATTGCTAAAAATACGTTATCAAACACAAATTGTGAAACGAGTCAACTTACCATATACAAAATCTCACGGATAATTTTCTTTTAAAACAAATGATATTGACTTTTCCTCTCTGAAAGTGTAATGGTATAATTTTACTTCTTTGTTTAATTTTATTAAAAAAAAATTACCAAAATATGATTTCCTAATGTAAATATAAAGGAACGAAGTCAAAAGACTAATTAGTGTGATTGTTAATATTTATATTGTTCATTACAGGCACAATTATTTGTAAAAACATCTGTACTAGATTGCCAAAGGTAAAAAATATTTGTCTCATTTTATTTTTTTAAGGATGAACTTTATATATGTAATAATTGAAGACTAACATGGGAAAAAAAAAAAAAAAAAAACAAGAAATGAGAGTTTTCCTTAGAAAGTAATTTCATGAAACTTTAAGGACTGGATTGTAGTTTACCCCAAACCTTAGGAACCGAGAAGAGAAATGAGAGTTGATACTTATGAAAGCACACACACTCTTCACACAACTTCCACCTAATCGTTGTAAAAAAAAAAAAAAATCCACCTGTTCCACATATATGTATAAATGAAGAGTTGAATAAGAATTTAGAAAAATTTGAATCAAACTTTGACTGATATTTCTTTCAGAATTCAAGTCTCAATAGCCTCGTAATCAACCAAAAAAGAAAAACAATCTTGTATAAAAGAGCATAGTTTTATTAAACTTATAAGAAATTTTTTTTTATTCAAATAAAAGGGTACAATTTTAAACTTTTTACTTTTTCCACATTCAGTAATATAACTATATATGGTTCACAATTAATTCACACTTAAAATTTAAGAACACGATGAAAAACCAAAAGATATCAAATTAATTACTGGTAAATGTTGTACCTTAATACTTATAGGAAGTTGTACATTTGTGAAAATTGACATTTTTAGTGAAACAGATGAACTAATAAACAAATAAAAATGCAATCTCAATTTAAAATTACATGGACCACTGGCACCTTGAGGCCATTTCCAAATATTTAGGACAATGAAGTGTGAATATAATTATCAAAAAAAAAAAAAAAAAGTGTGAATATAATCCTATTATTAACTATCGTGGGACCCATCGAACTTTTATAGAACTTGGACCCCAAGTATATCCATATTTGCGTTTTAGTCCCTCCAATCATTCCCAAAACTTTCACTCTCGCACACACACATTTGCTCTGCAACTCCCTCTCTTTTCATTTTCCCCTGTTCTAATCACCAATTATCCGAAAATTGAATCCCCCAACTTCAAATTTTCCCAGGAATCATATCGGAACCTCCCGCCCAGGAGAGGGCTGATCAAGAAGACGATTTTGAAGGCAATTGCCAGGTCACTCGCCGGAATAATGACTTCAGCATATGGGTCCAAGAAGACGGAGTTTACTATTACTAATTATCCGCCGCTGAGCTCAATTTCGACTCCCGCCACCGGAGGTGAGCTGGACTCGGTGGTGGAGGCTTCCCTTGTTTGGCGATCCTCCGTCGCGGCTAACTAAACAAACGTCCGGCAACCCCAAGAGGAAAGGCTGAGATTACTGTAATGGTGTTACTCAATTTTGTTGTTGTTCTGTAGGAATTGTAAATAGCGGAGAAGCATTCATCATCTCCATGTATGGTTTCCCGTGTTCTGTAGAATTTGCGCTGATCATTTGAGCTTTTGAAGAACTATTTTCCATTTTTAGAGAAAATGCACTACGTTTTTTCAAGAAAAAGTTGTCTTCTTTCATCATGTGTCGTTTTGGAAATTCTTATTTTGTTATTGGGCTATGGAAAATATGGGCTTCAATATTTTGGGCTTAATGGGGTTCGCGTTTCATTTTTGGGCCCAAAGAGGCTGTAATCGAAACTCCAGAAGGTGTTTATCTTTTCACGCGGATGGAAAATTGGAAATTCATTTGTGTGAGCTAAGCAGAAGAATAATCAACAAAAGAATTGGTTCTGTTCTCTTATGACAATTTTCCAAGAATATTTTTTTTTTTTATAAAAATTTTATACAAAGAAATAATTTCACTTTTTCAACAATTCAAAATTAAAATTTTAAAATTCCCTCTAAATACCTACTCACATAAATTCAAAAAATAACACAATATTACATTTTTTTATCTTTCACCTACACAATTTTTCAAAAAAAACTTCCCTTCAAAAAATTTTCAACTCCTTCCAACAAAATTTCCCTTACACAAGTCACAAAAGAACAGAGCCTGAGATCCTTGAGTTTTCAATCATGCCTGTATACTCCCTCCCTCCATCAGTTACTAACACAATGGCTTATAATGTATTATTAATGTAATTGCATAAATAAATATGTTAATGTATGAACCACTAATGAGTGATTGAATGATTATATGACAAGATTACAATATTTTTCCTAAATGAAAATGCAGTAAATTATAAAATGAATTTTGGATCAAAATTTTTTTTTTCAATAACGATACTCATAACTACAAATTTTTAATGCATACAACCAATGGAGGATGATGAGATTACGGAAGCTAATTATAGTTTTTTTCAGTTATAAGTTTAATCATTCAAAAATCTTAGCTTATTAATGAAGGCGAAAAAGCTGATTCAACGTCTAGAATAGAGAGTTCCGTGAAAACAAATACTAATAATAAATCAGTGAAAAAAAGAAGAAAACAAACAAAAAATGAAAAGAGTCGCCAATACTATTGTACCACCGGGCTAAGTAACAGCCTGGCGCAAGAACACGTGCTTGATTCAATAAATTTTATATATTATACTTCTTTTATCTCACCTAATGTGTCTACTTTATATTATTAATTTTTTAAGTAGGACAGAGAGAGAAAGTAATATATTTTTATTATTATTTATGTTATTAATGTCTTTACCTTTTATGTGTAAATTAATTAAGGTCTACACATTATTATATTAGTAAATATAATAATTTAAAAAGTTAAGAAGTGAAAATTAATCAATATTTATATTATCAAAATTTTCATTTATTATTTTCATATTACTAAGTTTTTTGTTTTTTATGTTGACATTTTTAAAATGACAATTAATATTTATAAATTAAATCCAAACGTATTTTAAGCTTATACTCCATGAGCTTGGGTGACTGATTCTGTACAACACTCTCCATAGTAGTTTGCTGCGTCCTCAATCTTGGCTATCAAGAAAAGCAATATCATTGGCTGAGCTGTATAATATGACCAGAACACCCTCACAAAATTTCTTTAAATTCCGTTGGCTGCAGTCGTCCTACTCAACTCAACTATCAATAATCATTTTCTCTCTCAAGAAATCATTTTCTCATTCTCTCTCTCTCTCTCTCTGCACATTTCTTGTTTAGTTTTTCCTCTGCTTTCTTTCTTTTTGCTCAATTTATCTGCGATTCCGGTACCGGAGCACTAGTTTCCGACGAATTATTTTCCGATTCACTATAACTGAAGCCATGTCGGACCACCACCACCATCCTCCGCCCCGGAGGGGCCAAATTAAGATCAAAATATTCAAATCAGTAGCTAAATCAGCTGCTGAGTTGCTGTCCATGGCCACACAAAAAAGAGAAAAAAAAGGAAAGCGCCACCACCAGGACTCCTGTTCGGGTTCAACCACTCCTGTAGGAACTCCATCTGGGTACAACTCCGATTCTGATGAATCTGCGCTGCCGGTTCCTTATTAGTTCGTATCTGGGTATGAAAACAGAGTATATTCTCTAAGAACACTGTTCCTTTATTCTTTCTTTCTTCTTTTTTTGGGCTGTAGTAAAGTGGATTCAGAATAGCTAGCTGACTCCTGCTTTACAGTTAGAATTTTTTTTTTTTTTTTGTAATTTTAATTTCTTGCTGAAGAAGATGTAAATATGACTAGTAGATTGTGCTTGTATTGATTCCGATGTGTAACGAACTCAATATCTCTGTTCTGTTGCACTTAATGTGAAATTGGTTTTGATTAGACCATATTTCTTCAATTTCCCTTCAAATTTTGGTACAATCGAACATATTACCAGTGGTTTCTACAATTATATTTCATTTCATCCATCTCTTTGGAGGGATTTGGGAGGAGTTGTTTGGAAATGGACTTGGTCAAAACCGGGTTAATCCGATATGGTCCGGTTTCGAAAACACTAATTTTATTGGTTGGGAATCGACACAACTCATAATTGGTGTACTTTCGATTGATTGGAGAGTGAGGGAGAGATAATGGATCAAAATTGACCGCATCAAAGGCTTTTCTTTTCTACCTTTTAGAAGAAAACCTTCAATCAATGGTGAAGAATTCAAGAATCTCCTCTTTATTCTCCTCCAATTATTAACTATGGATATTCTTGATTTGACCAAAAAAAAAAAAAAAACTATGGATATTTTTTATTTGACTTATAGAACTCGAGAGAGGTAAATATAATTCGCTATTGTTCATTCAACTAGATAAATCTTAAAGGAGAATCCAAATTGAAAAAGAGAAAAGTTTGGCTTTAGAAAACCAACGAATACTCAAGTATTTACTATACGAATTTTCAACATTCTTCTTGATTTGCGAATCATTATTTTCAGTATTTGGTGGGTTCAGTCAATAAATTGTCACGTGGAGTGGGATCTGGCATGCATGGGTTTACTTATTGGCTGACTTGAGGATTATTAAACTCATTTTTTAATATATTTTTAATAATTCGTTATGTAAATAGCAGAGAAATATATTTCTTCTATTTTATATAAGAAGAACGTCTTACTATTATCAATATTATAAATTTGATTATTTTAGTGGGATAGATGGAGTAATTGTAATTTTAAGGTAGTGACGTATTTCGATTGTCGTTATACCGCCAGACTCCGAAAACATGAAGAAAAATTATTTGTTATTAATATTTATCTGTATTATTTTAATTTTTCGTTGGACAAATTACAATTATTTTTTAAATTCTATATAGTAAAAAAAAACAAGTTCCAGATGCTTGCCCCACCAATCGTAAACATGGTTGGTAATATAGACAAATTAAATAGACAACATTCAAACGCACCTTTTATTCTAACACTCCCTCGTCGTATTGAAATGATTATGTTTCAAAAATGTACAATTAACCTTCATCAATTTTTTTTTTCTGTTGCTTTAGAAGTAAGAAATCATTTGGAAGGAACGATCATTGTTTCTGGAAAGCAAATCAAGAAACGCAATTCCTACGTTGGAGTACCGTAGTCAATGTGCTTCTAGATTCTTTAATTTTGTTATATGCTTCCAAATTGCAATTATTCTTTTCTTTTTCTTTAATTTCTAAAACAATTTTTATTATATTTTTTTGACTTACAGACAGGTCTTCTATTCTGGACCCCACAAACTGGTTACCTTCACTTATAATATTTAGATGAGCATTTTCTTAACAGTATTATTAATAAACAATAAAAAAATCGATTTGATAATGATATATCAACTGATTTATTATAATTTTTTCATAACAAATTATTTAATATGCATTTGGTAGTTAATAATGTGATATTTAGAATTACGCTATAAAACTTGAGTCAACGAATACATGCAACGCCATTTGCTTTCAAAAATTGTGCTAAGTTAGTTATTTTTTAATGCAACTATTTTTATTTACGATACAATTTCCACTTATAATATTTAGATGAGCATTTTCTTGATAGTATTATTAAATAAACAATTAAAAAATCGATATGCTAATGACATATCAACTAATTCATTACAATTTTTTCATAATTAATTATTTAATACACATTCACTGGATAATAATGTAATATTAATAATTATGTGAAAACTTTAGTCGATAAAAATACATGTCAGATTAGTTGTTACAAAAAGTTGTGATAAATTATTTGAAATGTGTATCGTTAATCTTATTATTATTTTTTTGAGTAATGATAGACATTTCAAATATTCATCACAATTTTTACATAGCAACTCATGTGGCATGCATTCATTAGTTACATTTTTATGAAATAATTATTAATATCACATAATCGACCAATGAATGCATGCCACATCAGTTGCTGTGCAAAAGTTGTGATGAATAGTTGAAATATCTATCATTACTCTTTTCTTATTGCAGCTATTTTTATTTACGATACAATTTTCATATTTAAAAATTTACTTTTCAAACTTATTTTTAAAACACCATTAAATCGTGATACCATAGGGCGTTCATGTGTGTCATTGAAAAAGTCAAATTGATATATAATAATTTTTTTGATGGTGAAAAAATATAAAAAGCCACGTCCCACATTTCCAATAAATTGTGAACCACTTGGACTGGAATGAAAACCCAAAAGCCCAAATAAATACCGATCTCCAAACCTCAACGTATTGGAGGCCCAATAAAAAAAAGTTAAGCAATAAGAAAATTATTATGCAAAGTCTTGCCTTCTCTTTTGTTGAAATATTTTACGCAAAAATTACACTCAGCCATAGATAATGTATCATGCTGCACCACTTTAGATGATACATTACATATGATATACTGTATAATTTCTCGGGGGAATGTGATTAAATGTCAACGAATTTTCGAATCTTTATTTACTAAAATATGCAATGTACTCAATTTATATCATCAGATTCTATAAATAACATTCTTATAGTATTTGCTCACACGCTTTATTGCTAAAAATAATTTATCAAACACAGATTGTGAAACGAGTCAACTTACCATATACATTAGAATTTTAAATCTCATGGATAATTTTCTTTTAAAACAAATGATATTGACTCTTCCTCTCTCAAAGTGTAATGGTATAATTTTTTTTCTTAATTTAATTTTATAAAAAAAATTACCAACAAATCATAGCAACTTTTTGTTAGCAACTCATGTGACATGCATTCATTGGTCAATTATGTGATATTAATAAAAATTTAACCAATAAATGCATGACGCATGAGTTGCTATAAAAAAGTTGCTATAACTTGTTGCTGAGTTATCATTACTCTATTACTCAAATGATATATGATAGCCTTGTTACCCCCTCATGGTTTTGGATCAAAGTGTTTAACTATCAGAAAACTTTAATATTAACGGTCAAATTTTTTATACCTATTATACTCTTTACAAAAATTTCATATTACCCTTTTAATCTTTTATATATTTTGTTTTCTTTCATCCGTCTTTACAGATTAATTTACACAAGATTAAAGATTGCGTCATTCTGACCATTTTTTTCCCTTTATATTTCGCTATCTTCCCCTTCGGTGTTGGCATCTTTCTTTTATCCACTGTTTTACTATTATTCATCAGCCAGCCAATTCAAAAAATTACTAGTTTATAATTTTTTTTTTATCAAATCAGTAATTTTATAACAACAATTAGTACTGCTGGTCTAATTGCCATAGTACGTCAGGTTCAAGCAATAATATAATAACACTTGCAACTTGCAATGGTTAAAAATTTTATTTTATAAAAAAAAAAAAAAAAAAAGAGAAAAACTCCATCAGACTTCAAACTTTGCCCAGAAACTTATATTAAATTCAAAGTATCGAATTTCTTCTTCCATCAAGAAACACATCAAATTCAAACTTCTTCATTCTCAATCCTCTCTGACTTCATCCCTTCATCCTTTTACAGCCTTCAACACAAATCCCCACGGCTCCCGAAGAAACACTCTTGAGTCAATATTACACAACATTCCACGGAATATGAATGCCAATAGAAAAAATCCACCCAATAATTATAAATTATTGATAAATTTGAGAGCAAGGAAAAAAAAAACATCCGCAAAATTGAATCATAAACATCACACAAACAATTAGATTAACATCTAATAGCGCCTCAAGTTAAGCAGAATCATCCCCCGACTTTGTTTCGTCCTCAAGCTTAAAAAGGTTTGGAAGGATTAGATGGAAATCCTTCTTCACTCAGATGGGCTTAAGATAATCCCCGGCATCTTCCACTTTTCAGTAATCCGATTTCTCATATATTCAATCTTCATAAAAAATTCCTTTGAACAATTGTACTATGACGTCATATCAGTGCTGTGTTTTGGAGTGTCTCCAAAATGCCCATTCATCTTTTTGATTTATCAATGGCTATTGGATGCGAGAGAGGAAGTGAAGAGAAAATGCCCATTTAAGTGTTAGCGGCAGCTTAAAACCGAAGGGAAAAATTAGGGCAGTGGAAAGGAAGAGGACCAGAGAAACCGTAGGATGGAATAAGGGGTATTTTAGTAATAAACTTTAATGACATCACGAAAATACATTGGTAATAGCTTTTTCAACGCTTGAGCTTCAGTCTTCCGTTAATAATTTCCATTTTCGTCAGATTGACACTTTATCCCAAAATCATAAGGGGGTAACTGGTCATTTACAAACCGCAAGGGAAAACTGTCCCTAGTGTAAAAGCATAGGGAGATTATTTCCATATTCTACATTTTTAATATGACAATTAATATTTAAAAAAAAAATTTAAATCCAAACATATTTTAAAACTTATACTCCATGAGCTTGGGTGACTGATTCAGTACAACACACTCCATAGTAGTTGCTGTTGTCCTCAATCTTGGCTATCAAGAAAAGCAATTTCATTGGCTGAGCTGTGTAATATGACCAAAACACCCTCATAAAATTTCCTTATAAAATAAATTCCGTTGGCTGCTACTCTACTCAACTCAACTCTCAATAATCATTTCTCTTTATCACTCTCTCTCTCAAGAAATCATTTTCGCTTGGTTCGTAGAGGGGAATGAGAATGGGAATGATAATAGTGGGGAATGATAGTAAAGGGAATGATAGTAGAGGGAATGATAAATGGTGTTTGGTTCACAAATAAACTTTTAGGATTAAAATTTATTTTTATTTTTTTTTACATTTAAATTTTGATATATTATAAATTATTTGTGTTAAAATATATTATAATGATGAATTTTAGCACTTAAAATTTTTAAAAAATAAAAAATACACACAAAAGGAGGGAATCAAACCCATACTCTCCAATATACTAGGATATGGAGGATTGCCTCAAAAGAGAAAATAAAACCCATACCCCAACCTAACCAAACAACAACTTTCATTTTCATACCCATTCCATTCCCATTCCATAGTCCCAAAACCTCAAACCAAGCAGCCCCTCAATCTTTCTTTCTTTCTCTGCACATTTCTTGTTTCGTTTTCCCTCTGCTTTCTTTCGATTGCTCAATTTATCTGTGATTCCGGTACCGGACCACTTGTTTCCGACGAATTATTTTCCGATTCACTACAACCGAAGCCATGTCGGACCACCACCACTATCCTCCGGCCCGGAGGGGCCAAATTAAGATCGAACTATTCAAATCAGTTGCTAAATCAGCTGCTGAGTTGCTGTCCATGGCCACACAAAAAAGGGAGAAGACCGGAAAGCGCCACCACTCGGACTCCGGTACGGGTTCGGGTTCAACCACTCCCGTCGGAACTCCATCTGGGTACAACTCCGATCCTGATGAATCTGCGCCGCCGGTTCCTTATTAGTTCTTATCTGGGTATGAAAACAGAGTATAGAGTCTAAGAACACTGTTCCTTTATTCTTTCTTTCTTTCTTCTTCTTCTTTTTTTTTTGGCTGAAAATAAAGCGGTTTCAGAGTACCTAGCTGACTCCTGCTTTTACAGTTATAATTTTGGATTTCTTTTTTTAAAATTTATTGCGGAAGAAGATGTAAATATGACTAGGATTGTACTTGTATTGATTCCGATGAGTAACGAACTCAATATCTCTGTTGCACTTAATGCGAAATTGGTTTGATTAGAGTTAGACCATATTTTCTTCAAATTTTGGTACAGTCGAACAAATTGCCAGTAGTTTTTACTTTTTACGATTCACCATTGACAAACGATTCATTCCATTAATGTTTTGGGGGAGGAGTATTTTTGAAATGGACTTGGTCAAACCTGGGTTAATTCGAGCTGGTCCGATTTTGAAAACTTTGATTTTATTGGGGGTGGGGGATTGGGGTTTGTTGGTGCTGGGGGGGGGGGGAGGTGGGAACCACCATTATTGGTGCTTTTTGGGATTCGAGCTGGTCCGAGGTGGGGGAGTGGGTTTATTGTGTTGGGGGGGGGGGGGGGGGGGGGAAACCACTATTAATTGGTGCTTTTTGGACAATTTTTGGGTTGGTGTACTTTCTTGGCTGCAAAAGGCGATATCCCTCGCCCGCAGGGCCCACACCGCCCAGCCTCATGAGCCTCGTGTGGAAGGTAAATCAGGGTGACTCAGCGATAACATTGGGTTGTTGTACTTTCGATTTGAGATGGAGAGATAATCGATTGAAATTGACCGCATCAAAGGCTTTTCTTTTCTACCTTTTAACTTGGAGAAGAAAACCTTCAATCAATGGTGAAGAATCTCCTCAAATTATTAATTATGGATATTTTTTATTTGACTTGAACCTCGAGAGAGGTAAATATAATTCGTCAAATTGAAAAGTGAAAAAGGTTTGTCTTTGGAAAACCAACGAATATTCAAGTGTTTATGGTACGAATTTTCAATTATTGATCTGTGACTGTTACAGGTTGTAGTTAATAATAACTAAAATCGTATGCAGTGTACGGCTGACTCATTTTTTTTTACCAGTCATTTTGTGAGTTCAATCAATAACTTCTCACGCAAATAAATTTTGATTGTTGTTATAGTAGTTTGGAGGAAATTATTTGTTATTGATATTTACCTTTATTCTTTTAATTTTTGGAGGCGCAAAATACAAATATTTTTCAAATAATAAATAGTAAAAAACAAATTTAAGATTGCTTTCCCCACCAGGTGTAAATGTGACTCTGCCACTGATAGTAAAACAAATTAAATCGACAATATTCAAACGCACCTTCAATTCTAACACTTCCTCTGAAATGGTTATGTTGTGAAAATGTATAATTAACCTTTCATCAGTTTTTTTAGTTGCTTTAGAAGTAAGAAATCATTTGGAAGGAACGTTCACTGTTTCTGCAAAGCAAATCCAGAAACGCAATTGCCCCATATCAATTTGTAGTACCATTAGTCAATGGGCTTCTAGATTCTTTAATTTTGTTATATGCTTCCAAATTGAAATTATTCTTTTCTTTTTCTTTAATTTCTAAAACAATTTTTATTATATTTTTTTTCTTTGCATTGACTTACAGACAGGTCTTCTATTCTGGACCCCACAAACTGGTTACCTTCACTTATGATATTTAGATGAGCCTTTTCTTAACAGTATTATTAAATAAACAATAAAAAATTCGATTTGATAATGATATATCAACTGATTTATTATAATTTTTTCATAACAAATTATTTAATATGCATTTGGTAGTTAATAATGTGATATTTATAATTATGCTATAAAACTTGAGTCAACGAATACATGCAACGCCATTTGCTTTCAGAAATTATGCTAAATTAGTTATTTTTTAATGCAACTATTTTTATTTACGATACAATTTTCACATTCAAATATTTATTTTTGAAACTTATTTTTAAAACACCATTAAATCATGATACCATAGGGCGTTCATGTGTGTCGTTGAAAAGTCAAATTGATATATAATAAATTTTGTTTTTGATGAAAAAACAAAAAGCCACGTCCCACATTTCCAATAAATTGTAAACCAATTGGACTGGAAAGAAAGCCCAAACAAATACCGAATCTCCAAACCTCAACGTATTGGAGGCCCAATAAAAAATGCTCAAAATAAAAAAAAACCAATAAAATAATTATGCAAGTCTTGCATTCTTTTTTGTTGAAATATTTTAAGCAAAAATTACACTTTACCATGGATAATGTATCATGCTACACCACTTAAGATGATACGTATGATATACGAGCAATGAATAATTTCTCGAGGAATGAGATGAAATGTCAACGAATTTTTGAATCTTTATATAACGAAGAATATTTCCTTTTCAATGTACTCAATTTATATGACCAGATTGTATAAATAACATTCTTATAGTATTTACTCATGTGATTTACTGCTAAAAATATGTTATCAAACACAAATTACAAAACGAGTCAACTTACCATAGACATCGTTAAATTTAAAATTTTAAATATGAGGGATAATTTTCTTTAACAAATGATATTGACTTTTCCTCTCTCAAACTGTAAATTCTTTTTCTTAATTTAATTTTATAAAAAAAATTACCAAAATATTATTTCGTAATGTAAATAGAAAGGAACAAAGTCAAAAGACTAATTAGTGTAATTGTTAATATTCAAAATTCAAAATAGTAGTACCGGACAAAAGCCCAAAAAGGCAAAAATGGTTAAAAGCCCCGAAGAAAACACTCAAAAACAGTCAAAGAAACGGCTCCCACACATCAAATGCTTTTTTCCCTCTTTTTTTTCATCATCCTCAGCTACTCTGCCCACTTCAGTTCGGATTCATACGCTTTCTACAAAAGCTACCTAGAAATCTCTTCTGCTCGGCATTTTTCCTCTGAAACCTTCTCAAAGATCCCAGATCAAAGAGGTGGAGAAAAGGGATGGAAAAGGGAAAGGAGAATGAGAACGTGAAGAGCGCGCCCGTGGTGATAAAGGGCGTCCTGACTCACGGCGGAAAATATGTACAGTATAATGTTTTGGGAAACCTTTTTGAGCTCACCTCCAATTACGTCCCTCCGATTCTGCCTGTTGGGAGCGGCGCTTATGGAGTAGTTTGGTAATCCAATTTTTCGATTCTGGAATCTCGTGTCCTTTTTTTCCGTTCTGGATAGATTACCCGTTAGGTTCTTCAAGTTATTGATTGTTGTAGATTGGTATTTTTCTGGAATTGGATGATTGCTGATGATTCTGTAAAATAATTTTGTTAAAATTTGATTGTTGTTGTTGCAGTTGTGCTACGAATTCTGAGACGAAGGATGTAGTTGCGATAAAGAAAATTGCAAATGCATTTGACAACAGAATTGATGCCAAGAGGACTCTTCGAGAGATCAAGCTTCTTACCCATATGGATCATGAAAATGTAATTGCAATTCTCATTTGAAAATTCTTCTAATTTTGAATTTTTTTTTTTTCGGGGGGCGGGGTGGGGAGGGATGAATTTGGTCTGATTTGACTGTTTGTGTTCAATTTACTGGAGTAGTCAAAGCTGTTAAAATGGAAAACTTTTTTTTTTTTTTTTTTTTTTGCGAATCCTATTGAAGTAGCTTCGAATTTAGCCTTTTAGTATGGGGTGTTAATGGATTTCCTTTTGGGGCTTCAAAGCCTTGACTTTGGATGATAAGGAAGATCTTTTACTTTGGAGATGATGAATTTATTTTTGTGATTCTGTTTGCAGATTATCAAAATTAAGGATATAATCACACCACCAGAAAAGGAAAGTTTCAATGAAGTTTACATTGTTTACGAGTTAATGGATACTGATCTTCATCAGATTATATGCTCTTCCCAATCACTCACTGAGGATCACTGCCAAGTGAGTTTAATCACGCCCCTTTTGTTTATGTATCCTTAAATTCTCGTTTCTCGAATCATCGATATGGAATCACTCTAACGATAATATGCTATTGGTAATGCACGAATCGAAATGCTAGCTATGGTTTGTTCTAGTTTGCATGGGTAAATCCACAGTTAAGTTCTGAATTCTTGATTTTGCATACTACATTGCTTCTATGCCTCTTGTTTGTTATTGTTTGGTGAGTGCTGAATTTCACTCAATCTTTGTGTTGCGCATCGCCAGTACTTTTTGTACCAGTTGTTGAGGGGACTGAAGTACATTCATTCTGCTAATGTGCTGCACCGAGATATTAAGCCCAGCAATTTGCTCCTCAATGCAAATTGTGACTTGAAGGTATGTGACTTTGGCCTTGCAAGAACCACCTCGGAGACTGACTTTATGACAGAGTACGTTGTAACTCGATGGTATCGAGCTCCCGAGCTACTACTCAACTGCTCAGAGTACACTACAGCAATTGATATCTGGTCAGTTGGCTGCATTTTGCTGGAGATCTTCAAAAGAGAACCTATTTTTCCTGGTAGAGATTATGTCCAGCAAATGGGGCTTATAATGGAGGTACTTAACTACTTATCCTTCAGTCCTCCTCTGTAGTCTTATGCAACATTGATAACACCATACAATCACCGAAAGGTTTGTCGACATTCTTCCTTTTTTCAAATGCATTGGTTAAATCACAACACTTTGGTGGATATGGCAGCTATTAGGGTCCCCAGATGATTCGGATCTTGGATTTCTGCGTAGTGAGACCGCCAGGAAGTATGTGAAGAAGCTTCCCATTTTCCCAAAGAAGCCCTTTTCGGACAAATTCCCAGATGTATCCCCTGTTGCCCTTGATCTTGCAGAGAGAATGTTGGTTTTTGATCCATCTAAACGAATAACTGGTATGCCTATTATTAGTACCTAAAGTTGATAAAATGGCATGATATGTTCTGTGCATTTCAACTTATACTGATAAAGTCGGGGTGTTCTGTTTGAAGTTGAAGAAGCTCTGAACCATCCATTTCTGTCAAGTCTGCATGAGATCAATGAGGAGCCCACTTGTTCATCGCCTTTCGTATTTGATTTCGAGAAGACATCTTTGAGCGAGGAAGAAGTGAAGGAGCTCATCTGGGATGAGTCTGTAAAGTTCAATCCGGAGAAGATGGTGCCGGCATGATGAGATTTTATATTTACCCTTTTCTTATTCTTTTTTAGCCTTGGCAAGTTGGCATCGTTGCTTGCTTCACAGAGTTCTGAGTGGATTTGCGAGTTTGTTTGTGCTGTGTGTACATATATGAGCAAATGTTTGTGGGTTTGGAAGCTTTGCTTCAGCATTTTTCCCATGGAGGAAGTTTCTTACTGTTAACATTTACTGTTTCTTTCATCTTCTTCTTAAGATGAATTTCATTTAATTTCAAGTGTAGTTTTTATCATCGTTGAGTGATGTTACTGTAAGAGCAACAAGCCTTTGAGAAACACAATTTTGGTTTCAATTCATGTTTTGGGTCGGTCCGAACTTTTTCATTAAAAAGAAACTAAAGAAATTTAGGGGAAAAATTACAGTTACTTCAGGATTGAATTAGATTAAATCTAATGACTAAATGGTTGTTAAATCACCATTTACTATAATATTTCTATTTGTTCAAAAATTCAAACTATCTTCTAAAGCTTTTTATATTTCTAATCATTTTCTCAATTTAGTCATTTATTCTACAAATTTATTTATTTTTTCTTCTCTTTATTTAATTAGTGATTTTTTTATTTATTATATATAAATTCAAAAATAATAATAATCATCATATTTATGCATTAGAAAGTGATATAAAAATAATAGAATATTTTTTTAATCATATACATTAAAAATTCCTAAAATATATATAGTAATAAAAATAAAAATTGAACCGCCAATTTGATCTAAAGCGCGGCCATGGCAACTCTTATCAATCAAGACTCGGGGTTTAGGTTAGGGGTACAAGCTTGTGCGGAATAATTTCTCCGTTCATATGGGCAAAGACTGAGTGATTGATTCATCTTCATCGAGAGATTGCAATTGAATTTCTCATCGGAAAATGATCGGTTCGCTTCTTCAATTCCTTTTGAAACAGCCTCGAGCTCTTTCTTCGCTCAACAATGTGGTCAGTAATGGCGCGAAAGCCTTGTCGGTTCCACTGTTACACTCCTCCGGCCGCCGCCGCCTACTCCACACTTCGTCGCCCAAACCACCGTAAGTTTGAAAGTTTCATCCGCAAATGCAATTACGGCAGTTAATTTTTATTGCTTTGATTTTTTGCGGTTAAATTCGTGCAGATCGTTTGGCGTTGCGTTCGACATCGACGGCGTGCTTCTCCGCGGCGAAACTCCTATTGGCGGTTCTCCTCGAGCTCTAAAACGTCTTTACGACGGGTCGGGCTACACCACGATCAGTTGAGGGATTTATACATATTGCCGTTTTTACTGGTGTATTTATGTCTGTGAAGATCGACTCAAAATTTTAACTGTCTTTATTGCTTAGAGTTAGGTCTGAAAATGTGGCATATTTATCAATTTGATTTTTGTAGAAAACGTTACAGAATCCAAATTTCGTTTTTCCATACTTATTAACAGTTTACTGATGAGGATGTTTTGATGAACATTTGGCAGATGCTTTGAAGGTTCCATACGTTTTCCTGACAAATGGTGAGTATGCATGTCTGTTGTAATTTTGAACTGAATGGAGCTTAGGTTTTGTGTAATTGCATTATGAGATTCTTATTACTCATTCTGCCAAAAAGTTAAGGTATTATATGGTCAGTTATATTTACGATTCATTCATCATTTTCCAGTTTTTTCATGAATGCTTAATCATATAACACTGTAATAGGAGGTGGAGTTCCTGAATCCAAAAGAGCCAAGGACTTGGCTACAAAGTTGGGTGTCAACGTCTCACCCTTGCAGGTACCTACTATTGAAAAGCTGACCGGATTTTTTCTCTGGTCTTTGTTCTATTTGGTTGTGTGGAGAAGAGAATTCTTCATTGACGAGAAGAATAAGATATATATATATATATATATATATGTTTTTTTTCGTTCTATGGTGAATTACTTTCATTATGTGCAGGGAAAGAGTAAGTTTATTTGTTTTAAGAAGGCCCTTAACTGAATTCTTGGTGCAGGTCATACAGGGCCATACACCTTTTAAGCAACTTGTGAAAAGGTGCATACTATATCCAAACTATATTGCTAGGAAGTTCTATTGATAGCATAGTTAAAGTCAGAAATTGGTGCTTGAGTTCTGATAATAAGTTCCATCCCCATTTCTATATCCCCCAATAGCAAAGTTTCAGATCAGCAAGGACCTTACTTTGAAACCTGGCTAGCTTTGAAATGAGGAGGCATTATACATGAGATGTGTTTGTGTTCCCTAAAGTGTCTTTAACTCACTATTGCAGTAGCTTGAATCTCTTATTTACTCCAAATCACTATTGCTGGGGCTTTAATCTCTTATTTAGTTATTTTGTTGTGGGTATGTTGTTGTTAAGTTATGATTTTTGCAGCCTTTGATTCTTATCAACACAGAATGGGTTATTCTATACATTCTTTATCTTTTTGCCTACTACCTGCAGATTTGAGAATGATCTAATTGTTGCTGTAGGAAAAGGAGAACCTGCAGTTGTCATGTCTGAGTATGGATTTAAGTAAGACTTAGCTTCTTTGTCGTTAGTATAGTATTGGATTCTTATTCAGGAGTTTTTTTTAATTTTTATTTTGAATTTTTAAATTGTCTCTTCTTTGACATCTTTGCTTCCCTTCTCTTCCTCAGAAATGTTATTTCGATAGATGCGTATGCATCGTTCTTTCCGAACATTGATCCTTTGGATCAGTATAAGAAATGGAAAGAAATGCAATCTTCTTCTCGACAAATGAATTCTGGTCTAGCCTCTCAGAAAGTGCAGGCTGTCTTTGTTGTTAGTGATCCGATTGACTGGAGTAGGGACATCCAGGTTTGTTCTATTTTTTATTGAAACATTATTGTGATGGTGTTTGGTATGCTGTATAGCTTAAATGTTATATGGTGAGGATTAAAAAAAAACACTTCATAACATACTTTTGCTTACAAAATGTAAATGAAATAGACAACTTGGTTTTATTAGCGTTTGTGCTCATTTCTTTGAGCGGCTGGTTTGTTTTGAGAATAAGTCTTCTTCAAACTTTATCTCATCTATGACAGGGAGTAGTAACAAATAAAGATTCTAGACTGAAATGAGGAAAAAAAGAAACAGGAAGAGGATTGAAGAAGGAACATGTGTCTAAAGCTTTTGATAATATATTATCTGGGATTATGAGTGAGAGGGCTCTGGAAAGCCATTTATTCTTTCAGTATGCCTGAGATTTGAGATAGCACTGTAGCTCTGAAATATGATGCTTTCATGCCAACTTTAGGTTTTATGTGACATTCTGAGAACTGGTGGTCTTCCTGGAAGAGAAACTGCATCCCAGCCACCACTATTCTTTGCTAGTGATGATCTTGCGTATCAGGTTTATCTTATTCTCAAAAGCTTGCACAGTGTTAGTTGAGTAGCAAGAATTTTGGCAAATTCTGATGATGTGCCGCATGCAATAGGCATTATTTCCTGCTGAACGGCTTGGAATGGGTGCATTCAGGATTGCATTAGAATCTATCTTCAACAGGTAAGGCTTTATAAAGTGCAACAGGATAGCTTATTAGAGAGAAAATCTATATTCATGTAGTTTCTTGGCCTCAACCTTGTGATTAGACTTTGTTTGTGTTGTGTTAGTTTGAAGTTCTGAAATATGATTTTAAGATAGTGAGGATTTCTTTCCAAGAATTGGAAATGTTTGCTGATGCTTTCGCTGTCGTGCCAGTCTCTTGTAGTTTTATCTTTTTTCATAGTGGTGGGCAGGCTTCCAATCAGTTGGGCACCGTAATGGGCTCATACACTTCTCTTGTTTTGTTTTTGGGTGAGAATGTGAAAAGAGAAGAATTGTGAAATTTCTGCGTGAACCCAATCGCATCGTTTTTTTGTTTTGTAGCATCATATTCTTATGTTCCATAATGTTCTAAAGTAGGTTTTTATTTGTAGAATTCACCCTAAGGATATGGAGTACACATCTTATGGAAAACCAAATCCATTTGTGTTTAAGAATGCTGAAAATGTATTGACCCAAGTATTGCAATCTGCCTACATAAACATTCAAGCAGGTGGTGAAACTCAACCTTTCAAAACCCTATACATGGTAGGGGATAATCCTTCGGTTGACATCAAAGGAGCGCGGCAGGTTTGGTTTTCTAGTCCTTCGTTCTGTACAAAGTTGCATAAATTTGTAAGTGAGCATGTATGTGTATTAAGTTTCTGATCTTTACAGGCTGGGCATCCTTGGTTTTCAATTTTAACTAGAACGGGAGTTTTCAAAGGAGAGGGAAACCATGCTGAACATCCTGCAGATTTGGTAGGTTAATGATATCTTATTACATGAATGCAGATATCTACTTTGCCTCACCTGGGATCCTTCTTAAGAAAAGAAAAGCAAAGCACACTTCACAAAATTGAATTTATATCATTCCATCGGAACAGTCTACAATTTCGAAGTAGATTATTCTAATGGAACGGGGGGAGTAATGGGGCAAAGTCCACATTGAAATGCTGATCTATAAAATAAAATAAAATAAAAAAAAAAAATCCTTCAAATTTCGTTATTTGAAATTGACTCGAGTAATTCTCTTTGTTTTGGCAGGTGGTGGATGGTGTGGAAGAGGCTGTGGATTACATATTGAAGAAAGAGAGAAATAACATGTTTCCATAACCATAATTGATGCTAAAATCAAGTTTTTCCATAACCCCCCATTTCTAGTACACGTAACGTAAGGGGGAAAAAAATGAAAAGTTTTAATATTTCAATAATTGTATGAACAGTTTTAGTACTAGTATATTCTGAGTTCGATGGGCTTAGCTGAATTATTATTATTACTTTTTAAAAATTTTTTTTTTGCTGCAGTTGTGGAATGTGGTGACATGTTTCTGTCACCTCAAGATTCCAATTCATAGTTCTCATGCGTAATCCACTATCACTAAAACTTATATGAAAAAGATTTTATACATATAACGGAAGTTTATAAGTGCAACGCATCATTATTAATGTGCTACTTCTTTTTGTTCACAAAATCCAAGTATCAATTTGATGTTAAATGAGTTTACTTATTTTTAAAAAAAATATGGGTATCACTTTAGCGTTGGAGTACTCATTAGAGCTCACTGGCAAGTGATAGTCCTACAATAGAATTTGGGATCAGATATTATATCCAATTGTTGTGTCTCTCCTCACATATATGAGGGTGTTACTAGTGGATCCACTAATATGTGGAGGGGACACAATAATTGGGGACAACAGATTTGAATCCACAGATATGGGATCAGATCTTATGTCCTAATTGGGTATCTCTTCGCTCCTGAAGGTTCTAATTGCTACTCCTTCAATAGAATTTTGGACATCACTTTATTGTTACAAGAGTAATTATTAGAATATTCATTCAATAGAATTTATGTTTCATTTTGCTGTTCAGAAGTATTTCTTAATTCTTCTATAGCTGAATCATACTTCTTAAAGAGAATATCAATTTTTGAATAGTAGCAAAGAGTAACATGCTATTCATTCAATAAAATTTTCGATATCACTTTGTTGTTAAGATGTATCTCTTAGCTGTTCAAGAGCTAAATCATACTCCTCCAAGAGAGTTTCAATCTTTGAAGAGTAGTAAGGAGTAGCACGCTACTTCGTCAACATTAGCATGCTACTCTTGAAAAGTAACAGTAGTGGTTTATTTTTTTTTTCCTTTTCTTAGTGTTACTTGAAGAGAATAGCAAGAGTATCACTGAACTGTTCATAAGTATTAGTTTGTCTTTGTTTGTATGTCAATTTTAAAGTAAAAGAAGAAAAATACATCTTATTTATGTGACCCATTACACCACATGTATATACTCGTTTCATATAAGACTATCTCTTTTCTTTTTTCTTTTTTTTCTGCAAAATATTCAACCTTGGATAGTATATTGTAAAATCTTACCAAAAGTCAATATTACACTAACCAAATATTTCACATCTTGTAAGTAAAAGATTTTGTACTCCTTTCTTTTTTAGAATCGATAATTCACATTTTGTCCGTGGGGGTGTAAATTGGTTTTGCACCACGAGCAATTTACTTTTGTAGTTTCAAAACTAACAGTTACCTCATGTAATTTAATATTCAAGTATCAAACTGACTAATATCAAAATTAATGATACCTTATATTAATTTGGTATTAAGTGAGAATTTAAAACTGTAATATTTAAATATACGAGGCATCCGATGTTTTTAAACATTTATTATTTTAGACATTTTTAGTTAGGGGAAAATGACATTTTTAGTCCCTCTTCTTTACATTCGCTACAATTTTGGTCTATCTTTTATGTAAATTCACACTTTTGGTCTCTCTTCTTTCACATTTTGACATTTTTGGTCCCTCTTACCAGCAACTAACCGGTTAACTAGTCATTTTGGGTCAAAATAAAATTTTTACAAAATTGTGAAAAACTAGACCCTTTAGAATTTTGAAAACTATGTTACTCGGACTCGCCAAAAATTGTGGCATACCCATGTCAACACGAGTCGACACGGGTACGGGTGTGAAATATGAGTCGGACATGGTCCTGAATTTTTGGACCCTTTGACTGATGATGAACAGATTCAGAAGAAGAAAAAGACTGTTTCACCGATGGCATGAGAGGCGGTGATGAGAAGGATTGAAGGAGAATGATTTAGGGGAGAATTCTAGCTAGTAGAGAAGGTAAGAGGTGGACTCCTTGAGAAAGATATAGTAATATAGAAAGGAATCTGTATGCAAAATAAGAGGAAGAGATGAGGGAAGGAAGTGGCGGCTGATCTTATCAAAACTACCCATAATTTTATCAAAAACAGAACTATCCCTAATCTTATTTGTTCAAAACTATCCCTATACTTATATACCTATAAGCTGGATCCCCGTACCCGTATCCGACACTTTTTTGAGATCCCCGTATCTTAATTTGAAGACATTGACAAACCCGACACTTAGACCCGCACCCACACCCGACACCCCTACCCGAGTCCGAGTAACATAGTTTGCCCACGCTTACTTTTCATATGACAACATTAACTCTTCTTGGGAAAATTTGGACCCTTCTTCATAAATTGCGAAAATCTGAACACTTTACAAGTTTGAATAATTATTATTTTGCTAAAAAATTTATAATTTATTTAAAACGGTCCAAATTATCGTTGATTTCATATGTCAACCAGTAAGAGGGACCAAAAATGCTAAAATGTAAAAGAAGAAGGACCAAAAGTGAAAGTTTATATATAAGAGAAGTGTAACGGGGAAAAGGAAAACTGTCTGGTACAAAATTATAAAGGGATTCACCCCCAAATTCTTTTTCATAAACTGCTTGACCGATACAAAAAGTCACATGCCGCAAATAACAGCAAACAGAAAGGAAGTCAATTCAATTCCATCCCTAATAAAACAGAAAATTCAACATCGGCAAATGGCAATATTTACATACAAACTTTTTGCTGTAAGCTGAGATGTACAATTTCATGGGCACAGTTGGATGGTCGAACATGCTCATGCTCCATATGTACAAAGATCTTCGAAATTCCTGTCCATAGTCATGACTCATGTGGAATAGACAGAAGCTCCAAGTCTCCAACTAAACTAACCCTATCCTATTTGTTGGATTGAGCATCACAGACAAAACTTCGTAATCATATAATGTACAAGAAGAACGACCTCTCCTCGGTTAAAATTAAAACTTGATGACCTGTTTGGGCTGACTTCCGAGCTTTCCAAGTGCCCTGTCTAGGGCTGTTTGGAAATTGTCAAACGGAACAAGCTCCATACTGCAAAAAAATATAACAGGTGAAAACATTGTCAACAAGTGCGGTAACAAGGAGGTTCAAGGGAGAGAGTGTATACTCGTATGTCAATTTCCCCTCTCGCGTTAGGGCCAAAAGGAAATCAATCATGATTCTGCACTCCTTTGCTTTGTCTGAACTCAACCATTTCTGTAACCAGAACCCCCGCAAAGAAAGGTCCTGGGAGCACAGCATTCAAAAAACAGATTACAAAGGAAGCATCAGAAAATTGTTGATCCTATACAAATTTCCAAGTTTCATATCATACAGAAATGTTCCTTGTCCTAAATCAGTCACTTAACATTTCTATGTGATCTCACAGTCGGCCTCTTCATGAATAGGATTCTCTCTAGCTCAAGTGAATGGCTAGAGAAATCAAAGCTTTGGGCAGGAAACAAATATAGTCCAAGTTTCTTTCACGAGGGCATGTGCTAAACCTTTCTCTATGACCAATATTGGTACTCGCCAGTCATGCCCAAGTCTCAAAAATCTTTAGCCAAGGCCATTAAAATATTCGGCAAGACAAGGACTGCATCTTCTCTTATAAAACAAAACTCCACCCAATTTCCTAACTTGACCTATTTACAAGGATGATAAAGCATTGGGGGACAGCAAAATTTTCAAAGCCCACCTTAAATATGAAAGATGCAGTTGATACAGTAATTGGTTTCTTTGACATTCCACCATATGTGACCATAGTCCCACCCTTCCTGAAACAGGAAACCGGCATCAATTCTACAGTAAAGAAACCTAACATCAACAGAAGATCAATTCAAACTCACCTCAAAAACTTGAGAACCAGCGAAGCAGCATTTCCACCGACACAGTTGAATCCCAAAATAGGTTCAGGCAAATTGACCTAGAGCAGTTATCAATTTTTATAATGCTTCAGCCAATTTTCTTTTCTTTTAACAGGCAATGCATTAAAAAAAGGCATGGGTAGTGGGAAAAAGGGTTTGAAAGAGAATCCACTCAAAGGAAGGGATAGAAAAAGAAATAACCTATTCTGACATCATCTACTAAATTTAGTCCACATACCAGGAGGCCTTTAATGTCTTTTACTTCCAGTTGTTTCTCAGTATACACTTCATCGGCACCAAGTTTCTTGAGTTTTTCTTTTACTTCATCTGATCCAGCCCTGCACAAAGTTATCGAAAGCAGAACAGATAAGTGCCCTCAAAGTGCATATTCTACTAATTGCAAGTTGTATTGCACCTGACAAATATGTACATCACAAAGTTGAGTCAACTCCAACCACCAAATACTAGAAACACAAACTTACTGGGATATCTCTAATGTATAATAGTATTTCAGAAAACTGAAAATAACTAGCCTCATTATGTCCAACATGAGGTTTTAACCTAGCAAGCAGACACCACCTAAATCTCTCAGAAACTTCATTCACTTCATCCAAATACACTTTTCGTTTCCCCATTTTGGAAACCAGTTAGGCACGTACTACCATTAGGAATTGAACATGCCATTCATCCCAAATTCATCTTTCTCATTCACATATATCTTATGATCCAGAATGGACAGTCTTTAAGTCACACTGTTTCAAGTAAATACTAGAAACAATAGCATCTGACAAAGTGAAATGGATCAGGACTCATAATGGTAAAAATACGATGGGTATGCTACCTAATAACAGTGTAAAAACAGTGCTATCAACCATTGTCCACAAAAGATGAAACCAAAAAAATTCCTATTATAAATTTATGAAGCCAAAATGGCAAAATTACAATACCAAGGGTAGAAGAAATAGCGAGTGACAATCTTGGGAGTACCTGTCCCTCATTATATTAATTGTATGGATGCCTCGCTCTCGTGCAAGCTGAATGATGCACTGCCCCACAATGCTGGTGGCTCCATTTTGAACAATTGAATCTCCTATTAGGGTAACCCACTGGTTAGTGATAACAAGCAACACATAATAAGATCATAAGCAAGAAACATTACCTGATTTTAAATCAACAAAATCCTCAAGCATTCTAAGGGCTGTCAAAGGATTGACAGTGATGGTCGCAGCATATTCCATGGGGGTTCTTTTATCAATCTTGTGCCAAACACTTTGCTCCTTCACAGCATATGTCTGCCATGTACCTTAAAACAGAGAATTTTTAGAACAAAAGTAGTTTCAAGACATATTTTAGCAAAAAAGAAGTGAGGGATAAAGCATACCCCTAATGTAAATATTTTACAGTTCATTACAAAGAAGTTAACAACGGAGAAGTTGGCCAAATGCAGTAAGTGATATAATTAAAAATGGAGAATATCAACATGAAGGCTTGGCACACTACAGTAATACTCTAATGCAAATAAACTTTTTCAATATATCTTCAAAATAGCATATACATTCACCCACGTGACCATAAAGGGTTCAAAATATGTAAACTATATGTAATCATCCATCCATCCATCCATTTAGTGGGTTTTGAAAAAATTTCAAGATATTAGCAAGTCAGAAGACGATCTGCAGCATAATCTAGAAGAAAACAAAGAAAGTTTGTGTGTGCTGACACATGAATCCAGCTTCAGGATCAGGGAATTAAGGAAGTGAGGTAAATGACAGTAGTCATTACGCTTAGGGCAACTTCATTGCAAAATCTACCTGAAGAAGGAGGGGATGGGATGACCCAATCACCCGGCGATAGACCCTTTACTCCAGAACCCACAGAATACACCTCTCCGACGCCCTCGTAACCACCCACAGCAGGCACCGGGGGCCTAACTGGATATACACCTGCAAAAACAGGAAGAGAATAATACATTAGTAAAGAATTGCTACTTTAAACACGTTCTTACTTTAATTACTGCCAAAAAACTATATTCCTACTTCCTGGGAGAGTGGCTGCATTTCCGCAAGAGTTCCAACTCAAATTACTTACTGTTAGAATAAACAATTAATTGGAAAGTACAGACTGCAATGAAGACCTTCAATTCGATTTATATCGGAAGGATTGATGGGAGCAGCGAGCATCCTGACGCAAACGTCGTTCTCTTTAATTTCCGCCGGAGGGAGTTCCGCAATTCTTGTAACGGCGTCAGGAGGACCATGCTGATCGTAGACCACCGCCGTGGACCGCGGAGACAAGGCTGCCGCAGCTGAAAAGGCGCGCAGGGAAGCGAACAACGAAGCGCGAGGACGGACGAACCGCGCGGAAGAAGAAGGCAACGACCTAGTTCCATTGATGAGGGCTTTCTGTATCAGTAACTTCACTGTCGCCATTATTACCACCTAGGTAGGGCTTTTTTTCACCATCAATTTTCCGGCGATCGGGACCGGGAAAGGAGACCAATCGATCAGTTCCCAAATAAATTGCCGCCACACTACGAACTAAGGATGTTCCCAAAAATAAAAATAATAAAAGAAAAATGCTTATTGCACATATTATGTGCAGAAAAATATGCACATAAAGTAATTTATGTTAGCCAATCAAATATTATTTTATAAAAATATTCTTATTGTATTATACTTGTTTATTTTCTCCTGTCTTGTCTTCCTCCCTCCTCTCTCATCTCTCTTACAATCAATTTTTCTCAAAATCTCCTCTACCATTATTTGTTTTACAACTTATTAGTTTCCTTCTTCCTACACTAAATAAACAAGTTTTTCGTTTCAGCTTTGACTTTCTCTAATATTTTTTTTAGCTTTAGAAATTGCATATATGAAACCCATTTCACTACAAAAGAATCATCTAATTTTTTCTCTTAATTTTGGATTCTAATTTATTCATTTTTCTCATAATAATAATAATAATAATAATAATAATAATAATAATAATTTTATTATGAAAAAATGGGTTTGGCAAAAAAATTTAATGATAAATTTTAATGGGAAAAATATAAAGGTTAAGTTCTCTTTTGTGTTTGGCGAAAAAGAAAGTAAGAAAAAAATTAAAATTATTATTATTTTAAAAAATTGAATAAATAAGAATACTAAACATTAAGTTTAATGGGTTTTAAAATGCTTAATAGTGAAAATGATAGGGTAATTTTTTTTTTAAAAGAGTTGTCAGAAATAAAAATACCAAAATTAAATTAGTTAAAAGAAAAATATTTAAGAAAAAGGAAAAACAGAAAAAGAAAAAAGAATGGGTAAAGAGAGGAGAGAGGAGAGAGAAGAGAGGAGAAAGCAAAATGCTATAATATAATAAAGATATTTTTGTAAAATAATATTTAAGTGACCACATAAAGCACTTTATGTATGCACATAATATGTGCATTTAACAGCATCCATAATAAAAATCCTGATCCAACGGATCCTGGGTCGGTTTTTTTTCTTTTCTTTTTTTTTTTTAATTTCCCCCTCCTCTTCTTCTGTCTTTTTTTTTTTTTGTTGCCAAAATTTAGTAAAATAGTCATATAAGCCCCTTCAAATTTTCTCTGAATTACTAAATGTGCCCATAATTTAGTAAAATTATCAAACAAATTTCATAATTTGGTGAAATTATTAAACGGACCCCTACCCAAATAATTATAAAACAATTAAGATCTTCTTATTCTGAAATGAATAAATTTTGTGGGAATGGAGGCATCATATCTGGAAATAGATATATAATTTATTAAATAAATTTTAAATTATCTTTTAGAAGATTTATTAATTTAAATAATCATATTTTTATATGAACCAGATATACAATTTTAATCACACAAATTACTTATCAATTTCTTTATTCCAACGAACGTTTGAATGACTATTTTACTAGTCTGCCTCATAGTTTGCAAAATCGTGATCCTACGTGGGATCGATTTTGGTGCAGGATCGGTATCATAAGGATCGAATAGTACGATCGTAACATCTTACACGAAATGTGCAAATGTAAAATTACTGATAAATTATAAAAATTACTCTTATTTAAGTCGTTTTAGTAAATTTTTATGGTATTGGATAGAATCGAAAGTATGATCGATTTGGTATTTTGAGATCGTACCTACGATACATATCGCGATACTGCAAACTATGGTCAGCCTTCAATTATTTAAGATAAAAACATTTCTATTGGGCTGCTGACTGATTCATTTATACATGGGCTTTCTTTGGGCCGTAATGGTTGTTTATGACATCCAATCCAATTGCTTGATTAAAATTTCTTCTCTTCATAAGCTTTCACTTCCACATCTCTCTGGACTTGTTTTCATGTTCTTTTTCTTGAATATTGAATTGAATCATTGAAGAACCAAGCACCTTTCGTTTTTCTAAATTCCGGTGGATCCGACGGATGCGGCCGGCAGTGTGGTGGTTGTCTGCTGCTAGGGGAGGGGGCATGGGGGAAAAGGTATGAAGTTGTAAAAGTATTATCTCTTCATTGTTCCGCGTTTATTTCTTTTCTTTTTTTTTAAACAAAAATAAAGTTGTGTTAGTGGTATCGAAAATTGTCCAACAATGACTGAACAACCAAAGACCTTATTTATATAGCATTAGAGGTATAATTAAAATTTTGACTTGAATTGTTTTTAAAACTATGAGAAGATATAGACTAAATTTAAAACAATTCTTGGAGGTTGGTCTAAATTACTATTAAACATCATTTTAAGTTTATAACAATACTTTGAAATTTCTTAAAACATACCCAAACCATCATCATCCCTCCTAAATGTGCATAAAAATATGTCTAAACAATTTTGTTTCGTAATTTTTTAACCTCATTGGTATTTGGTCATTTATACAAAAATATGTGAGTTTTTGTAAATTATCCAAAGATATATTTGAAATATAAAAATTATATTAAAAGTGATGAAAACTAATTGTAGAGTAGAATTAATAATTCATATCTTGTTTTGAACTAAGATATCCGGAATCGCACGTTTGAAATCACGTGAATGATAATATTATAATTGGTTAAATAATTTCAGGGAAAAAAATTTACGAAGATATTACGCACAAATAAACATTAGAATGATAATTTAATTACAATTTTATCATTTCATGAAGTTTCTCAAATAATTAAAAGAAATGGGTTCTCTCTTAAATCTAGATAGGAAATATATACCATTCATTTTCATGTGTCAAAAGCATCCCGTACTGAACAAAAACAAATATATAAATTTCTAAATACGATGACGTGGGCGGGGCCCGGTCATTGTGGTTGAGCAACTTATCCTATTAAAATATATTGATTAAAATGATTGGCATACGCTGCTAATGCGTACGTACACGTGTACACTTATTTGTCACCGTATTACTGCATTTAGTGCCTAAATTTTGTCGTTAATATAATCCCACTAATTAATTAATTCGTTTAATACAAACACTTAAATAATTGAGAGTATCTGTAAAATGGTTTAAGTCTAATCAAATCTCATTAGTCCTAATCTACCATTAATTTTGTTTGCGTCATAAAAACAGATGGCGTCGAGTTGCAAGTTTTGCGTGGACAAAGATACATCAAACGCTTTTGGCTTTTTTGGCTTGAAGAAAGAAGGTACGTATACTAATAATGCTTCCAAAAAATAGTGGTTGGAGTTGAGGTGAAGGATGAATGAGTGAATATAGACAAAGCCAAATTAAATGTGGGATTTTATGGGATCAATCAGTTGTGTTGTGTGATGAACACCTCGAGCTTGAGACGTTGAATTTAAGCTCAGTCACATTTATGCATAAATTGGCAGAATTTTACAGACGGGTGTTCTTCCTTCCCCTCCCAAGTTATACCCCAAATGAAAACGAATATTTTTAAACGATTCAGAAGGGATTTTGTGGTTTCGGATTAAAGGATAAAAAATAATAAGTATTACTCTCTCAGTCACACATAAAAGTTTAATTTATAAAAAAATACAACACACAAAATAATTAATTTGACACTTATTTTGTATATATCATTAATCTCTAAATATGAATTGCTTGTGGATCATTCGTTATCATGTTGGTAAATGACTAAATGTAACACTTTTTTTTTTTAAGATTAAGTGAACAAACTTGATTCCCTCCTCTATATCCTTTTTCGTTTGTTTATTTTTTATTTATTTTTAGTTACATATGTCATTATCCTTGAATTAATAGTGGATTGCTATAAATCAGTATTTAAATCATTGGTTATTTGCCTTGGTGGTCCAAAAAAACCGTGATCTGGAGAAATAGAATTTGACATTCCTCAATAATTATATCAAATTGACAATAGCCTCAATGTCTAATCTAGCTTTATTTTAGTGTTTAGACTTTAGAGGGACCCTAAACTTTTTTTTCTTTTTCTTTACGGTTACATGGTCGTATCTGTTACATTAGAGTTAGGGATTGACAAATTGGCAGACCTATGAATCAAACTCCGACCTTTATTTTATCCATCATACGACACAACCAATTAAACACGGACTCATTCCTATGAACCTTCAATTCATTAATTGACTTTCGCTAGCGGTTTTTCTTTTTTCAAGGAGAAACAAGTGGGAACAAAAACACACCAAGTAAAGCGTAAAGAACAAAACAAGAATGGCAATCTTGTTAACTAGACTAAAATACTTCTTTTCACGAAATTATTCTGTCATTGATAATGACCTATGAAACATTACTAATGCAATTGCATAAGTTATTGTACAAGCCATCATTCATTAAAGAATGATTTTGTGACAGGATTATAGTTTCAACCACGAAAATAATATTTACTTAATTAAAAAAAAAAAAAACAAAGAGCCGTATATCACTCATTTTATGGATGAAAATAGTAGATTAAATTGAGTGACGTTAGTCTCATAGAAATGGACCTCATTAATAACATACAATCTCAAACACAAACGTCAATGCCTATAGTTTGCAATATCGAGATCTACGTGCGATCAATTTGAGTGTAAAATTGGGATCGATAGGATCATATCGTAGAATTGTAAAATATTACACAAAATGTGCATGCATATAATTACTGATAACACTACTACAGAAATGCTGAAAGGAGGCGCCCATCGTACACCCGCCTCCAAAGGTGGCTGGAAATTAAAATGTGGTATTTGGAGGAGGGTTTAGCTTCACCCGCCTCCAAATACATCCCTCACTCGAGACGGGTGAAGGCTAGTAAGCTATTTAGCTTACTGGAGGCGGGTGAAGGCTTCACCCGCAGCGGGTGAAGCCTTCACCTGCCTCCTAATAGATAGCTCAATGGAGGCGGGTGAAGCCAAAACCCGCCTCCAAAGTTTTTTGCAAATTTTCCAATTTCATTATGTGAAAAGGAGGCGGGTGCATTTTTGCAAAATTTTTAATAGTAGTTAAAAAAAAAAATTTTTTTGGATTGTTGAAAATAATTTTAATAATTTGTCGTGATTCTAGTGAGGCGAAAAATTAGTAAGTAATAAAAACTACAATTTTTAGAAGGAAATATAGAAATATATATTTTATTTTAATATGAAATACATAAATATATGTAGCCTAGTTGTAAATTTAATATGAAAGAGTCAAGTGAATCTGAAGGTGCGAGTTCGATTCCTATCAAAGCTATAAAGTGCAAAAAAAAAATTAATTTTTTTTACGGAGGGTTATTGGAGGCGGGTGCAGTTTAATGGTTATTGGAGGCGGGTGCAGTTTAATGGTTATTGGAGGCGGGTGAGTTTTGCACCCGCCTCCAGTAATCCTTATTGGAGGCGGGTGCAGTTTTGCACCCGCCTCCAATAACCCCCTAAGGGGTGGCGGGTGCGGGCCCCTCCAAAGGGAGACGCCCGCAGTGGCAGCATCCGCCTCCAATGCCCCTTAGGACCCGCCTCCTAAGGGGCATTTTGTGGTAGTGTAAATTATAAAATTATTTTTGTTTGAGTCATTTTACTAATTTTTTAAGGATCAAATGGAATCAGAGTTATAATCAATTTGATATTTTATGATCATATAATCATATGATCCTACATTCTGGATCGAGATTTTACAAACTATGCGTCAACCTATTATTTTCTATCCCTAATGACAACCAAATCTTCTAAAATATTGAAACGATTTAAAATGCAACTCGTGGGCTTAAGAAAAAGAAAGCGGGAGAGTTGTGTAAAAACTAAAATGGTGTTCATTCCAGCTCATGTCCAGTCACCGCTGCAATCAGAAGAAGGAAGGCAACTCATTTTTCAAAACAAAAGGTTAGGGGCGAAACCAGAAAAAAATTTGCAAAGGGATTCAACGTATAAATATATATTTTTGACAATTAAATATATACATAAAAAATTTTTAACAATTAAATATACATCGTTAATAAGAGTAGAAAAAGAAGTTGGAGGGATCCGGTGACCATCCCATCCCGGCCCTCCTTGATTCCGCCCTTACCTCCGGTTGACGAAGCAATTCTTTTCACTTTTTTGTTAAATTACGTCCGTCCATCAAAGTTCTGCAGAACTACTCCTATTTTTTTACCTTTTTTTTTAATTTAAATTTTAAGAGTTTACTTTTAGAAAAATGCAACTAATTATTGGACAACACATAAAATAAGTAATTCAACATCATTCATAACGTATGGCTACTTTATTTAGACTTCGCGAGGTTTAAAAATCCCTTTGTTCCATTGGAATGATTCATCTTGATAAGGGTACGATATTACAATTTATTATGACATTACAATTTATTATGAATGTCAATGTACAACACTTATAATAGTTAATTTGATATCATTTGTTCAAATTACGGACCACACATGATTATATTAGTAAGGGCAAAATGTGTAAATTGAAAGTGGGCTCCTCTAATAGTAAAAAAAATATTTTTTCAAAATAAATTATTCTAATGGAGCGAAGGAAGTAACATAGTACCAACATCCACGTTATCTTCTGTAATCGTAAAAGCACCAACCCCTGCCCCTCAAATCCCACTGTGATTTTTTAGATAATAATGGCAAACGCCCCCCTAATATATAGTATATATTTTCTATTACTTTTAAAATGAGATTTATAGTGTGTTTTTAGTGTATTATATTCAAAATGACGTTCTCTTTATCTATGTGTACCAATTTTTTTTTTCATTTATTTGCGACAAATTATACTATCTCTATTCCACGTAAAGAATCTTATTTCAATTGTGATTTGAGATGGAGGCATTTTACATAGGTCAGAACAAGCTACACCTACAAAGTAACAAAGACGTTTAGTATAAACAACTATAAACCTCACTTGGGGTACTTTTGAAGGCATAGTTGTAGTTATGATTGTGGTCATTTTCCTATGGATAAATCTCCTTTATATATCAATTCAAAAACAATCTAAAACTCTCGTTAATGCGGGTCGGGTTTTAGGATCGGCCCCTTTTCTGGGGCGGATTTTAAAACTAGACATTCAAAAGGTTTAGTCAGTATCGAATTAAACTCGGGTTTGACCAAGTATTAAATATTTAAAAAAAAAAAGAAAAGATTAAAAGTATATTTTAACCTCAAAAGTTTTACTGAAAAAGTCTTTAATTTTTCCTTTCGGCCAGATACCTTTTTATAACTTATTCTTACTGAATTGTCATTTACTTTTTTAGCTTTAAAGTTTATTTGAATGAATAATAAAAGTTTTAGATATTACACTTACTTTTTGGGCCATAACTTTCCTTTTATACCATATTATTAACTTATTTATGATTAACTTATTTATGATGTTATTCGAGTCGACTCTTATCTTTTATCTCGTAACCAATATTCTTATTTATTATTTTATTCATATCTGAAAACATTAGTTTTTATCACTAAATTTATGCATCCTATTTACCGGAAGGGGCATGTTAATTGCAGGACCCATTTTATTAAACGTATGACACTTTTTAAAATTTTAAGTGGTAAAAAGATAAATATACCCTTCATAGTTTCTAACTTTTTAAAAAAAATTTACTCAACTTTTTAACTCAGGGAAAATCGCCGTCCTGTGGCGATTTTTTTAGGGACCGCCTTTTTTTTCAAGTTTTCCGGGTCATTCGTCGGAAAATCGTTTTTCCGGCGAACGACCACTGAATTTACCCTAAAATTATCACTACGCAGCCGGAAAACGCGTCATAAATACTAATACATCCCTAAACACAGCCGGAAAACGCGTCATAAACACTAATAAAAATACGTCATAAATACTAATAATTCAATTTTACTGCATAAAGGTAGAAGAGAATGAGGGGCAAAAATATAAATTCACATCTAAAATTTTTTTTAAAAGTGTCATACATTTAGTAAACGGTGTCCTGCAAATAACAATTTCCTACCGGAAATGACCTGGCGTTGTGCAATTGGAATTTTGAGAATCGTGGATAGACTGGCGATAAAGTTTCTAAATCGCTGCTATTTTAAGGCACTAAATATTCAACAACTAATATGAGGGAAAAATAAAAAAAAATAAAACAACGAACAATTTCTCTATAATCTATGATTCTATGATATTTAAAAGCGGGAGCTCTGACTCTCTGTTTCTCTGTGCGTTCGTTTCAATCGTTTCTCCCTACAACCCTTTCTCCAATTCCCTTCTGTTTTGTGGGTTTTGGAGTTTTTTTTGGAATTCCGTGAAAAAGAGAAAGAAGGAGAGATTTTTCTTATTTAACAAAATACGAAAAAAAGTATAGATTTTTACTAACGCACCGCAGCATACATTGATCGATTTTGTAGTCGGAGGAAGACATGGGGTGCTTTGGATGTAAAGGGGATTCATCATCAACGAAGAAACCCAAGAAGGAAAGAAAGGATTTATCTGATGATACTCATGGGACTCACTACGGAAGAGATGATCGAGGAGAACCCACAAAAGGTTTGAGAATTTTGAGGCCTTTCTGTAACCATTAATGGGTTCTTGGGAAGTTTGAAACCGGTTCAAATTCGGAGCTTTACTTGACGATACTAGTATTTGAAACATTGGGTGTGTTTTGCATGGTTATGTTTTGATGTGGATTGTCGTGATTTTGTTAATTGTTGATGTTGCCTCAATTTTTTTTCTATAGATTTTTCAATTTTCTGGATCAGGGGCTGTGATCAGAGATACATGCTGTGTTTATGTGTTCTTGCGAGTGGTACTACGTGCAGGGAGCGAATCTTTATGTGTGACTGTGTATCTTTCGTGTTTTTTTTTTAATTTTCATTTTTCCCCTTGAAATGGTTTGGATGGCGATTCTTGCTTGTTGTACAGCATGTGGTTTGGGATTATTATCATAAAATTTACTTAATTTTGTCTTTTCTGTGGTTTCTTGGAATGTTTTTAGATATCACTTATCAGTAGTAATCATTGCTACTTTGTTGCTTATTGTAATTGATATTTTGGCTTTTCATACCCATGTGCGTGTTTATTCCTCTTGCCGTTATTTCTCAGTGGGCCTTCTAGCTCACTCGTGTCTTTTGGTTGTGTTATTCACTTATTTGGTGGTTCAGATGCATCCACAGTGGAGCCAAAGAAAGGTGGGAATGAAGAAGACTGCACAGTTATAAATCTATCTGCAGCTGTTGAGGAGGATAATGCCAGAAGGAGAGCTTCTGGTAATGCGGGCGTGAGTGGTTCTACAAAGTGTAGGACATTTGCATTCAGTGAACTGCAGGCCGCATCGGAGAATTTCAGGCGACAGAATTTTCTCGGGGAGGGAGGCTTTGGCAAAGTTTACAAAGGTCGCTTGGAAGATACTGGTGAGGTGAGTTGTTGCATTCATCATTTTCTCTTCTTTTTTTTTTTCTTGGAAAGAAGTTGCGAATTTGAGAAGTTTTATACTGGATGCATTGTTAATTATGCAGATTGTGGCTATAAAGCGACTTGATCCTGATGGATCTCAGGGAACTCAGGAATTTTTTGTGGAAGTGGCTTTCTTAAGCTGTGCTAAGCACCCTAATCTCGTTGAATTAATTGGTTGTTGCTTTGAGGGGTTTCATAGGATGTTAGTCTATGAATTTATGCCACTGGGATCTTTGGATATCCATTTACATGGTATGTTTTCTACAGTAAAAGTTCTTTAGTCATTTCCTTCCTCTGTTCTGAAGTGATTGGTTTTATATCACGCTGAGTTTAGCCTTCTGCTGGATTCATTTTCTTCTGGCCTACTTATTGAACTTCCCAATCTTGTTATCCTCCTTTATGTTTAGTTGATTTAATGTATCATTTTAGGTCGAATAGCGAGTCGTGAACAACTTGATTGGAGCACTAGAATGAAGATAGCAGCTGGTGCAGCCAGAGGCTTAGAGTACTTGCATCACAGAATGAATCCTCCAGTTGTCTATCGTGATTTGAAATGCTCTAACATTCTGCTTGGAGAGGGTTATCATGCCAAACTATCTGATTTTGGTTTGGCCCGAACGGGTCCTCATGGAGATAAAACTCATGTTTCCACCAGAGTGATGGGCACATATGGTTATTGCGCCCCAGAATATGCATTAACTGGTCAACTGACATTGAAATCTGATATTTATAGCTTTGGTGTTGTTCTTTTGGAGATCGTTACTGGCAGGAAAGCAATTGATGAATTTAGATTTCAAGAAGAACGAAATTTGGTTTCATGGGTAATTTAGTTTTATCGCTTTCTCTTGCTTGCTTATTGTTACTTCTGTAGATCACACATAAGATTGCTTTGGCTCTAATTACAAAAGTGCGTGGATCTAAACAAATATCTGCTCATTGGACTTGCATTAAATTGTGAACTTTACAAGAGCTTTATGGTTGAGGTCCATACTTTTGCTACTTGAAATGTGTCTTTGTAATTATTAAATTTTTGTAGGAATGTTAGAAACTATCATCTGCAGCCTGAAATGCTTTCTATTGGATTGTGATATTTTGGCTGCTTAGACCATCCAAAGTTGCTTTCAACATCAGCAATTCTGATTGATAGGAGAATTGGAGCCACATGTTAAGTTCAATTGATCCTTTCCAACTTGCACTTCTAGTTAGCATCAGTGTTTCCACTTGTTTCTTTTCTTTGGCCTTCCTTATTTTCTCCTAGACATAGGGATTAAATGTATGATTGAGTGCTGGTATCTCATGGTTTTAGCTTATTAAGCCAAACCAGGTTTAAGTTGTCCATTTAATCACTAGTTCATCTTCTGAAATAGAGATTGTTTTGGCTTCTCCCTATAACAGTATTATCCATGAACCCGAAAGAGTCCCCGGGAAAATCTGTGAGTCAACATACCCTCTTGCTTGTAATACTTAAAGCACGTGCCTTTTATTTTTGGACCTATGACATGTAGGAAAGGAACAAATGTACCAGTTTCTCAGCCAAGATCTTGGGTTGGTAGATGTTTTTTTTTTTTCATCTGTGAATCATCATAGCTCGTCAAGAACCTTTAAACTATATCAATTTGGATATCCTCCAGTTTTAGTAGAATCTAATAATAACTTTCTTTGTTACAGTCATGCATGAGGAAATTAACTTGTATAATTGCAGAATGCATGTAAGAAGTGCTTCTGTTTTAGTGTTTCTTAAGTTTCTGGCATCCACAACTATGGACATATTTGCCAACGCGTTGTGTCTGTCTGTCTTATCAGCTTTGCTTTTGTCCAATTGGAATTATAATAGGATTCTTTGGTTTCCCTTACTTGAAATTGTATTTAGCTGCTTCAAACTTGGTAAATTCAGGACATTGAGCAATACTTGTCACAAAGTCATAACCATGTGGCTGTGGGGATAATCTTGATACTTTGGCTTAAAGTTTTCTCTGCATGCCCTCTAAGTACTTAGTCCTGTTTTGCTGTATTAACCATTCACTCAGTAGCACGGCGCTGTGGAAATCTTTATTGATCGGTTCAGTCTTACTCTTGAAAGTACTAGTTGATTTGATTAGTCTAACGTTTGCAACTTTCTCTGGTATGTGCAGGCAAAACCCTTGTTGGCAGACCGTAAAAAATGGGTTCAGCTGGTTGATCCAGCATTGGAAGACCGGTACCCGAGTAGAGGGTTCCATCAAGCTCTTTCAGTAGCTACAATGTGTCTCCAGGAAAAAGCTGCCTTACGCCCCGCCATATCTGATGTTGTTTTGGCTTTGGATTACCTGGCCTCCCAAAAGAATACATCTGACAAATGAAGCAGAAACCTCGTCCCAACTTACTTCTGGTGACACTTGTGGTGTTGAACATAAGAAAAACTCTCTGCATGAATTTCCGGATCATCGATGCATCATCGGATATGATAACAGGCTAGTCTGAACTGTGAATATGGTATGCAACATATGTCCTCATTGATACTTTAGCAGGAAAAAAGATGAAAAAGATATGGATACAATTGTAGCATAAAGTACTTTGAGCTCTGGCTTAATGTTGTAGATTTGGACCTCAAAATAGAAGGGTTCATAAATAGTGAAATGAGAGAGCAGTTCTTCCTTTTGGCTGTAAAATGAAAGAGTTTTGGGGTTATTAACTCCACCATAGACGTATAGTAAATTCGTCACTGTTATTTCACACCAGATCCTCTGTATCTGTGTACTTCATGTATTCTTTTACGTGTGATAGAAAATTTGGAACTAGTCTTTTCATCTCTGTGGGAGAAGAAAAAAAAAATTTTAATTATTAATGTAAAATAGTTGATAGAATAATGAAATAGTATTTTTTCATTGGTCTCCTACAAATTATTTAGACATTCTTTTAGTTTCTCACATTAGAAAATAGTTTTTATTTTTAAAACGTTAGACAATTTTATCCTCAAACTTTTTACCTCCCGAGTAAATACACGGAGAGGGTACAGATTCCCGACACATGGGAGTTGTACTCATAATTAACTCACACTTAAAGTAATGACACAATTGAAAAATATTATGATAAATTAGTAATTTTATGTGTTGTATTTGAAATCGATAATAAATTATATATTTTCGAAACATAACTCTTTCATTGCGAAAGAGAAAGTAAAAATATATATATTAAAAGAAAATTTTTTTAAAAAAACTATTTATAAATGTACAATATACTTGGAGAAATAAAATTATAAATAAAAAAGGAGAGGCCTCTGACACGTGCCTAGCTCGTGCGACCTTTCCCGCCAAAACTAACTGTCTCAGCTGAAAAACACACACTCACACAGTGACGCTTATAACTAACACAGATTCCTTCCTCTTTTCTCCTCACGGAAAACACACACTCTTTTTCATAATCTATTGATCTCTCTCACACACACACTCACCTCACGCACGCACTTCTGCCGATGCACAGACTCAAATCTGCAAAAATATCGAGAAGGAGCAGGAGTAGTGGCCATTGTCTTCCTCTCTTTCGTTCCGTTAATGGTGGTGGTGATGGCAAGAGGACTTTCTCGAAGAAATGGGTTCATTTCATCCCCATAATCGTCATATTCTGCTTCTTCATTCTTTGGTTCTTCTCTTATCCGGGTATGATTCAATTAAATCTCCGGCAACCCAGTAATTAAGCGCCGTTCCGTTTTTCTAGTTTCGTTGTCGTACGTACTTGGATTTTCTTCCTCTGTTTCGTAGCGGCTCGAATTTTCTTTTCTGATCTGTTTTGCGGTTCGTGATTATGAGTACTGTTTTCGATTTTTGGTTTCTGGATTGGAATAGCGTATGATGAAACGTTGAAAATGATTGCTTAATCAAATGCGTGAATTTAGTTTTTCTTGTTCATGATACTACGAGGCATGATGGCGAAATTTGTTTGAATATACATGGTCTAGTTTGTAGATTTGCATCAGAGCTTGCTAGAAAAGTCTCTTTTGTAACTTTATTGGGCATTGATTTCTGTGTTATAATCATCAACATGTCTTGTTTTCTTGGTTCAATTCAAGTGTCCCTGTTTCTGATTACTGAATTCATAATGGGGGCTTTGAATAGGAAACAGATTTAGAATATTTTCATGACCTTATATTTAGCTCCAGTTAGAAATGCAATTGTAGCTTGGATGATTGGATCAGCAGAAATGTTGGTTGAGAATGTTACAATTTTAGTTTAGTCTTGAAGTGAAAGAAAGAAACAAACAGATGTATATGAGAATTGCAACATTGTTTCATGTTTTCTGATCTGAGAATCATTGTTCAGTGGACTTGGAGGTCAAGGATGGGAGAATCACAGAAATCCCTAAGCTGGAGAAACCTGTTTCCCTGAGCGAAACTCACGTTGACATGGCCTTCTTGACTGCAGCTTCTCCACCTCATGCCTCAATCCCACACATGCTTACAGAGGAGGAGAATCAAAGTGCAGCAGAGCCAGCAAGTGGGATTGGAACAGATTAAAAACTTGAAGTTTTCTGCACAAAGCTGTCATCAACAAATGGAGGTTTTATCTTTCCTTTTTCATTTTTCTTCAAAGATTTTGCCATAGGAATCAAGAATTAACACTGTTGTGAGTGAACCCTTCTCTGTGGAGTCAGCTTTAAGTGGTTTTTCTTTTCTGTTTTCTGGATATAACATATAGTAATCAAGAAATATTATTATGCTATATTGAATCTATTCTAGCCTAATAGTCTTCTAATTGCTTGAGTTTCGCTTGAATGTTTTCTGTGCAAAGTTTCTTCAGTTAGAACCGGAAATTGCACGTTGGAGCTTCTGTAAATTTGTTACTCCATTTCTGGTAGAAGGAAGGAAGAATGAGTTCTTTGATTGGCCTTCTTCCATTAATGCTACAATTCGGTTACTTCACCTGCTCTGCAATTTCCCACCCAGATATACATGTTCGTTTTCCGTCTTGATGGCAAAATTCTGCAGCAGTCTTTTCTTGGTGACTGCATGAGCAAAGGAGTATAATTACTAGTACCAGAAAAATAGTCGGGTTTCTAATACTGAAAATAGTAAATGACACTATTGATCTCTTAATTCGTCCTTCCATTCTGTTTGGTCCCTTAATTTCGTTTTTCTGGTTTGAAATAGTCCTTTGTTCAAAATTAGACCTAACTTGATAAAATCAGGCAGTAAAATTCCAGATTTGGTCTAATTTTGATAAAAGACGAATTCAAACTTTAAAAATGAAGTGAGCGGATTAAAATGAACTTTTATCAAGTTAAGTGACCAACATGCAAGTTACGGCACTTGAAATCCTCTGTATCGGAAGTAAAATGTGTTATCTCATATTCAGGAGATGTACGTAAAACCTAGAATTTTTCCCTTAAATGTGAGATGACACATTGTACCCTCTTAGATATCTAAACTCGAATTAAGTTAAGGGATGACCAACATTGTGGTATTCAAGTTAAGGGACCAATAGTGTCGTATTCCTAATTGTGTTGAAAATATTCCGAAAATGGAAAGGAACAAAAAAATGCAAAAAAGGGAGTGCAGTAGTACCTTTTGCCAACGGCTGCTGTCCGGCCTTTTCAAGACAATAATGGAGTTAATCGTTTCAGGCGAATCCATTTTCCACCGGCAATAAGGATAGGCCTCCCTCCGGCGAGAGTAGATCCCGACGATTTGCCTCCTCTTCTTATCATACCTAGTCGAGCTCAAGTAGTACAAAAACGGCTTCTGGCATGGGTGCTTGGCCACGGGCCTCGTGTTGAACGCGTAGGCCGTGTAGTCGGCCTTCTTGTACCAGTTCACAAAGGTTCGTGTCGGCATTTCCAACTCTCGGGGGGAGATGTTCCCCCGGAAGATCTGGACGACGTATCCCCAGGAAACAGAAATGGACCAGTACCTTTTCTTGTCGTAGCAGATGGATTGTTGGATGATGCTGGCGGAGTCCATTTTTACCGATTCGAAGAGTCGCCGGAGGCTTTGAACTCTGTTTAATTCTGGAAATATTGGATCCACTAAATCAAGGTGATGAAGTGAAACCAGTGGAGTCACTGGATGTGCTCCAAGAAGGCCTGCTAGGTTTCCATACACATCTAACTGCAAATGTCTCAAAAGGGGATGCATTTAGTTGTATATCTTTGCATCAACATTTATCATCACTTTTAAGAATCTTATGATCATAAGCATTGTAACGATACTCGTTTCAACTAAGTCATCACAAATTTTTTTTACAGCAAGTGATGTGAATGAATTATTTGAGATTAGTATCCTTACTCGTCTATAAAAAAACAAAAAATTGCATCCGCAACTATTAAACATTTTTATTCGTCGTCCACTAAATTGTTTTTAGTTACTTTTGGCGACTCTACATTAGTAAGTGTGCTTGTACATTTATCATAACTTTTAGATACTCAAAAGTATTGTAAGGATATTCGTTCCAACTAATTTATCACTTTTAACAACAAGTGATATTAATGAATTAGTTGAATATTCATCTAAAAAAGGACAAGAAATTGCAGTCCGCAACTAAACATTTTTATCTACCAACAATTCACTCGTTAAATTGTTTTTAGCTCACTTTTGACGACTCTAATTTGAAATTGGGTACATGTGCCAATTTTGTTAAGTGTAAGTGGAAGCTTAATAGGTGTATTTGTACGTTTTTGCCCCCTCGATCTAAAGGATTGCTACTTTAATGATTATAATGACCCCATCACATTTCAATTGTTGAAAGCCCAAAAGAAAATAATTTATGATAAAGTAAGCAAAATCCTAGTTTAAAAAAAAAAAAAAAATCCCATAATTACCTGATGAAATCCTTGTTCTTTGGTGAGCGGAACGCCGAGCTCCGCCATGCAAGCCTGAATCCGATCATCGCTGCCGTACAATCCGGGATATCTATGGATGCACTTATCCTGCATCTTCTCCAATTCCAGGGCCAACGGGTAGCTTATCGCGAATCCGCCGCCGCCGTACGCCATGTTATACGAGAAGAAAATGTTCTGAATGTGACTCTCCGACGAACTCCCGATGTAATAAAACTGATTATGATCATACTTCGAAAGAACCTTGAGCACATTCTCCACCACGAAAACGGTGTCGTCGTCCCCCATCACGAACCACCGCACGTCCTCCATCCCCAGCCTCAGGGTCTCCGAAACCGCCCTGGAAATCCTCAGCGCCGACCTCGTACCCTGCCGGTTCGTGTACTCGAACTCGGAAGTGTTCCCGGAGATCCTGATCTGCGGCAGCTCCTCGGCTTCCCACTGGTGGGTGCTCACCGGTTTATCCAGCCAAACAACCCCTCTCGTCACCCCCGGCTGCCACCACACTTTTATATATTCCTTCCTCTTGACCCACAAATTCCAGGAGGCGGCGATGCAGAAAACAATCTGATTCAGCTCCGTATCGTCCCGAAAAACTCCCCGGGCCGCCGGCGGCGAGATGGGTCGCGAAGTTAATTGCTCGGAAACCGAGGCTAAAGAAACATTATTATAAACAACACTATTATTACTGCTATTACTACTACTAAGTAAAGGGGTTTCTTCCATGAGACTCTGTTTCGCCGAGATTTTATCGGAGATCGACGGGAAGGCGCATTCCTGCTGATTCCGGCGATTGAAGATGATGTTGGAGGAATACAGAATGTAAACGGTTAAAACGACGATGAAAAACCAAGTGATGAAACTGCGGAGGCTGCTCTGGCCTACTGGGGAGCGTTTGGCAGAGTTCATTTTTTTTTGGAGCTCTGTTTTTTTGTGGCGTTGGAGACGAACATGGCCTTCAGAACAGAACAGAAACCAGCAAAAGCAAAAAGTGATCGATCGGGGAATGGGAATGAATGGTTGGATTGAGATTTGAGAGATGTTCGGATCTGAGTTTTTGTTCCATTTTGAAGGTTTGTTAGAGGGAGGGAACGAATTTGAAGCCGGGTATGGCTCTTCTTTTTAGTTACAATGTTTTGTTTTGTCTCGATGACGGGGACGATGAAGATGATCTTTGTCGAAAAGTTCCAAAGTTTTTGATTTTACAAACGTTAAAGTGATCATTGAGTTTTTTTTTTTTTTTTTTCTTTTTGGGTTAGTCTTTGGGTCCAATGTTTTTTATGCCTTAAAGCCCGTGACCAAGCCCATGAAACTAGGCCTTTTTCTCAACCATGTCAAGCCCAACAATGTGTGTTTGTGTCATGCGTATCAAAATGTAATTTCCCTGTTGGTCGGTCAGGGGGGTTTTTGTTATTTAATCAAACTATGAGAGTGATTTTATAATTATCCAAACCTCAGGGGGAAAATTGTAACTAGCTCGCTGATCAATGGGTGTTTTTATTATTTAATCAAACTAAGAGGGCGCTTTTGTAATTTAGCCAAACTTCAGGGTGCAAAATGTAATTCACCCTATTTTTAATTAGCATTATTAAAACGGTATTGTTAGAGTCATTAGACAAGTTATATTATATATATATATATATATATATATATATCGTGTAATAGTTGCTAGAAAAGGTATGTAAAAGTTTATTTTGATTTTCTCATCTATACAATTTTTTCTACATCTCTTCCCAATTCTCCCCTCGTCTCATATTCTCTGCTGTTATTTTCTCATATTTTTCTGCAAATTACTACCTTGTAATTTGCCTTAGAGTTTGGACTATTCAATTTTTGAGAATTAATTCTCGGAAGCGTAACAGTTTGGCAAAACATGTTTTGGGTACCAAATTAGTGACTTTGATTAATAAGAGATTTAGGTTTTAATTACTTTCTAACTCATGTATTCATGAGATATAGTTTGTATTTTGTCTCCTTTTTTTTTTTTTTTTTCTTTTTTCTAAATGAATATTTTGCGACTTGGTTGTCACGATTCTCTTGATAAAATATGGTTGACATCAACAAAAATGAGAACAAAAATTTTTTTTTTTTTTTTACAGACAAATAGTAAAAATTTAACAAGCTAAACATGCATATGAAATTTTAAAAGGTGAAAGTTGAACAAATTATCTTATTGTAATAATGACTTTTGGTAGGGTAGTTTTATCTACGAATATACGCACTTCAATTGTATTTTTTCGAAAAAATACTTCATTCTCATTAAGAGTCATAATTTATTACATTGAAAACAGGGGCTATGAGGAGAGAAATAACGAAGTGGGAAATCTCCTGCGAAGTCCTATCAATTTTACACTATAAATATGCAAAACTAACAGAAGTAGGAATCGAAAGCTTTTTCTATTGAAAGAGGAAGGAAACATGCCAAATTCTTAAGAGTGGCCTAACTAAAACTAATCTAATAATGTCTCCTTTAGTCGACAAACTTTGACAAATGGGCAAAGCTTGATGCATCAACTTTGCTAAACATGTCTAATTTACATGTACCAAATACTATGTTTTGCTGTCTAAATATTTGGGAGAAACAATGACCGGAAGCCACAATAAGTAATGTGAACTTTTAAACAAATACACCATTTGTCTTATATAAAGAGACATGTTTCGACTTTATAATTCAAAAGCATTTACACTACTATACTATTTGAATGGAACATGGGAAGTACTTGTTAGGATGTTAGAGGCCTTTGATCGAGAGTAGTGTATTGATGTGCGATGTTATAAGTCTTTAATGACGGTGTGCTAGTTTCTAATAGTGAATAGTGTTGCCTACAGTGAGTTGTATTAACTATCCAAATGTGTAATATTAAATTCCTTTGTGAATTATATTATAAATAAAAAAATTTTAAAAAATTGTTGAGATTATAAGTGGTACTCAATGAGAAAATGCATTGCAAATTCTTTTTGTTTAGTTTTAAAAAAGGTAAATTATATCCTAGTCCATGTGGTTCGGCCCAAACTACAATTTTGTCCTTAAGGTTTTAGTAAATTATATCTCAATCAATGTACATTAATTGAATTATTACTTAGAGGTAAAATGTTACTTTTCTATAACGTTTTATGGATTAAAATGTACCTTAAAGATAGCATTCCGGTCTTAATAGATATCGAAATATAATTTGATGAAAATTTAAGGACCAAGATGTATTTTATGGCAAATCTCAGGGATCAAAATGTAATTTTCCTAAAAAATATACAAAATAAGTGGTATTCAATCGAGGAAAATGATTTGAGAATGAAATTGCAAAATAAAATTGTTAAGTGAATGATGTGATATATGTCAAAAGACAAGAGTATCCCTAGTAATAGTGAAATAATAATAAGATATTAATAGTGATTTTATCTTTTAAATTTTAATAGTGTCACGTAGCTCGCTCTTTAATTTATATCATCATTCTTCAACATAATAAAGGAAAACTATTTGGAAAAGTAATATGCATATATATATATATATATATATAGATATATATATATATATATATTTGTTGGAGGAAGAAAATGAACAATAACTTTTACGTTCTTGTTATTTAGGCAAAATTACCTCTATAAAATTGCATATGAGAGGCACATGCTCCCTATTCCGTTAAAACTAACGGTCAAAATCGCAAATATGACATTTTTGGCACGTTTTAAAAAAATACGGTAACATTTTTAGGAAATAAAAAAAAATTAGTTACCAAAACGGATATTGTAGGAAAGTAAGGTGACATTTTGCGCAATTCACTCTAATATATATTTATATATATATATATATATTTTAACACATGTCACGTTATTTTTTTTCTAAACTAAAAAAATTAGAAGATTTTCATTGTCAATACATAATTAAGATGAAAGAATACTTTTTTTGGGTGGGTTTTGGTTTTTATCAGCTTATCACATTTCGAAAAAGAAAAAAGAAGAAGAAAATGGTTGGATAGAAATGGGCCCAACGGAACCCCAAAAAGTGGGGGTGGTTGAAGGTAGATTGGGCTGTTGCTATAATGGACCACTTTAAATTCAGTTCTATCTACATTGTGGGGCCCGAAAATATATAGATGGATTTGGGCCAACCTGATGTGACTGTCATGCCAGGGGAGTGAGGTAGAACTCACCCTCAAAAGCTAGCTCAAGAGGAGAGGGAACCAGCTCCCCCTTTAAACCCAACACCGGCAGCATACACTACCAATGTGGGAAATGACACCCAAGCCTGACACCACCACGCTTCCGGACCGCCGTCCACGGCGTCCATTTCGGATCGCAGTGGGAATCGAACTCCACTACGGCATGGGAAGGGTGGGGCTCTGGCTCTGATACCATTAGTCATGCCAGGGGAGTGAGGTAGAACTCACCCTCAAAAGCTAGCTCAAGAGGAGAGGGAACCAGCTCCCCCTTTAAACCCAACACCGGCAGCATACACTACCAATGTGGGAAATGACACCCAAGCCTGACAGTGACTTCCCTCACAGCCCACAGCAGATAGATAAGAAGCAGTCCACGTGCCCTGGGTCCTACCGCACCTTCGGTTTCTGTAAAGCTGAAACCGGAACCTTAAAAAAAAAACAAAAAACCTTTTTACTACGATAATTACGTGGGATACATAATTTATTTATACTTTAAGTGATAGGATTTAGTGTGTCTGGTTTGCCATTCGGTCCAATTACTAGATTTACGATCTAGCCCAAATTGATCCATCGTCGGAAGATTTTTTATACCCAAACAAAAGGTAGAGACGAACGCAAAAAACCAGTTGCAGTGGACAATCATGCTTCGCGTTGCCAAGTGACATGAAGGATCATCGATACGAGCGATGTACTCTTATTTTTATAAAATGGTAAACTCATAATCTTTTATTGAATTTCTCTCTAGCATCTCTAAATTATCTTTATGCCTAAATACTAATTTAGGCGTTGGGGCTTTAATTGGGGGCAACCTCCGATTGTACAGGTATCAAGATGACGAACTAGAGTAAGTCGGACACGAATACCCTCACCGGCAAACTACATTTCATCATTTGGGGCCTTCTGTGGAGAATTATTTGTTATATTTGTTGTACATAAAAAAAATGTATAAAAGTTATACATTTTTTAAATAAAATAAAAATTACTTTTTACTAACCAAACAATTGAATAAACTATTAAAAGAACTGGTTGGGAACCTGGGGTACTGCAAAAAGAATCATTCTATGAAAAAAAAAATTTTAAACACTACTTTGCTAATTGCTTTTTACAAAATTAATACTTTGATAATAATAAAGAATACTAAAACTGTATCTGACAAATGATTTCTGTTTCAACTTTCATATCCATGAAGGATAACTTGAATTGAAATACTGCAAAAAGAATACTGTATTATTTTACTCAAAGATTCATAACTTGCACCGTGTTCCAATCTGAACCACAAATTTAATTATTTACTATCTCCAAAACAAATCTCTAAAAAAAAATTACGAAATATAAATTTAAAGACCGAGTGATAACTTATGACGCGATAGAATTGAGTCTTGACATGTTAAATGGATCAACATGAATAATAGTAATAGTTAAATAGATTAAGAATGTTGACATACGAATATGCCAAATCAAACACGACCATAATACAATACGAAAAAGTTGTAATATACAGAGTGAAATTTATAGTGAATTCTTACAGCGACTGATATGGAAATCATATAGAAGAATGTTATTGGATACTTTTAAAATTGTAACTTCTAAGTAGCTCTAATCATATTATGCTACATCAATCACCGAATTTTTTCACTCTCCTAATTATTTCATAATACAAAAATATAACATGAAGAACGGATTAGAATTAAAAATTTACATGATAATTAGATACGTAAAATTAAGAAATGTTTGATACGAAAACTCGCTAACCTGAACGTGACACGAAACTCATACCACATCAGATCTAAACCACATGTGAAAATAAGCCAAGAAGCACCACCTCCTGTCCATGTGAAAGACATAGCTAAGTGCATGGGCGTCTTTCTGTAAACGTTAAAACATACCAATTCCCCAAAAACCAATGTGTCTGCCCAACACCACCGAATCCTATCCGATCGAATTATGCTAATGTGCTCCAAAAACTCCTAAATATTAATCGGCCACTGCCACAATCAGAAAAAAAAATTATTACATATATACAACCGTTATATCCGTTTTTTTAGTATTGATCACTCAAAATTAAAATAAATAAATATAATCTTTTATTGTTATTTTTTTTAATCATTTTAATAAAAATTTTACGTTTTTCTAAATAATATAGGTAGCATACCGTCAATTTATGCAACGAGGGCACAATATCAGTTGAGCCAAGTCGTCCTGGCCTGCCGGAAAAGTAAGACTAGCAATGGCCCGTGCAGGTGTCCCATAATATCTCCGGGCCTTCTTTGTTCATCCCACATTGGTATGTTTTTTGTCGTACAACTATTTCCAGTCTGTTAGATATGATCACACTCCCACAAAAATCAACACAAACTGGATCCACATCCACCAGGGCCAGGGGAAGTGTGGGGTAAGTAAAACAGTTCAACATTTTTGTCTAAAGTCCGTAATTTATTGATCAAAAAGTCGAGAGATATAACTATTTATAATTGGAAGCATAATTTTAAATCAAACCATTTTTTAATATTTTTTTTATGAAGACAAAGGAGTATCACTACCACAAACAAAGGGCCTGTTCTTTTTCATCGTTTTGAAAACGATTTTGAAAATAAGTTTTGGAAAATAGTTTTATAATGTAAAAAGTGTATTGAAAATGTAAAAAGTAGATGCTGAATAGTAAAAAGTTGTATTGAAAATGATGAAATATGATTAAAATATATTAAATTTACTGTTGAAACTAAAACTGTTTTAAAAACAGAACAAAAAGAACAGGCCCAAAAGTAACCAGTAGTGATAAAAATTTTGTGATGGTTGTTTGGGGGTGTCATAAATTCTTTCGTAATATCACTAAATTTATTAGAATTACAAGTGTCACAATTTATTACACACACAAAATGTCACAATATAGTAGTATACTTTCTTTCTCCCACTAAAAGAATCAAGTAGTTCAACTCCAAAATGAATATATTCCCTCCGTTTCATTAAAAGAATTCATATTGAGAAATATTTTTTATTCCAATAAAAGAATAAACTTTTATATTTTTTACTAATATAATCATGCGCGGTCTATAATTATTAATTTTCTAATAAAACAGAAGGAATATATAATATTAAATATAATAATACTAATGACACTTTTATTTAGTGACATTATAAACATCATAATATTTACAAGGCAAAGGAGTAAGGGAGTAGGGGTATTGCCATGTGAATTCTAGGTGTATAGGCATGGGAACTCTTCCCTTTACGACAATCATTCTCTCCTCAATTGTTTATTTATTTATTTTCATATTTAAAAACCTGGGATTGATTAATCATCTACATGTATATATGTATCTTCAACTCTCAACTGTACTAGCTACCTTCTTCCCAGTTTAGTAAACCAACCACAACCACAGCCAGGTTCCCCGTGGACAGTGGACACTATCACTATCACACAGTCATTTTCCACTTCAGGTAATTTCTCAATGCTCGTAGTATTACTATATTCTTTCTGTTTCACTAAAAGAGTTCAGCAGCACAACTATTTACGAGTTATAAAGTTCAACTCCAAAATGAACTATTCTAATATAACAGAGATGCCGCTTTCCTTTTCATGAGTTTTGCTTCTCAAAAACTTGATGCTCATCCATCATCGTGTGCGTGTGCATTTCATTTCATGTGACCAATTCTGCTTTCCAGGTGTTTTGAAAAGTTCATCTCAACTCATAATAACCCTTTCCTTTAAGTTTAATTATGATGATCAATACTTTCTATATGCATGGAAAAGTTTGCTAAGAAATGAGGAAACATGTTCCTCTCTTTTTTCTTCGTCCACATATTTGATATTTATATATTTTTTATGTATGGGATTCTCCTCGGTATTCATCTGTTGCGATGAAAACGTCCACTTTCTAGTAGTCAAACAGAAGGAGTACAACCATAAATTTTCGGTTTTTAGTTATGAAAATGGTAACCAAAACGCTGTGACAAATGGTACGAAATGATCCACGAAGAGCGTCGCGTCTGCCTTCATTTCGTGGCCGGAAGTTTAAAGGACGGCGTGTGTGTGTCGTTCTCACGGGCAACAGGGAGGGAGGAGGGGTCTACATGTTGATGTTCTACTTTAATTACTTGATTCATAACCTATATATGGACTATTCGACTCTTTACGTTTCATTAGAAGATTATAATTTATAATACTCATTCCGTTTTAAAATATAAGTTATTTTAACTTTATAATTTTGTTTCAAAGTATAAATTATTTTAACTAATTTTTATATTTATTAATTACTGGTATCTCATCTGACGTGTTTTTAATGATTTATATTGAGACATCTAGAGTATGGAAATTGACGCAGGGGCAGAGCCAAGGGGAGTGGGATGGTTCCCGGACTCCTCCAACTTTTTCTTGCACCGATATTATTAGTGTATACTTTTTTTCTTTTTTTTTAATAATATATTTTAGTGTCAAAAAAAAGTTTATATGTATATTGAACCCCTTCGAAAATTTTAAAACGTAGTTTCTGGATCCTACACTGAATTGAGGATCTAAATTCTTTGATTTTTAGTATACAAAAATATTGAGTTTTGCCAGTACCTCTTCTTGAAGTTGATTTTAGTTGGGTTAAAGTCTGCCAGACTTTTTCGAAACATAGCTGTTTTTGTTGCTTCAATTTTTTTTGTCCTCTTGTTTTTTCATTTTTTTTTAAATTTAATTTATAAATTAATTAATTAACATTGTCCACTTGACGAGACTGACCTTTGGAATGTAAGGCAGTCATGAGTTCATTGAATGGAAGATACAAGGAGAGTCATACATTTGGTAAGAGTCATACATTTGGTAGTTGATCATGATTTTCACATACCACTTTTACCCTTGGCTTCATTATTACTTTGGGAAACTTCTTTTCATCCAACATGACACACTACATTTAGACTATTTAGTGGCCAATCTTAAGTTATTTGTCACATGGAGATGACTCCAAAGTTACAAAAAAATCACTATCAAACACGAAAACAGATCATCTGTCTCATTTCTTCAACAAATGTGTTATTATAATGTTACACGATACGATTGATACATAAATAATGAGATAGATTAGATCCCATCGTTCACGCATTCATATATAGCCTATTTTTTCAGAAGCATTAAAACAAATGTGTTATTATAAAGTTACAAGACACGATTGATACACAAACAGTGAAAGAGATGATCCGAAACTGTGAATCACTTATTCATTCATATATAGAGATACCGGCTACCCAACTTGTTTCCATCTCCTCAGCTCTAACACTCCAAAGCTATTTAGTCCCACCATGCAAGTGTTATCAACATCGATGAAGACAAATCCTACTGTTTAACCACTCAAAGTATCATCCAAAAAAACCCATAAATCCCACAGTTGAAAACAACCCATCAATGCGGGTATGGGTCACCCGGAGATAGCAATATATCTTCGACCCGGTTAATCCAATTTAAGTTCATTTCAATTCAATTCAATTCAATTCGCCAAAATCTTTTCGATCTTTCATGCAGAGATGGAGCCGTCGCCGAACCATGCACAGAGCAATAAGGCGTCGCCGCTGCCCCGGGACTCCCGGGGTTCCCTAGAAGTCTTCAATCCCTCAACCTACTCCGCCCGGAACACCACCAGCCCGGTGTTCCGGTCGCCGGCGTCGTGGCAGAGTTGGGCGGAGCCGCCGCCAACGAAAGGAAACGATCTGCCGGAGCCAGAGGAACCCAATCGACCGCTGAATTCCAAGTCCGGCAGGACAAATGCCGATGAAATCACAACGTGGATGGCTCTCAAGGATCCGAGTCCCAAACCGACGGCAATATCTTCAACTTCGTCAGCGGTGGTGAAAACTATAGGGTCTATTGTTAATAACAACGATCGGGAGCTGGAGGGCCTACTGAAGTCGCCGGCCAAGTCCCCTGTTTCCGGCGAAGTTGGAAACGCCGCTCAAAGGGCTGCTGAGTGGGGCCTGGTGCTGAAGACGGACAGCGAAACGGGCAAACCACAGGGCGTTAAGGTAAGAACTTCCTCGGAGGAGCTTAATAAGTCAACGAGAAGGGATTCAGGTAACTCCGTCCGAAGCTCCGGTGAACTATCCGACGATGGTACCCCACTAATCCCTTCCTTACACTATCAAATGTCATCGAATTATTCAGTTATCAAATTTGATTTTTCAATTGTAATTGCATTAGTAACGCATTTAACCCTATCGAGATTTTAGTTTTTTCGCTGTAAGGTTAACGTTGTACTGATTGTGTAGGCAAGGACAGAGGATTTCCAAGGGTTTCCGAGGATCTAAAAGATGCCTTATCGACATTTCAGCAAACCTTCGTGGTGTCGGATGCTACCAAACCTGATTACCCGATTATGTATGCAAGTGCCGGGTTCTTCAAGATGACCGGGTATACATCTAAGGAAGTCATAGGGAGAAACTGGTAAAAATCCACGGATCATTCACCTTTTATTTTATTTTTGATTAATTAAATTGTTATGGTAAAATTGTAAATATAGTAATTATGGAATGTAACTTTATATTTGTTTTGGGCGGGTCAAGTCGGTTCTTACAAGGGTCGGGTACGGATCCGGAGGACGTGTCGAAGATCAGGGAGTCTTTACAGTCAGGAAATAGTTACTGCGGTAGATTACTGAATTACAAAAAAGATGGGACCCCTTTCTGGAATTTGCTCACCATTGCTCCCATCAAGGATGAAAATGGAAAAGTCCTCAAATTTATCGGGTCAGTCATTTTTACCCTTTAATAAAATTATTTATATGCTATTTTTTGAAACGATGTTATTTTTAATTGTAACGTGCAAGTAGTGAAAGAAACTTTTAACTAGTTGTTATATATTTACTGTTAGGTTCGACGAGGTGAATATTATATTCACTTTTTTTTTCAAATAAGGCAAAAGAATCTTCCATTGAGAGGCTTTCTTTGTAGGACTCCCCTTTAATCTTTTCACTGTTGCTTTATCTCCATGGGTACCTGGAAATGTGCTCATTAATTAGGGAATTTTTCATTGACAAGTACTTAAAGTATGTGACCTCAAGGGAATAATAGAGTGGAACAAATTCTAAAGGCTAAAGCCATTCATACAACCTACCCTGACCAGGTGGGCTTGGTCCCCAAAAGATTTCAAACTTTCTCCTCCGTCATTATTAGCGGTATATTACTTATTAAACGTATGTATTTAACTAGAGAAAAACATATTTTAAGTATTTTTTTTCTTTTCTGATTCCGCCAGTGATCCCGATACCCAACCATCAGTACTAATACTACTAGTGTTGTGTTCTAGAATGCACATATAATGGTCCATTTTAATCTGTCGGTTAGAGTTATAGTGGTCCCTTAATTGGTGAATCTTCAAGGCTCATAAATGACATTTCATGTCATGCCATAGGATGGGAGATGGAGCCCCAAATTCATCCTTGTCACATGCTCCCAACTCCCCTCCCACACATATTTTTGCTCCTTTTCTTGGTTCATAGTAATGGATCGCTTTCTTCCTCGTCAATTTTGCTTTGATTTTTTGAATGATTGAGAATTTGAGATATAGGACGTGTTTAAAAATGTGATTTTGAAAAGAGTTTTTTTTTAATTTAAAAATGTTTTGAAAATGTCAAAAAAAATCTATTAAAAATAATAAAAAATTATTATAATACATAAAAATTATCATAAAAATAAAAAGTAAAATAGAATCGAAAACAATAAAAACGGAGAATTTGCAAGTGCATAAACTGTGCAAGTTGATTGGGCTAATAATAATGGCCTTTTAATTGAGGGAATATGGAAGTAATAATTTTCTGGGCCCAAATGCTGTTTAGTTTGGATTATGTTATTGTCTGTGGACATGGAAGGATGGCCAGCCAATTGGCGATTGCCATTTGGCTAAGGCATTTCCACCTATCAAATCATTTAAAGTTTTTCTTTTTCTTTCTTCAAAAGTTAAAACATCATTTCAAGTATTGAAATATTTATGAGTTATTCACATATAATATTAATTTTGTCCCTCGAGAAATGCATGGTTTTTAGTTTTTATTTTTTAATACTAAAATAAGTGTTAATCTTTTAATTACTATGTCACTTTCTTAATATTGATCTTTAAAATGCTAAATATATGTTTTGTTTTTAATTTCTACGCCACGCATGAATGTAGACAACTCATAGAGACGATATATATATATATATATATTTTTGTATTAAATGTTTATTTTACTTGATTTTCGTCGCAGTAAAATAATATTATCTTACTTAGAATTCCAAATGAAAAAGACGTTTTGTTTTAATAATGAGACAAAGGATGAGAAATATTGGCATTGTTTTGTTTTAATCATGAAAATTAGAGAAAAGTAAACTAATATGAGTAATTTTTGCAGAATGCAAGTGGAAGTAAGCAAGCATACCGAGGGTGCCAGGGAAAAAACGCTCCGCCCTAATGGCCTTCCCGAATCACTAATCCGCTACGATGGTATGTTTTTCATACAAATTAATGAAATTACAACTAGTATAATTTTGCGGGTGTTTGAAAATATCATAACTACAAACAATATTAATAGTAAAATTGAAAATATGTACAAATTCTCAATGAAATATGAAAAAATGACACTTATTTTTTGACAAAATAAACGACACTCATGCAGTAATGTATCATCTGTATTTTTAAATTTCTTTTTTAATATTTGAATTTGATTTTCTGAGGAACAGTTCGACAGAAGGAAATGGCAAGCAGTTCAGTGAACGAGTTGCTGGAGGCAGTAAAGAAACCTCAGCGTCCCAGATCCCTTAGTGAATCCACCAATCGTCCCTTCCTCAGAAAATCGTCGGAAGGGCCCTCCAACGACGGCGCGCAGGAGAAATCCGACCCCAATTCAGTCAATTTCAACTTGAACAGCAAAGCTCCGGCGAGACGACATTCCCATGCCGGCACCAGAACCTCATCAATGGAGCGCATCAACGAACTCCCAGAAACCAAGCCCAAAAAATCCAGACGCCTTTCTCTTATCGGGTACAAAAAAAAAAAAAAACCCCAAATTTCAGTAAATTTAACTTCAAATTAATGGAATTAAATTTAAAATTCTAGAGTTTATACATATTTATAGGATTATGAAGAAAGGGCGGCGGGGAAGTACGGCTGCCGACGACGAGGAGGAATTCGAGGCTAGAGTGACTATGGACGACAACGAGGACGACGACGGAGAATTTGCCGATGCCGATGATGCGAGGCCGGAAAGCCTGGACGATAAAGTGAGGAAGAAGGAGATGAGAAAGGGTATTGATTTGGCGACGACCCTTGAACGTATTGAGAAGAATTTTGTGATTACTGATCCCAGGTTACCTGATAATCCCATTGTACGTAAGACTAGTTAATCTTGATTAAATTTAAGTACGGTGTTTTAGTTTTGTGAAACGTTTCTTATGAATAGTTAATGATTGATTAACGTTCGTGTTAGATTTTCGCATCAGACAGTTTCTTGGAGCTCACTGAGTACAGCCGTGAAGAAATCTTGGGAAGGAACTGCAGGTAAATTTCATTGGTGGAGTTTTTTTATATCGTATGTATGCCTGTGTGCGAGTTATAGTACGTGCGTGTGTTTGCATGTATATATTTATTTTTAGTAAAAAAAAATATATTTCTTATGGTGGTACTTGTGTATGATTACCGGCTTTTGGAGGTACTTGTAGTGAAATGTCTTGTATCTGCATGCGCGTGTGCGTATAATGATTTGTTGCAGTTATAAGTTACATAATATATGCGCATGTTATTGCACGCGTATGCTTATTTCAGTCGGGGAAAAAAAGTAGTGGAAGTAGTATTTTATTGTCCTTTAAAAAAAAGGGGAAAAAAAAACAAAAAAAAAATATTTTTTATATCGTAGAAAAAAGAACACGCCCGGTGGGACTCGAACCCACAATCGTTTGTTTAGAAGTCAAACGCCTTATCCATTAGGCCACGGGCGCTGGTTGATACTTATGCGGGTTTTAAATTATTACTTCTATATGACAAAAGCCCAACTTTCATTTTGTCACTCAAACTATTAAGGCCCATAACTTTTGGGCTATAACAAAAAGATAAATGGGCAAAAGTTAATAATTGCTTGCGTGGGTGTGTGTTTTTTTTTGAAACCAAATAGAGCAAAGTTGCTAATCTAACAGGATGTTAATAAATCATTATGTCATCTAATTTAGCCTATGCAATTGCATTAGTAATGCATCTAAAGCCAAATCTAATTACTGAATGGTTTCTTAATGCGACTGTAATTTTTTCCAATGAATCAGACTTGCTGTACAATTTCCAATAGTGATCAATGAGTGAATTGTGCTAGCAAAGTAGATAATTTGATCATATGATGTTGATGGGATGATGCAGATTCCTTCAAGGTCCTGAAACTGATCCTGCTACTGTGAGGAAGATTAGACATGCAATTGACACCCAAACTGAAGTCACCGTGCAGCTCATTAACTACACTAAGACGGGTACATATGACTCCTCCCCTTCATGCCAAATGCAATCTTCAACTGCAAATTAAAGCTAACTTTTTATGGATTCTCCTTTTTATTCATATTTTTGGCTGTTTTTCTTCATCCTTTAGGCAAGAAGTTCTGGAACTTGTTCCATCTACAACCTATGCGTGACCAAAAGGTGGTTATTGTATAACTTCATTCTTTTCTTGAGTTATTTTACCAAGGCCCTGTTCGTTTTGGGGTTTTAAATATGAAAAGTGTATTGGAAATGATGAAAATTAGTATAATATTCAAAATGTGTTTTTGAAAATATGGAACGAACAGCGACTTACATTTAGCTCAGACATTTGAAGGTGACTTGTCCAAATTTGCATCAACAGGGAGAAGTTCAATATTTCATAGGAGTACAGTTAGATGGGAGTCAGCATGTTGAGCCCCTTCATAATTGCATCCCTGATGAAACAGCAAACCAGGGCGCTAAACTGGTCTTTACTCTGAACCCTTCTTCTTCTTATACTTTATTATAACTCCTTTGCCAATATTATATGGTTTTTAGAGCTTTTGAGTGGTTAAAAAATAAAATAAAAAAAGGTTTCCAAAACTATATTTTAATGTTGGTAAAAATTTCATGATTTAGCTATGGTTTTATAGTTTAATTCTTGATGTTGACGGTTTAGACTTTGCTTGTTGGCCTCATTAACCAGGTGAAAGAAACTGCTGAAAATGTTGGTGAAGCAGTCAAAGAACTTCCGGATGCCAACTCGGTAATATTTGAAAATCGAAAAAAATGTAGTAGAATGTGATGAGGAGTTTTGAATGTTGTATTGTATCATTGGACTCATGATTACATTATATTGGTCAATGTGGTTTCAGAAACCAGAAGATTTGTGGGCAGGCCATTCGAAACCGGTTCATCCAAAACCACACAGAAGAGACTCAGCAGCTTGGAAAGCTATTCAAAAGGTTCCAAAACAATCATATTTTTAAGCAACTGTTTTATCTGTATTCGAATTTTTGAACCTCAGCAGTTAATACACCTTTGGTTCTCTGTTCTGATCTTAATTGCAGATTCTTGATAATGGTGAACCAATAGGCTTGAAACACTTTAGGCCAGTAAAACCTTTGGGATCTGGTGATACAGGAAGGTCTGTATTTGCTTACAAGATCTTATCTCTTAAACTAACTTATAATCGTGGGACTTGCACAGAATCAGTAATCTACTTTCTACCAGGAAATTATAATTCTCTCACTGATTTAAATTATAATTCTATGAATGCAGTGTGCATTTGGTGGAACTTAGTGGCACTGATCAGTTCTTTGCTATGAAAGCGATGGATAAGGGGATGATGCTCAATAGAAACAAGGTTATTGAAATGAATTTGCCTGAAAAGTTTCAGCTCTCTCTTTATATGGTTTCTACAACGATCAGAGCAGTCACCTTTCTGTTTGTTTTGTTGTAGGTTCACAGGGCTTGTGCAGAAAGAGAGATCTTAGACATGTTGGACCACCCTTTCCTTCCTGCCCTCTATGCTTCATTTCAGGTTAGAAAATGTTAATGTTTCCTTAACATTAAACTTGTATCTTCAATTACTTACAATAACTAAGTCCTGCGTAATTTTGGGGTGTCTGAGCTTCACTAATCTACTTTTGCAGACTAAGACTCATATCTGTCTGATAACTGATTACTGCCCCGGGGGCGAACTCTTCATGCTTTTGGATAGACAGCCACTGAAGGTGTTGAAGGAAGATGCTGTAAGGTACAGGAAACATGAAGGTGATCTTAAGAAAATTTCAGCCAACAATACAATGTTGGTTAGAACTTATACAGCTGTTGTATCTTTACAGATTCTATGCTGCAGAAGTAATAGTGGCATTAGAGTATCTTCACTGTCAAGGTAGAGCTGAATTTGCACATCCTGTAATCATCAGAGTTTAATCTGTACAGTGAAGTTATAGTTTTTACATTCAGTTCACTGATAAATATGGAGGTATTTTTTTTTTGGCAGGTATAATATACAGAGATTTGAAGCCTGAAAATGTTCTACTACAGAACAATGGGCATGTAGCTTTGACAGATTTTGATTTATCATGTTTGACATCCTGCAAGCCACAGGTTAATTTGTTTACCTTCTCGCTTCTTATCAATCTTTAGCCATTCAGGTTTTTATCTGTCAAATTTCAATCTTCTGATGTTTCCATTTTACCTTGCTTTGATCAGCTTTTAATTCCAGAGGTAGATGAAAAGAAAAGGCGTCGCAAGAGTCTGCAAGACCCAATATTCCTGGCTGAACCAATGCGAGCCTCAAACTCTTTTGTTGGAACGGAGGAATATATTGCTCCGGTTAGTACTCTCATTGTTCCTTTCATCAAAAACTTGGGATTTCTTGAAGTTTTGAGTTAAAAATTGGACTTCTGAAGGCATTTTCCTTTCGATGTTCAGGAAATCATTTCAGGAGCAGGTCATACTAGTGCAGTTGACTGGTGGGCTCTTGGTAATTCTCACAATTAGTGAATATTGGATCATGTATTCAACTTCAGCTGTTACCTTTATTTGTAGTTACTCATACTTGTTGAAACTATGAGTAGTGAAATTCTAACTCTTATGCCTCATTCGCTGATCGGTTGCTATTTGATCAATAGGGATTCTTCTGTATGAAATGCTCTATGGATACACACCTTTCAGGGGAAAGACAAGGCAAAAGACATTTGCAAATGTCTTGCACAAAGATTTGAAGTTTCCTGGGAGCAAACCGGTGAGTTTGTTCGGGCTGTATTGTTGGATCAAAAGCCTTATGGCATTGTTAAAACAAGCTATTTCGTGTTTGATATTTGTGTAAAACCATGCCTCAATGAATCTACATTCTCAGTGACAATTGTGGTAAAAAAAAAATTTCTTCAATGCAGGTGAGTCTTCAAGCGAAGCAGTTAATGTACCGTTTGTTGCACAGAGATCCCAAAAGCAGGTTGGGATCGCGCGAAGGAGCGGGTGAAATCAAGAAGCATCCATTCTTCAAGGGTGTCAATTGGGCTTTAGTGAGATGCATGGTAATAAAATCAACTGCCTATTTTATATCTTTAGTTCAGTTCCTACATGTGGACTTGGATATTAATGTAAGGTTACTAACTGAAGTTTGTATGCATTTTCAGACTCCTCCTGAGCTGGAAACACCATTATTCGGGAAAACTGGCGGGGAAGAAGATCTTAAAGTTGATCCTGGAATGCAAGATTTGCAAACAAATGTGTTCTAAATTATGGTATGTCTTTGCAGTTCCCTCTTGATGATCAATTTTGCACAGCATGCGTTTCAATGGAGAAAACAGCAGCTCTGTATGTTCCAGAACTGAAATAATTTACCCTTCATTCGGGGTTTTCGATGACATAGAAAGGCTTCAATCCACATTGACAAGTTCTTTTTTTTTTCCCCTTAGTCTCAGTTTCACCTTTTGAAGTTGGATGGTCACCTTTTCTTTTCTTTTTTTTGTAAAGGAAACTTTTGTACTTTTGTTTTGTAATATTGCAGTTTTGGCTTCTTTGTGATTTCTGTTTGTAAACCTTTTTTTGGGAAGTCTTAAATTAAGTCTAAAAAGCATCTATCTAGTTTGAATCTGCTTCTTCTTGTTATCATAAGAAGTTACTGCCAAATGATATTCAAATTTAGTTGCTGCCTCTGAGAAATAATGATAACTTCCTAGAATGACAAGCAGTCGAATTAACGAGTTCAGATTATATGTACCTTAAACTTTATTTATCGTTGTGCCTCTACTCTAAAACACGTGACTTAAAATTATGATACATAATTGTGATCTCCCGTGCCGCCGATACCCAAAAGAACTGCAAACCTGTTGCTTGCTCTTATTGTAGCATGAGGGGAGTTGCAACAACAAACAACAAAAAGAAAAAGAACATCTTTACAAAAAAGAGAAGAAAGAAAGGAGTAAAAGTAGTCTAAACTAAAGCTGATGATGTCCTAAAGAGAGATTGCCAAAATATTAAGGCTGGGCCATGGTAAAAACCTAGATGACATGACAACATTAGCAACCCTTTTCCGTACTATTTTGAGGTGTGCAAAAGGGCATTACTAGTTATCATTTGTCTTGTTAATTATGTACTAATGTGATACAGTTATTGTAAAGTAAGAATATTATTTTTTGTCGTTATAATACATAATTGTTACATAATAAGCGTATTAGAAAATCTAACGTGCCATTAATTACCTAGTACATATCACTATTTGATTTTTGACACTATGCAAATGTAACCTCAACAAGAAAAAAAACATGGGGTGGACCTCAAGCATAGTAAGGGTACTACTACTAAGTACTATACTAGTATTAAATAGAGACAAGCCTCTAGTTGTCAGATGTCACTGTCAGAGATAGAGATGCTTCATGATGTCTGTTGTTGGTGCTCTTACTCCGATGACGGAATCGAGCGAGCGAAAATTCAGTAATTAGTCACAAATGAATTCATCGTAAATGTCGCGAGCTCGGAAGATAATTTAAGAGTGAAACTACTAAACTCCAACTCCATCGCCAAACACTTCACTGATGGTGAAAACAAATGCCACTAGAGCTTGTCGTTTCAGAATGGTCAGTTCTCTTCTCTTCAAGAATGTGTGGGAAAAAAGATGAGGGCCAGATATAAGAAATGAACTTCCAGTACTGCAATGGAACAAAACATGACCTGTTCTTTTTCATCGTTTTGAAAATAATTTTGAAAATAAGTTTTGAAAAATAGTTTTATAATGTAAAAAGTGTATTGAAAATATAAAAGTATATGCTGAATAGTAAAAAGTTGTATTAGAAATGATGAAATATGATTAAAATATATTAAATTTATTGTTAAAACTAAAACTGTTTTCAAAACAGAACAAAAAGAACAAACCCTAATATACTACTTGTTATGTTTTATTAAAATATTCTATTTTCAAACTTTTTATTCCTCCTACTCTTATTAATATAATTATGTGTAGTTTATAATTAGTTTATACTTAAAAAGTAAGAATACAAATTAAAAAAATAACGTCAAATTACTTATTTTATATATTATACCTTCGCATAACTTTTATATATATGTGAAAAGTTGATTTTCTAATTGGAGAAATAGAGTATAATTAAAGTTAACGCTCAACTCCGAACTAGTGTCAAATTATTGTAATGCATAGACATCACTTAAAAGTCGGGATTTTGAGAAGGAAAAAAAAAAAAAAACTATTACCCTTCTGGATCGGGAATCTGGGGGTTAGGGACCCCACAAAGAAGACAAAAGAATAATTAGCACCTTTGAATAGAGTCATCATATCTCACACATACACACAGAGTGCTCTTCTCTTCTTTCCGTCCGGTCCGGTCCGCTCGGCTCTGCTCCGTCCAGTAGTCAAATTGGCCAGTGAGCTCAGTCCTTGGGCGGTGTAGATGCAAAGTTTGTATCTTACGATGATTTTACAATTCTAAAATATTAAATTAAAATTTTATTAAATTCTAATAAAATTCACTAAATTTACTCAAATAAAAGTAGGTTTTTTCTAAATTTATTTATAATGTTACATAGACACATTTTGTGTATGTGCTGGACCTTTACGATTCTACACCTAAATTGATTCAAGTGTAATCCTGACCTTACAAAATGCCTAACACAAACAAAAGGCACCAAAGAAAAAAACCACGAATATCTCCCGCCATTTTTAGTTATTACTGTATTTTGTTTAATAAGCCGTTAATGCAGATTGATTACACAGCACTATTTATCTTCTTTAATTAAACACTACTAAGTTGCTCTCACTCCCACACTGAAGGATCCAAAGCTCCCTCTCTCTCTCTCTCTCTCTCTCTCTCTCTCTCTCTCCACCAACCTTCTTGATTTTCTTGGATTCCCCCACTTCACACACACAGCCATTGTTGTCTTCTCAATCAAACACGAAAATCTTCACTTCACTCGGAATTTGTCCAGTTGCCAATCATGCCATCCCACAAAACCAGCGCATCCTCCGCCGCCGCGAGCGCCACCAATTCTCCGTCGCAGACCAAGTCTTCCAAGAACCAGTTAGTGTCCGCAATGATAAAACAGGGGTTCATCTCTGACCCTTTACTCTCTCCAACTCCTTCTCCTCCCTCCGCCCACCACCTCCCCTCCTTCTCCCTCTGTCGACCCACGCCACCTCTCTTTCCCCTCCTCCGTCTTTCACCGCCGCCTCGCCCCATAACCCGTCGCGGTCAACTCCGAGCCCGACCCTTTTCGAAATGATGTCGGAGGAACAAGCCCGTGACTCCAAACGGTCAATTGAAGCTCGCCTCAAGGTCCAAGATAGAGTCTTTAAGGTCTTGGCGGATGCCCCTTTTCAAGATAATGACGCTAACCATTTGGGTCCCGGTGATGTTAGGCTGACGGTGAGCGCCTGCGATGGGTTTAGCGTCTCGATGGAGGTTCACCGCCGGGTTCTCGCCGGCCGGAGCCGATTCTTCGCGGAGAAACTCAGGCGCAATGATCCCAGGTCGTCACAGTGGAGATTCTTGAATGTGATAACGTGGAGGTGTATGTTGAAGCTGTGGTGCTTATGTACTGTGAGGACTTGAAGAAGAGATTGATGGGTGAGGAGGTTTCCAAGGTCTTGGAATTATTAAAGGTTAATTCTATGATTTTGTTTTTTTTCTTTCTTCTTTTCATTTCCTTGGAAAATTATAGAATTACTGTTGTTTTGAAGGATAGTGTAACATGGGATTTGTAGAAAAAGTTGTTTAATCCAGTGTTGAATGCCAGGTGTGTTCGGCTATTTCATTTGACGATGGAATTCTTGCATGCTTGGAGTACTTGGAAGCAGTTCCATGGTCCGAGGAAGAAGAAGAAAAGGTGGTGTCTCAGCTTGGAGACCTTCATCTTCAAGAACCCCTCCCTAATGTGCTTCAGAGAGTGGTGGCAGCCTTCAACGTCTTCCCGGGCCGACGACGTCTTCCTGAAATTGTTAACCGGGGTTCTACAAGCCAAGGATGAGAAAGCTCGCCGGGAAATGAAGGCACTGATTTCCCGTTTGCTCAAGCTAGAAAGCTCGGAAAACTGCGGTTACACCAGTGGTGGTGGTTTTGATGTGTCTAAGGACACAATGGGTCACATTTGCCATAGATGTTTGAGTTCTCTCATACTCAGCTTGTCGGAAGCTACCTGCGCCGATGAGAGCCGGCAGGATCGCGGGTTCTTGATGGGCGAAATCGCCCGAGCAGCCGACAACCTGCAGTGGGTTGTGGAGATCCTGGTTGACAGGAAAATGGGGGATGAATTCGTGACATTGTGGGCAGATCAGAAAGAGCTAGCTGTTCTTCATTCGAAAATTCCCACCATGTACAGGCATGAGATCAGCAGGATAACTGCACAGCTCTGTGTTGCCATTGGGAGAGGGCACATTCTGATTCCGAAAGAAGCACGATTTTCGCTGCTGTCGACGTGGTTGGAGGCCCTGTATGAAGACTTCGGGTGGATGAAGAGAGCTTCGAGGTCCATTGACAAGAAACTCATTGAGGATGGACTGAGCCAGACGATTTTAACTCTGCCATTGTCGCAGCAGCAAGCTATTCTGCTGAACTGGTTCGATCGGTTTCTGAACAAAGGAGATGATTGCCAATATTCAGAGGGCGTTTGAAGTGTGGTGGAGAAGGTCATTTGTGAAGCAATATGCTGTTGATTCTCAGTTACAGATTACAGTTTATGATTATTCCAGCTGATTGTTAATGTACATCTTTCAAGTTTTTCATTTGTAAAATCTTTTAGGCTTTTATAGAATGTACAAGACGAGAATGTCAAATAATTCAGTCGCTTTATATTGCTGTTCTTTTCGAAAACAGAACAAGATTCAAGGGAAAATAAAAACAACAACAAAGTAGGTTTTGTGAACATCAGATTGGAAACTGGAAAATGGAAATACTTTATGAGTTTGTGTCTAAAGCTAGAACTTACTATTTGCCATCGCCTTTCTATGTCCTCCTTTTCTTCTTCTTCTTTCCGTGCTGCTCGGCTGAATCAATCGCCTCTTCGCCATCAACCTCCCTACTCTTCCTTTTCCTCCCCTCTTCATTCTCCAGGCTCTTCTCAACTTCTTCAACCTCACTCTTCTTTTTCTTCTTCTTCTTCTTCTCCAAACTACCTTCATCAATTCTATCCATTTTACCTTTAGCTTCGACAGAGTCTTCTTCCATATTTAGTTGCTTAACTTTGTCATAGCTATCGGCTTTATCACTCCCTTTCTTCTCTCCACTCTTATCTACCACAGAACCATCAACACCATTCTCTTTTCTCTTCTTCTTCCTCTTCTTCTTGTCCATTTTCTGCATACTAACTCCTTCGACTCCATTCATTTTCGCTCCATCTTCTATAAGGATGTCACAGTGGATCGGATCTAACCCTTCAGTTTTTCTGCCCTCCTTCTTTCCGCTGTACTGTGATTGATCATTCGTCTCTCCACCATCAGCCTTCCAATCCTTCTGGGTTTTTTTCTGCCCCCCTTCATTATCAACCTCCCTACTCTTCTGCGTCTGCCCCTTGTCTTCCTTAACAATCTCTGTGTCTTTTTCCTCATTCTCTTTTCTCTTCTTCTTCCTCTTCTTCTTGTCCATTTTCTGCGTACTAAATCCTTCAACCTCATCATCTTCTATAAGGATGTCACAGTGGATCGGATCTAACCCTTCGCCTTTTCTGCCCTCCTTCTTTCCTTTGTGCTCTACTACTTTCCCATCAGCATCTTCACCATCTACTCCTCTCTGTGCAGTCTCTTCATTTTTCCCCTTCCCCGGTTTCTTATTTTTCTCTTTCTCAACAACACTAAGTGGGCGTTTCTCAATCTTCACAGTCTCCTCATTGTTTACCTCAAATACCTGGATTTCCTCGTCTTTTTGCTTATTTTTCGAGCTTTCCCTCACCTTAACTTCATCAACCTCAACTTTATCCTTCTTACTTTCCAATGGCACATCATTCTTCAGCTCAAATTCTTCATTGTTCTTTTTCTTCCCCTTTCTTTCCAACTTCTAACCTTTTCCACTTGAGGTTTTTCATCAGCAGGGCTCAAAGCTTCAACCTCTGCATCAATACCACCCGACCTTCACGATGTGAATGGGACCCTTTGAGCTTCTTCTGAAAATTAACTAAGCAGTTGAAAGAATCAGAGGCACGTTGTAGGTAAGCGGCAACAGCATACGAAGCTTCATTGTCGGATGAGGCGAATCTGGTGATATATTTCGCAGCATTGGATAGGGAAATCGGCTTTGTCGATACCACCTTGCCTGTCACAGTCTTCATCACTGCATTGATGCTTTGGAATGTCAGCAGGGGGACAGATCAGTTCAAAAAAACCTTGAAGCAAATCTTCCCTTAAAGTTACCATAAAGCACTCTTATTCGTTTAAACCATAACTAACAAAAGAAATAAAACCCAGCTTAAATGCAACTATTCAACTATCTTTATTTGCTAAAGTAGATACTAACCTTCAAATGTGAAAACTTCAGTAACCGTGAAGCAACCACTTCTACAAGACCTTCTTGAACTGAAGCTGAAATTTTGCAATACTATCACTATTCACCTGGGAAGAAGAAGTATCAGCAATCCTTGCTCAGCAATTGAAAAATAAAAATCTACCAGTAAACAGAACTTCTTTTTTAACAACTAAAGCGGCAAAATTGAAAAGCTCTCCAACTTACAAACAGAAAGCTATAGAAACCCAAATAACTGATACACTATTTTCACATTTGAATTGAGAGTGTTTTTTATCTGTATTTCGCCCAATGAATCAGGTTGATCTCACTCAGTACATAAAACAGCAGCCTTAGAAAGAGACAACCCCAACAGCAACAGCATTTCAAAGGTAAGAAATTATTGAATGAAAACAAAACTGGGCCATCTCAATAGAAGCCTCCAATGAGCAAATTTAGTAACAAGGGTTCTACAGAACTAGAATTCCAGCTAATTTATTTCCTGTCAGGGTTATCTCTGAGAAATTCATTCGAGACGCAAAGGGAAAGGCATTATTAGCGGTTTCAACTAGGAAGAAAGAGGGAAAAACCCAAAAAAAAAAAAAAAAAAGCGGCAAAGTGTCTACTACCTGCAGTTGTAAGATTGCATCTCATCATCGCCGACGGACATTAACGTTAACGTCGGCGGAGATAGGCCGGAAGTCGCCGTTGGTTTACTGCTCTTCTGTGATGATGACCGAAGAATGCAGTCCTCTCTCCGGCGGTTAGGGCTTTTCTAGGGCGAAGCAGGCGGACTGAATTCTACTTCGCTCCTTTTTTCGTTTCTTTTGGGGTGGGGGATTAATTTCTATGGTGAATTACAGTTAAGCCCATATGACACACAAATATGGGTAAATTACATTTAGGCTTTTTTTTTTTTTTTTTTCCCCTAAAGAAAAACTTCACCTCTTCTTTCGAAAATAATCTTTATAATCAAACACTCACATTTTTCACTAAATTTAATTTTGTGGGCATTCTTTTTTTTTTTTTTCATAGTATACAAAAACATTGACTATGTGAATCATTCATAACTCAAGTGGTAACACATTTGACACAAAGATTATATGTCACGTTTAACTTGCGCAAAATTTTAAGTTTAAAAAAAATTCTTATCATAACTTTGGAGTTTATTTCGGGCCTGTTCTTTTTGAACGTTTTGAAAACGGTTTTAAAAACAAGTTTTGAAAAATAATTTTATAATGTAAAAAATGTATTGAAAATATAAAAAGTAGATGCTGAATAGTAAAAAGTTGTATTGGAAATTATGGAATATGATTAAAATATATTAAATTTACTGTTGAAACCAAAACCGTTTTCAAAACGAAACAAAAAGAAGAGGCCCTTCATTGTGGTGGCATACATTCGCAAATGCGAAGCAGAAACGTCTCTAGTGTAGTATTGTTAATTGTTTTATTAACATCAACTTGGGTGAAGTAATTTTCCAAACCTCAAAGTTGCGATTGACACACATGAATGATAATGGGGAGTATGTAAATGATATACTTCATTAATTCCATTAGAAAAATCTACTTTTCTAATGTATTTTTCTAATGAAACAGAGGGAGTATGAGATTACAATTTTTATATTTGGTTCAAACAAGCTGGAATAATGGATATGATCATAATATACTCTCAACCACAATCTAAATATCATATAATGAATGAGACATCAATTCCCGGACATGTAATGCTCTATTTCCATTATTATTTTGGAAATGTTATTTGCAGGACACCTTCTACTAAATGTAGGCCAATTTTTAAAATTTTAGCCCATAAAATTATGAAAATGCCCTTCACTCTTATAAAGTAAAAAAAAAAATTTTACTGGCCCATTTCTTCTTCTCCACTCGGCCGAGCTCATTCCCAGTTCCTGCTTCTCCATTTCCGTCGATGTTCAAGCGACCTTTACATTTCCGGCACTCCATCTGTCGCTGCCAAGCTCTCCATTTCCGCGTCTCCATCCCTCTCTGCCGGCGCTCCATCTTTCTCTCCCACCACAGCCGTTCATTAGGTTAGTGTAATTTTTTTCCGTTTTTAAAATTTGTTCCAAATGTTGAAATTGAATTGAGTTGTTTGTTGTGGAGTTTATGGGCAAGTGTACGAATGCATGTTTGTTGCGTTTTCTGGCAGTTTCGTGCATAATTAATGTGCAATTTTGCAGGCATGTATGTTGGTGGTATTTCGGTCCGTTTTATAATCGAAATTTTGCGTTGTATCTTGAAAGATTGCTTTGTATTGGTTGTGTAGTATTAGTTTTAGTGGCTAAGCTGCGTTTCCAACATTTTAGGGTAAATTCCGTCCTTGTTCGTCGGAGAAACGATTTTCCGGCGAACAAAGAAGCGATTTTCCGGTGTAAAATCGCCTGAAAGAGGCGGTTTTCTAGGGAAAAAAACGCCTGGAGCAGGCGATTTTCCCTAATCTGTATTGCATTTTAAATTTTTTCCCTTTAATATGTTGTTTGGTTCTGAATTTCTTTAAGTACAGATAGGTGATAGATTTAAAGGTAATATATTCCGTCGAACGGGCAAAATATCCAAATCCGAAAAAAGTAGTAATCCGAAAACATCCCGGGAGAGTGGTATTCGGATAAATCCGGGGAGCCTATTATTCTAGAGGCGGAAAATGCCCCTCATGTTCCTCCAACGACGTCTAAGCGTACAAGGAAGGTTGTTGCACGCTCGCGAACATCTTCTGCGACTGGGAATGTTACTATTCCCATTAGTGAACACTCATTTCAACATTCCGTGTCTGGAAATGAGTACATTGGTGCGTCATTTACCGAACACCTTTCGCACCGCCATTTTCAGATGTTGAAATGTCCCACGATGATGGTGACGGCGAGGGGGCTTGTGGAATAAGTGATGTTGAAGGGGCTAATACAAGCATCGAACCAAGTAGGAGAACTGGGAAAGGAGTCATGGGCAGTGAGGCTAGAGCAGCGATTACAGGGTGAAAGGAATACAAAGAGGTAGATCATCTGCTCGAAGGTGGTCCTATAATTTCTGAGTTGCTCCTGAGTTTCAAAGGCCACACTGCCTACCACGTTTGGCATGGAAAGGTAATTATATTAAATTGTGCACGTTTATATGTGATGTATTCAAGCAATTAGTATTTTTCTAATTATCTATGCTTCATTACTTGTGATCCAAAGTGTCATAATAAAGTAGGTTCGAACGGTTTACTTTTTTTTTCAAAATAAATGCTTTAGGAATTTGATCCCTCTGTTGTAATTCCATTGTTTATAATTTGTAGGAACGGGGGATACTGAAATGTTATAATGGGGCCGATCGCTTGAAAAATTGGCCTGCCTATGATGACATGAAAAAACTTGTTGAGGGGTCCGGTTTGACCCATTTAGTACAGTGCATGCATGATGAGTTAAACGCCGCTTTGCTTTGTGCCTTTGTGGAGAGATGGCATCTGGAGACCAACTATTTCCACTTGCCATTCGGGGAGATGACAATAACATTGCATGATGTTGCCTACATTTTGTGCATTCCTCTTGGGGGTAGGCCCATTTATGAGAAAACAAAGACTACACAAATAGCGATGGATGTTGCAGCTGTGTTGGAAAAATATAAGTGAAAATGGATAAGTCTGGCTTTGTGAAGTTGACAAGCATTGAAGCAAATTGTGCCGGTAGATTTGATCAAGTTAATGCCACCTCGGTTATTTATTGTGGGTTTTAGGTCTTTCCTTGTTTGTGGACAAATCGAAAACCCACGTCTCTGCGCAGTATTTAACTTTCCTTCGCGATATTGAGACAGTAAGTGAGTACTCATGGGGCGCTGCTTGTTTGGTGTACTTATATCGCCAACTTGGGAAGGCATTTAGGGCACAAAGTGCTCAGTTTTCTATTTGTTTGACTTTACTTCATGTTTTTCACTGTACATGTTACTTTCCTTATCAGAAATTGGTGTATTTTGGGCGAAGATATGTATTGATTGTTTTTCTGTTCATTTTTTATTAGAGCTGGATATATGAATACTTCCCAACATTCAGCCCACCGAAGAAGAGGTCGTGAAATACTGGATGGGCGGCGGCAATGAAATGGCAAGTTGGTACTGGGAAGAAGCGTGTTGCAAAATATGATTTGGGGGCTTACAGGAGGGCTCTAGATACATTGCAGCCGAACAAGGTAATATGTCCGTTCTGTGTGTTTGTGAATATTTTTTTTTATGTTACTGTGCTATCTTTAGTGATTTATTTTATTATCGGTTAGGTTAATTGGATACCATTTGAGCCCAATTTGGCATTGGTCCATAAAATTTCCTTGTATAGGGGCCTTATATATTGTGTTAACGTTGAAGAGCCCTACATGCTGGATCGGGTGTTAAGACAGTTCGGGTACGCACAACAAATTTTATTTAATGTCTTCAAACCGAAGGAGTGCTACAGATGCCCAGAGACAAAAAAAGTATGTCTGCAAGTTCGTTGCTGACATAAGTGGTTGGAAAATATCTCATACGAGACTTCTGCGAGATATGAAGAGGGCCGAGTATACTGACGAAGCAAACGAGGATTACCTTGAGTACTTCCGGTCGCATTCGCACGTCCATGTTAGTAGGGGTCCTGTCGAGGAATACACTCATGATCCTACTCAGTTGTCTCTCAATGTAGTGAGTTTAGGGTGATTTTAGATTTTCTTCTTACCTATATATGTCTTACTAGTTGCTGATTGGGATTATCATTTTACTTGTTGTAGCGACTTCAGTACTTAGTATCTCGGTCAGTCTTTTTTCTTCCAAAGGTTGAACACGCCGTCAACCCTGAGACACGCAGGCAGGCTATTGTAAAAGTTACTTATCATTTGGAGGCCCTGATCCCGGGACTCGAAGAGCTTGCGATACGACCTCCATTTCAGCCGTAGTGCTTTGTATTTAGTATATTAAATGTAATGATTACCGAGTGAATTTTTTTATTTACCAAATACACTTTTGATGCTAAATTAGTGCTTCATTACTTAGTTGTGCTGAAGAATGATTTAGAAATGATAATTTAGTGATTCAATCTGTGGTCTGAACATGTTTTCAGTTGCTCATTTACAGGGGAAACTCTACCCAAATTTCGCGAGATTAAACAAACTATAATACAGTAATACACTTCAAATTTGATGAAGAAGTAAACAAATTTAGTCTAACCACCCGTTATCTAATTTTCAATACAAACCTAACCACACTCCAAAACTTGTGAAATACTTAGCAACACTATAATACATTAATAGACTTCAAATTTACTGAAAAAGTCCACAAATTTATTATAATCATACTGTACATATAAATTTCAATACAAACCAAACATACACTCTAAACATTTGAAATCATAAATTTCTAAACCCTAATCGATAACTATCGTGGGTTCCCTGTCTACATGGACTACGCTATCAACGTACATGCTGTGATATCTATCCAAGCGAGCTTTTAACCTGTTCTCCAAATCATCCATCATGTCGTCCTTATGGTGTCGCCACAACACACTGACTGGCGGCAATATGATTTCACCTCTCGTCTCCAAACAAATGAAATGGTTCCCCTGGATATGACCCATAGTGATATACGTATTCGGATCATCACATACGGGGGACTCCCGAAAGCGAAGTGGAAGGAAAGTGCAACATTTCGCTCCGTAAAATGCGAATACCCTCTAATATCTCGTGGCGACAAGTAGGCCAAATAGATAAGTATCGAACCAAAACTCCTCTGTTGCTGGACTTATGTGGTAATCCAACACTGTAAGAGTTTTATCGTACATAGCTTCACTAAGGACGCCAAACCATAATGAGGCATACGCATGAAGTTCATGTAACAGCTCCCGCCACACTTGCGACTAAAGTGACTAGTCACGATGTACGAATCTAGAGATTACCCTAAAATCACAGTATCCATCCCTCATTACATTTTTATAATCAACAACATAATCGAACATGAACTGTTTAACCAAATACGGGAGGTTGAAAGGCCAGTTGGATTCGTTAGGAGTCATTCGAATACTCCTAGATAATGACCCACTTGACCTGCTGCGACCTGCACATGTTATTCGTATGCATGAAACAATAGATGCATCATAATAAATAATTGAAACAAAAAAAAAATTCCAAAGGATATGACAACTATATGTACCTCTGCATCTGCCTATGCCAGCTTCCCTCTCGGCATGCTCGTAGCCCGAAAGGTCTCGCTGCGTCGAGTTGTTCCTCGGCTTTCTCCTATGTGGCCTTTGAATGGGATCAGCGAGGTCAACAATCTCTGGATGCAAAGTGCTATGCATGACACCCGCTACTCTATAAATGTCCACAGTCAGACGCTGCGAGGCCTCCACATACATCTCATGCAGTCGCCCTTGTGCTGTCTGCCGTTCCTCATCGCTATGCATGTTTCCCTCATCCAAAGATAGGGTCCTCCAGAAGAGGTCCACATCCAAGGGATCAATAGGTATGTAATTCCTGGCCATTTCAACCATCTGATGCGCACACGGTAAGCCATAGCTAGTTTGCAGTTCACAACCACACAGCTCACTATTCGCCCCATAGACTGCACCTCTCTTTTTGTATTCATGTAACAACAACAGTATGTCATCTTGCGAAACTCTGCCATTGATCCTACTATACAACATGTAATTGGCTTCACATATTGTTTTGCTCCGAGATGCCTTCATTTTACTACGTATCTCATCCAAATGCAACTTTATCATCTCATTTATGCCCAGAAAATTGTAGGAAAAGAACCTCTATCAGTTTTAATGGCGCGCTTCAACATTACATGCGCACTCTCAATCCTATATATATAAAAGACGAACAAAATTAATGCTTCACGTAAGATAATAATGTATAATGGATTCATATATATAACTATAGGTAGCAAAATTTAATAGTCTCACATGTTGTTTGTGCGCCCTCTATAATGTTTTATCTCTTTAGTTCAGAATGAGACAAACTTAGTACTGTGGGAATCCAACAAAGTATGGTGCAAATAATTAATCACAGCTATCCACTGGCCTCTATATTTGGTCTCTATGATCTCCACAGCTTTCGTGAACTTTTCATACGTTAGAGCAGCACTCATAACTCTTCTCCACCGACCTTCAAACTAAACTAATATATCTTTGTCCGTACACACAGTAAGTACTTTCTTCTTCACATCCATGGCAATATGCCGTTTGCACAGTAGTTGCTTAGAATCGGGAAAAACATGGTGCACAGCTTTTAGTAGAGCTGACTCTCTGTCCGTCATAACAACATTTGGATATGTCAATGGATCAAAAAGTTGCCTCAACCTAGTCATAGCTCAGAAATAAGTTGGATATGTCTCATCTCTCAAAAAAGCAAAAGCAACATGTATGTATTGATCCGTCGAAATATGAGCGACTATCTGAAGCATAGGCATGTCATACCGGTTGGTCTTATATGTCGTATTCATATACAATATGTAAGGAAACGTACGAAGCAGACTAGGAACATCCGAATGGGCGAAGAACACGTTTTCCAGCGCGTTACGCTCATATTCCGCTGTGTACCAATAGTAGTACCTGTAATCCTTCATCAGTTTCAAGAAGTATTGTATCGGACTTAAATCTCTCATTTCTTCTCTTCTAACCTTTGCCGTTTCGTTGTACACCTGCCTGATACGTGTGACATTAGTTGCATTGTCATATCGCAGTTTTGATAGCATATGCTTTGGAGCCAAATTTATCTTCATCATTTCTGAAATTTTCTCCTTTTCCTCTTCATTCAACTGAGACTGCTTATGATGCCAGTTTCTAACAAGGGGTAATTCATGATTGTGGTGCCCTTTAATGACACTCAGCTTCCAGTTACCCCCACTAATTTCTTTCCCTGATATTTTAAAGGGACAACCAGTCAGCTTGCTACTAGTGTTGTTACGGGATATTTTCCCTTCAACTAACGGTGTTTTGCTTCTAACTTTCCCCGATCTATCACAACATATGTCAACTCTCCCTCTTCTCCCTTTGAGAAGCCCGTTCCACTTTTTAGAAGAAGTTATTTTAGTATCAAAATGATGCTCCGCTGCTCTGGTTTCAACCCAACCAATCAATTCAACTATAGTCATGAACTCTTCCTCAGTCCGAAATACATCCGTGTAATCTGGAAAGATTTGATCATCCAAAACATGCGGAGCCTGTCAAGAAAACAAATCTGACATTAGAAATTCCCCCAATCGGGGGGCGAAAACGGTGTAGGGCCATATAATCGCCCATCGTGGGCGATTTATCACTTAGAATCGCCCACCTGGGGCGATTTCCTTCAATAAAATCGGTGGCTTGTGGCGATTTTATCAGATAAAATCGGCCGATAAAGGCGATTTTATCTAATAAAATCGCCCCCCGTGGGCGATTCTCACCCAGTGAACCTAAATCATGAAAAATGTGCTATCTTTAATTCATAAAAATTGTAATGTGATACGTATCGTGTAATATGGATCTTCATTTGCATTTTTGGCTATGAAACTCAAGCAAAATTCGATTATTATTATGGAATGAATGTATTGAATGTTGGGTTTAAGGAAGAAAATTGAGAGGAAATGGGAGGGAGTATGGATGAAGGAATTGCTTGTGTGAAAGAAACGGATGAAAAATGTGGGTAAAGTAGGCTAAAAATGTGGGTAAAATTTTTTTTTCTTAAAGTAAGAATCAAGGGTATTAATGTTTTTTCACCACTTAAAATTTTAAAAAGTGTCATGTGTTTAGTAAAATGGTACCTGTAAATAACATGCCCCTATTATTTATGCGCGCCAAAAGCACCCCGATGGATAATGATAGTTTCATGAAACTTTGAGGGAGGTAATTTTGTTCTTTCCTAGTAGTATACCAATTGCAATTTCAGGGTTCATTTGGTAATCTGAGCTAAACACGATATTTGTTTGATAATTTTACAAACTACAGTGTTTGTTTGTAAATTAGAGAAACCTCAAGGGGTTTTTGGTAATTTAGAAGAGATAAAAATAAATATCACAAGCCCATTACCAGTATTCGATCTCGTGACCTTTGTGAATCAAAAAATTGCCGCCACGCTCTAATACCGCTGCTCTATATGGTTATCTCGTGCTGACGGCGGCGGAAACCGCAAATATACCCTTGCTTATAGTTCTTGTTGATTTTGCAAAACCCTTCCAGCTCCCGCCTTAAACCTCTGTTCTTCTTCTTCCCCGAGAAAGGCGACGACTTCCTCTTACAGTTTGCAGCAAAAACGAAAACGAACTCGCATGAGTGTGCTTTCATGATACTGCTGTACGTAGAATCTCACGGTATGCACGTAACCTAGGGCTTTGCTGCTCGATCACGCGCATTACCGCACGGTTCATCTCATCAAAAATTAATTTGATAATCGGAGATGAAGAGAGCACAAGTTGCAGTCAATTTCACTAAAAAACCCTACATAGAGGACGTTGGTCCTCGCAAAATGTGAGTTTTTCTCCCCGTTTTTGTAATTCAACCTTTTTTTTTGTTGTTGTTGAAATTACCTTGTATTGAATGTATGATGGAGATTGGAGGGTTTTTATTTTATTTTATTTTATTAAACAGACAGAGTATCCAATTTTGTACATTCGGAGAGCCTGACGTACTGAAAGCCGCTGAAGTTGAAGTATATCGCGGGGTGTACTATGATTCCACCAAGAAGCCTACTGAGAATGGCTTGTTGGACCCTCGCCTGGTATATTCTGCATTTGCTTAATTTTCTATATCCGCTAATTTCTAATTTATTATTTTGACATTCGCCGAACTGTGATTGCATTGTTTGCATTTAGGAAGATTGGGAACTTGTTAGGTGTGGACACTTCTACTGTGCTTAAATAGAAACAAGTTTTTTTTAAAAAAAATTTTGTTTTTGATTTTTGGGCTTGGTTAGATTAGCAGGCTCTTCAATGGAGCAAAATGCGATTTCTGATCTGTTTTATTGTGTCGTGCTTATGGTAATAGATAACTGCTCAATGCCTACCGGTTGCTCTTTCTATTTGTAAGAATGACTGCGAAGTAACTGGCTACAGTGAACATTTTAATTTCATAAGTATGTGTATGGATTCTGGCTACAGTGCAATACATTTTTGTACAGAATTAGTTTCTTGCTTTACCTTTTTTTTTTTTTTGGAGGGGTCGGGGATATAACTAGTTATAAAGTTTGTGGTGGTTATATTATTTGGATTTGGCTGTTCATTCAAACGTGTAACTGTTTCAGGGCCCACCAAACAAGAATGGAGTTTGTGACACCTGCGGTGGTAATTTTCGTGAATGTCCGGGGCATTATGGATATTTGGTTCTTGCTCTGCCAGTTTATCATGTTGGTTATTTATTAACTGTCCTGGATATCCTGAAGTGCATTTGCAAGGTTAGCAGCTCACAGTACATTTTCTTCCACTTGGTGTGTGTTAAAGTATAAGACCAGGCTCCCTATGCTGAAATTGTTGTGCTTAGTTTCTGGAAGCAACAGTGGATATGCTTTTGCAATTCTAAAGTAATTCCACATTCTTGACTCCTAAGGAAGTTGTCACCAGTGAATTTGCGTTAACCACAGATTGAATCATGTTGTGCACTTTTGCTCATCTCATTAATCCCATACTTGCCGCACCCTCCCCCCCGTTCCATCAATAGTTGTTTTTTGCCTACTTGCATCTTGGTTTGCATCTTTGGTCATTGTTCCTGTTATTCTTTTTAACTCTATATCAATTTGTCTTTGCTTGTTATGGCTGTGTTTGAGTCTTTCTCTTTGTTTTTATCATCAAAACCTGACTCTAGAATTTTTAATACTAAAGATTTTAGGTTTTTTGGGGTATTGCATGAGAAGGTAATTATGCAATCTTTTGATGTTGGAACTATGTCCTTAAGTGGATTTTTACTGGCTTCTCTCTCTGACTCTGGGTGATTAACACTATTATATTTTCTGTTTACCAGGGAAGCATTTTGTTAGTTTGTTGCTGATTTAAGATTTCAAAGTTTGAGATACGTATCTTTGTAAATTAGCGAAGACAAAGCATGTAGTGTGGTAACGAGATTTTGCTGACTTGGTCACTTTCTCTCTTTGAGATGTTGCTTGAATGATTCGTTGCTAGAAGTCTGAAATATTTTGTCAGCAATGGACCTTGAGCTTAATTACTAATAGTTAAGCCTTGTATTCTTTGGGTGTCATTTTATTTGTTGAACAGCAATGCTCACACGTGCTTCTTGGAGAGAAAGACCGCCTTAATTTTCTAAAAAAGATGAGAAATCCAAGAATGGAACCTTTGCGAAAGAGCGAGCTACAAAAGATGATCGTGAAAAAGTGTACTGCTTTGGCAAGTAGTAGAAAAGCAGCTGTATGTGCTAGATGTGGATATGTAAATGGTTTGAGATTCTCTCTCTCTCTCTCTCTCTCTCCTGGTAGTTTGAGTATATTTAGAGCATACACGTTATGGTGGAAAGGACTATTAGAATTAGTTGAACTCAGCATGTACTATGCTGCCATAAATATGATTTGATAGCTAAAACAATCTATGCACATTTTGAAAATCTGATGAAAGACCCTCATCTTTCCTTTGTAATTGCAATAACATGTGAGCTTTTGGATAGATTTCGTTTACATCTCCTGTGTATTAATTATACAAGCTTGTGCCGAGTGCCTTGAACATGCTCTTACAATTACTTGAGTTTGTTTGAGGTGTAATAATGTACTAATGAGAAGTTAGTTATAATTTTAGCTTAAACAATTTGTTTAAAATTTACCCCAATATAAGAGTGATAGAGAGGGTCTTTGTAAGATATAAAATATTGGCTGAGATTCATTGGTGAAAATTTTATCGTCAACCCTTTATAAAGTATTTAAGAAAAGAAACAAACAAAAGCTTTTTGATAAACTTCTGTTCTTGAAGGGGAATTTCGGTATGGTGATAAGAGTTGTTGCCATGTGACCCAAGATCATGGGTTTGATTTTTCATTTCACTGAGTGGAACTTTAACAGAATTATTTGTTTAACTCATAATTTTGTTATTTGAGTAGGCAATACTGAATATATCTGAATATAATGTCATTTATGCAGATGTCGTTAAAGTTTCAGCATTATGGCGTAGTTTCAAAGATTTGAATATTTTATTTTTTGTTTAAATTCTTGTTGCAGGTATGGTAAAAAGAAATACAAAAATGCTGGGTATTCTACATGAACGATCAAAAGTTGATAGAAGCTTAGTAGATGAATGCGGTGAAGCTATTTCTCACACAAACGAGTATAGGTCATCTAACTTTAGTATTCCTGATGATTTGGACCCTAAACTGGTTTATTCTCTTCTGAAGAATATGTTGGATGAGGTATTGTCTCTTGATAAACTAGCAAATTAGTAAACTTTCCTTTTCAGAATTTATCATTTAGCATTTCATATTCTTCTTTCTTCTTTCTTGATATATATATATATAATTTTTTTTTTCCTTTTTGTGTCTGCAGGACTGTGAGATGCTTTACCTTGATGATAGACCCGAGAAACTCATGGTAACCAGTATACTTGTGCCTCCAACAGCTATACGTCCTTCTGTTTTCGTTGATGGTGGAACACAGAGGTTATTTCATCATGAATGTGCTTACTTTCTTATCCTTTTCTGTGCAAATTGTGTTATATTTCTTTTTTCTATGTAACAAGGAAGCAAGTTGCCGCTTCTATGACCCTCTATCATTTTGATGCTTATTTTCCTTGAAGTTTCTCTAGAAGTCTTGGCTGTATGCTGAATGCTATTTGATTAGATTTTCCTCAGTATTATTCATCCTGTTTGATGTACAGTATCTACAATTACTAAAAACTGAGAAATTGACTGGAATTATTTGCTTACATGCAGTAATGAGAATGACATTTCAGAGAGACTAAAACGCATCATCCAAGCTAATGCTTGTCTTGTTCAAGAAATATCAGATACGAGCCTTCCCTCTAAGAGTTTGGTATGATGTTTGTTTACTTGACTCTATCTTCTTTCCTCGACATCGTGTTTTTCTTCCTTTTTTTTTTTTTTTTTTTTTTTTTTTTTTTCCCTGTTTGATCAGTTGTCTCTCAGTAGTGTCATTAATGTCATAGGTGTAGGATTTCTTCTGTGGTGCTGCTTGGCTTATTCTTTTGTCTGATTTTAACCTCACTTTTTATTTTGGTCTGGAGCACTGATGCTGACCTTAGCTTCTCTTTGCTTTCTAAAGAAACTGTGATGAATAAGTATGACCAGCTGAAATATCATCTATGTCTCTGATTGATTGACAATTTCCAATGTAAAGTGCCATTGTCCGCCAAAATTCAAAGGAGAATGCATCAATGAGATACTAGTAACTGTGTCTGCTACCAAAATTAGAATTATGCTTTCTTCATCTCATGTGAAAACTTGATTGTTTGTTTTGCTTTGTTGTTGTTTTTTCTTTTTTTTTAAGCTGAAAATCTTATGCGACGCTGGTAATCATGCCTGTCCACTGTATGCTTTAACACGTCCATTTATTGTACATACAGATGTCTTGAGATTTCCGTCCGAGGCTTTTGAATTCAAAACTAGGCTAGAAACAATTGTTTCCCCATATATAAGTGGGATCTATAATCTTTGAATATTTTAGCTTTGTATTGCCATCTAATCAGATAGAAAGGGTGCATTTCTTTCTGATGTGAAATTGGACGTTTGGTTTATTATAGGTTTGCAAAGCGTGATGTGATCAATCTGATATGGAACTACTCATTTTTACCTAATTTACCATGTTGCATTCTAATCACTCTGGATTTCTGTGGGTATCACTTCAGGACAATTAAGGCTGCAGGTTTCTGAAATAAAATGTTGTGATAATTTGATATTGCTAGTTTTCATACGAACATAAAATTGTCTCATACTTAATTCTTTTGTCAATGGTCAACATTTTTTTTTTTCCTTTTCTTTCTAGTTTTCGTGTATATTGTTTTCTGCATTTTGTTCATTTCTATCTGATGCAGAATGGTTGGATAGATCTTCAAGTGGAGGTTGCACAATATATCAACAGTGATGTACGTGCAGGTCCCTTATCTGCACCTGCTGCAAAACCTCTAAGCGGTTTTGTCCAGCGTCTCAAAGGGAAGCAGGGAAGGTTCCGAGGAAATCTATCTGGAAAGCGTGTTGAGTATACAGGAAGAACTGTTATATCTCCAGATCCAAATTTGAGAATTACTGAGGTATAGCATCTTATATATGTGGTATGTGTTGTTTGCTAATTTGTTAAATTTGACTAATTGTCTCAACTTTTTCTTAAGATTTCCCATATTTTATGTGGGCCTCGGTTTAATCAACAGATGACACTCTTTGCATATGCCACTGTTAGGGAAAAAGGCAATTAGCCTTTCCTACAGCCCAGGTAGCAGTATAGATTCTTTTACTTATAATTCTTGACAAGCTTACTGATCCAGGTAGCAATTCCTATACTGATGGCTCGAATTTTAACTTATCCTGAGCGGGTTTCACATCATAATTTAGAGAAGTTGAGGCAGTGTGTTCGAAATGGGCCAAACAAGTACCCTGGGGCAAAGTTCATCAGGCAGCCTGACGGTACGGAAATGTAAGGACTGCTTGCTGGCACATTTTGTTTCACTTTTTAGAATCCATTGCTTTAACTACTTTTTCTCTGTCCATGTTGCAGATCATTGATGTTTTCTTCTAGAAAGCGTCATGCTGATGAATTGAAATTTGGTTACATAGTGGATCGTCATTTAGAGGATGGAGACATTGTTTTGTTTAACAGACAGCCAAGTTTGCATCGAATGTCTATCATGTCCCACAGGGTAACTACAACTTTCTTAAACCTAGATGCATCATGTCCTTTTGTCATCTAGACTCATGTCTTGATTTTTCCCACAGGCAAGGATAATGCCTTGGCGAACACTGAGATTCAATGAGTCGGTTTGCAATCCATATAATGCTGATTTTGATGGTGATGAGATGAATATGCATGTGCCTCAGACAGAGGAGGCTCGGACAGAGGCTATACTGTTGATGGGTGTAAGTGTTGCTTTATGCCTTCCATTTGAGTTTTGGTTCAGTATTTAGTTTATGACATCCACCCGTAGTGATTACTAGTACTTTGTGCTTTGTTTCTGATTGTGCAGGTGCAAAATAATTTGTGCACTCCAAAAAATGGAGAGATTTTGGTTGCTTCAACGCAAGACTTTTTTGACATCTTCTTTCCTTATTACGAGGAAGGACACATTTTATGATCGTGCCACCTTTTCACTTATTTCTACATATATGGGGGATGGGATGGATCAAGTTGATTTGCCAACTCCAGCATTGATTAAGGTTGGTTGAGCTGACATAGGTTGGTTTAGTGATGTTATCCTCTTCTCCTCTTGAGGTGGAATAGCTGAGTATGAGTTCCAAGTTTCTTGAAACAAATTTGTTTGCTATTTTACATTTGGTTATGTTATGTAGAGAAATCTAACTGCTAATTTTCTACGCTACTTTGTCTCACCTTAACGAGTGCATGAAGTCAACATCCTTGCCCAGCTTACTTGTGTTAGTTTGAAAATGAAGTAAAAAGGTGGCATCTACTTTCTAGATGAACATCTTCTCAACCTTAAAGTATGCGGGTGTACTGAGGTGTTCGGGAGTTCACAGAAATTTCAATTTAATGGACTATTATTTTAAAAATATTTGTCAGCTTGCTACATAAGGACACAAGAGTTTCAGAATCTAGTAGGATTGAGGGATTTTAAAGAGTTAAATGGGAAACTTATGTTTTCTAGTTTGTACATGTGGAATGGACGCAAATGGATTATTATGCAAGTGCTATTGAGCTGGTTGAGGAGAATATAGAATGGGGGTACCCGCGTATCTTTTTGGCTGAAGTTGCACACCTGCATTCCACACTCAGTAAATGTGAAAGGATATCTTCAATATTGTCAGAGCTTTATGTGCATTTTGAATATTCCATTCTATTATTCCTTTTGTTATCTGCTTTTTGGTAGCAGTTCTTTATCCAGATGGATTTTTATTGCAGCCAGTTGAGCTTTGGACTGGTAAGCAGTTATTCACTCTACTAATGCGTCCTTCTGCAAGAATGAGAGTCTACTTGAATCTTACTGTTTCTGAAAAGAGTTATGTGAAGCCCAAAGAAACCATGTGTCCAAACGATGGTTATGTGTACTTCCGTAATAGCGACCTGATAAGTGGACAATTGGGCAAAGCTACCTTGGGTATGTTGTTTGTTTTCAATTCGGAAAAGCTACAGCGATTTATTTTAAATTATTTTCTAGGTTGGCATTACATTATTTAAATGGGCTAAATGAATCACAACATTATAATATGGCCTTTGGTTGATTTATGGGTAATTTCCTTGTTTTATGTGATTTATCTTCTGTTTAGATTTCTTTCAAGCTAGTATCATGTTTTTGTGGAGATAAAGGTGGGATTGTGTTTAAGCTGATATCATATTTTGATGTGGTAATTCAGATGTTTATTGTAGTGGATATGCATACAATATTATGGTTTCTTACAGAGTTGCTCTGGAGAAACATTAATTCGTTAATAATAAGAGGCCCACATCCCTTGCCCAACCTTTCCTACTTATTGTGTACATCATTGCTTTAGCAATGAAAATTGTGTCCAAAAGAGTTCCCATACGACATGTGTAATATGTGGCAAACTGAATTTCAGTCACTCTTTATTTTCCAGCAAATGAATCGATTTTGCAATCAATTTTAGCTATTCATAGCATAAGTTGGGGAATCGGTATTACCTGAACAACCTTGTGATGGGGATTTGATGCCCCCTGTTGGATTTTAATATAGTTTCAAGTATTTTTGTTTTTTGAGTTGATCCTGATATGAGTAATTTCTGGCAATGTTGATTGGTTTTAATTCTAAAGTGAGATGGTTTCATTTTGGCAATTCAAAAATTCAAGATAAATGATATGGAACCCCTTTTTGCCCTGTCATTAGAATTAACTGAAAAATGGGATTTCCCAGCAGAACATAACTTCAGACAGAATGAAGATGATACCATTTTATGGTTGGGTGTTTGCAATTTGATTATCTATTAACCTAGGTGTCGTTTTCTCAGGGGGTTAAGACTAACAAGAACATCCTCTTATCCTTTCTGGGAATTTGTCTTGTAAGAATACCATTAATCCATTATTCTGAATGGTATTGGTCTTTCACTGTATATTTTCTGTGTATGCAATTTCATTTTACTTTGGCCTATGTTGGTTTGACACAATAACATGGTTTATTTAGTGCATTAATTCAGTAGAATAATAAGTTTTGTACTTTTAAATTTGGTAATTTTTTGGTCAAAATGTAATTAACATTTTGACTTTTTTTTTCTTTCCCATTCCTCGTTTTTTAGTGCTTTATAATTTGAATGTAAGTATTCACATTTAAGATTGAAACAGGAAATGGAAACAAAGATGGCCTTTATTCAGTTCTTCTCAGAGATTATGGTTCCCATGCTGCTGCAACATGTATGAATCGCTTAGCGAAGTTGAGGTCTGGTTCTAGTTGTTTTGGCTGGTGTTCATCTCTTCATTATACATCAGTGTTGTCAATTGATGAGGTTCCCCTTATCAGTAATATACAAGTAGTTAATGTAGTTCACAATCTTCTCATTTGTACATTTTTTAGTTGTCTACTTTGAAACCTGCATTTGATGCTTAACTTAAGTTCAGATGGCATACAGATTATTTCAGGCTCATTGTGGAATTTGCAAATATTCTTTTTCCACACTTCTCTCTCATAATTGATCATATGAATTGCATCTTTCCTAGGATATTGTTGCAAAAGGAATTTATTTCTGTGATTTTAAACATTAAGGCTTTGTTCTCTTTGTGACCAAATTGGGAATTTTTTGTTTTGGGGAAGGAATTTTTTTGGAGAGAATTGTTTTATAGGAAATTATGTAGGGGAGAGATAAAAAAGTGTAATGATTATGTTATTTTTTGAATTTATGTGTGTAAAGATTTAGAGGGAATTTTTAAAATTTAAAATTTGAATTTAGATGAAATTGAGGGTGTTTGGATATGAGATTTTTTTGAGGAAAAAATGATGATTTTCTTGAAAGGAAATCAAAATGAACAGAGCCTAAATTTAAATTTATCATCCCAATTACTTCCCACATTTTTTATGGCCTTTGGATGTTGATTAAAATTTCAGAAGTAGAGCATGGATCCTGTTGAAGTCTGTCCCTCATGGAACTGTTATCCAAATATTGTTTTGTATTTTGTAGGGTAAAAGTTAACTTTTGAAAAGAACAAAACAGACATATCCTTTATTCCCTTTCTGGTTGTCATGTCTCTTTTCACATGTCTTATTGTTTGATCTTCACGTCCAAACCACTTTAAGTGCGTTTTTCTCATTTTCTATCCGTCGGGGTTATCAGCATTTTCTTTCTATTTTATTTTTAATTATTATTATCTAATCTACTGCGTCTGCACATCCATTTAAACATTCTCGTATCTGCTATCCTTGTTTTTCTGTTCATGTTTGGACTTAGTTGCCCAACACTTTGATCAGTAAAGCATCACTACTTTTATAAATTTTCCTTTCAATTTCAGCAGTACTTTATGATTACAAAGTACAGACGTACACTTCTTCATTTGTTCGAACCTGTCTCTTTCTTGATCTAAGCCATAAACAATAACTACTAAGCTTTTATCCCGTTATGTGTTTGTGATCTAAGTTATACATGTGTTAATCTGGAGTACAAGAGCAAGTTGAATTTTGACTTTCTCTTATATAGTTTGTGGATATATATGGACTTGGTTATCGGATACAACTGAATTTGTATTCATTTTTTCCATGTCATTCGCAGTGCTAGGTGGATAGGGAATCATGGATTCTCTATTGGGATTGATGATGTCCAACCACCTGCTCAATTGATTGTTGCCAAGGATGAAAAGATCCATATAGGATACAAGGACTGCGATGATTTGATACAAAACTATAACAAGGGACAGCTTGAGTTGCAACCAGGCCACGATGCAACCCTTACTCTTGAAGCTAAAATAACTGGTGTGCTGAATGATATTCGAGAACATGCTGCAAAGGTAAAGATCAGTTTCATATATTTGCTAGCTCTCTTACATGTCTATTTTGGAATATCCCCTTGGTTGTGTGGTTTATTGAAAGAATTGGAACTGTTGGAGATAAAGTCATTTTCTGTTCCTTGCTAAAATGTGTCAGCATTTAATTTGTATGTTAGTGCTAGTACTGTGTGCATCTTGTATGATAGTGTAGGTACAGTCTTACAGATATTAGATGCTTCAGGGGAATTGACTGTTAATTCAAAAACATTGAGGAAAAAAAATTGGGGACATCACATAGGCCTGATTCGATCTGTTAGAATACGAAAGGGCTGGTTTCAGTCAAAACTCACAAGTCCCTTTAAATTTGCTGTGCCTTCCTTTCCTTCTTCTTCCTTGCTCTCTCTCTTGGTTGTTGATTTTATTTTATTTCAACGTACTTGAGCATGTAGCAATCAGAATTTTGGAAGGCACTAGTGATTACCTGTAATAAGTTATCTATGTTTTCTATTGCATTCTCGTGAAAAACATGTATAATTCTTTGCCCTGCTCTTACTGCCTTCTTTGATTTGGAACTTTTTGAAGGAATGTATGAATGGCCTACAATGGAGGAATAGCCCTCTGATAATGTCACAATGTGGTTCAAAGGGATCTCCTATAAACATCAGTCAGATGGTTGCATGCGTTGGACAGCAATCTGTTGGTGGTCGGCGGGCTCCAAATGGTTTCATCGATAGAAGCCTTCCTCATTTTCAAAGAAAATCAAAGATCCCTCAGGTATTCTAAAAGTCTGAATCAATGTTTGGTTTGGCTTTTGCCTCAAGAATAAACAAGTGCTAAAGTTTTGTTTGGTTCGGCTTTCAGGCTAAAGGGTTCGTGGCTAATTCATTTTATAGTGGGCTAACTGCTACAGAATTTTTTTTCCATACAATGGGTGGAAGAGAAGGTCTTGTGGATACAGCGGTATGCATGGTCCTTTTGCTTCAATATGCGTTTGCCAATTACATTCATGCAGTCTTTATACCTTTTCTTTTGGTTTGAGATGGATGTCTGGACACATCAGGTAAGATAGATAACTAATTAATGCATTAGAAAGAAAGTAAGAGTAGCCCCAAGATGACTAAAAGAGAGAAACATGACTGAAATAGTTTGGGTAGAGGACCCTGGGTACAAAACAGAGAAGCATTGACACAGTAAAAGGGGAAGGGGAAGACTTAAAAAGAATTTAGAAGGAAACTATAAAAGACATGTTTTGCGCCCTTTGTGCTTGGGGACTTCAACCTTCACATTTCCTTCAAACTTCAGCTTTCTAGTGGTGGGTGCACGTGATCGTCCCTCTCCTTCTGCTGCTGTGATTCCAAATGTAGCTGCTCTTTTGCAGTCACAGGTTGGCCATCATATGTGTGTAGTGTGGCTCTAGTCTGGGAACTTATGCTGGCTTCTTAAGTCTGAAGCTGCCCTTGTGTAGGTGTGATGAGCTACCTGAACATTCTATCTAATCTCGTAGTGGAACGGCTGCTTCGAAATAAATAAAACAATGTGTCTTGACCGAACTCAATGCCGATATGGCAACTGTACATAGTCGAATAAAGTCTTTGTTATCTGATGGGGGGTGTTGGAGGGCATATTACACCTTACACATGCAAGAGCTTCTATACATTCAGTTGCCTTTCTTTCTGACCCTTCCTTTTCATCTTTCTTTTTGTGTGGTATTTTTCAAATTTTCCTTCTCAAAACTGTGCTTTGGTATTATGATAGGTGCTGGAGTTTGTAACAGTTGCTTCTATATGTATTTTGCTTGACTGGAAAGTTTGAGAGGCTTGGACTTATTTTCTCACTGCAGGTTAAAACTGCTGATACTGGATACATGTCTCGCAGACTTATGAAAGCTTTGGAGGACCTGTCAGTTCAGTATGATAACACTGTGAGAACTGCTAGTTCTTGTATAGTTCAATTTGTTTATGGCGATGATGGCATGGATCCTGCACAAATGGAAGAGAAAAGTGGGCAGCCCTTGAACTTCGACAGATTACTTATGAAAGTGAAGGTTATATATTGCACTGCCATTGATTGCATGCAACTGGTGTCAAAATTGAAACTTCTGTGGCTGACTTGTTATTATTTTCAGGCAACCTGTCCTGCAGGTGACCTGAAGAGCTTGTCTCCTTCAGAGATCTGCAAAGTGACTGATGAAAGACTCTCAGAGCATGATACGACTCCTGAAGGCGGGTGTTCTGTGGCTTTTAGAGATTCATTGGCTAAATTCCTTAAAGAGAAATGTGTTGCTTGCTTGAAGAAAACAATTGAAGATTTAAAATCAGACGGAGGAGACAATCAGTACTCTCTTGAAAATATCTCCTATAATATATCTGGCATTACTAGTCGGCAGCTAGAGGTGATTGAACCTATGTCCTGAAAGCCCTCTTGTTCTTTTCTTCTTCTTTTTTTTTGGGTTTGGGGGCCTGAACTTTCCTTCTACTTTTTTGATGGTTTTCAATTAAAATCAGAAAATTGAAAATAAACTATTAAAAATGACGTAGTATATTCTGAATTAAAATGAAAATATGTGTTTTAGTATAACATGATGGTGAGTTATAATCTTTATAGTTGATCCCACATAGTAGGGTTAAGGCTCAGTTGTTATTGGGTCAATAAAACATTAGTGGAATTGTCCTCTCAATTGGACAGCATATGTCAAAATGGTTGATAGTCTCAGATTCTTATGTCCAAAAAAATTTTGTTTTATCTTTTCTAGTGTTCAAAGAAAACAACTGTCTCCCAGGAATCATTTTCCTCCCACCTGTTTTTGAGCACTGAAATTTCTCATGATCATACCCTAAATATGTGTGTCTATATATATATATAAGATAATGCTTATCTTTGCCAATATCTCAGGTCTTTTTGAGAGTCTGTATCTCAAGGTATCAGAAGAAAAGAATAGAATCTGGCACTGCAATCGGTGCAATTGGAGCTCAGAGTATTGGAGAACCAGGCACACAGATGACGTTAAAAACTTTCCACTTTGCAGGGGTTGCTAGCATGAGTATCCTTTATTTATGTATTGTTGCAGTAATATAAGCTTCCTGGTTCTTTGGTCTTGTTACACCTTAATTGTGAGATAGATGTCACACTCGGAGTTCCTCGTATAAAAGAAATTATAAATGCTGCCAAAAAAATAAGCACACCAATTATATCTGCAAAACTGACAGATGAATATAACCCAAAGAAGGCAAGTTTGGCGAAAGCTCATATTGAGAAAACCCTTCTGGGACAGGTGAGCTATTTCCTCTCTATTAATGTTGTCTGATATGATGTTTAAGTGCATCATGACTTTTCCTTTAATGTATAGGTAGCAAAAAGCATAAAAATTGTGATGTCTGGAAGGTTAGCATCCATTGTTATTTCCCTTGACATGGAAATAATTCGAGCATCACGACTTTCTGTTGATGCTCATAAAGTGAAAGAATCAATTTTACGAACGCCAAGAATCAAACTCAAGGAACAGGTGAACTATGGTTTATTAAGTATTTTGTCTTCTCATTTCCTCACAGAATTAGCTCAAAAGAATTATGTTTTGTGCAGCATGTTAGGGTTATGAGCCCCAGAAAGCTGGAAGTAGTTCCCCAGGCTGACAAAAGTAAACTTCATTTTGATCTCCATGCTTTCAAAAATAAGCTTCCTGCAATAGTTGTGTCGGTAAGCTATAAATATAAGTTGATTTTCACTAAGCAGTGCAGTAAGTTTTGAGGTAATTTTTTTCTTATTCAATATTGTGTCAATCCGATTTTTTGTTATTTGGATTGACAGGGAATTAGCACTGTGGAACGTGTTGTGATTAAAAAGGACGATAAGAAAGAGGGATCTAGGGAAGTTTCCAAGTACCATTTGTTTGCTGAAGGGTAAGTTTTTTGCCATGACATCTGCAAAGGGTTTGACATTGAAGCAACTGTTGGCTTTCTTGTCTAGGCAATTTAACGAAATTTCTTTTCTTTTATTTGGGGACATTATTATTTTTTTTATTAAAGGATCTGAACTTGAATTCTTCATGTTAAAACGTGCTTGTGGAATGTATGAAACATGCTTCCATTATTTATGTTCCGATTTCAATGGAAAAACTGAAGGTAGTAACTTTGTTTCGCTGTACATGATTGTTGTAGTTACTATTTGAATTCAAAATACTTGTGGGTCATATCGGATGATAAATACTTTCTTGGAGTGGAATATAAAGTGCTATTGAAGGTTTTGTTTCGTAAGTCATAGTGCTATTCTGCTTCTTCCAGTACTGGTCTTCTAGGAGTCATGGGCACGGAAGGAGTTGATGGTAATGAAACCAGATGCAATCATGTCATGGAAGTGCAGCAGACACTTGGAATTGAAGCAGCTAGAAATTCCATAATTGATGAGATTAGGCATACCATGTCGAGTCATGGAATGACAATAGACATCCGGCATATGATGCTTCTCGGAGATCTAATGACATTTAAGGTTTGTTCAATCGTCTACTGTATTGTGGTGTTTTGTGTCGCATTTAAGGTGATATATAATGCTCACTCATGTCTGTGATTCCAGGGTGAAGTTCTTGGTATTACAAGACACGGTGTTCAGAAAATGAAAGACAGTGTTCTGATGCTGGCTTCTTTTGAGAAAACAACAGATCACCTCTTCAATGCTTCTGTGAGTGGGAGGGATGATAAAATTGAAGGAGTTAGTGAATGCATCATCATGGGGATACCAATGCAGTTAGGCACAGGGATGCTTAAAATTAGGCAAAGGTACATTTTTTTCACATTATTCCTTGCTTGCTATCTATAACCATATACACCTGAAAACTGGTTGAAAATACCAAGTACTTCTTCCGTTCCATTAGAATGGTCCACTTTGACGAATGTACAACTTATTATGAGTGTTAATGTACAACACATAAATTAGTTAATTTGACACACTTTATTTAATTTATATCCTTACTTATTAAGTATAGACTAATTGTGGACCACACATGACTATATTAGTAAGGGTAAGATAAGTAAAAAAATTTGAAAGTGGACTATTGTATTGGAACAAAAAATATTTCTCAAAATGGACCATTCTAATGGAACGGAGGAGTATAAAAATCCCTTAATGATATCTAGCATAATTGATTTGATTTGCTTTACATCTCTTGCAGAGTGGAAGAAGTAAAGTTGAACTATGGATTGGACCCAATTTTGTCCTGAATTGACTTTCTTGGAGAATTTTTTTTTTATAAATTTTTTTAGATCAAGGAAGAGGGTTTGGAGATATGGTGCATCATTTTTTTTCTTCTTTCTGGACTGGAGAATAGTGGTGTTGGGATGGAGTTTAAACTTCAAACACTGGTAATGTTTCAAAAATCTAGCTGATGAATGAATGAAACACTAGTAGTAGTTTTCTTAGTTCTTACTTACTATAGTAATAGAAAGGGACAAAAAATAGTTCTAATTTTAGACTAATGTTATTGCTAAGATCAATAATTTGTGAAATAGCTTATTGCTAGAGTAGATATACGTGTTTTTACATATAAGTTGCTTTGGATGATGAATTATTGCTTTGATAATAATATCATCACAATTTTACTAATCATGTGGCTGACTTTATAATACCGCTTTAAAAATAAATTTTCCATATGTTCTAATAGAATAGCCTAGTAATCGCTTAATAAAGTGGATTATTCTAATAGAACTGGGGAGTCTTTATGCAATTGAAATAGTAGTACTGTTTTTGATAAATTGCCATACAGTACAATTTCTTTAGGGGCATGTTATTTACAGGTACCATTTTACTAAACACAGGACACTTTTTAAAATTTTAAATGGTGAAATGACATAAATACCCCTGGTAATTACCATGGTGAAATTTTTTTTACCTACCCACAAAAAACACATCTTCTTCATTGTGCTGAGAAGCTCCATTTCTCCATTTCTACATTTCTCCATTTCTCCATTTCTTACATTCTTCCTAAATCCATACATTCATTCTAGATCCATTTATTTTCCATTTTTTGAGTTCCATGGCGGAAACTACAAATGAAGAAACATATTACACGGTACGTATGACATTACCATTTGTATGTCTTAAAGGTAGGAGCTTTTTCGCGTTTTTGCGTCACTGGGTGACAATCGCCCACGACGGGCGATTGTATCACCGAAACGCGCCTGCACGGAGCGTATTTTTTCGAGAAAGTCGCCGAAGGCCACCAATTTTTGGGCAAAAACACGCCCAACACTGGCGCTTTTAAACCAAAAACACGCCAGTGTTGGGCGTTGTTTTTGTCAAACAGCGCCACTTATAGGCGTTTTTTTGTACAAAAATATGTGGCATGTGGCGTGTTTTCTCATAAAACGCGCCCATATTGGGCGACGTTTATGAGAAAACACGCCCTTCCTGGGCGTTTTTAAGGGAGAAACACGCCTCCAATAGGCGTGTTTCACCCTGAAATGTCCATTCTCCATTTTTTCACTGACTGCGGGAATTTCTAATATCATATTGGTTTACTTGACAGGCTCCGCACGTTTTGGATGACGTAAACGGTCTAGATTACACAGATGTATTTACGACTGATGAAGAGTTCACTACTCGAGCTGAGTTGATTGGCTGGGTTGAAGTCAGAGCTGCCGCGCATAGGTTTGATACGAAAATTACCTCTTCTAAAAAGTGGAAGGGGCCTCTGAAAGGGAGAAGAGGGAGAGTTGACATTTGTTGTGATAAAGCGGGGCAAGTGAGAAGCAAGGCACCCCCAGTTGAAGGGAAAATATCCCGTAACAACACTAGCAGCAAGCTGACTGGTTGTCCCTTTAAAGTATCAGGAAAAGAGAATAGTGAGGGTACCTAGAAGTTGAGTGTCATTAAAGGGCACCACAACCATGAATTACCACTGGTTAGAAACTGGCATCATAAGCAGTCCCAGTTGAATGAGGAGGAAAAGGAGAAAATTGCCGAAATGATGAAGATAAATGTGGCTCCAAAGCAGATGCTGTCAAAACTGCGATGTGACAATGCGAGTAATGTCACACGTATTAGGCAGGTTTACAATGAAACAACAAAGGTTAGGAGAGAAGAGAGGGGAGATTTAAGTCTATCCAGTATTTCCTGAAACTGATGCAGGATTACAGTTACTACTACTGGTACACAGCGGAAGATGAGCGTAACGCGCTTGAGAACGTGTTCTTCGCCCATGGGGATGTCCCTAGTATGCTTCGTAAGTTTCCGTACGTTTTGTATATGGATACGACATACAAGACCAACCGGTATGACATGCCTATGCTTCAGATAGTCTCTCATGTTCCGACGGATCAATACATACATATTGCCTTTGCTTTCTTGAGGGATGAGACATATGCAACTTATTTCTGGGCTATGACTAGGTTGAGGCAACTTTTTGATCCATCGACATATCCACATGTTGTTATGACGGACAGAGAGTCAGCTCTAATGAAAGCTGTCAACGTTGTTTTTCCCGAGTCTAAGCAACTACTGTGTAAACGGCATATTGCTATGGATGTGAGGAAGAAAGCACTCAGTGTTTGTACGGACAAAGAAATATTAGATGAGTTTGAAGGACGGTGGAGAAGAGTTATGAGTGCTCTAACGTATGACAAGTTCACGAAAGCTGTGGAAATTATTGAGACCAAATATAGAGGCCGGTGGACGTCCGTGGTTAATTATTTGCACCATACTTGGTTGGATCCCCACCGGACCAAGTTTGTCTCAGTGTGGACTAAGGAGATAAAACATTATGGAGGGCGCACAAACAACATGTGAGTCTATTCGATTTTGTAGCTTACAGTTATATATATATATATATATATGATACAATTACACATTATTCCTTATTGACAACATGACATTTGTTCGTATTTCATAAATGCAGGGCTGAGAGTGCGCACGCGCAGTTGAAGTATGCCATTAAAACCGACAGAGGTTCATTTCCTACAATATTTTTGGCTATAAATGAGATGATAAAGTTGCATTTGGGTGAGATACGTAGTAAAATGGAGGCATCCCGAAGCAAAACAATCCGTGAAGCCAATTACATGTTGTACAGTAGGATCAATGGCAGAGTTTCGCAAGATGCCATACTGTTGCTGTTACAAGAATACAGAAAGCGAGGCGCAGTCTATGGGCAGAACAGTGAGATGTGTGGTTGTGAACTGCGAACCAGCTATGGCTTGCCGTGTGCACATGAGATGGTTGAAATGGCTGGGAATTACACACCTATTGATCCCTTGGATGTGGACCTCTTCTGGAGGACCCTATCTTTGGATGAGGGGAATATGCCTAGCGACGAGGAACGGCAGACAGCACAAGGTAGACTGCATGAGATGTATGTGGAAGCCTCGCAGCGTTCGACTGCGGACATGTATAGGGTAGTGGGTGTCATGCACAGCACTTTGCACCCAGAGATTGTTGACCTCGCAGATCCCATTCAAAGGCCACGTAGGGGAAGGCCGAGGAACAACTCCACGCAGCGAGAGCTTTCTGGCTACGAGCATGCCGAGAGGGAAGCCGGCCTAAGCAGAGGCAGATCAAGAGGCAGAGGTACATATGGTTGTCATATCCTTTGCAATTGGTTTTTGTTTCGCTTATTTATTATGATGCTGATATTGTTCATGCATTCAAATACTATTTGCAGGTCGCAGCAGGTCAAGTGGGTCATCATCCAGGAGTATTCGAATGACTCCTAACGAATCCAACTGGCCTTTCAACCTCCCATCTTTGGTTAAACAGTTCGTATTCGATTACATCGTTGATTATAAAAATGTAATGGGTGATGGACACTGTGGGTTCAGGGTAATCGCCACATTCGTACATGGTGACGAATCCCTTTGGTCGCAAGTCCGGCGGGAGATGTCACATGAACTTCACGCGTATGCGTCATTATAGTTTGGGGTCCTCGGGTCAGATATGTATGATAAAGCTCTTCAAGTGTTGGATTACCACATAAGTCCGGCAGCAGATGCGTTCTGGTTCGATACTTATCTTTTTGGACTACTTGTCGCCACGAGGTACCAGAGGGTATTCGCAACTTACGGAGCGGAGTGTTGCACCTTCCTTCCACTTCAACAGCGGGGGTCCGTTGTAAGTGATGATCCGACCACCTATATCACTATGGGACATATCCGGAGCAACCATTTCATTTGTTTGGAGACAAGAGGTGAAATCTTGTTGCCCCCTGTCAGTGTGTTGTGGAGATACCATAAGGACGACCTGATGGATGATTTGGAGGACAGGTTATCACCTCGATTGGGTAGATATCAGAGCTTGTACGTTGCTAGCTTAGGTAACGTACAAAGGGAACCCACTATAGTTATCGATTAGCTAGCTTTATGATTTGAAAGTTATGGAATCCTCAGTTGTGTCTGTATTGACATATACATGTATTGTATATTTAGAATATAATTGTCATGCAATTGATTATTGTAATATGTTATGATTGTGGGTAGGTGTGTATGGACTGTGAAAACGTTTGGGCATGTGGTTTGTTGTTTATGTGCCATCCTGTTGGTTTAATGAGGTGCAGGGCGCAGAGAAACACGCCTCTAACTGGGGTGTTTCATGGAGAAACACGCCTGTACCAGGCGTGTTACTCCGGGAAACACGCCTTCCTCAGGCGTGTTTCTTGGGGAAACACGCCTGGTTCAGGCGTGTTTCCCGTAGTAACACGCCTGGTACAGGCGTGTTTCTCCATGAAACACGCCTGAACCAGGCGAGGTAATTGTAGAAACACGCCTGGCTTAGGCGTGTTTCTCCATGAAACACGCCCGTTAGAGGCGTTGTTCCTGGTGAAACACGCTTGAGTCAAGCGTTTTTCTGTCTTTCAGTGGCATTAGGTATGCGATTTGATAGAAAACAAAGCGCTTTAAACCCAACGCCTGAAACCCACATCCGGAAACGCAAAATTACTAAATAATACAGTGTTATTGTGTTTAAATTGTACAAAATTTGGGCAGAGTCTCCCCTGTATATGAGTACTGAATCCCTGTTCATAACACATAATAAAGTACTAAATTGTTTTCTGCACTTCAAACAACGGCACACCCAGTAAAATTCAATAATTCGACAGTTCTATTGTGTTGGGTAGGGGAAAAAAACAGTCATCCAGAGACAAACTAAAATCATATTATACATCATCCAAACATAATGAATATAATAAACTAAGGCTGAAATGGAGGTCGCAGCGCTAGTTGTTCCAGTCCCGGCATCAGTCCCTCCAAATGATAAGCAACATCTGCAATAGCCTGCCTACGTGTGTCAGGGTTGACAGCGTGTTCAACCCTTGGATGAAAATAGACTGCCCGCGAGGCTAAATACTGAAGTCGCTGTAACAAGTAAAATGAAGCTCACAATCAGCAACTAGTAAGACAGACAAATATATGTATGATTAAAATAAATTAACACATCATCTTACACTGGTCGCATTTAGGGACAGCTGGGTAGGATCAGGAGTGTAGTCCTCGACAGGACCACTACTGACGCGGAGGTGCGAACGCGCCCGGAAGTACTCAAGGTAATCCTCGCTTGTTTCGTCAGTATACTCCGCTCTCTTCATGTCTCGCAGAAGCCTTGTATGCGAGATTTCCCAACCACTCAGATCCGCAACGTATTTGCAGGCATACTTCTTTGTCTCTGGGCCTCTATAGCACCCCTTCGGCTTCAAGACAGGAAATGGAACTTGTTGCGCGTATCCAAACTGTCTTAACACCCGATCCGGCATATAGGGCTCTTCAACGTTAACGGAATATATAAGGCCCCTATACAAGGAGATTCTGTGGGCCAATGCCGGATTGGGCTCAAATGGGAGCCAGTTAACCTGGCCGTTTATGAAATATATCATCAACTGTAGCACATTAACATAAAAGAACCGTTCGTAATCACAAAGAATGGACATGTTACCTCGTTCGGCTGCAGTGCATCTAGGGCCCTCCTGTATGCCTCCAAATCATATTTTGGAACCCGCTTCTTCCCAGTACCAACTTGCCATTTCATTGCCGCCGGCAATCCGGTATTCCACGACCGCTTCTTCGGTGGGCTGAATATTGGGAAGTATTCATATATCCAGCTCTAGTAATATTGAACAGAAGAACAATCAGTACATATCTTGCAACTAAATACATCAAAGTAGGCCAAGGAAAGCAACATGTAAAGTGACAAACCTGAAGCAAAGTCAGACAACCAGAAAACTGTGCACCTTCTGCCCTCGACGCTTTCCCAAGTTGGCGGTATAAGAACGCCAATGTGGCAGCTCCCCACGAGTAATCACTTACTATCTCGATATCGCGCAAGAAACTTAAATACTGGGCAGAAACGTGGGTTTTAGACTTGTCAACAAATAGGGAAAGACCTAAAACCCACAATAAATAACCAGATGCAGCATTAACTTTGTCAAATCTCCCGGCACAGTGCTTCTCAATGGTTGTCAGCTTCACAAATCCAGGCCTATCCATTTTGAATTCACCATTCCCCAACACAGCTGCAACATCCGTCGCTATTTGTGAAGTCTTTGTTTTGTCATAAATCGGCCTACCGCCCAGCGGAATGCGCAATATGTATGCAACATCATGCAATGTGATTGTTATCTCACCGAACGGCAAGTGAAAGGAGTTGGTCTCCGGATGCCACCTCTCCACAAACGCACATAACAACGCGGCGTCTAACTCATCATGCATGCAGTGGACTAAATGGCCCAATCCAGACCGCTCAGCATGCTTCATCATCTCTTCATCGGCCGGCCAATTTTTCAATCGATCAGCCCCATTATGACATTTCAGTATCCCCCGTTCCTACACAATGTAAACAACGAATTAAAACTAGAGGATTCAATTCCTAACGCATTTCAGATGTAAATAAAAACTAATACATAAACCGTGCAACCTATCTTTATTATTCCATTATGGATCACAAGTAACGACGCATAGATAATTAGAAGTAATAGAATTACCTCTCCATGCCAGACGTAGTAGGCAGTGTGGCCTTTGAAACTCAAGAGCAACTCAGGGATTACAGGACCACCTTCTAGCGGATGGTCCAGCACCTTATAGTCCTTCCACTCTTCAATCGCTTCCCCAGCCTCACCGCCCATGTGTCCTTTCCCAGCTCTCCTACTTGGTTCGCTGCTTGTATTAGCCCCTTCAGCATCACTTCCTCCATAAGCCCTCTCGCCGTTACCATCATCGTGGGACATCTCCACATCTGAAAATGGTGGGGCGAAAGGTTGTTCTGTGAAGGACGTCCCAATGAACTCATGTCCAGTCACTGAATGCTGAAATGAATCTTCAGTTATGGGAGCAATGACATTCACTGGCGCAGAAGATGCACGCGATCGTGCATCCACCTTCCTCGAACGCTCGGATGCCGTCGGATGAATACGCGGGGCATTTTCCACCTCTTGATTATCCGGATTAACACTCCCCCCAGATGGTTCCGGATTACTACTCTTAACGGACTTGGATCTTTTTCCCGTCCTACGGAATATGTTACCTTTAAATTTGTCCCCCATCTGCAGTACAAGAATATCATAAACAAACCACACTTCATATGTACACAGTTTTCAAACATAAACAGAACTGGAACAAACGCCTCTTCGAGGCGTCTTTTTTAGAACAAACGCCCAGTTCAGGCGCTTGTTCGGGAAACAGACGCCTCGAAGAGGCGTGCTTTAGCGAGGAACACACCTCTACGAGGCGTTTGTTCGTGGAACAAACGCCTCGTAGAGGCGTGTTTCTCGCTAAAGCACGCCTCTTCGAGGCGTCTGTTTCCCCAGAAGCACGCCTCCCAGAGGCGTTTGTTTCCGGAACAAACGCCTGGTAAAGGCGTGCTTCTGGGGAAACAGACGCCTGGAACAGGCGTTCTTTTCGGGAGAACCACGCCTCTACCAGGCGTTTGTTCGTGGAACAAACGCCTCGTAGAGGCGTGGTTCTCGGCCACAGGCCTCCGGGAACCATTTCCTTCACCGGGAAAACGGTTTTCCGGAACCAAAACACAACCAATTCAATTCAAAGCAATCACAGCCGGTAATACCACATCCGATAACGCAAATTAGGAACTAAAACACTACCAAAACAATGCAATCTTTCAAGTGTAATGCAAAAATTCCATTCACTTCAAGTGTAATGCAAAAATTCCATTCACAAAATGGAATCAATTACACATCCAAATGATGCACAATAATTCAAATTAATGCAAAAAAAGGCCGAAAAACGCAGCACCCATGCATTCAAAACCTTGCCCATAAACAAAACAACCACCAATTCACTTCAATTCCAACATTTTGAACATTTTTAAAAACGGGAAAAAACACCACACACCTAATTAACTCCGTGAGAGTGGAATGGCCGAATCAGCAGCAGCAATGGAGAAGCCGAAATGCGAGAGGAAACTGAAGACCGAAGCAGCAGCAATGGAGAAGCCGACTTCAGCAGCAACGGAGAAGCAGCACAGTAGCGAAGGAGAAAGTTGACCGAAGGAGAAGAGATTTTCAGCCAAAGTGAAAATTTTTTTTTACTTTATAAAGGGCAAGGGCTTTTCTGTCATTTCACACCCTAATATTTAAAAAAGTGGCCTGCATTTAGTAAGATGTGGCCTGTAAATAACATTTCCGTTTCTTTATTGGAGCATGATATGCAAGTAGCTTAAAAGTTATAGGATTTGGGAACGAGGTGGGCTTATTATGAATGTCTTCTTAAAGAATAGAACTCACTATTTATTTTGGGCAAGCCACTAAACTATATATATATATATATATATATATATATATACATACTAGACGGTACATCCGTACGGCTTATGCCCAATAAAATATTAATTTGTATCGTAAGAATAAAAAGTTTAATTGTGCACAGACTAGCATACAAATAGAACAACGAATATGAGAGCTCGTTTAAATTTATCATCTATTAACTCAATTTAATACATTTTTAGAACAATTGGAGTCTACAAAAAAATATCAAAATCAAGGAAGAAATTTTCCATCCTTAATAGTATATGGTTACCGGTACACTACCTTCATCTGACATATTCTTCTTGTTTTTGTATGTAACTTGACATCCTTCCATTAAGGATCTACTTTAGAATTGTGGAAAATTTTGAGGTTGTTGGAAAATAATTTTTTTTTTTTTTGCATATTTAAACTTACTTCTCTACCTTTTTTAAAAACAAGAAATTAATATAACAAAAGCCTGTAAAAGAAAGGAACAGTCTAGAGAATACATCAAGATTTATAATTTTACATACATGATACATTGTGAACTAATAGGAAAGAGAATTTTAACACAATAATCCTTTAACTCTTGATAAGTAAAAGTTTTCACATAAAAAAATTGCACCAACAACAAAACAATTTAAACAAAACAACAAATTAAAGTAATCAACAAAAAACTTAATGGGAAAAGAAAATTCAAGAAAGGATCTATGTAAATCACATATTATTAGATGTGTAAAATGTCATAATTTTAATAGTAAAATATAAGAATAAAATTTCTCATTTCGAGAAATTAGTTAACATATTTAGAACAGAATAACTCACTAACCTTAATGCACTTCACAACAATTTAAAAGAGAATTTCAGTGTTGTGTAAGACCGAGAGAACGAAGATTGTTGAGATATTTCAAAATGCCATTCATAGAATGGATCAAGGAAGGAAAATATACAACTTATTAATTGTAACTAACAGAAAGTGAAAGAAAATCAATAGTTTGTTCATATTTATAATGATAGAAGGTGAAGCAAAGAGGCATACAACATATTATTTCTATTTGTAATAAATAAATGGTGAAACAAAGAAACAATAGACTTTTCCTATTCTTTAGGAGTTAAAAACTAATACTCTCAATTATCAATTGAGTAATTAACTTCATGGTGAAAATGTTTATAAAATGTAAAGTTGTGAATTTAAGATTATAAGTCTAAAAAAAATAAATAAATAAAGTTTTATTTTTATATAAAAAAAAATTGTACGGAACCTAAAAGTTGGTCTGATGCCTTTTTTTTTTATAAATAAAATCCTTAAATTATATAATTAAAGTTTAAATTTGTGTTCACCTATTGGTGTATATATATAATTTTTGTGAGATGTACTTTTAATAAATATATAAAAAAGTGGAAGAATAAAAGTGCAATGCTCCTATAAAGGAGTGAAAGAGCCACATGTAAAAATAAATAAATAAAGAAATTATTTAATTGAATGGTAAAAAATAAAATAAGTTCACTTAATATTTAACTATTAGATATTAAGTTTATGTGACATCCACATAAATAGTTAAATTAAAACTCTATTAGACATAAATTAGAAAAATGCTTATTAAATTAAAATTCAATGTGGCAATCACATGGCACTCTAATGTCAAACCTATATTAGTTTATATTATATAAGTTAGATATATATATATACATATATATATATATATACATATATATACATATATATATATATATACACGGCAACTATTTATAATAATAATTTCTGGTCATTAAATAAATTTTAACTTTTAAATCAATGGAATGGTTATACTCAAGTTTTGAAACTCATTGAATGCATGGCGAGGGTTACAAGGATAGTTTGGAGAACAAAATTTCAAAAATAAGCAAATGAATATGTGGGAAAAAAATGTTTAGTAAATATTTTGAGAAATGATTTTTTCAAGATCTTATTTGATAATAGTATAAAGCAAACAAGATTTTTAAATAGTTTTTACTTTTGGAATACCTTCCTAAAAATTTGAGTTTAGAGAAAAATAGTTTTTGGTGTTCGAAACAAAAAATTGTTTTTGAAATAATATTTTGGAGAACAAACTTTTGAACTCATGCTAAACAAGGTTTGTTTCAAATCAGATTTTAAAACTCATATTCAAACAAACATAGCTTGCAAAACTTCCAAAAACGAACATGTCTTAAATAACTAAAAGTTGCTATTTTAAATAGTTGGGAGAGCAAATTATTACACAACAAAATTAAAATAAAAAATAGTGAAAAATATACTATTTTCTTCGTTCCATATAAAGTTTTGTTTTAAAATAATTATCTCAATAAAAGAAATTGATTTCTATTTGTTTACATTGAACATTCTAACGCATAATAAGTTGTATACTTTTCAAATGATATTCTGTTAATGAAACGGATGGAACACATGAATAGTATACTAGCATAGATGTTATTCATTTAAGCTCTTTGACTTGAACACTGTCAAATTATTACTTTTTTATTTTACTTTTACTCTTGTAATCCATAGGGTTTAAGGTTTCAAAGCATGATCTTGGGACTACGAAGCTCTCCTTCACCATCACCTTAGCCCTCCCTGTGTCAATTATTACTTGCTTAGGCTTTTAACTGAACAACTCTCTTATTAATTGGGCATGTTATTTACAGGACCCGTTTTATTATTTACATGACACTTTTTAAAATTTTTAATATTGAAAAGACAAAAATATTCTTATCTCTATTTTGGAGAAAAACTACCAACATAAATTTTCTCTTACCTATTTTCACTCTCTACACTTTTACTATTTTACACTTTTACACTTTCACTCAAAACACTCTACACTTTACCACTCCACACTTTTCCAGATTCACTCATTTTCACTCCAATTACTTTACTACAAGATTATCAAATTTTCTGACTACGTATTGTGGACGATAGTCACGAGAACGATCCATATTTCACCGTAAGTAAACAATTTACATAATTTTTTGCTTAAAGTTGAGATTTTTTTTTTCAAAAATTACTGTTTGATACACAATCTCGCACGACGTAGGTGAGATTTTCTTGAAAGTCTCTCCTAAACTGGGCGAGATTTTGCCTTAATGCCACCTACACCAAGCGAAATTTTGTCAAAATTGCGCCTAGGATAAGCGGTATTTCCAGAAAATCTTGCTGCACTGTGGCGGCATTTTTGAAAAAACTCGCCACATGACACCAAGATTTTCTGAAAATCTCGAATATCCTGGATTTTTCTAAAACGCTGCTCATCCTGGGTGGTATTTTTGCAAAATCTTGCCAGAACCTAGAGGCATTTTTGAAAAAATCAGCCACAAGACACCAAGATTTTCTGAAAAATCTCGATTATCCTGGGAGAGATTATTCTAAAATGCCGCCCATTTAGAAAAAGCTCGCCAGAAGCTGGCGGGATTTTCAGAATTGCAAGTTTGTCCTGAAAAATTTGTTTAAGTATGCTCACCAATCTTTTTGTATTGACAGGATGTACGTATCGAGCGGGATGAAATATTTTTTGACTACAGTAATATATTTCGAACGGACGAAGTGTTCACCACTAGGGAAGAATTACTTGTTTGGGTGAGAACTAGAGCCGCCGAAAACAATATGACTACTAAAATTACTTCATCTGCAAAATGGAAAGGGCTCTTACATAAGGGAGAAAAGGAAGAGTGGATATCGGTTGCGAGATATCGGAAGAAATTAGAGATAAGCCACCACTAGCTCAAGGGAAAATCGGGTGGAATAATAACAGCAGCAAGCTGAAAAGTTGTCCATTTAAACTTGTAGGAAGAGAAATTACAGGGGGAATTGGAAGTTGGAGACCGTAAACTGTCAGCACAATCATGAATTACACGAAGTTAGGAATTCGCATTCAGTGAACTTGCAGTTAACATCAGGATATGTTATCACAATTGCAAGCTGATGATCCGGAGAATGTCAGCCATATTGGATAGGTGTACAATGAAACAACAAAGTTTAAAAGGGGGCGACAGGAGATTTGAGTCCTATTCACTATTTCTTCAAACTTATGCATGATCACAAATATATCACTATTGGCACATAGTGACAGAGTAGTGTAATGCAATTGGTAACGTGTTCTTCGCTCACAAGCAAGTGCCTCGTGTACTTCGTTTGTTTCCGTACGTATTATTTATGGATATGACATATAAGACAAACATGTATGACATGCCTCTATTGCAGATAGTGGCTCATGTCCCCACATCTTAGTTTATTCATGTTGCTTTTGTTTTCATGAGGGATGAGACTTACCCGAGTTATTTCTGGGCCATGACTCGAGTAAGACAGTTATTTAATCACGAAAAATACCCACACGTTGTAATGACTGATAGAGAGTGCCTTGATGAAAGTTGTGCATAATGTTTTCCCACAAACTAGGCAACTACTGTGCATGAGACATATTGAAATGGATGTAAGGAAAAAGGTAATAGTTGATGGCAACGATATAGAGACAACTGATGTGTTTCTATATCGGTGGGAGCAAGTGGTGAAAGCCTTGACAGATGAATTGTTCAGGAAAGCTATGGCATTTATTGATACGGCCTATGGAAGGCAAGTTAATTTAGATTAGTGGTTTCATACTGGAATAATACATGGTTGGATCTCCACAATGACAAGTTTGTATATTATTGGACTAAAGATATAAAACACTACAGAGAACGCACCACGAACATGTAAGTTCTTTATAGTTTTTATTTATTGATTTTTTACTTAAGAATTACATGATAATAGTGTTCCAATTTTAATGCTTACTTTTCAATGTTAATTGGTTTTCAGGGTTGAGAGTGCACATGCAATGTTGAAGAAAGCAATTGGTATTGATAGAGGGGGATTTTAAAAATATTTTTAGGGAATTAATAGGATAATAGATGAGCATTTTGATAAAATTCGGACTAAAATAGAGGCTTCTCGGAGCAAAACATTCTGTAAGAGCAACTACTTATTGTATAGTAGGTAGAACGGTAAAGTGTCGCACGATGATATTGCAAGGTTAGAAGATGAATATACAAAAAGAGTTGACAACATTGAGGTAGATGGTGAGCTGTGTTGTTGCGAACTGAGAACTAGTTGCGGCCTACCTTGTGCACATGAGATGCTACATTTGGTGCGAAACTACTGTCCAATTGATCATCTCGATGTGGACTACTTGTGAAAAATGCTGCATTTGGGAGGTAAGAATATTCCCAACAATGAGGAGAGGCAAACTACAAAAGGGTGACTACATGAAATATTTGTTGATGTGTTAACACGTTTATCAAATCAGATATATAGGGTGATGAGTGTCGAGCAGGCGACGCTTTATTCGGAGACTGTTGATCTAACTGATTCGATAAGTAGGCAACACAAAGGTCGACCGAGACACAATCCGACGCAGCAAGATCTATTAGGGTATGCGCATGCCGAAAGGAATTCAAGATGAGGTACACATTACCATTTATGTATCATTAATAGTGTGTGCTTATATATCGATACACTAAATTGAATATGATTTACATATGTAGGTCGCAGATCCACAGGAACACAAAAAAAAAAAAGAAAAAAAAAAAGCGTTGAAGGTTCATGATTCTGAATGCCCTTTCGACCTTTCGAAATTTCCGAAACAGTTCGTGTTCGACTATGTTGTCGATCACGTCAATGTAGAGCCGGATGACCATTATGGTTTCAGGGTAATTGCTTATTTCGTTTACGAACATAAGAGGTATTGGTCGCAAGTGCGGACATAACTGTTACAAGAACTCCACGATCATGCTTCTTTGTGGCGCCACGTTCTTGGCCCAGTTGATTACGAATTAGCATGTAATGTGGTAGATTGTCATATAACTCCTACCATATCGGAATTTTGGTTTGATAGTCACCTATTTAGATTACTCGTCGCTATGAAGTACCAGAGGATTTTTCCATTTTATGCAAGGAAGAGTAATACTTTCCTTCCACTTGAGTGACGGGGGTCTGCCGTCTCTACTCATCCGATCCAATCATTTCTATGAGTATTGGTCATATCAATAACAATCATTTCATTTGTTTGTTAACGACAGACGACGTCATGTTACCTCCGATTTATCCAACATGGAGAAATAATCATTCAGAGGTGATGAAAAAGTAGAGCTCTCATTTACAACCCTGACTTTATAAGTATCAAGAAAAATATATGCATTGTTAGTCTTAGATGTTGTGTAATGACAAACTGTTTTCACGTTTAATGAAGTTTGTCGGTAATCTATGTTATTACGTTGACAATATAAGTTTGATATTATTCCTGTTATTATGTTAACAAGTTTCATATGTCACTTATTTTGAAAATTTTGTCATATTCTCCCCTATAAAAGGCCTAAACAATTCCTGTGAAATAAATAAAAAGAAGAGCCAAATTCATACAGACGAAAGCAACACTACTCAACTCATTGACAATACATAGAGATCATTACGAATGTAAGTTTAATTCATCAACTGCGTCAAACAACGAATATAATAAATCTCAATAATCAGGATTTCAAAGTAAGCAAATGTTCTTAATGTTATTGAAAACAACGATCAATAATCTCCAACATGGGGTTTTGCCGCAATTTCTTCTAATCTCGGCATCCAATCCTCCATATGGATAGCTATCTCATCGAAGGCCCTCTGACGCACCTCATTGTGTATAGCATGCCTTGTTCTTGGATGAAGTAGAACCAGCCGAGATGCTAAAAATTGCATACGCTACAACGTAAAGAAAAGACAAAAAAAAAATTGAAATAAACTCGTGCATAAAAAAACAGAAATAATAATAAAAACTAAATTAAAAGTTTCAATACTTACAGCAACCAAGGATTATTGTTTGGGTGCAGGTGGCTCATCTTCTTCCACCACGTCTGTACTGACGCGAACGTGAGATTGAGATTGGAAGTACTCGAGATACTCATAGCACGCTTCATCGGCAGACTCTGCCCTCTTCATTCCTTGTAATACCCTCAAGGTATAGACTTGCCAACCCATGAGATGAGGCTCGTAGTGGCACTTATATCTCAAAATTTCAGGGTTTCTATAACAACTCTTGGGCATAAAAACTGGATAAGAAATCATCTGCGTGTACCCAAACTGCCTTAAGAACCGATCCAGCATATAAGGCTCTACAATACTACAGCAATATATTAAGCCCCTACACAATGATATAGTATGGATCAGTGCAGGATTTGGCTCAAAAGGAAGCCAATTTACCTGGTTCGTATTAAAACAAGTCAGTTGTTAATCGACCAAAATTGAACATTACTCTAAAGAACTAACGTAAAATGAAATGATATAAAAATAGTACCTCTTCTGCCCTTATTTCATCCAGTGCGCGCTTATATGAGAGCAAGTCTCTATCTAGAACACACTTCTTGCCAGTGCCGACGTGCCACTTGAGTGCGGCAGGCATATTATTAGTCAATGATCTCATTTTTAGAGGACTGAATGTAGGAAAGTACTCGTATATCCAGCTCTATTAAGATGGGAACAGAAGAAAACAAAAAAAGAAGTGAAATTAATGGACCATTAAGAATTTAAATATTGCACTAATTTATAAATGATTCATACAAACCTGTAGTAATGTCAAACACCCTCCAAGTTGAGCATAATCCGCCCTAGATGCCCTCCCAAGATGGCAATACAAGTTCGCCAAACAAGCTGCACCCCAAGCATATCCGCTTACACCCTCCATATTACGGAGGAAATGCAGGAAATACCCAGACACGTGGATTTTTGTCTTATCAACAAATAGAGTGTTTCCTAACAACCACAATAAATATACTGCGGCAGCATTTAATAAGCTTGAAGTGTAGACATCTTCACAGTTCCAAAATCTTTCCCCAACTCAGCTGGCTCTATCCCCAGCATAACTGAAAGCTCCGCCTGTAATTGTGCCGGCTTCTTTTTCCCACAAATGGGATTTCCGACAATTGAAATTCCCAATATATAGGCCACATCATGAAGAGTGATGATCATCTCCCCGAACAACATGTGGAATGAATTGGTCTCTGAATGCCAAATGCGACAAATCGGACTGCCCCACTAAGCATTTCATTTGCCTCTCATCTAATATCCACTTTATCAGACGATCGTACCCATTATGACATTTCAACATATCACGTTCCTATGTAATGTAATAAATATATTAAAATATTTTTGGATACAAGTTATAAAGCATATTTCAAAACAAATAATAAAACATAATACGATACCTGTTCATGCCATATGTAGTAGGCAATATGACCCTTAAAACTCTGCAACAACTATAAATTTGAAGGTCCACCGTCAATCAGATGATCTAGAATCTTGTACGTCTTCCACCCATCATCCATCATTGACTTAGCCTTGGAGCCCATTAATGCTTTACATTTTTCAATCTCCCTTGGTTGGATGCTTGAATTTGGCCATTCGGTTTCATCGTCCACTTGACTCATTGACCGATCCGAATTCCATTCTATGTTCCCCTGTGCCAATTCCTTCTCAACCTGTTCAGCATTTTCATGTTCTGCATCCTCATCCGCATTTTCACTATAGGGCAGTGCAAATCTATTTTGAATGGCATCCTCGTTACTTGCCCCCTTCACATTTACAGTCTTGGAAGAAACACGCGATCTTCCTACAACCCTTCTCTGACGCTCGGCTGCCGTGGACGGGATACGGCCATCTATTTCCTCAGTGGCTTGTGTTTCCTCAATTGCTTGTTTTTTTCTTTTGCCGAATTTCAACTCCAAACCTTTCAATCTATCTCCCATCTGAAATAAAAACATGACGCCATGAGAAATTTTTAAAAAAATGATTAAAACAAACAGTAAATAATGTATCCTAACAAATAGTTTAGGAAAACTTTTAAAAAATAACTCTCAATAAAATCCCGCCGGCGAGGCGGCGTTTTCAGACAATCTTGGTGTGCTGTGATGGGATTTTCTGAAAATCCCGCTTGAGCTGAGCACGATTTCAGAAAAACGGGAAATTCCTTCGTTTTCCCCCAAACCCAGCCACAACCTGCCGAAATTTCGTTTTTCCGGCCAACCATCCAACAAAACATCACCCTGCGCTAAACCCATGATAATTCTGGCCATATTCACAAACAAATCCAACAAAAAATCAACTAATTTTAAGAATTCAATACATATTTAAGAATTTTTAAAAATTTTAACAAACAACAATCACCGAATACAAATTCAAACTAATCGAAACTTGAATCGACTTCCACTAACCTTGCTTCTCCGATGAGGTCGCCGGACGCCGAGGCTGGATCTACTTCGCCGCCGCTTGAGCAGCAATGGAGCTTCAGTTCAATCAATTAGAGCTGCTATGGAGAAGGCAAAAAATGGGTAAAAAACTCAAAATTAGTAATGAAGAGTATTTTAGTATTTTCAATACAAAATTTAAAAAATATTCTTGCAAATAGCTAAAATTATTCCTATGAATAACATTTTCCTGCCTGATATGTTGGATGCCTTCAAATCTGTAAAGGCAAAAAGTCACAAATCCATATACCTTAACCAAGGATCATTAGTCCTAACAAAGCAAGTTGGAATGTGTAAATTGCAAGAAAACCATCAAACAATTGAATATGAAAAAGGCTTCCATAACTATTAGCTTTTACACACAACAAGAAAAGAATGAATCATGGAACCCTTTTCTATATAGTTGTTGTAATCCATCCAAAATATTCAAATTGGCTCGATAATGATGAGATTCAAAGAGGCCATAACAGCTTTTCTTGTGCTTATTTTCATTCTCTTCAACAATGGAAGTTCTGCAGAGTCGCCCATTAACCACAAGGTACTACTATTCTCTATTGTATTTCAAAACCAAAATCAAAGCTAAAATTAACCAGAGAAGAAACGTTGGTTTGTGCAGGGAAATTGTACTTACAGTGTGACCATAGAAACAACGTGCACGAAGGGCGCAGAAACTTCCGGACACGTCAGCTTGAGGTTCGGCGACGTCAAATCCAACGACGTTTTAGTGCGGCAGTTGAACTCCAAGCACGTCCGATGGGTCGACCCGTTGGAGCCCCAGGTCCTCGACGACGTGCCAAGGAAGCCGTTTCAAGCTTGCGTCGTGGATCAATTCCAAGTCGCCGGGCCCTGCGTCGAATCCCCCATTTGCTATCTGTATCTCAAATTGAGCGGGGAAGACGACTGGAGGCCTGGTTTTGCGCAAGTTCAGGCGTCGGAAGAATCGCGATTCAGCTCTGGGTTTTTCTATTTTCGGCGGTATTTGCCTCGGGGCGCCTGGTACGGATCGGACGTTTGTGATAAAAAAGTTACTCCGTTTGGGGTGAAGTATAGAAGAAAGGTTTTTGCTAAGAAATCTGCAGAAATAGTGTAATGGGAGGGATGATATTTTAGTAGATAAAAACTATAGTCTGAAAATATGAATAATAACTTACAAATATTTTAGGCTAAAAGTTGCAATTGTTCAAATGTTCTAACTTGATATTTAATTTCATATATTATGGCAAGTGTTTTATTTGCATTTGTCGTCAATAGTCATTTCTTATCCTAATTTTCGGTGTTAAAAATTTAAACATACACTTTCACGTCGTTAATTTGGATTTTGAATCGTAAATTTTTTGAATTTCTTGACTATCTTTGTGAGTGCGAGATTGAAAGGTCACGTTGCAAAAGACAGAAATTATTTCTCTAATAACAACCAGACACAAACTATTTAAGATATGTGTCATTTCTTTACCAATGTTTGAGTTGGTTTTGGGGTTCAAATCCAAAACTCATGTTTGAAACCCATTCTCAAACATCTTATTCTTCTTCTCACTTATTGGCTGCACCATCTTCCCCAACGACTGGCCTCTCTCAACCTACAACAACCCCTTCTAATGTGTTACTTGATGATATTCATCCTTTATTTTAAGTGGATGTGCAAGTTAAATTTGTGCCTTTTCACCCACGTGAAAGGCCAAAAAAAGAAATCCTAACATAGGCATGGCTGATCATTTCTCATTACAGGTGCCAAAAAGGGTACATGAGAAGTAAGTTATGATCACGCATCAGATACTTTGGATAAAAGGCAAAAAGTTGTAAACATTAATTTTGGTGTGAGCGATGATTTTCAATCTCATTTTAGTACTCCTGGGTGGGTTATCCGATCAAACAATGTATCAAATGCTGTTGGACAATTCTCAACTCCTTAGAATGAATCAATTTATTTGTTATAATATATATATATATATCAACAGTAACAATATAATTTTCTTGCAAAAATATTAATAAAATAGAGGATAAAATTTATTAATATCATATTTCTTTAAAATATGGGTGGAGCATGTATGAAAGTGATCTTCCGTCTCATTTAAAAACTCCACTTTCAAAAAAATTATTGACTCATTAAGATAGTTGATTTGTTTACCTTACATATCCTTACTAATATAATATTGTATAATGTATAATTAATTTATACTTAGAAAGTAAGATACAAGTGAAAAATACGATGCTAAATTCTTTATTTATTTTATATATTATACCTTATCACCCATAATAAGTTGTATGTATTTTAAAATTCAAAGTGGAGGGAGTAATGTTTTTGATAATTTTTTACCTAAAAAAAAATGGTAATTTCTTTGATAATTAGCCATGGAAATGATTTTTATTCATTGGATTGGACCGACATTAAAATTATGATTTTCCTAAGGGGCCCAGTTCGCCGGAGAGATAATGGGTTCACCACAAAAATGGCGGGAAACTTTTTGGGGAAAGGAAATAAAGGGCGAAACCCATTCTTTCTCGAATCGCTGAGAACTCCAAAAGCCAAAACCCAGAAGAATTGTAATGGAGTCTATCCTCAAGGTTCCACAAATATTATTTGTTTCCACTTTCCCAGTGTGCATGCGGGTTTCTTTCATGATTATCTGTCTGCAAATTGCATGTATGGCTAATTTACGGAATTTTTTCTAATTTTTTGGTTCAGAAATATTTTGGGTTTTCTACATTTCGGCCGTATCAGAGAGAAATTGTGGAGAAAATAGTCGATGGAAGGGATTGCTTGGTGGTCATGTCCACTGGGAGCGGCAAGTCACTGTGGTAATTTTTTTCACTTCATTCCCCTCCCTTATTTTGGGTTTGTTTCGAAACGATTTTGCATTTCTCATCTTTTGTTTCAAGAATGGTTTTTTTAGCATATGAAGTTGTTTATTATGGGTTTTCCCGCTTTACCCATTTGTTATTTTGTATGTTGAAGCTATCAACTGCCTCCATTGATCTCCAAAAAGACTGCTGTAGTAATTAGCCCTCTCATTTCCCTAATGCAAGATCAGGTATGGTCTTTTGCTGTTTGTTCTCTCGCTGTTTTTTTTTTTTTTTTACAGAGTACAAATTTTGATGCCTGTGCTATTAATATATATAGGTAATGGCACTAAAGCAAAGGGGGATTAGGACCGAGCATCTTTCTAGTGCTCAAAATTCTACCACTGTACAAAACATTGCTGAAAGGGGTCAATATGACATTCTCTACATGACTCCAGAAAAGGCTTGTGCGCTTTCTCCGAGGTGCGATGCTGCTGCCTTTTTCTGGTTTTCTGTTTTGCTACCTATACGTGCATTTCTACTTTTGTTTGTGACGAAGTTGCATGCTTCACCTGATTCATCCTTTGCGGATGTTGGAAATATCTGTGTTTGGTACTTTATGTGAGTTTCTTCTCGGGAATTGTCTAATGTTTGGATGGAACAAGTATAGGTGGTGGATTGGTGTGAGGATTTTTAGCTAAGAACAAACATTTGCATCTCTTGAGTGTAATAAGGACGACACAAGGAAAAGTAGATTTCTTATCGCGTCTTTTTGAGTAATAGTGTTATGTGCATGAAGTGCTTTGCTTATTTTATTTATTATCGAGCTTCATTGTAAGCCACATTCTATTGACCACAAATGAGGATTTACTGAGCCACACTCAAATAACTCATTTTAGTTGGTTTTCCTTTTTTTCTTTTTCTTTTTCTTTTTTTTTACCTTATGTCTTGATTGTTCAAAATGTTTTGCAGCTTCTGGGATAGAATGCAAGAAAGAGGAATATGTCTTTTGGCTGTTGATGAAGCACACTGTATTTCAGAGTGGGGCCATAGTTTCAGGTTAACATATAACTGCAAGAACTATGCAATTCCTACTTTTTCTTGTCCTTTAAAGTTTTGTAATTATATAAGCGAATTTATCTTTTATCACAAAGTAATTAACTTATGAGTGGCTTAACAGTCTTTTATATTGTATTCAGGGTTGAGTACAAAAAGCTAGGCACGCTGCGCAAGATGCTTCTAAATGTTCCGTTTATAGGCTTAACTGCAACAGCCACTGAGAAGTAAACGCGTTGCTAACCATGATCTTTTTTTTCTAATTGGCTGATAGCTCTTTCTCTCAGCCAATATGCTAAAGCTTTGGAAACTCATTTTGATGTCATTCAGGGTTCGCCTTGATATAATCAGTTCCTTGGAGATGAGAGATCCCCATGTTACAACAGGCTCTTTTGATCGCACCAATCTATTTTATGGCGTTAAATCTACGAACCACAGTTTGTCTTTTGTGGATGAGCTTGTGGAGGAAATCACGAAGTATGCACAGAGTGCATCCTCCACGATTGTGTACTGCACAACTGTCAAAGATGCTGAAGAAGTAATTTATGCAGCTCATACTTCAATCATAATAGACCACTATTGCACTCTTTGCATGCTGCTTCTTAATGGCTGATTCAAGTAATCAAATTTATGATAATTTCTCTTTCTTTTCTTTGCCAATATTTCTTAGATCTTCCAGTCACTTCTCAAAGCGGGAGTTAAAGCTGGCGTCTATCATGGACAAATGTCTAATGGTGAAAGGGAGAAGTCACACAGGTTTCTGTCTTTCTACTTAGATTTCTTAATTAGCCTGGTCAATGTTGCATGATTATTGGAACATTTTCGTGCCTCATGTTAAATATGTTAAAAATAAAATCTTCCCAACCAACTGATTGAACTATCTTTTCTTTATCCAGATCATTCATCACGGATGAATATTATGTCATGGTAGCTACTATTGCATTTGGTATGGGTATTGATAAGCCAGATATCAGATATGTGATACATTATGGCTGCCCAAAAAGTCTGGAATCATATTATCAGGAAAGTGGTCGGTGCGGCCGAGATGGTGTGCCTTCAGTCTGTTGGCTTTATTACTCTAGGAGTGACTTTGCAAAAGCTGATTTTTATTCTAGAGAAGCAAAATCAGTAGGTTTCTTTTTCTTTGAAATTTCTTTGAAGTTTGAAACTGAAATTCTTGGTATAGTTAATTCGTTTATTAAAATTCGTAATCACTCTTACGGTTTTAGTTGACTTTATGATTTAATTTATGCTTAATCAGGAAGATCATAAAAAGGCTATTTTGGAGTCTTATGGAGCTGCGAGACGTTATTGCTTCCTGACAACTTGTAGAAGAAAATTTCTCTTGGATTACTTTGGGCAGAACTATACTCCTGACAGATGTGGTCTGAATATTGCATTGACATATCTTTTATTGTTCTTACATTCTATTAAGGCAATTGACTTCTAAATTGTTCATAATCTAAACTCTGGTTTTCAAGCCATTGACCTTTGAAGTCTAAGACGTGCTAAATATTTGTAGTGAGGCATTTTATCTGATTGATAAGATTTATTCACTAGTAAGAAATTGACTTGTCATTTCCCCTCCCAAGTGAACAAGGATCCCTTTTGTTGCTTCAATCGTATCTGTAAGGTAGACAGTTACCAGATATGCCCTTAACTTATAGGCTTTTAAATGGTGAATAACATAAACATGCATTACAGAAAACAAATATCAGGAAATATTCTAATTTCTATGTAGGAAAAGGTTACTTGTGATTGTTTCAAGTCAAAAGATTTCTTAGATTCTATGTCCATTATCAATTCTACATGGAGATATCTCTATTGAGTCATACATTTGATGCTGGCAGGAAATTGTGATAATTGCACTAGTACAAGGAAGGAGAATGACATGGCTAGAGAAGCATTTCTTCTGATGGGTTGCATTCGTACTTGTGGAGGTCAATGGGGCCTCAATATGCCTATTGATGTCCTTCGTGGTTCTCAGGTAAGTTTTCCTTTTTAGTCATATATTTGTTGGACGGGCAAGTTTGCCTTTTAGTCACCCATCTGTTACTGGTCATTTCTGCATCTAAACTGTTAAAGGCCTACCTTAAATGGTCCTTGTTAATGCTGTGATGAAACAAACACCAGACTTTACCTACAACAGAATTTGGTTCATATAGAAGGTTTTATGTGGTAGTCAACATTGTTCAATAAACTGTTTATGTGTGTATTTTTTATTTTTTAAATCTGAGGTTTTTTGTCATTTGTTGGGTGTTCAAGAAGTCCTGTTTTTTATGTGTGATATTTTATCATCACAGTCAAAGAAAATTCTCAGTTATCAGTTTGACAAGCTTCCATTTCATGGGCTTGGGAAAGAGCGGACAGCAAACTGGTGGAAGTCCCTTGGGGATCAATTAATCTCAAATGGTAAGTAAAACCAATGATGTCAGCCATTAGAATCAATATGTTGTAACCGAAATAGCTATCTAATCTAAAGTCACTGTCAATCTTTTTGTAGTTTCTGAGCACATTTGACATTTGATGTAGGTTATTTGATTCAGAAGTATGAGTCTGTTTACAGAACTGTAAGGTGAGTTGCTCTGTTTAAAGTTTGAACCATAAATCCAAAACTTGCTTTCCCTTTCTTCTTTTTTGCTTACTTTTGCAGTAGATCCTAATCTTCTCATGTAACCAAGACGTGCTAACTTTTTGCTTCTTTTTAACCAATTTAACAGTGTAAGCCCGAAGGGGTTGCAGTTTCTGAGCTCTTGCAGACCTGATTATCAGCCACCCTTGAATCTGCCAGTTATTTCTGAACTGATTGGTGATGAGGAAAATAAAGACCCAAGTGGTATGGCATCTGCTGGATTTGAAGGAATGCCTGAGGTTGGTGGTTCTTTAGGAGTTCATTAATACTATGCTATAACTGTGGCAGGAAACCAAAAATTATCACCTTTATATTGTGAACTAAATTGTCGATAATATTGTGGCAAAAAATCTTCATCTTTTTGACATGATAAATTGCAAACTGTGTATTTTTATCTTGTACCACAATTCTGCTTCGAAATTGCAAATTTATCTGTTTCATTTTTCAGGGTCTTAGTAGATGGAAGAATGATGTTTAAAACAGTCACCTTCATGAAAATTTACTTCTCTATATTGGGTCTAAACTGATACTACATTTAGAGCTCAGATAGTCAACATTTCTTATACAAGTATATTTCAGTTAGAGGATGATTGCTTTGCCATATTTTGCACGAGAAATGTCATCATTGGGACCTGTTGTTAATGCAAATAATTGTTTTCTTGATTGCTTTTGTTACTTACTGTTTAGGTTGAGGCACAACTATATCGATTGCTTTTGGATGAAAGAGTGAAACTTGCAAGAGCCGGTGAAACTGCTCCGTAAGTTAAAGATTCTGATCATGGATTGCTTTTCTATTTTTGATTGGTAGTCTGATCCATTGTCTCTGCCATTTATGATGTAACTGTTCCTCAAAAGAATCTGCAATTAAAAAGGACAAGAAAATTTATTCTGTTTGCTAACTTCTCCATGATTGCAGATATGCAATTTGTAGTGATGAAACACTGAGGAGGATGGCATTAACAAGGCCATCAACAAAAGCAAGACTAGCTAACATAGATGGAGTAAACCAGGTAGATTGTAAGAAATAGTGTATATGATTTATTGTGTCACTGTCAAATCTGCTCAAAATTCTACTCTCTGATGCACTCAATTGCATGAAACTTGGTTCTTCTAACATAGATATTTAGTTAACCTTATCAACTTTTGCGGATCAAATCCAGTCAGCTGGATCTGTCTGTGAATCCCTCAAACAACTGAAATGAGTTATAACTTATTCTTCTGTTTTGGAAAGCTATTTGTGTTGAGTCTGATTTTTTTATATTAAACAATCCATTTGGTGCTTCTTGTTACAATTTTCACGCGTATTTGAGATTATAGGAACAAGGGATGCTCGATTTTGTGACATTAGAAAAGAACGTTAATGATATACTCTGTTCTATAAATTGGATATCATTTCTTGGGAAACCTGTACATTTAGCATCAGCTTGCCATGTTTGTTGGATTCTCAAATAGTTAAAAAATTTGCTGTCGCATAGGTTGCATGAATATCTGTGTGATTATCTATCTTGAATTCTAAACTTCAAGATTATTGCAGCACTTAATGAGAGTGCATGGTGATCAATTTCTAAAAAGAATCCGGGAGCTGTCTCGAGAACTTGACGTTTCTCTGGATAGGGATGAAGACACTCTGCCTCCCAATCCCATTCCAAGTCAGGTTCCTAGACCAAGAGTGCCAAGGGGAAAAAACCTCACTCCAGCAAAGTTTGAAGCATGGAAAATGTGGCAAGAAGATGGCCTTACAATCCCAAAAATTGCTGTAAGTTGTCCTCTGTTCTTTTCTTGCAGCATCTTTTTTTCTTTTCTTAAACCTTAGCTAACTGTAAATCTGCTTTAGAATTACCCAGGAAGATCAGCTCCAATCAAAGAGCAGACAGTGTCAGAGTATATTCTAGAAGCAGCAAAAGAGGGATGTACACTTGACTGGTTCAGATTATCTGGAGAGATTGGATTGACACAAGAGGTGTATCAGAACATTCAGAATGTCGTGGCGAAAGTCGGAAAGGAAAAGCTAAAGCCCATAAAGAATGAATTACCTGAAGAGGTGATGTTTTGGTTTAGCCCTGATTTGACTATAGTTATGGGAAAATTTTTGGAGCTTATGATTGAGTATATAGAATGAGTTCCCCCTCCATGATTATACTAATAAATTTCTTAAATTTGACAGGTAACTTACTTCCAGATCAAGATGTGCTTGACAACGCAGGAGTTAGGACACTCTATGGATGATATTATTCAGTCTAACCATCATCACAGCAGCAAGGAAAATGAAAATGTGAAAGAGGGAACAGGAATATCAGAAGGCGATAATGGCACGGGTGACTATCCTCAGTTAATGAACGAAGAAGATACTCTTTCTGATAGTGGTTTACAAGGTAGAAGCACAGAAGAACCCGTGGATTTCTCTGAGAACACACCCGTTGTGAGGAAACGCCAGAAGGTCAATGCACCCGAAGTAGAAAACAAAGCTGTTGTGAAAGCAACGAAGAGTTCAATTCTAAACCGGATTGAGCAGTTTGCTTCTGGGGTAGGTTGTCACCTCTTGGGTGCATAAAAAACATTACTCATTTTCCATACTTTTGTACCAAAATCTTTAGAAAAAATGTTGACACTGAACCATGCAGGTGACTCTTTCTGATCTTTTGGTGCATTTCAATGGCTCCACAGAAGAGACTGTGATCGAATTGCTGAATAGCCTTGAAGGTGAATTTCTGATATTCAAGAAGAATGATCTGTACATACTCCTGTAGGTTAGTGCGCTTAGTATCAAAGAATTAGCCGGGCCGTATTGAAAGCCGAATGTACAATTCTGTGGCAAGGCTAATTAAGCTGTACATAATTTTACTTTGAGAACATGGACAAGAACAGCACAGATGATTCACTCTGAACAAATTTGCAGAATTTGCGCTTGGACTAAACCAAACTGTCGCGAACTTGCCTTTGTGATTTCATTAACCGAGCCAGTTGAAGAATACATGTAAGGTCCCAAATGCTCGTGCTAAATCAAACGACAATAAGCCTTTTATCCCATTATGCGAGAACGGCTATTGTCTTCGTAAATGTACTAACCTACATTCTAGCTAAACTGTAATTAGAAACCAACTTCATACAAACTTAGTTGGATGTAAGAATAATAATAAGTAAAATGAAGTAATTATTTCTGCATTCGTTGCCTCTTCATCTGGAACAAGATCGGTGATTGAATCCTTCAAATAATTTGGTTAAAGGATACCAGTCAGTGCTTCAACAACACATATGCCCAGCCTCAAAAACAAACAAGGGCTATGGTTTCTCAAGATGAAAGCATTCTAATTTTGCCTCAAAAATTCAACTGTAGTTCTTAAAAGCAAATAAGGCAAGTAAGGAGGCAACAAGTTAGTTATGTGTTAGTTATCGTGCAGAAGATCATCCGAGTCTAGGGCTATTCGACGTTTGGCAGCAGTATCCAAAGGAGACTTGCTTTTCTTCTGCAACTCCTTAAATTTCTCAATATCAAAATTAAACTTCTTGATTAGCTTCCTCTGCCTCGAAAGAAAAAGCCTTTTCATGAAATCTTGGTAAGTTGGATCTCTTGAAGTGAACAGGAAGTAGGCGTAACCTATGACTATCCCAGTTGCAGTAGTGAAAAATGCTATTGGCTCCATAACATCCCAAGAGAACTCCCAAAATGTCAGGCGAAAGAAAAGACTAACTTGTATCACAGAAAGCCCCAAACCCATCCACAAGATGCAACGCATCTGCTTATGCGCAAGCCGATCAATCTCTTCCTTCTTCTCCCGCAGCTTGTTCATCTCGTCCTTGCAAGGGTCATCCTCAGGTAATAGAGCAAGAGGGATTACTTTTCTAACCAAATCGACCACCTGAACATGAAAAAGAAGCATATGATTCATTATTACTTTGTGATAATAGATAAAAATAACATATGGCAACCAAACAGAAAGTAGCATCACGATGAAAAATCTATAGTCAACATGGAGAATCATCTATCAAACCATCACCATTGTCCAATTGAGTAGCAAACACTACAACGGCGTATTTTGTGAGAGAAAAACGTTAAGAAAAAGTAGTCTTCTCCATACAACTGCATGTTCACATAGAAAACAATGTGGGAATCTCAAGAGAGGAAAGAGTACAAAATCTGCCTTTTCCCAATTTACAATCCAAGGAATGAACATATTCCATCCTGCCCGACGCATGAACATCATTCAGGCCTATTGAGAAATCATCCTTCCGAAATGCCCAAACAGGAAACACATCTTTCCAGAGTTGGCAAGAATATCCAAGCTACAAAAGCCAACATAAATGGCCCAGAATATATATAGTAAGAATCAAAACCAAACTGTGACCAAATACACCTAGCATTGAAGGACATCAAAGCTTATTATGGATTAGATCAACAATTGCTAAAGCCTCAAAAGAAACAGGCCAGACTTCCATTGCCGACATTGATAAACTACTAAGCTTAATACCAAGCTAAAGCAACACCACGATTTGCTCCCCACAAGAAACCCACAAACACATTCCACTCATACATGTAAAACACCGCCAAATATACAAGTCTAAGGTCACAATCACAAATAATAATACATAAAGATGAAACAGAAAAACAAAGGACAGCGAGGAAGTGGGTGAGTGCATTAATGGCAGCAATACCTTGTCAGGATGAAGATATACTTTATCCCTGAAAAGCAAGACGACTCCGGCATCATCAAGAGCTCTGGCGAAAGCAGAAGCCTCTTGGGGGGATTTGGCCAAACCTATGCTCTGACAAGCCTCAATAAGCTCCTTATACTCGATCGCCTCCCTGTTTTCCGTCTCAAGCTTCATCTTCAAAGCCTCCACATTAACCAGCCTCATCAGCCTCTTAGCCTCCCCATACGATATCGTATCCCCCATCCCATTATAACTACCATTACTCTTACCGTCATCATCATCATCACCGTCGCCCCTTCTTCCGCCTCCGCCCACAGCCCCCAAAGTGCAGTAAGAAGAGGAAATCAATCTAGGCCCAGCACAAAAACACCCATCCCAACGCGACCTCAAGCTGTTACCGTTACCGTTAACCCTCAGCCCCGCCGTGACCCCTTGTCTAAACAATTTCAAAGTTGCTCTCCTCCACATTGCCTTTCACTCACAAGTCCGACCGCCCAAACTTTTCTGCTTTCTTCCTTCTTCCTTTATCCCTTTATCCCCTTCCCAATTTATATTTTAAATACACGGAAGCAACACGGCTATGTCTTGATGGTGGGCATGTTGGAAGCATCCATAAACGGAAAGTGTAAGATAGAAAAAGGAGAAAAAAATAACAATTAACAATAACGATTATGGGAAGTGCGTGTTAAAACTTCAAGGAAAAACAAAGATGGATTTGGAGAATGCCGCGGGGGGCAGTTGAGCGGAGACCCGTTTAAAAGGGGTAAGAATGTGGCTGGTGATTCGGACCAATACCATTAATGGAGGTCGAAATTATGGAACGGAGAACGAAAATGGCAGAAACTAGGAAGGAGGGAGAAGACCGAGTCTGCATCGCGCATAGGATGATGGCCCATTGGGTTACTCACATTTGTACAAACTTAGCCATTGGTCGGCCTAGAGACGGCCCATAATAGTTTTTATTAATTAATCATAACGATTCTACGCGTTTGACGGTTAACAACAACACGTATATCGAATTTAACCTTTGGAGTATTGCAATTATGTTATGAAAATAATATTGTATCACATTTAGCGTTTAACGTACTCCCTCTGTTCTCAAAAGTCAAAAGATTGTCCCTTTAGGGCCGAGCACACAAATTAAGAAAGTAAAAAACATTAACTTCAAACTTGATGCATTTGAAAAGAGAATGTATTTAATACTATTATACGAGATCAATTAAATTATGGATAAAGTAGCATGGAAGTGAGCAAAGGAACACTTATTTACAAACAAACAAACAAAAAATTCTTAAATAAACACTCTTTTAAAATCAAAGAAAGTATTGTGTATTAAATTTAGCATTTAATGTATCAAATTATCCTTCCAAAAAAAAAAAAATGTATCAAATTAAGCTTGTGAGGTTAAAAAAATTAAAAAAATAAATAAATGAAACAACAATAATAAGGATAAAAGGAGAAAGCCATGCAAATCAAGGAAGGCGGCCGGCATTGGCAAGAAGGTCTCTTGGACAAAGATTGGAATAAATAATAGATGGACGGACCTGCACAAAATTGAATACTCCTTAGTTGCTTATTTATTTTATATTTTGTTCAAACAGTACATAACCATTTTACTAAATACAAAAATCACTTTGCTCGGCGCTGGTAACCTGCCATGGACCGACCCGCAGAGATATTTAAAACTAAAATAGAAAAAAATAAAGGCATGTAGGTGCAATGACATTTTAATTTCTTTACTCCTTAAATTTTTTTATTTAATTCCTACGTTTAGTAAAATAGTTCCTTCAAATAATGCCATAAGAAAATGTATTTAGTTTTCAAATATAAGATACATTCATTTTCATTCTCACCATTGGATAATTGTTGTTTAGTTTTTACTTTTCCAAATACAAATATAAATATGGGAAAATGATACTCATTGTTGTCATGTTCTAAGTCAAAAGGACTTTAAAATATATTTAATGGTTAATTATTTCATGTCCATATATAGTGGTCCTTGCCCAAGAAAATGAAAATCCACAAAGGACCATTAGTTTGACAAATTCCAAGATTAAGGTCATGCTCAATTTCATTGATTTTGCTTTTAATTTCTAACAATAAATTATAGTATTACTTTTCCATTATTATTCAGTATACATTTTCAATATACTTTTTCAAAAACATGTTTTCAAATCCATATTTTTATGGAACAAGCCATAAATCTATGTTAGAAACAGTCTAAATTGCACTTTATCCACTTTTGAATCTTAATAGGTGAAACATTATTCTTTATGCAAAAAATATCAAATGAAAAGTTACAAATACAATCTTGGTCTAAATAGACTAGTGACAATTTTAGTTTAACTAAGAAAAAATGCAGTCCGATGGTTAAAAACTCTCGCACATGCAAGGTCCAGAGAAGGGCCGACCCATTAAAACCTAGTATGCGTCATCTTTCCTTCTATACAATTTAGTTTGAGAATTCAAAGTAAACAAGAAAAATCAAGGGCAAAATAGGCAAAGAAAGAGGAAGAACTAATAATCAATGAATTTGTTGAGTTTCATGGATAATATTCTATACCGTAATAGTAAGAATTAGTCTGGATCCAATACTACAGCAATTTGAAGAGATAAGACATTCAAGGTCAGAAATCTGCAAACCATATTAGTTGCTGTGTCCTCCCTTGGTCAATGTTTTTATCAAACCTCTGAGGATCTTCCAAAACCAGAACAGATTCATCGCCGTGAGCACCGGAGGAACCACGAGCAAGCTGTAGTATCCAAAGGGATACACTTGCTTAACCTGAAAACGTTTCAAGATAGAAAGAACATAAAGATCGATGTTGCCGCAGAAGCCGAAAAGCCACAAATTGACAGAACTCCAAGAACAACCACTTTGGTTTAACATAGCGTTTTCAGAAGTTCACAGGAAGATTTGCCTCAGATAAGGAAATTTCAGATCTATGAATTATAGTTCATGATGATAAGTGAGAACATAGCTGAGAAGTCGAACTTAAAAATTCTCAACGTCGTAATTCTTCCACTAATGGTTAGCCAGAAATCTGAGATTTGCTTAAAAAAAAACTCTTTCAGACTAAAGTTTGATATGTAGATTACACAAACTGTATGGACATCTACTTACCTGATCAAAATGGGAAAACATATGGTAGAAAAAGTAGATAAACAAAAGAATCCTCGCGACCTGAAGCATCAAAAGTCTTTAACATCAGAATCAACATTATGCTCAAAAAAGAAAATGAAACTAGGAGTGAAACTTCTATATATGACAGTTTTTCATTGTTAAGAGGCCTGACAACAATATTATATCCAACATACATAATTACAGGTCTCACTGGCGCTACACATCTTATAAATACAGAGCAAGTTCTGGTCTTTGGAGTTCCGGTAAATAGTCAATGCTGATTTTTATCACCAATCACACAAGATCATAGAAGATGAAAGCGAGTGCTCAAGTCTGCACTCAACATATCCCAGAAAGTAAACAGAAAGGATTTTTGTAGCATGCATCAAGGTGAATTCAAGTAACCGTGCATAATAAAAGTTTCCTCAAAGTCGAGTGGAATGCAGAATTTTGCATCATTTTATGGCAAACTCATGTTACGTCAAAAGATTGTTGGGAATATGGAAAAAGTAGTGACAAGTATGCAGGTGATGAATATTACCAGCCACCCAACAAATAAGGCCACTCCATTGACAATGTAGAGTTTAGAATTCTTTTTCCCAGCTGTATCCAGATACCTGCAATTGCAATGCCAATGTGACTAAAGTGTACAATGCCACAAAGGAATTAATGGATACAACTTACAAGCAACTTACCATCGCATATTAACAAAGGGTGTGGTGCTTTCAGTGAAAAGAACCATCAAGATATAAATCTGTGCTTGACCGCTTAAAAGGGACTGAATGATTGAAAACATAGAGAGTCCATGGTGAAAAACCTGAAACACAGATAGAGATAGAAACAAGTCTGATTCATATCCTAAACAATTCAAGTACAAATAACAGCTTGAATGATCTTGCAGCTAAATTTACAGCACCACAGGATACATGGTGTACTTGAAAAGTGCAATAGAAGTCTGTCAGCAACGGCACAATAAGCAATAAGTAATTTAAACATTAGAAACACGTGATGTGCCTTTTACTTACATATTCAAAACCGCCTAATGCCGGAAACTGATAAATGATCATTGCCAAGTCTGACAAAAAGTAACCAATGGAGAACTGCGAATTATCAAATGATAAAGAACGAAGTAAACCATATGCCATAAACAAATGAACTGCCATCAAATATCAAGATGGAAAAAAGTTTCAGAGAAACTCACTCCCAACACAGAATCTGCAAAAGTAGATCTTCTGTTAACAATAATTTCTTCCCTCGAGCCATCCTTGTAAAGATCTGATCCAATCAAGAGATATAGAGAAGCAGAGGCAGCAATAAGTGCATGGAAAGTGGAGAACCCCCTACAAAGCAAAGGATTACATTATGTTAAAACCATATTTGAAATCAGTGAAAATATTATCCACCAACTAGAAAACTAGAAAGACTTGGTAAACTACTAAGCTACTCCAACAAATGGGCAAGAACATAGAAGGAAAGATTCACCTATTTTTCCAATTAAGCTTCTCTTTTTTGTTGAGTTTAGCATACCCATCAAAAAACAAAGAGCTTACCACGCCTGTTAAGTCATAAACCTTCAACAACAAAATTGGACCTCTTTAAACAGCATCAGCAATGAAAAAAAGCATGACAAGCTATGAAACATATACACACGAATAAAGTAGCAAGTTTTACATAGAGCGTCATAAAATGAAATTCTAATACACATCTCAGTTTATAATACAATGTTAAGGCCTTAGGCAAGCATGCATTACACAAATATAGCATTTCGAACTCAGAAATCATTCAAACAGAATTGTTAAATTTTCTAAACCTAATATACTACCAAATGCTCTTATCAAATTCATAAGGGATTAGCAGGATCACCTTACTTTCAAGCTTGAAAGTTACCTATAAATCACATTTTGCTTACTGATTTGAACTTCACTTATTTAAGTTTCTAACAGCTGACCTAGCAGTTCCGGATCAATGATCACAGAAGAAGGGGAGCTTGAAAACAAAATTTGTCAGCTTGCCTTTTGAGAAGAAAATCAAGAAGATTGCACATAAATAACTCCAAAGAAATTCAAGAAACAGAGAAGTTTTCACAAACCAAATCCCTGAAATCCTAAACAAGAAGCAGCAGCAAAGTCACAGCTCCCCAATGTTTGCAAATTTTACCATTCATAAACAAGAAAAGCAACCACCACAAGACAAGACATGTAGTACAAAATCAGGACGACATGAAACTCACAATTTTGCACATCATGATGCCCGTGAAAACAGACGATAGCCACAGCAGCTCTTTGGTTGGAGTGGCATGCCCAGCCACGTGAATCAAGCCCTCCTTTAACAACCGCAAGCCAACCATGCTGCTGATTTAATCACAAAACTGCATCCAATATACATTATAAATCTACCCAGTTCCAATACATCATCAGGGATAGTTCCAAAAAACAACAATAAACAAACAAAAAGTCAAAATTTGCAACAATATATCATCATCAACAAAACCAGAAACAAAAACTTACAAGGGCTATGTACAGAAAGAAGCAAAGCCCTTAAAAACCAGGCAAAATTCCAGTCTGTTAGACAATAAGGAAACCCATAATCAATTTATAGACCAAGAAAACGGGGGAAACTGGAAAGAAAGAAAAGACCGCACAACAGGAACTTTCCTGCTCTAGCATATTCAGTAAAGTTCCAATTTTTAAAGAAGTGGGACAAACAAAAAGACCCCTGAAGTTCTAAGTTTTCAGTTTTCTTTGAAAAAATTAGTGGACAACTCGAGAATACGTCGGAAAGATTTCCTGGCGTGGGGCTGCCTGAGGCCATTAATGGCTGCGATAATTTAAGACGTTTTGGACTGGAGAGTAAACCAACATGCATACGAAGCTACTTAACAAAAACAAGGAAACCATGAACCGAATCTTTTTTTGCAATTTGTGGTCACTTCAACTCACGTTCAAAATTGGGAAAGAATCCAAGAAAATGGAGGTAAATTAGCGAGGAAAAAAAGATACGGTGAAGGACAGAACAAAGAATACGTTTTGACTATTATTGTGTAGGAGGACTGGCCCGGCGTGGAGTCTGCTACAATTGTCTACTGGCATTATCACCTTATTTAATTGGCCGAATCACAATTTAACGCGCCGAGCGTTTAGTATAGTACGAATTCATCAATATTATTTTAAAAATATAAATAATTCTCTTGGCTCAGTGTATGGCATAGTAAAATCGTAAAAGTTTTGAAAGACAAAAAAAATTAAAATTTCTTATAAGGTATTTAAAGAAAGAAATCAAAATAGCAAAGAGTTATTTATATTTTGAGGGATTTGACTTTGTTGTTTGGTAAGTCAAGGGATTCTTTGTATTTTCGTATTCAAAATTTCAGAGAAGTAAATGTAATTCGCCCTATTTTAATTTCATGGATACAACTTCAACTAACCATTCATAATCCATTATATTCAACTATATATGTATATATAGAATGATAATGCAAAAATATGATTGAAAGATGATTACATAAACAAGATGGAAGTAAGAAATATGTTTAAATGACAAAATAAAAAACTCATAACTAATGTAAATTGCAGTTGTAATCCAATTAACATAAGAATAATAAGGTCTTTGAGATAGGATGCCGTTAATTTGCACATATTATGTGTAAATTATTGTGCACATAATAAAATTTTTATATTATTTTTACTTTATTACCCATGAGTGCATAATTAATTATTTTCTTAATTATGGGCTTAATAGCAGTACTTTTTTCTAGTTATTTCCTTTTTGAATAATGCATGATTGATTCTTAATCATTAATTTATTCTTCATTATTTATTTCCTTTTTGAATTATACATTATTGATTTTAATAATTAATCTATTCCTTATTAATTATTTTCTTTTTGGATTATGCATTATTAATTCTAAACTATTATTTTATTTCTTATATAATTGTTATTTCTTTTATTAATTATGCACAAACTCGCATGAACCAATTAACTAATAAAGTCTGCTGGAATTAACTTATGATCAACATGCATCCTTTGAAAAAACGAGAAAAAATCAGTAGTAAGTGGAGGGGCAACGCTCAATTTTGTCCAAAAAATTATTTTTCGGCCCCTGTAAAGTTATTCAAACATGAGTTATTCTCAAACAAGGTTAGGAAATTTTGTCACACATCCCGAGTAAGAATAAAAAATTATTTATAGTTCCTTTTCAAGAAAAATTAGAATGGAGGACAATTAATATTGATGAAAAGGGAAACCTTTGAAAAAACGAGGACCGATTAGTACTAAGTTGAGGCATAATGCTCAATTTTTCAAAAATTTATTTTTCCACTCCTGTAAAATGACCAAAACATGAGTTATTTTCAAAGAAGGTAAGGATATTTATAATTCCTTTTTAGGCAATATTAGTGTGGAGGGCAATCAATATTTAATAAAATTGTCGCCTTTGAAAAACTGAGGACCAATCAATACTAAATTGAAGCGTAATGCTCAATTTTGTCTAAAAATTTATTTTTTCACTCCCGTAAAATGACCAAAACATGAGTTATTTTTTAAGAATGTATGAAAAATTTTCACATGTTCCGAATACTAAGAAAAAAATATATTCTAGTTCATTTTTAAGTAAAATTAGTGTGGAGGGCAATCAATATTTAGGAAAAGAGCATCCTTAGAAAAAACGATGACCAATCAGTAGTAAGTGTAGGTGCAACGGTTAGTTTTGTCCAAAAATTTATTTTCGGGCCCCCATTAAACTTACCCAAACATGAGTTATTCTCGAAGAAGTTTAGGATCACACGTCCGAGTCGGAAAAAAAAATTTATAGTTTCTTTTTAGGAAATATTAGTGTGGAGGGAAATCAATATTTAAGAAAATGACAACCTTTAAAAAACCGAGTACCGACCAATACTAAAAGTTGATTTCAACCCTTTTCTTAAATGATTGGTCCTCGTTGTGCCCACATTTACTACTGATTGGGTATCATTTTTTCAAAGGCTTCTCTTTTTCTAATTATTGATTGCCCTCCACGTTAATTTTGCCTAAAAGTGAACTAGAAATAATTTTTTCTTATTACTCGGAACTTGTGAAAAAAATTTCTCACATTTTTCGAAAATAACTCATGTTTTGGTCACTTTAAGGGAGCAGAAAAATAAATTTTAGACAAAATTGAGCGTTGCGCCTAAACATAGTATTGATTGGTCCTCGGTTTTTTAAAGGAACCCATTTTTTTAAATATTGGTTGCCCTCCACACTAATATTGCCTAAAAAGGAACTATAAATATTTTTTTTCTTATTACTCAGAACGTGTGAAAAAATTTCTTTACCTTCTTCGAAAATAACTCATGTTTTGGTCGTTTATAGGAGTGAAAAAATAAATTTTTGACAAAATTGAGCGTTGCGCCTCAACTTAGTACTAATCGGTCCTCGTTTTTTAACGGTTTCCCTTTTCTTAAATATTGATTGTCCTCCACTCTAATTTTTCCTGAAAAAAGAACTATAAATAAAATTTTTTTTTTATTCGGGACGTGTGACAAAATTTCCTAACCTTATTCAAGAATAACTCACGTTTGATTAATTTTACGGGGGCCGAAAAAAAATTTTTGGACAAAACTGAGCATTGCTTACTACTAATTTTTCTTATTTTTTCAAAGGATGCATGTTGATCATAAGTTAATTCCAGTAGACTTTATTAGTTAATTGGTTCATATGAGTTTGTGCATAATTTATAAAAGAAATAACAAATATATAAGAAATAAATTAATGATTTAGAATTAATAAGGCATAATTCAAAAAAAAATAATTAATGAGGAATAGATTAATTATTAATATCAATCATGTATAATTCAAAAAGGGAATAAATAATAAAAAATAAATTAATGATTAAGAATCAATCATGCTTGATTCAAAAAGGAACTAATTAGAAAAAAAGAATACTATTAAGTCTATAATTAAGAAAATAATTAATTAGGCAATCAAGGGTAATAAAGTAAAATATAATATAAAGATTATATTATGTGCACAATAATTTGCACATAATATGTGCAACCAACATTATCCAAAGTGAATTCATGTACTAAAGAAAGAGCAACGAGCTATTGCTCCAACAGTTGTGACGCATAGTGAGCCACCCAGATGTCGAAGGTTTGATTCCTACCTCTGTCACTTCTACCTATTTAGAACGCAGGTTGACAGAACTCTGCAGGCGGCTCCTCAACTTCATTCTTCTCCTCCCCATAGCCCATGCTTTCAATGTAATAATTAGTAGGATAATGGTGTTGATTCGTAAAAAAAAAAAAAAATACTAAAGAAAGGGGACAATAATTACCAATAAATAAGGACGTTGATAAATATTTATCCAATATAAGTATAATTTATACTTTATTTTATTGCACATGCAATGTTACCATTTAAGCGAAAACACCCCAGTAACATCTTCTCTCTGCTGTTTTTCCTTCCTTCTTACGTAGTCATCGTATCTTCTTCTAATGTAGTAGCTAGGATATACGGATCGAAAAATCTTACGATTTCAAAGTACAAAATCGATCAAAGTTCCGATTATATATAATCTTACAAAAATTTAATAGAATAATTTAAATAATAATAATTTTTATAATTTATCTGTAATTTTACGCATGCACGTTTATGTAAGATCTACCGATTTTGATACTACATCCAAATCGATCCCACGTTGACATCTCAATCTTAGAAACTATGCTTAAGATGTTAATGTTATACCTAATCTATGCTTTTTAAGTTTTTATCTTCTTTCGTAGCTCTTCATCATATCTACGGGATTCCTTGATTCAAGCCGAAGAAGTAATATCACTTGATCATTATCAAACAGACTGCAATATTTTTCTGTCAGTAAAAATCCCACGTAGCGGTAATTTTTTTTATTTTTTATTTTCTTATCTATTGGGCAATTTGGGCTTAACATAAACCTATATTATATTTGGGCTCAAACTATATTGCCCAAAAGTAGCCCAACCGAATTGTTTGGGGCCCTAAACCCTAAGATTAAGCGCCGACCTTAATCCACTGTATCTGGGCCCCATCTCGATCACCATCCACTCGCTCTCTCTTCTTCGCCTTTTCCTATCACCACCGATTCACCGAAGCAACCATATCTCTCAGCTGCCTCCACCGTTGACCGTCGCCCTGCTCCTCCCTCCTCCTGTAGACGGATTACGGTCGCCACCTTTAGCCGTAGTATTCAAGGTGGTTCATAGGTAAAAGTTCTCTCTCTTTTTTTATTTTTTAGTTTTCCTTTAAACTGTTACTACGCTTTTAGTTTCTCATATTTTATTTGAATATCCACAAATGTTATTTATATTTGAATTAAATGTGCAAACTAAAATCTGTTTTGTATTTCTTTGTGCAAAATTTCAACTTGTAATAGTGACTTAATCGGAGCACTTGGCTTCTTTCAAAATTAGTTTTTTTTTTAATTTTTTTATGTTTGTGTTTGAAAATTTATTGAAGGACCTTTCCTCTCGAAAGGTAGGATGTTTTGTAATTGAACTTTGGCTGTGTTCAGGCAGGCTGAAATTCAAACAAAGAAGGGTTTTTTGTTTTTTTTTTCCTCCACTTTTCGCTTTTCTGGAACAGGGTTGAATGGGTTGGATTGAATTGAGTGAGTAAAAAGGTTGATAACAGTTGTATTTTCATTGATTGTTGGTTGCAGCATTCTTATTAGGCGAAATGTCTTGGTGCACTATCGAATCTGACCCTGGTGAGTTTCTGCTAAGCTATTTTTTCCCTTTTTGTGCTTTTGTGTACTCCCATGATTTGGATTTTTTTATAAAAAAATGATGCCTTTGCATGCACCTGAATATAACCATACGGACTGAGTTGAAAATTACTTCTTTAGCTGTTTTTACGAATAGCAGAATGTCCTTATACTTGTAAACTCTCGTCCCTTCTTCGGTAGACTATCTTTGTGTATAGAGCATCTGGTGCTCTTTGTTCTTCCTAGCCGTGCTTATACTATACCTGCTCTTATTTTGGATCCACACATTTTAGAATTATCAAGTTACCTGTTATCCCCAGTTTATTAGCTGGCAATGTGAAGATCAATGAACTCAGAATGTACATTATCTATACATGTACCCTCTAAGCAGAATCACATTGTACAACTTTTTCACACAATATTTTGTGGGATGGTGTCTTTTTTCTCCTTTTATGCACCTACTCCTCCCTAGAGCCATGACACACCTGTCCTGCTGCATTCTAGGCTTCCCGCTCTTAAGAGTCAATTTGAATGTTTCTGATGGTTATTGGATTGGTTCACTTGATTTTAGGGAAAGACTTTGTGTACCTCTTTGTAGAAAATGTTTTATTTAGGTTGACCAAACTTTACAGGTTTTTCTTTCAACAAGAAAAATAAGAAAAAACAAAGACATATTTGTATTTTATCAAAGAAACAGTGGAGCATGATATACTGGAATGGCATGTGATGCATTTGATAAGTTTGAACTGTTGAGATCCCTTACGGGAGGGAGAATTGCATTGTTAACTTTGTTGGCTTGTGGGCAGGTGTTTTTACGGAGCTTATACAGCAGATGCAAGTGAAAGGCGTGCAGGTGCTTATCTTAGTTTTTGGTTTTCGGATGTTTCTTCGTTTTGTGAGGAAAATTATTAAGTGCATCCGATGTACCCTTAAAAGTAGTGCAACCAACCAATAGTAAAATAGCAACTAAAACCTATTTTTATTTCTGGGCCCTACATGTTTATCTGCCCCCTCAAGAAAATAACACTTATTCCCTTATTGTGTCTGGTTGCACCATCCTAAGTGATACAACGGATGCACTGAATAGTTTCTCGTTTTATGAAGTAGTATATTCTGTATTCGTTTGAGTTTCCCTTAGAAGTCCTCACTTTGCTTCTTTTACTTTTCTTCTTTACCCTAATGTTCATTATTAGCATTGACTTTGCCTTGTTCATTTTGGGAAAGGCTCATTGTATACTTCAAATTTGTATCAGTTAGGATTGCCTGTTCTTTTTTATACACCCTCCCCAGAAAAAGAAAAAAGGATATTCGTAACATTTCTTACACTAAAGTATACACACTGTTTTGTTTCAGACTTTGTATTCTTTGAAAGTGAGCAGAAATTTGTATATTGAGTTCATTGGGCCCACTAGACCCAAAAAAAAAGTATTTTTCAGCCTTTCCTCATGTATTTTGATTTCTTCCTATTCTGTATTATATGTTCATTCTGTGGGTTAAATTGTGGCGCTGCTTGTGTGCTTCCCAATTCAGCACTTCTGTGTTATAAGTCGATTAGATGTACAATCCCACATTCTTGTAAACTGTTAGGAACTTCTGTCTGCCAAATTTACATTTTCTAGGCTTAAAGTTTTCTGCTGAAACCTGTCTTACTGGCTAAGCATTATTACAAATTCCGTCCTTTTTGAAACTGATGCTATCATATACAGGTTGAGGAGTTGTATTCTTTGGATCTTGATTCCCTTAACAATCTTAGGTACATTCATCCTCTAATTTGTGTTCCCAATTTTGCATTGAATTTCACTCGTTCAATTTTGTTACTTCTTGTTTTTCTTCTATTTTTGGAATGCACACGCCTGGTTGACTGAAATATTTCCTGATGTCCAGGCCAGTTTATGGTTTGATATTTCTTTTCAAATGGCGTGCTGGTGAAAAAGATGACCGTGTTGTGATCAAGGATCCAAACCCTAACTTATTTTTTGCCAGCCAGGTGAGTTTTTCACTTCATTTTGTATATTTTGCAGTAGAAGTGCATGTCGTTCTAGTTGAACTGAACTTTCATTTTGGTGCAGGTCATAAATAATGCATGCGCGACCCAAGCTATACTTTCTATTCTTATGAATTGTCCAGATGTTGATATTGGTCCAGAACTATCAGCTTTGAAAGAATTTACCAAAAACTTTCCACCTGAACTAAAAGGTCTGGCCATAAACAACAGCGAAGCAATTCGTACAGCTCATAATAGTTTTGCAAGACCTGAGCCTTTTGTGCCAGAAGAGCAGAAAACTGCTGGGAAAGATGATGATGTTTATCATTTCATTAGCTACTTGCCTGTTGACGGTGTGCTCTATGAGCTTGATGGATTGAAGGAGGGGCCTATCAGCCTTGGGCAGTGCCCCGGGGGGCACGATGACTTAGAGTGGTTACGCATGGTGCAGCCAGTGATTCAGGAGCGCATTGAGAGGTATTCTCAGAATGAAATTAGGTTCAACCTATTGGCTGTCATAAAGAACAGGAGAGAAATGTATACAGCTGAACTCAAGGAGCTTCAGAGGAGAAGGGAGCGTATTCTACAGCAGCTGGCTACATTGCAGTCAGAGAGACTGGTAGACAACAGCAACGTGGAAGCGCTTAACAAACAACTCTCTGAAATAAATGCTGGAATCGAAGCTGCAACCGAGAAGATCTTGATCGAGGAGGAAAAGTTCAAGAAATGGAGAACAGAAAACATCCGTCGAAAACACAACTACATTCCCTTTTTGTTCAACTTTCTGAAGATTCTTGCTGAGAAGAAGCAGTTGAGACCTCTTATAGAGAAGGCCAAGCAGAAATCAACAAATCCCTAGTGAAGCTGTATACCGATCTTACCTTGTAAGAATTCTTTTCTATTTTGAGAAATGAGATATGGGTTTCATGTGCTTCTCGTCTCATTTTCTAACATATACTCTGGGAGAAAGAATGTTTATGTCCTAAATATTTGGCATTTGAAACCTAGCTCCTCGTTAAATATGTTTCTCCTAGGTTACATTGTCTGCTCTGATCTCTTTATTTAATCACCAGATCCATGTTTTCTAGCCGCTGAAGACCCCGGAAAATTTTAGCATTGATAGAGCTAAATTTCGTATACATTATTGAATACTGATAAAACGAGAATTAACGACACGCTCATGAGATAATCTCAGTAGTTGTCACACTCATATGGTGGGACGAAAAATTTTAGTAGATATCACAATTGTTATGCATGACAACTCATTTGAACGGTTGTGATGCGTGACAAATCATTTTCTTAGCGATTGTAACACAAAAGCATAACAACTCATTTTGAACGATTGTGATACATAACGAGTTATCCAAAACGCTTCTTGTTTATTTCGCTTTGCTAGTATTTCAGAAATCTAAGCGAAAATGTAAACGCAAGTGCAAGATTCCCTAAATTTTTTCACTATTCCATATAAAGTAGAGGGCTAAAACTTTCTTAAAAGTCTTGGATCTTGGCAAATCCCTGTCGCCCATTATCGACAGGTTTGCCGAGTATCAAACATATTATTTCAGAAATTAGCAGCAAATGCATTGGTGACAAATACTGAGAAAAAGGTCCAAAAGTGGCCTCGAGTGCAACAAGCAAAGTGATGCTTAGAACAACAAGATATTTACAAGTCTCGTGCACTTTAACTCATTTGCTTTTATCGTCATCATCATCCTAATATCCTCCTTGAATAAACGCATTCAGGCGGTCTAACTCATTCCGGTGCTCGCCCACGACAGCACGAACCACATCTCCGATGGACACCATGCCTATCATCCCTTTGTCATCAACCACAGGAATGTGCCTGATTCGGTTATCTGCCATATCCCATTGTCATCAATCCAGCCAGGGGAAACACGCTATTTCACGAAAGGGAAAGACAATCCAACGTTAAATTACTAATGATGATCAGCTACCTGTCATCAGCTGCATTGCTTGCAACACTTTCGTGTTAGGTGTGACCGTAATGAGCTTGTTCTGAAACAATGAGCAGAAGGTGTCATATGTATGTTAGAAGTGCTTCATTTGACTAGCTCAACTAGCAACACTTACCTCTTCAGTCATGATATCCCCAACTTTTGTTGTCTTAGAGGATCTGCCTTGTACTATGATTTTCCTGAGATAATCTGGACCAGATAACCGAAACATCAAGAAACACGAAAATTGCTCACAAGTTTAACTTATGAGCACGAATCGTAAAATGACATGCAGCTATAACATCCTAATGTCACTTATCTAACCTCAAAAGCATAAATTAAGCCACAATTCAACAAGGGAAGATTTCTTCAAAGCATCAGAAACAGGAATATCTCAGAGCATAGTTTTCAATAATGGTCCTAAGTTTGAAGCTCAAGAAGTAATGGCATTTCAAAACAGTCAATAGTAGAAAAGTGTTCTGGATTGAAATTGAGGTCAGAAGGGTATATACATGAGCTTTTTATCGCATTTTTTTGGTCATTCCAGGAAACAAACACTTCTACAAGTGAAGAATAACAATGATAAATAGCTTCTACTTCCAATTACCCAAGAGTGATAAAAAAAACTGCAATATTTTGGCTCAATGTTCACTATTTACCTCTTTCAGTAATGATCCCAGCAATTGATTTCTCCTCGCCAGGTTTCACGACCACCAGGGCTCCAACATTGTGACTTGTCATCTGCATTGTACATAAATTAATGAGCAAAAAGCTACTCCTATTAAGAGCAGCAGCAGGCTTAGAGCACAAAGATACGCACCGACTTCACTGCCTCATAAACTGAATCATCGGTTGTACACCAAAGCCAAGAGCCATCAGCGCTTTTACCCTTCGCCTTCATAATGTCGGAAATCGTGGTACTTTCAAAGCCATGCTCTTCTATTTTAGCAGCTGATGTTGACTCATATCTTGCAAGCAAAAGAGGACGCACAACCGGGTTGACCACGCGAACATGCTGCAGAATGGCATTCTTAAGGACACTCCCGTGTGAGAAAATAGCTCGAATCCCTCCTTGCATTTTGTCTACTGGAAGAAAAGCTCGCAGGAATTTACACAATTTCAAATCTTAGAAAAGAAATCATTCAGATGCTTCTGCTTTGAAAATAACTTAGGAAACAATGTGACCTACCAAATTACTATGAACAGCTTAAGGCAAAAAGAAGCTTCCCAATGTAAAACCAGAGAAACTGGAAACTGAAGCACGATGCTAATATTACAAACACATTTTGTCGATTAAAAATCAAAATTAACTAAAAAGGAAGCAACTGATGCTCAGACTCTCATCAAGAACTCAAAGTAAATAGCCAGGGTTTCGGGATTCCTACAAGACACAATCTATTGAGAAGTTTCGACCAACAAATCTAAAAGGGATCATCTTTAAACAAAGTACAACACTTCCAAATCATTTTTTACAAGTTTTTAGGGCTAAGAATTGGAATCAGGGAAAAGCTTGAATAAAAAAACCAACCAGGCAAGTCTAAAACAACTTCTTAATTAATTAACAACACAGGCTCCATATGAAAGAAAAGTTCAAAAAATAAAATAAAAATGGAGTCTTTGATAATAAACACAATCCAAGAAGTGGAGGTAATCAAAACCCACAAAGATATCTAAACAAAACAATATTCTGAAAAACCCAACAGCGAAATAATGAGAAATCTTACCAAGAAACAGAAAGATCTTCACCAGAGGAGCTCACTTCACACCTTGAAGAGTAAAAGTTTAATAACAAGACTCTCTTGCCAAATGCCTTGTGTCTGAAACTCTCTGCAGATAAGTAGAAGTAGTACTGTATGTTGTCAGAAACTAATAAATAAAATAATTAAAATTAGTGCAACTGTCCAAAATTAATAATTAAATAATATCTTATCTTAGGTCAGTTGTTTGTTTCCTTAGTTTTATTCTTAAGAGTTGTGCTACTGTGCTCTCACTTTCATCTAGCTCCGATGAACACGAGTAGATCATGACCCTTAATGCCACAATCAATCTGGCATCTGTGTTCGTGAAGACTTTCAATTGAAAAACTCAAAAGAAGTGAAAATTCTGGATAAAAAGGAGATATCTTTATGCCATATCACTCTGCTTACCTATTTTTTTGTTCAACAGTAGCAATCAACGAGGCTCTGACTTTCTTTTTCTTTTACCTAATCAATAAATTAATAAGGGGAATTCTATTTGTAGGAACTAAATTATTATTTACAGTAATATTTTTTTATAAAATTATTATAATACCCAAAAAACTAAGGTCCTGGAAAAAATCACACTCTTCCTGGATGAGATTTTTAAGTAAAATCCCACCCATTCCATCCAGGGTGGGATTCTACTATTTGCATGAACATTTTAAAAATCACACCCTTCTCGGATGAGATTCTAATATTTGCAAGAACATTTTAAAAATCCCACCCTTCTCGGATGAGATTCTAATATTTGCAAGAACATTTTTAAAATCTCACTCATCATGGGTGGGATTTTACTATTTGTAGGAATATTTTAAAAATTTCACTCGGTAAGAAAATCCCGCCCATCTCGGGTGAGATTTTTATTGCTTGAATAAGATTTTTTTATATATTTATAACTGAGGGGCATTATACATTTTTTACAAGAAAATATTCATGTGAATAGTAATTCAGTTCCTGCAAATAACAATTCCGATTAATAAAAGATTTTAATTCAAAAGGAAAGGAAAAAAATTAACATTCTCCAAAAGGGGCTTTTTTTTTTTTTTGATGAAAAAAAAAAAAGAGAAACCGTACAAAAGGTTTAATAATTAAACCCGAATGGGTAGTCCAACTTAGTTTAGTGGGGATTATTAGGAGAAATGAATAATTATAGGCATGATTTATGGGAAATAATGATTCATTGAATTTACTAGTAGGAAACAAACGGTGGATAAGGTGATGGGTGGGGGCCCACGTAGGAGATTCTTGATCCACGCTAATAGAAATAGTAATAGGATGATGAATGATGAGTCATGGGGCACTTGTCCATATCCAGACGGCTGCTGTCCTGTGTCCGTCTCAGCCCCACCACTTTACCTACATTCCAATAATAAACTAGCTACTAGCGCCCAACAATTGTAATGTATAGCGAAGTAAAAACTAACAAAACCGTGAAATATAATACAAATGTAGAATTTAGTATGAAGTTTAAGATACAATACTTTTAACAACTAACTTAATACTATTTGTTCTATTCATACTCTTACTAAAAAAATCACACATAATCATATAGTGGGATAAAAAAAATTAAAACATTTCAATTGAAACAAAAACTATTTTTGAAAGTTGATTATTATTATAATAGAACGAAACAAATATACTATTCTTAAAGCATTACAATTATTACATGGATGACAAACAAGATTAAAGCATATTCTTTTAGAAATATTTGAATTTTAGTTTTGAAAAAATAATTTTAAAATATAAAAAAATATAATTAAATAGTAAAAAATTGTATTAAAAATAAATTATAATATATTAAATTTGTTGTTAAAAACAAAACCAAAACCTAATGAATAAGCCCTAAAATTTATCACAACATAAACGCTAAGTCCTACCAACATGCATTCCAAATAAACAAAATAGGATAGAAATAAAAACCAAACACTCAACCTTTAGATCATAACTGTTTGGGCACTGCTACGTTTTTAACACTGAAAAACAACTTCGTTGTCTGCAAGACAGCATCCTCATAATCAATCATAGGACATGGCCCCTTGTCACTATCAGTTTGGAAAGCAAAGAAAAATCTCTTTTCAACAAAAGTGACTTCTCTATACGATGCGGACAATAGTTTAGCCTTATGTTTACATTAAAAAAATTATCTGTAATTCAAGAGGGAAAAGAAAAAAACAAAGAGCGAAATGGTTCTTCAATTCAACAGATGCGCAAATAATAGTATCATTTTAGCGATGAAGTAAATTCTCAATTCTACAGCTTTTTTGAGGGCAAAACCAACCAACATGAGAATATTCCCAAAACTACAAAATCAACTAAAATAGTGATCACACTTGCGAGTATCGTCGCGGGCGCTTAAACAGAATCACAAAACTGATTCTCTGAATCTTTTATAAGCCAAGGACGAAAGAATCACTCTCGTAGAATTGCTGCCCAGATTAGCTAAAGAGAAAAACAAATTAACATGTAATGTAACACCGCGGATTCCTATCTATTCTCCCACTACCATCCCAAACCCAAACTTGTAATCTTTCTTCCGATGATCTATCTGCAAAATTCACAATTTAGGAACACCACCATTAGACATGCACAAGCAATAAGGTAAACATGTTTTCCACAAGATATTAACCGCGCATCCTCAAGCTACTGCCCGGTGAATTGAGACTGGGATATGTCGGTCACAAGTTCCAGCATGTACTAGTAATTACAGCATTCAGCTCAAATCTACAACAAACTGTGGCCTACAGAGGCCCTATGTGAATTTCAGGATTAACAAGTGTAGAGATCGGCACTGTATATAACAGCAGTATTTGCAGGGAAGAGCTAACTTCCGTCCCCAATACACCCCATATATATTTTTTTTATTAAACTAGGAATTGAATTCTCACACATCAATCATAAAGTGAAAGAGAAGGCATTGCAATATTAAACAGAATATATAGTAGACAGATATACTGTATCTTACCTCTGCAGAAAGAATGAAATTAAGACCAAGATTTAGCCGCTCCTCTAAGAAGGCAGATACACAGCCATTTGAATCAATCTTCCCTCGAAGGCGACACTGTCAGATTAGTTAGGCTTCAGAATGAGGACAAGTTGAGTACAAATTCGTATGAAGAACAACACTCCCAAAGACACGCCCAAAACTCCCAATAACTAACAAATTGCAATTATAGATTCATTTCACTTATCAAACTGTTTTGATATAAATAATTGATCTTTTTCACTCCTGGTTCGTTTCATTATTGTTAAAATTGACATTTTAGTTCAAACAATTTTCTTCTTCAAAACAAAGCTTTTGTTTGATTCAAGGTGGCTCCTCATTAGACTTGGGACTTCCTTTTCCAGTTTGTTATTCGATTAAACCATCTGTACTTCCAACAAACTAACCATGTGACAATATCAACTTTAATGAAATGAAGTTTAAACAGCAGCATACTTCTAACAAAGGATGCATTGATCTTCAACATACCAAAGAACGGTAAGTCCTGAGAACGAGTGATGTAACTCACCTGGCGAAGGATGTAATCATAACCAAAACTGCTAGTCACATCACGAGACATGTGGTTGTACATAAAATCAGCAGCTAGAGAAATCTATATGATAGTAAAAGTTCTCAGAAGTGTGAACAAATAAAGTCAAGCACAAAAGGAGCAAACTGACAGGAGCTTCACCTTCTCAGTAAGTTTCTGAACATAACACAAAATGACCATTCCAGTGCTAGCAACTTGTCCGGTGGCAACCTGGACACAATAATACCTTTGTGTAAAAACAAATGTCTATATCAAGCCAAATTCTTGCGTTTTGCCAACATTAACTATAGGATCTATCCAAGCTACCAAAAACATCGAAGCAATCATCCATGATCACACGAATGTATCAACTAAATCAATGAGTTAGCAAAATTATTTCGCAAGTCAGAGTCACTTCAATGGCTCCGAACAGCAACAATAACTGTACATCACATTCATAATTGCCTCCTAAACATTCAGTAATATCAGGCAGATCGCTTTCTATGACAATATATTAGAAGAACAGATTATGGTTGGATTTTCAATCAAATAAATGAAGCTTTCTCTATAGATCTAAATGCCAATAATGAATGTGTCCTGCGATACTCTTTTTGTTGCAATGACCATCAACACAGCAATGAAAGACAGAACCTATGAGGTGTGGAGAGAAGTGCAAAATGCTGAAACCAACAAACACAAGATGTAGTACAAAGATGTTTTGCTAAAGGCATGGACGTACAATAGGGCCGAATGCACTAACACGACCAAGGGCCATTTTTTCTTTTTATTGTTTTGAAAACATGTTTTTGGAAAATAGTTTTATAATGTAGAAAGTGAATTGAAAATGTAAAAAGTTATAGCTGAATAGTAAAAAACTGTATTGGAAATGATGAAAAATGATTATAATATATTAAATTTAGTATTGAAACCAAAACCAGGGCCCAAGTAATCATCACATACCAACCCATGAACTAATCAAGTGCATTCCAATGAAGGAACTTGTCATAACAAATCATAATCATATGTCCCTATATGACACTGCTATTTGTGAATAACTACCCAAATGATGCAAGAATAGGGCAGACAATAAAACCAAAAAAGGGATATAAATGTCTTTGCAGTTCTAGTACCATCTTATCATTGCTGTACCGGGCAGCATAACCAATGCCTGACTTCCTTTGCTGACCAGCCCAAAAGACTTCACCACCCAAAGATAAATTTGGGGTCACACTCTGTGAATGCAAACATATATTTGATCAGAAAAGAAAAGGAGTCAAGCTGAACAGGATAAAAAGTTAAGCTAGAGTACCAAAGACAGAAGAAGAAAAGGATATTTTCAAATCAGAAAACAACCAAGTAAAGGACATCCATGCTTGGGTCAATCGATTTCCAGACTATGCAGCTAAACATGAATGTTGATATATAAAGTTCAAAAAAATAATAGAACATGGACGCAACTACTAAACATTTAATACAAAATACTGAAAAAGTATGAAGGGTTTAAGCTAAGACCCTCTCTTCTGAAGTTTAACATCCCAGATCAACTCATATTACTGGTCCATGGACCACAAGCTTAAGATGCATCCCAAAAGAAATTTTAAATAGTAACCAGATTCTCCACACTCAAAATATGCGCATCAAGACTCCAACATGGACGGACCCATTATACTCCACATATCATTATGTCAAGAGTAGCCGAGATTAACTAGCATGGTTTAATTTCTGGTTTTTCCAAAAATAAAAGAGTAGAAGACATCAGGAACTAACAACAAGGACAGAGAAGAGTGAGCTCCTCTGAAAAACAAGTATCCATCATCCACCTTAGCTTGCCACAAAATAAAGCCCAATACAGTATAGCGGTAAACTGCAACCATTTGACCATTTCACAACAATACGGGAATCGAAAATAGACCTTCAGATCTTCAATGGTAAGCAAAGGTTAACTACTAAGAGAACAGAAGGGGGGAATAAAGACGTTTTACCTGAATGTAGCTGGCACCGATCAAGGCACCAGTTCCCATTTGAATTTGACTCCTGTAGTCTTTACCCTGATACATAAAGATTACAACAAAAATCAACAATTAGCCTTCTTCCACAAGCACATGAAATGACCTAGAAGTAAATTGTGTCGATACTTGAAAGTTAGACATGACCATCATTAAACCCATCAATTGTTCATCTTTCGTAAAGCAGATTCATAATGTAAGCACAAACTATAGCAAACATGTGGTCAAACAAAAAACAAATATACATATCAACATCTGTAATACTCAAAGGCGTATATTTCCAGAACACAAAATGAACCAAAACAACTTTTTACCTTGTAATCGAGATTGGCTATGAAATTTGACATGTGTGGTTCATTTGTAAGCTGGGAAACAGAAACGCCAAATTAGTTATTTAATGAATGAATATTTTAGTAACAAAAAGATCACAAAGACGCCCAAAAGCAAGAAATAAAGAATTTACTTGCGCAGAAGCCTTCAAGGCGAGATTCTCAGTTAGGTCACCCTTAACTCTGGCAGTTAGTCTACCATCGGTCAAAACCCTCCCTATAAGCATTAGCTGTGAAAATGAATTGATGACCAAAATATTAGATGAATTTCATTAGTTTGTGAAGGAAGAAAAATAATGATAAGTAAGAGTTACACAATACACACCTTAGGATCTAAGAAGTTAGCACCAAACTCATAATGTGCAGTAGGGATTTTAATGGTCTCTGGAGACTGAGAAGGAATTTCAGTAGGCCCCATGAATAGGCTGAAAATCGCATAAGGGAAGGATTCAGTTGATAAGGAAATATTACAAGCATCGAGAATCCCCCCTACCACCCCCTCCTTCCAGACACAAAAGCATAGAGAGGAAGGAGCATACAGAAAGGGAAGGAGATAACATAGTTGTAAACCTAACAAAAATCTTTGAAGCACTTAAAACTACCTGTGACTGAGTACAAACTTCTGATTGAGTACTTTCGAAAAATCTAGTCGAAATCCCTCGAAAAGTTCAGGCTTCAATGACACTGTCAACCATTAAAAGAAAACTTACATAAGCAAAACGCATATTCCAAGTTGCCACTGACATTCAAATTAAATCTAATCTCCACACAAATGTTCCTTGGAAATGATTGATTGTAGTAAGTAAGCAAACTATACCACATACTACAGCTAACTGACCTATCTATCCCTCATTATTACTCCCCATGAATAAGTGGCACACATTCACTAAAATGGATCCTATTTCAGATATCAATTGCATTTAATGTACAGAAATAAATGTCTTCGTTCGCAAAGCATTCTCGCTCTGTTTAATTACTGGAGCTTAAAGAATACGTTTACTTAACTCTACCTCAAAATTCATACTCAAAAGATTTAAAAAAACACAAATTTACTAATTTCTTGAGCAATAAGGCATATGAAATCTGTGAAATCATTGAAATAATTTGAATCGGTCGCAGTAAAAGCACATTTTTTACACCATCACCCAAAAGAACAATAACTAAAAATTGATCAGAATCGAGTCCAACCGTACTATCCAAAAGAAATTCTATCTTCCTCCCTGCATTATACTTCACCAATCAAAAAGTAAAATAAAACTTCGGTTAAATCAAGAAGGGAACAGCAAGAATATTTACTCATAGCTTCACGGTGGATTTCTTCATAGGGAATAGGACACGGAAGGTTCAAATAATCGACTTTCTCCCGTACGATCACGGCGGGCTTTGCCCCGGCCGGTTGAGCGGCGGCTGTGCTTCCCGGAGGATATGCGAAAGCTGCCATTGTTCTTCCTGGGCTCCAAACGATTCCAAAAATGTACTAGAATCAGAAGAAGAAGAGCTGGATAGAATTGCCTCTTCTTCTTCTTCGGAAGCGGCTGTGTAGAAGAAGATTTTAGAGCTTTGTGAGTGAGAGAGAGAGAAAAACCCTTCCCCCAATATCGAAAACCCCTAAAGTCTAAAACCTGGTTTGGTTTATGACCGACCCGGACCCGAGTACTATATATCATTTTATTAATATAATAATAAAATAATTAGTTTAAGTAGAAAAAATAACAGGAGTATATATTAAGTAATTATTTAAATTACAAAATCAGAAGGAAAAAAAAAAACATCAATTTATCATGAGCCTTTTAATATATTTACTAAGAAATTAGGGGTGTGTTTGGCCTACCACAATGGGATTGAGAATGAGTGAATCTTTCATTAAAAATGTATGAATGTCTTTTTATATGATAAAATAGCTTATTTTGTTTTCTTTTTCTTTTCTTTTTTTAAAGTAATTGTCGATTAAGTGGTTAGGGAGGTTTAGTGAACCTTTACTAATTAAACGTTGTAAATAGTGGAAAAAGATACCAAGGGGGACAAAATGAACCATACCTTTACGTATAAATAGTGGATATGCAAATGATGATAGAATTAAATCGTATACAATCAATGGAAAATCATAGTTCAAGATACGAAAAGTTGCGTGCATCTAAACTAACTATGCCTCTAATGTGGCGAGGTAAAGATGTGTGTTCATACGTGTTGGGATCCTTAGTCACTTGCTAAATGGGTCAAAGCGTCTACAACCGCATTAGCCTCTGTGTATATATGCGTGAAAGGAAACCTTTTGAAGAAAGGGCGTATGGTAACAATTTGTTTCAAAGCCTTAGACTCCCGCGATGACCAAGCTCCTTTTGTAAGAGCATCCATTAGAATTTGAGAATCCGGCTTAAACATGATAGATTGAACATCTCACCTATGACAAGCTAGCTTGCACATAAGTAAAGCAGCAGTCGTCTTTGCTTGAAAACTTGTAAGATGACCCAAAAGAGATACCCGTGAGAACCACATAATCCGCATAATCTCTCAAAACAAAACGCCCACATGAGGCCCCAGATTACCCAACACAATACAAATGCAATCAAATGCCCAACTCCCAACGGCAAATGCAGGGCATAGATAAAAACCTGCTGAAGATTTTGCAAAGTCACCTCCCTTCAAGTACCAGGATGTAAACTGTCAAACCGAAAATTTCAACCACACTAGAGTAGAGAAACAGATGACAGAATAATTTAAATGATATATGTTCGTTTTCCTATTTATACAATTTAAATATATGATTTTTAATCTAAAAAATTACTTTTCTATTTTTTCATTGTCATTTTCGCAACGCACTTTATTAAATTTTTAGGTAATCACAATTATGATGACGTAAACGTGAGTAGTAAATTAGAAAATTAAGCTTTAAAAGGAATTTTTAAAATTAGAAATTTCATTTTTTTTAAAATGTAAAATAAAAGTCAATGAATTCTTTACCAAGAATACGAATTACCGAAAAAAAAAAAAAAATTGTAAAAAGACTCTTCCGAGTCAAAAGCCCATTTGGCCCAAATATTTAAAGCACAATTATTTTGACTGAAATTTTGACCTTCGTTGATTTCAAACAAGTAAAAGGAGTTAATTAACGAACTCCTACGCTGGTCTAGGCTTCTCTACCCATCCCGTCGCCGGTTCCGGTGAGCTCTCTTCCCTTTGTGCAGTTCGAGTATTGAAGTAAAGACTTTGGCTTTCGTATATAAAATTGTGATTATTCCCCGAAAATACTTGCATGAATATCTATAATTGGGTTTGCAAAATTGTTCTTCTTTCGTCTTTTGTATCCGCAATCTGTTATTAAAATTAACGAAGATATGTGCAGTAGGGTTATGGATTTGATTAATGTTTTAGTCAATTTTAAGCTTTGAGGATGTATTTTCTTCGCCATTTTTGTTGATTTTTTTTCCTTTTTATTTTTGGATTTAACAGGAGTGCACCGTCAAAGTGTTTCATAATGAATCAGCTATCGAATGCTTTTTCATTGCTTGAACTGGATGCAACAGATGATCGCGAACAGACAACAGTAGTGGAAGAATCAGGTCAGAAAAGCTCAGAAGTGGCTCCTGGGACGTACAAGATGCCACTGGTGTGGATTGACCTGGAAATGACTGGTGAGTTTGTAGCTCTTAGGTTATTGAAGTGACACTGTTTCTTTTCCGTGAGAATGAACAGGAATTGCCTGCATTGCATTCCCTTTTTGCGAACTCCTGTTCTTGATTTCAAATACCTATTGTTATGACCTTTAATCACTTTGCTTCAAATTGGCCCACTTTTTTCAACATTGGACCTCCCTCTTTCTACAAGTGACTAGGCTTCATATATTGTTAATCTAGAAATGTTTGATTATGAGCTGTGGCATTAATAAGTGAACTTAGAACTCCTTTCTGTTCTAGGTTTTTGAGAGCCATTTGAGTCTTGAGTCAACGTAAGCAACACTGTGGTTTCATTGCAGTCAAGAGATTCATCTATGGTTCCTCTGTCCAGGTTTGTTGCTCTGTCATCTTCCTGCTGCACTTATTCCTTCTGATCTCCTTTTCCTAGTTCATGTTTATCACTCGTACCCATTAAGTGAGCAGGTCTTTCATCAGAAAAAATCCTCACCTTTTCCTGCAACTACTTCTCAAATGAGAGCATTGATTTGACCTTGATTGTTTCTTTCTTATTTTCTTTTTAATTGATTTTCAAGTTTTGTCTTTTGAAATTCTGTGGTAAAGTCCTCCAGTATCCAAGTCTTTCCCTCCTTAAACCTCTGATCGTGGTTATCAGCTCCAAAGAAGAGTTTGAGAAAACCATCATTTAGAAAAACCAGGATTGGGTTTCTACACATAGTTTGAAAGCGTAGAATTCTTCTTCTTTATCAATGTTGTAGTTTGCGGGTTGTTTTCTTGCAGACATGGATTCATGCTGCTTTCTTTGATTGGTAATCGGAGTGATCCTATCTTTAGATTTCTTTTGTATTCTCATCCTTATTTTTGTCTTTTCAGGAGCTCTTTCATTCCTCCCTTTTATGATGCATAATTCTTCTCATTTCTTTACTTGTAAAAAAAATGTGGAGGTGAGAAATGGAGGTCAATGTAAAATGTTTTAGCAAACTCTGTGGCCGTTAGTTTGAAAAAGAGACTCATTATCTGCAGTGATGATAACATAATATGTTTTTACAAGTAGTGAACCAGAAGGCTGTGAAAAAGTTATTTATCCTTATATGTCACATCTAATTTATAGCTGTCAATCACAAGAACGGATACTTGCTAAACGATCAAGATCACCTTATTCATTTTCTTTTGAAGAAAGAATGTTTTTATAGTTAACCTTTTGCTTTGTCTGCATATGTAGGTTTAAATGTTGAAACCGACAGAATATTGGAGATTGCATGTGTGATTACAGATGGTAAATTGACCAAATCAATTGAGGTAATTTGGCTTTTATCTTTCAGTTTATCTTTATGTCAGTGCTGGTCCTGCTTCTCTGTTCTTGGCTTTGTTATCTATTTGTTTATACTTATTCTGTTCATGTTTCTTTAAAGTATATGTCTTGGATACAAGAACTATTGGTTGCTATTTCTATGGGCCTAATATCAAATTGATTTGATTTCTGCTGATGCAACAAATTAAGACTATACTGCCTTCAAGTTCTGATGCATATCATCCAAAGGAAGATTGAAAATCCCTGCCTTTGGCCAAGGAAAGTGTGGTTGTTCCTAGGTGAAAATAAAAAATTCCTTTTTCTGAGGCAAACAAATCAAAGATCAATTGTTTACATATTGCCATTTTGCTAAGGTGGACCGATTTTTGTTATGGCTTGCTTGAATTTATGGGTATCTGCTGCTCTCAATAGTTTGTTTTGTTATTGAAGTGATTGCTTACGTCTCAACATGAAGTACAAGCCACCGAATCACAATTGTGTGGATCCAGTACAATTGGTTTGTGCCATCCAGTACACTTTGAATGAAGACATGTTTCAATAATTGCACTAAATAACAAATAAGGAATTTACTATGCATGACCCGGTATGTGAATTAGCTCCCAGCATATGCATATGCGAATTAGACATTCAGTTCATTGCCATTAAGGTGCCTTGCTTTTACCATGACATCAAAAAATCTATCCATGTTCTCATTTAGAAGCACATGGTACAAAACATAAAGCTCTGGAACTCTTTCAGGTCGCTTTATGGTTTCCAAATGGGTAGACATTTCAGTATGATTTGTTTTTAGGAATTAAGTGTTGGCTCCTTTATATATAGGGTCCTGATTTGGTCATTCATCAAACGCGAGGGTGTTTGGAAGGAATGGGACAATGGTGTCAAGAACATCATGCAGCAAGTGGTAAGCCACTCTTCATGTTTGATTCTTTCCTTATTCATTAGATATTAAATATTATCTCCAATTCTTCTCGTAATTGTTTCATAGTATCCCAAATTCTTAAACTATCAAAAACACTCCTCTTGTGATTAATTGGTGGGAAGGAAATGTGACTACATTATTTATTATATAGGGTTGATCAAAAAGGTTCTCAATAGTACAATTACTGAACGAGAAGCTGAAACCCAGGTATCTTTGCTTCAATTTCTTCTCCACTAGTTTCCATGCATCACAAGCTTATGTTTATTTAACATGAACAGGGAGGAGATGTATATTCCACCACATCTTTTAATTTATTTTATTCTTTTTGTTGTTTCCCAAAAGAAACGTGCATAATGTAATACTTAGAATATGTAAATGCAAGGTTAATTCTTTGTGCTGTCTGTTGATTTTTCAGAGTACATGTTGTATTTCATGGTTTTGTTGCTATAGGTTGTTGAATTTGTGAAGACAATTGTGGGCAGCTACAAGCCTATGTTAGCTGGAAATTCAGTTTATGTGGATCTGTTGTTTTTGAAGGTATGGGAAATATTGTGTGCACTAGTTAGTAATATAGAACATGTATGTAGCTAGTGAGCATTGCTGTGGGATAAGTACATCAGAAAGCATTAATAAGATCTGCCCAATAGTCTCTCCCCCACACTTTTTCACTATCCAACAATATGGGCAGTTCATGACAAATTAGACTCTTTTAATCTTGATATATGTGATATACTTGGATCCAATATACTTTTGATGAGGAAGAAAAGGAAATTATAAATGCATAATTATCAAAAGATGCTTAATAATTGCTCTCTCCTGGCTTGTTCTGCATCTCATCAGAAGTAGACAGGTTATTATTGTCTCAGTTAAGATGAGAAATGCTGATGCACTAGTCTAATTGTACAGACAATCTTACTCAAATGTTCTACTACCCTACTTTCATGCTTTGTTTGCTGAGTGCTATTGTATTCTTATATAAAGTTCTCTTTTGACAGAAATACATGCCTGAACTGGCAAGTCTTTTCCCTCATGTACTTGTAGACGTTAGCAGTATCAAGGCACTATGCCTCCGTTGGTACCCTAAAGGTGATAGTTTTTCCTGCGCTTTAAGGCATCCAGAGCAATTCCATAAATTTTTCTTGTGTGATTGCTAGATTCGTAGTTTTGAAATAAGGGCTGTTTGTTTTATTTCATGTTTTTACTAGACAACAAGAACGCTCCTCAAAAGGAAAGCAAACACAGAGCTATGGATGACATCAAAGAAAGTATTGCCCAGCTCAAATACTACAAGGAGAACATATTTAAACCATCTAAGTCTAAAAAGTGATGGAGGTTCTAATTATCAGGCTTGGGATTCTGGTTTTCTTTAGGTTCTTGTTAGTTCATGTAACAATGGCATATGGCTCTTTAAATCGTTTGTATTACTCCCTCTGTTCCATTCAAAAAATCTATTTTGTATTACTATTTTGGGACAGAGGGAGTATACTTCTGCGATCGAAGACATGGCTTAGTAGTCAATTTCGACATCTTAGGGTTCAATGTCCGACTCCTATGTGTAGAATTCAAACGTATGAAGCAGTGTACAAATGGGGTTATTATTGATTAAGTTTTGCCTGTTGCAACACTCCCGTGTAACACTTATTGTATACCAATCATGTACTACAATTTCAAGACATTCGTGTTTAAGGAAGATTCCCACACCAAATCTTCGAGCCAACAAAGGTGATATGGAAACAGTAGTTCCAACTTCGTATGAATAGCAGTCATGGGAGTCTCGACATTTGATGAATGACTGGGAAAGAGGAAGACATTTTCTTTCTATTCTTTCAGACAAATCAATACAGCATATAAGTTCTTGTTTATGCGGCCAAGAGCAGATCTTTAAAGTTGTGTAGCAGCAAAGGCCTCCAAATCTCAGGCATCCGTATCAGTGTTCAATCTTCGCCACCGAAAACAGTCTTGTATACAGCCGAAAAATCAAGGTCCCCTAACCCCAAGTTCCTGGCTTTCTTGAATGCCTACATTTTCATATAATACCAAGTCAATTCATTGAATGATACTACCCGTAGCGAAATACTCCCTCTGTCTCACTAAAAAAGTCATATTTCTAGTATTAAGCGAAGTGAAAAATGGCGAAGAAATACAGTTACCTCGTTAGATGCGGCCGCAATTGGCATTGAAACAGCATTTTCATCTCCCAATGCAAGAGCCAACCTCATGTCCTTCTGCTGATGCTTCAGAGGAAAAGCAGGGGCGTAATTACCTTGGATCATCGTCGGTCCCTTCATCTTGAACATTGGGTTGGCAACTGCAGCAAGATCCTGCTCGAAGAAACCGGGTAAGTGGAGAGCTGATAACAGAACAGGAGAGGAGAATTCTGCAGTTTGTGGTCTTACCAACACATCAAGAAGAGTCTGAGAGCTCAGTCCACTTTTGTCAGCCAACACAAGCCCCTCTGAAAATGCATTCATCATACTGCAACATAGCAAGGACCAAATTCAAACGCCGATACTACAGGAAAGCCGTGATCAACCATTTCAAATATGTACCGTTCCACATATTATTATTGGATATACAAATTTGGAAAAGAGAAACAGATGAGAACACCAACACAAGTTGTAAACTGCATATTTCTGTCAGTTGCAGTATGTGAAAGTGAAAACATTGAAAAACCTAAGAAATAACCATTGATTTGATTACCTGCCCATGATCATGTTTACGACAAGTTTCATCTTTGCTCCATTTCCGACTTTCCCTAAGAAAAATGACTTCTTTCCCAGGACGTCGAAAGCAGGAAGAACTTCCTCGTACAATGCCTACAACAACAGTATAAGTTTTCATTCCCTTCTTTTGCAGGCTTTCTATAGGTCAATCAGTAACTAAAGATTTCCAGGCATGAAGATAGAAAACTCTGAATACTTAAGTATAAACCAGAATCTGTTTTCAACTGAACAAGATGGCGAAATATGATTCATATAGGTGACGCAATATTGTGGGATAAAAACTTATTTTTGCAGTTGTAAAGATGAGAAACGTAGAACAAGTAACACAGCAAATCATTAAGCAATATGTTAGCATATGGATGTGTCATGCAACTAGGACTAAGCACCGCCATTCTGTTCAACTATGGGACTGAACCGGGAGGACAGAGGGAGACGTAATAGGCCAAACTCCTATTTCTAGGCTTAAGTATCTCACTTTCTTGTTGCAAGGGACCAGAAGTGCTTTAAAGAGGACTAAGGAGACTTTTTTTGTAACTGTGATGAATACCATTTCAAGGAGAAGGAAGAAAAATGAAATAACTCCCTCCCCGTCCCATTAAAAGAGTCATCAGTCGTTTTTTTTTTTTTTTTTGATGCTCTAAACAGTACTAGAAAAAGAACTCTTTTAATGGGACGGGGGGAAAAGGAAGACGAGTATAGAGGCACTAAAAATAGTAAATCCACCTTCTCCCCAGCAGCAAGGATTACTAATTGGCCATCTTCAGCAGGTTTCTTGCTGCCTGAAACTGGGGCCTCTAGAAAACTACCACCCTTTGATGTAATAGCCTGGAAACAATAGAAGAATGCAGACAATGTGAACCACCAAAAAGAAATAGCATCTCTTTTCCATATCATGCATGCATGACTATGTAAAGGCTAAACTTTTAGAATTTATAAGACCTCACTGATCTTTGAAGATGTATCAGCATCAACAGTTGACATGTCAATATAACCTTTACCGCTGCCAATTTGTTCAAGAACACCATCTTTGTCGAAAACCACCTGGAGATCAATAAACATGACATTCAAAATAGGTAGTTGAAAAACTCGAGTTTACGCTGACTAAATTTAGGCTATCAGTCTTGAACTAACAGAAAGAGCTGCAGCAGGGTCAGACAACATTCCAATGGTGTACTTGCATTTCTTCACTACAGCTGCAGGAGTTTCTCCAACAGAGGCTCCGTGCTCAACCAATTCATCGCACTGCAAACAAATAAGAAGAAAGGAAATAAGTTTGTGCACATAAGTCCCATTTTTTCCTCACTTTTAGATGCAACTTTGACTTTACAATGCCCACACATTCCCATATAACTTGCTTTCAAAAATCATATCAAATGGCAATTAATTCCTTTCTCCAAGTAAGAAGCAAATGCCATGGTTCAAGATAACTCATTTACAGTTGTAGCTAATTGGCTCTAGCGTTGAAAGGCAGGCCTAAATAGGACTACATTTCTCCCCTAAGAGTTCTCGCAAATACCATGAATGAAACGCATGCTCGGGCTCCAATTCAACACATATTACAACCGTAAGTTCCCTAAGGCAGCAATAGTTATAGAAAAGAAAATACTATACATTTGTATTTCTTCAATCTGTGACTTTTTTCCTTTAGGTGAATGAAGCCATCAATCAGCTCATGAACACATACAAGCATTGAAAAAGAACTAAACCAAACTCAAATCAGTTTCTGAAAGTCCCAATAATGAAGACACTCTCTTTTGTTCATCAAAGATTCAAAATCATCACTGCAAACTACAAACCTTCAGAAGCTCAATCTACCCTTTCATTTGTCATATTACTCCCTTTATGTTCGAAGTTCCAAACTTTAACAAATTCCATACAAACACAAGAGCATCGCCTCCCTTCCCCTCCAAAATAGACCATTCCAAGAATATAAATATTCACAGCAAAGGGGGAAAAAAAAATGAAAGAAAAACACCCTTAATACCTTGGAGAGAGTGCGATTCCAAACTGTGAGCTTAAATCCATGACGTAGCAGATTCATCGCCATAGCCTTCCCCATTATTCCAAGACCCAAGAACCCGATTTCCTCCATTTTCTCAATCACCCAATGCCTTGATGAAGTTCAACACACCACTATAGACTGAACTCCACAACACAACACTTATATATTCTAAAATTCAAATGCTTCCTTATTAGATTATCCACTCCAACACAGACTAGTGGCCCAGTTAAAAAATGTTTTTGCTCTTTTCAAACCAAATGGTCGACAGTGACGCTCTAAAGTAATGCCAAATGAGTTGTTTAATAACCAATACAAATCAGGAATGCTATTTTGCTTTTCTGTTCTTCAAGAATCTACTTTAAGTTTAACTTAGTTGTACGAGATTGTGAATAAACAAGATAGATCAACAATGGGTTTAGTCCTATGTTGTTGTCGGGTTGCGTTTAGTGGTGATCGGAGGTGGGTTTTGTGGGCCACGCCGGCGGAGCCTTTCTTCCACTCGTTTTACTCTGTTCTATTTTTATTTCCACTGTTATGGGAGCTCGGGCGTCAGCTGAAGGCAGCGATCCAGTGTGTCGCGGCGATGCTTTTATGGGCCTCACGAGTTGGGCTAGTTATGATGCTTTAGTGGACTTGGACTTCTACGAAAACCGAAACTTGTATGGTGTGGCATTGGCCTTGGCCCGGTGGATTGGGCTGCGTAAGTTTTTATTCTTGTGTTTTTCTTTCTTTCAAGAATCAAAAAAACTCTACCATTTTATGTTACGAGTTTGCAATACTAGAATCCCACGTGAGATTGATTTGTGTGTAGGATCAGAATCGATAGAATCAAATATTAAGATTCGATCTTACAAACAGTGTGTATACGTAAAATTACAGACGAACACTAAAAACTACCTTTATTTGAGTTATTTAGTAAACGTTTTAGGATCAAATAGAATCAAAATTATTATCGATTTAGTATTTTGGAGGACCTAGCCATATCAGAATTATGCAAATTTGTAGGATTGTAGCCGTGATTTATTGAGCCTCGGTTTTGTCCGTGATTGATGGGCCTTGGTTTGTAGGAATCTGCTTAATTCCCCTTCGCATTCAATTTATAAATTTAAAAAATTAAAAAAAAAAAACACGATAATTATCTGTGCGATAATATTTATAAATTTTTTAAAAAGTGAAAACTAAAAGTATGGATTTTTTTTTTTGGGAAATGAAACGTCTATTATGATTATCTAATTAAAGATTCACACTTGTTTTGTTTTTTTTTTTTTATACAATTCAAACACTATTATTCCCTTAGATGGGGGAAGCCTCTAGCATCTAAAACAACCAGACCTCTAACCCTCCGTGGGAGGGTAAAGTGGACAAAGAACTCTGTACGACTAGTTAAACTGGAAGTTTGAGCCCGACTATCTGTCACAGCATTTCCTTCGCGATAAAGGTTGTAATGAACCCATAAGTATGTCGCAATGCAAGAATTCCGCCCAATGTGGAGGCCGATCGCCAAGGGTCATCCCCTCTCTGGACTGCCATTAACAAAATCGTAGAATCAGTCTCCACATCTACCTGATGTAGGCCAAGCCTATCACAGATACGAAGCCTAATGAGAAGAGCGCGTACTTCTGCCTGAAAGCTCGTGAGCACTCCAAGGGAAGCTTCAATTGCAAAAACCACCCTACCATACGAATCCCGTAGGACAGCACCTGCTCCCGCGGGCCCCGGGTTCTCTCAGGAAGAACCATCCACATTTAACTTAAACCGGCCCACAGGAGGCAGACTCCAGCAGACCAACCGTGCCTCCTTCCGTTTCCGGTAGGTCCATCGTGGCAGGACGATGCCCTCCAAGAATGCTGCAAACGGGCGGAAAGGTGGAGGTTTAAGGACAATAGATCATAGATGGACTTGAGGACCATACTCGCTGTGTGGCCCGCACCCACGAATTTCCCTTCATGAACGGCCTTGCAGTGGGCCCTCCATATCTCCCAACAAACTACCACTGGCGTAATAGCGGACACCAGCGCAGGGAGGCGAGCGACTTCGACGTCCTCCCTAAGCCTGTAAAAGTCCAAAACATAAACTAAAAGTATGGATGTCCTCAACTTTAGAATTAAAATATTTAGTATTTTCTTCTTGGCTTTTTTTTTTCAATATAATATTTGTATCGAATGTGAAATATCGTGCTGCCTAACACACATGTTAGATAAATTAAGTTGGAAAATAATATAGTTAATAAAATTTATTTTAAAAAGTAGAATAATATACGCTGTAGGAATCTACAATTCACAATATTCGTTTATTTATTTAATAATTTAAAGCATCATGTGCCCATGACCAACTCATATAATCCACCGCACTTATTTTGTACTCCTTGTAATATTGTATTAAAAAAAAAAAGGATTACTACTTTAATTCTTTTTGTTATTATATATATACGTTTTTTCACTTTTCTTATCGGCAAGAAGAGAAAAAAAGAAGAAAACGACGGTGGTTGGTGCCATATTTTCACAACTATGGTGCCTTAGACATTAAGGGAAGTTGGAATATCTTAAAGTTATGATAATTTAACGTGTTGTTATTATCAGGGTAATAAATAACATTCAGAACAAACTTTTTTTTGTTTTTTTTTTTCCTTCCTAAATGTAATAAATCCAGGTAGTATAATGACTCATTTTGAATGTGAGCGAATGGCGAGGACTCGGTAGCTTATTGCGCCCATTACGTAAAAATTGCGGGAGCAATCATCAAACTAAGGTTTAAATTTCATTTTATTTTTTATAATAGTTTTTTTATCATTTTTAGTAAGTCTTTTTATATTTTAAATAATTTTTATATATTTTTAACACATATTTTTAATATAATTTTAATATTTAAAAATCACAATTTAAATCAAAGTTTGAATTCAATTTTAATACTAAACAGAGCCTTAATGCGTTTGTCAATCAACCCAAACAGTGAAGGCAAGTTGGTGCTCAGATTCTTTCAACTCTAAAGGATGTGATCGTGATGTGCCTCTCCGGTTGCCACGTGAAAAGTGTGAACTCAACTTCCTTAGTGTGTGTGGGGTGGTGTGTGGGTTTTTTTCCAAGTAAATTTAATCAAAGCAAAAACACATTTTTTCTAGTTTTATTTTTTTATTTTTTATTTGGGGAGTGTTGAAAATTGTCCGAACACTTGTTAATATCTTTTTGTTTTTTATTATAACGTTTTAACCCATAATTGACGTGGAACAATATACATATTTACAATTACTATCAGAAACTTGCATTTACACACTATGTCGATGACTCGAATTGGACATCACTATCAGTGATTTGTACACCACGTTGGTGCTAACGCACGATGACCTCTGTATATCCCACATCAACATATCATTATTGGAAAGTAGCTTTTGAAGTTATGACAATAGTTTGCTTTAAAATTTATGACTCTTGTCAGATATACGATTTGAACTCTTAATTTGATGGTATGCACACAAAGTGTTTTACCGCTCGAGTTAGGGATGATTCGCGTCAAACTTTTATAGGTTAAAAATGAACACAAATGTTTTAGAAAACAAAATTAAAATCAATTGTTTGAGAATCACAAAGGAAATGTCCATATTGATTTGAAAATTAGTAAATTATTTAATATATTCTCAATGGTTTTTTTTTTTTTCCTTCCTGAAAACAATAAATTGCAATCAGCTAGATTCAATCAACTTTATATGAACGGTGGCCGTTGGGGTTTGAAATTATTAATTTATAATTAAAATTTTCCAAAGAAAAAACAGTTATTTACAAATATAAAAGTAATAGTTAAAACATTTATAAGACAAACAAGGATACTCACACGTTGCATTAGAAAAGTTATGTTTCTAATAGTAAAAATAATATTTTCAGTATATACCATAATTATTAAGATTAATATTACCGAGAGATAAATTTGTTGTCAAATAACTTATTATAATTTATTGTTGTAACAAATTTATATAGATTTGTTTTGATTAGTGAGCTATTATTTCATATTACTGTGACAATAACATCATCCGATTATTAATGATCCGAGTCAATACTACCAAATTAAGCCAACCATCAATTTAAACTCCTTATTTCTACTGTGTACTGAGGTTATTATAAATTTTATTTGTCGTTTCATATTTAATTGTCAGTCAAATTGTTTCCTCCCAAATTTTTGAAACTCGACTAATATGAGCTTATTCGTTAACGTATTTTCAAAAATATGTTTTTAAATATTTAATTAAACATGTTTGTTGAGTAGTGAACGTGGCAGATTTATTAATTGAAGTTTTGTTTTATAGTTTTTCCAGTTATTAGGTTTAGGGTTTTTAGTAATTTGCTTTGTTTCACTATCATTTAAAAAAATGTAAAACCGCGTAATAAAATTTAAAACTGTAGAAATATAAATACCGAGTAAATGTTACTGTAAATTACAAAAATTCGTAAGATAAGACAATTCGGTATTCCATAGAAATCGCGTGGGGACCGCGTGTGTGGAGTTCAATTAAGTCCGTCAAAATTAATGATAGGCCCACCACATTAATTAAAATTTTAAAACAAATTATCGCAGGTGACTTCGTTTTCAACGTAGGGTACAAGTTGCCCGTCCCTGACGTGAATGTATTGTGGTGTTCAAGTGCAAACCCCTACGTAGTGTATCACGGTGTGGATTGTATATAGGTTTTCAAAAGTGAACAAAACGTTATCAAACAAAAACAAAAGTATCAATCGTGATTGAACGAATTTCGCCACCTCTAAAACTAAAATCAAACCCCCACGTTGTTGCTAATGCCATGCCATGCGCGTCTGGACTAAACTTTGGTAATTAGGTTAGTTTTCTTTTTAATAATTAATTAGGTAAGTTTTTATTGTATAATACTATAGTCAAACACCTAAACCAAAACTATTTTGTCGTGTACTCTTGTCTGATTATATAATACTCTACTCATCTCAATTCTCGTGTGAACGCTAAAATATAATGTGAACGAGTTTCTATCGGATTGCATTACTAAAAGAATAATAATACAAATAATTAAACATGTAAAATTAGTATCCATAATGTTTATACGTGAATATGCATACTTGAAGTAAGGTAGTGAATACAAATAATCAGATACGATTGGTTTTTGAGACTATGAAAATTAAACAAAAAATAGATGGATTAATAGATTAACACGAATAATATGAATAGTTAAACGTGTAATGTTAGACTTAGAAAGTGTCGACGCATAAATTCACTTGCCAAACTAGTGCTTAAAAACCCAAATGGATTTGTTTTATCTTTTGTTGTTTGAATCCTGAAATTGAATTTCAAGAATGGAGAAACGTTCAAAAGTGAGAAGTTACAAGTCACAACCTCCCTTAGTTCCCCTTTCATTTACCATTAAATCTTGCTCGGTTAGTTGGTTAAACGAGCAATAAATAATTAAATACGTAAATTTAATATTGTGACGAACGTAGATACACGTGAATTTGCTAATATGATTTCGTGAATACGAATACATATAATTTAACACAACGAAATCTGTACGATATAAAATAATAACTGATTTGATAAGTTGTTACGAATATAATTAAACGCGTAATATTAGACTTAAAAATTGTCAAACACATAATTTCGTTAACTCGGACACGACACAAAATACTTCCGCCAAACTGATGTTTCAAGAAAAGAAAACCCAAATGGATTTTATTTGATCTTTTATTGTTTGAATTCTTGAAATTCACCTTTCAAGAATATGGAGAAACGTTCAAAAGTCACAACTCACTCACAACCTCCCTGGGGTCCCAAGGCTCTTAATTTACCTGCCCACGTCTCTCTGGAAAACGGTAATTTTAAGGGAAAATCCATCATCAATCGATTCAAAGGGCGAAACAGCGATGATTCGTGATTCATTCATCGTCGTTTTCTTCGTCATGATTCTCATTTATTTATCTTTTTAATTAATTGATTATTATAAATAGTAGCAATAAAAGATATGTTATCCCACTATATCTATGTGTATGGACGCTTTGCTCCTATTGTTTTCAAAAACAATCGTAGTCATTTAATGAAAGCCATTAATTCTGTGTTTTTTTGCTTCATTGATTTCGATCCCCATCCTGTTGTTCTTTGATTTTCCATACAAAAGTGGGTTTTACGTTTCAGCTCTTTGTGGAGAATCTGGGATTGTTTTTTTGGGTTCATCGAGCTGGGTTGAAAGCGACGTCACTGGTTCTGGGTTTTCTGCATTTCTCAACTTGAGAGAAAATGTCCGGAGGTGGAGAAGCAGAAGGTGATTCGTTGGAGTACACTCCGACGTGGGTGGTTGCTGCCGTCTGTACTGTCATCGTCGGCCTCTCCCTCGCCGCCGAACGATGCCTTCACTACGGCGGAAAGGTCCTACATTTCCCTTCTTCTTCTTCTTTCTTTACAAAATTCTAGTTTCTGTGCGCATTTTCATTCTGCATCTCCACGGTCAGCGACGGATTGTGATTTTAGTGTAATCGCGTAATTTAATTTGTTGGTCGCGATGAAGTTGTGTCATGTTTTGTTGCTTCTTAATGTAAAACTAACTCTTTGAGGGGTTTTACGTTGTTGTAACTTGTAACAACAAACGCATATTCATATATTCTTTTTGTTGAAGTTTTTTTTTCTTCGTTTGGAAAAATTGAAATTAATTTTGCGATATTTGATTCTGAAAGAGTTCTTTGATTGTTCGGAAATGAGTGCAGTACCTCAAGCGCAAGAACCAGAAGCCTCTCTTTGAAGCTTTGCAGAAGGTTAAAGAAGGTTATTGTCTTTTCTCTTACAGTCCTCTTTTAGTTATTTTGAAAACAGATTTGCCTCTTGTGACTTGTAATTGCGGACTCAAAATTTTCAATGCTCTTTTGGGATGCATATCCAATATTGATCACTGAATGATATGTGTGTGCAGAGTTGATGCTCTTAGGTTTTATATCACTGCTATTGACCGTGTTTCAGTCAAGCATAGTTAAAATTTGTCTGCCTCGGAAAGCAGTACAACACCTCCTCCCATGTGCATTGCCCACTGAGTTTTCAACTAGTGAAGGAGGATCCCATGTTGTAACTACTAATCATGGTCGCTTCCTTGCGGAGGGAGGTGCTACTAGTGGTTATTGTGATGCAAAGGTATACTTCGTATTTATCGCAGTCTTGTCGCTATGAATCTTGTATTAATTGATTGTATTTTAGTGTAATGGCTTAGATATAGGCTTCCTTACTTATCAAGCTCTTAAAACCTTACCATGATTGGGAAAATGTGAAAACATTCGTCTTCCATTATTTCTCTTATGAAGATTGTATCACTCACTTCTTGTTGAAGCATGTATTTCATTTTCACAATTTGGTAACCATGGAGTTATGAATCAGTAACGAGTTCCATGGACTTCTCTATGTTAGATTTTAAAAAATCCCATGATGCCATTTGTGGCCTATGAAGACTTAGGCCCAACTATTACAGAAGCAAGTCAATTGCATACAACAAGCACATTTTGCATATATCTTTTACCCAACCTCAGCATGCGATAGTAGAAATGCTGTTTAGTGGATGAACTAGTTCTGCTTTTAATTGGACAATGTACTACATAAGAAGGAAGAAGAAGGTTGTGCTGACCAGCATTTTACTCTGTGGAAAGTTACCTATTCAACTGATGCATTTTGCTTTTTTCTGAATATAAATCTGTTCCATTGAGAGCACGTGTAGGGGAACATATATTTTTTCCTCATTGATTGGTGGAAGCTTTTATTTTGTCCAACTTTAATCACAGTGTAGCTTAATCTTCTAGTTCAACACATGATAATTAAGCTGAGGCGCTAATTACAATCCTAGTGACTTTTGTTTTTCACATTCCTTTTTGGCAGCATAAGGTCCCATTGCTATCACTTGAGGCATTGCACCATCTGCACATCTTTATCTTTGTCCTAGCTATAGTACATGTGACATTTTCAGTTCTCACTGTTCTGTTTGGAGGGGCAAAGGTGAGTTTTTAATTTTTATCTTTTGACAAGCCTTATTACACTCCTTCAGAATTTAGTCTGTGATCACTTCTGATACTTTAGATACGCCAATGGAAGCACTGGGAAGACGCTATTGCTCGAGAAAATTTTGACACTAAACATGGTACGGCATTTTGCTTATGAATCTTGGTAAAGTTCTATTTCCGTAAAGCATCTTTGCATGGTGAAGGTGCTAAAATTGCATTGGCTAGTTGCTTGGCCGCTCCAAATTCAAATGGGACACTTAACAAATTTGAAAATATAAAGTCCTGGAGGTCATTTTGAATGCCTGAGGCAGACAATTGAACTTCTTGTTTACTGTTTTAATTGCACTAACAGTGGTCTGCATTTTGTTAAAGTGACAAAAGGGGTGGATCGGGAGACTGTTACCAATCTCCTGTGTTAACACATTAAAAAGACTGCTTCTGATCTTAAGTAAGTATCTAATGATTGGGAATTGATGCAGCGCTGAGACACAAGGTCACTCATGTTCAGGAGCATGATTTCATTAGGAGCCGATTCCTGGGTCTGGAGAAGCATTCTGTTATTTTGGGTTGGTTGGTAAGCTATTTTGTAGTTCCTACCTGTTTATAGAAATTGACAATTTAATACATCTATGTTATATAGACAAATTCTGAAACACCTGAAATTCTGATTGCTGGTTGTACGTTGTAAAGAAAGCAACTTACAAATGATGCAGCTTGTCTGTACTGTTTCCACCTTGAGCTTAATCTTTTAATGCTGAACACAAAAACCTTCATCGTATTATTGTGTTTCTATCAGTGTGATTTCATTGTTTTTTCTTGTGCTGGTTTAAAAAGTGAGGTTCGTAGGACCTACATTCACCATGTAATTATTGTCTAATGTCCTTTTTTGTTCTGTATTGACAGCATTTTTTGGCTTAAAAGTGAATATGGAAATATTAGGTGGCATAGAACATATCGCCATGTAGTTAAATGGGGAGGGGGTGCTGAAAGACAGCTGATTGTCATGGCATTATTTATCGCACATCATGCATAAACCAAAACCGAGGAAAATATTATATTTCCTCTCATTTGGTTTTTATTATCACTAATTCTAATTATTTTTAATTTCAGCATTCTTTTGGTAAGCAATTTTATGGGTCTGTGACGAAATCAGATTATGTTGCACTCAGATTGGGTTTCATTATGGTGAGTCACTTGTAAATTAACAAATATGGCCCTCGGTTTTTTTTGTTTTACTTTCTGGTGGTTCTTTATTTTGGAACATTGATCTGTGTATCCTTTTTCTCCAGACTCATTGCAAGGGGAACCCAAAGTTCAATTTTCACAAGTACATGATACGTGCACTAGAAGATGATTTCAGGACAGTTGTTGGCATAAGGCAAGTTATAGCTGTAGGCTTCTTATGTTATCTTTCCTACACTTTAGGCATGTTAATCTGTATTAATCTTTGCTTTTGATGCTAATTGTTTTCAGTTGATGATGTATTGATATCTGATTAAATGTTGCAGTTGGTATTTGTGGATATTTGTGATCATATTCCTGCTGCTGAATATTAATGGTATGCCACTTTACACCTATGGATTATTTTGGCCAGCCGTGGATATACAGACAAAATTTTGCCATCCTGGCCCATTGATATTCTTACCCAGTGATTACAAAAGAAGACCTCCGTTTTTCTGTTATTATTATTTATGTATTCTTCTACATACACCACCTATATATGTTATTTCTCTGCAGGTTGGCATACTTACTTTTGGATTGCATTCCTTCCTTTCATTGTAAGTGGCATTAACTTTTCTTTTACTTGCACTGTGATTGTCTTAAGATATAATATGATTCTGCATTGGTGGATTGATTCTGAACTTTAAATTTGTTTGAGGGGCTAGAATCCTCCATAAAATGAATCAATGTGTCTCAACCGTACACATAGGGGGATAAAGGCTTAGTTGTCGTTGTAGTTGAAAGTGGGATTTGAGTCACCGCCCTTTCATGCCATGATTCATCTTTAGACCAACTCAGCATTTTGTATGTATAATTTGGTGGAACTCATGTATCATATAGACATAGATGAGTTGATTCACGTCTGCTGATTGTTGACTTTTCAGATGCTTATTGCTGTTGGAACAAAGTTGGAGCATGTGATTAGTCAATTGGCTCAGGAGGTTGCTGAAAAGCATGTGGCCATACAAGGCGAATTGGTGGTAACCCCATCTGATGATCACTTTTGGTTCCATCGGCCCCAAGTAGTGCTATTTCTGATACATTTTATCCTCTTCCAAAATGCATTTGAGATTGCATTTTTCTTTTGGATATGGGTAATAAGATCTTTCACCCTAGTGCTTGACTAATAAATGTAGGCTTCCGTTGTCATTTTAACCACAAAAGTTTGGTGTACTGTAGGTTACATATGGTTTTGACTCCTGCATTATGGGGCAAGTCTGCTACATTGTTCCTAGGCTCGTCATAGGGTAAAGATATTTACATTCGCGATATGCCTTAAATCCCACTGTCAACTTTTCTTGTCAATTGTTTATTGTATCATGCTTTTGTTTAATGCCATTTCCTTGTTTCAGGGTATTCATTCAGGTACTCTGCAGCTACAGCACTTTGCCACTGTATGCTATTGTCACTCAGGTAAGATTGAATCTTAAAGATAATCTATAACTTCTCACGATTTATCTCAAACTTCACCACTTGACCTCCTGGATTATTTTGTATGAAGATGGGAACTCACTTTAAAAAGTCAATATTCGAAGAGCACATTCAAGTGGGACTTGTCGGCTGGGCTCAAAAGGTGAAACGTAAGAAGGCATTGAAGGATGCTGCCAATGCCAATGGCGAATCCAACCACCAAGGAAGCCAATCTGGTAGTGGGGCTGCAGTCGTAGAGATGTCCAGGATAGGACAACGCAAGGAAACTACCCCTCCACCAGGAGAATCATCGGTGTAGGTTGTGAAAAGGCGTGCTTTCTGGTATGATCTTTGATGAGGTATAATGTGTAGGAATTTTGGTGGTGCCATCTTCAGTGATACTTGATGAGATTATAGTTGTGTTGAAACTTGAAAGAATGAAAATTTGGAAGTCTCAGTTGGCTTCTGCTGTGTAGTAATAGTAGTGAAGTGAAGCTGATGACTGAAGAGTGTGTAACTAATGTTGTATTAGTTTGGGTGCTTTTCTTTTGCTGCCTGGCTTTGTACAATGTAATATGTAATCTTTATGTTTTATGTCCTTTAGGGCTATACTATTGTATACCTATGATAAATTAGTGCACTATTTTAAGATGGGGTAAGAGTTTGGAGCTAAATTTATAGGTTTTTATTTTATCAATTTGTTGTGTATGATTTTATTCTTTCCAATTTAAAATGCAAAAGTTGGTAACTTGGTATGCTACTCAGAAATGAGGTGTTCATCTTAGCTTTTGTTACTTCCTCCGTCCCATATAATGAGTTATATTTTAAATTTTTATATCTCGCAATTTATATTTCTTTACATTTCATGTTCTTATAATATTAATATAATAAGGTGTGATTCATAATTAACTCTAACTTAAAAAATTAAGAATATGAGTGAAAAATATTGTGACAAATTATATATTTTATGCGTCGTCCCTTATCAACCATATAAGTTTTTTATTTTACCGATTATATATGTTTAGTTGAACAATATCAAGGTATAACTACAAAACCATTTACCTCCAATAACTCATTGGATGGTCATGACCGGAAAAGTGATGAAATAATTTTCTACATTGAGGTAGTTCAAAACAGAACGTCATAGGTTTGCCATTCACGGTAAGTGTCTAGGGAGTTGTTTGTAGTTTTTAAAACAGTAGAGATAATTTCGTAGTTATATCCTAAGATAGTTGGGAGGTAAATAAGATTATTTATTTGGACTTTGGATTGGACCACAAATCTAAGACGAAATGGGCCGCGCATGCCCGAACTTTGAAATCCATTTCAGTTTCGCGGGAAAGAAGAACCTTTCCATTTTCGGCTCACAGTCACACACTGTCCCAGTCCCACACCGCCGCCCTCCGCCGTCGACGACCATATCCATGGGCGACGTTTCCTCGGATAGCAGTGTGCTTTCTACGGGTCGAAGAAAGAAGAGACCTCGACGAGTCGAACCTTCAACACCGAAGAGGAGGGAACTCAAAGCATCCGACGACATTGAAGATATCGGTTTCAGCAAAGACGAAAGCTTGGATATTAGGGCCTCGCTTTTGAAATGGTACGATGATAACCAGAGGGACCTTCCATGGCGAAGAATTAGCAAAACATGCGAGGCTAATTGTGAGGAAGAGGACGTAGAGGAGAGTGAGAGGAGGGCTTACGCCGTTTGGGTGTCGGAGGTGATGCTTCAGCAAACTAGGGTTCAGACTGTAATTGATTACTTCAATAGGTGGATGAACAAATGGCCCACTCTTCGCCACCTTGCCCAAGCTTCCCTTGAGGTCCGCATTTGCACTTGCTGCCATTTTGTTTTTCTTTTTTAAAATAAGAAATTTTTTATAGTACCGTTCATCAATTGTCTCCAGAAGTTCCTTCTTTGTTTTTTGTTTTATTTTTGTTCTCATGGTTTAAAAATTTGGTCTTTTGAAAGGAGGTGAACGATATGTGGGCAGGCTTGGGATATTATAGACGGGCTCGATTTCTACTCGAGGTCAGCTCTTTCTTCTGTCTGTTTGGAATCTTTGGATTGCTTGATGGTTGTTGTGAAACTTTTAACTAAAGTTTCAACTATGATGTTTGATTATCCAAACTTTGTTGTTTGAATAATGTGTAAAAAGAAAAAAAAAAAAAAAGGGTTGTCTTATAATATGTTAATAGATTTGTAAGTAGGGTGCAAAAATGGTTGTTGAAGAAGGAGATGGATTTCCAAAAGATGTCCCTGCTCTTCGGAAGGTCAAAGGAATTGGAGATTATACAGCTGGTGCTATTGCTTCAATTGCATTCAAGCAGGTCTCTGACTTTCTAACTGATGGTTTTCTTTGTATTCTATAGTTGTTTTACTTTTGCTAATTGTTGATTAATGACCTATGTAGGTAGTACCTGTTGTAGATGGGAATGTTGTCAGGGTCATTGCCAGACTAAAAGCAATTTCTACAAACCCGAAAGATAGAGTGACAGTCAAACATATCTGGTTAGTTTACTAGCATAAACCTGTTTCTCTGTTTTATCATTGTCTCATTGTTAATTAGAGCTTTAGGTCACGCTGTGAGCTTTACTTGTCAAAAACCAACCTGATTTGCCCAAACGCCATTAGCTTTTTAATGAAATAGTGGGCTCCACTGTCTTATCTTTTCAAATCCAACCCAACTGGGCATTTTACAAAAGCTAAGGATGATATAGTCTGGTTTGAATATTCTGTATGTTACTCTCTTTTATTTGATAATGCCATGCCTTGGTATCTGCAGTTGGACACAAGTTCTTGGCGCTTTCAATTACGATATTTCTTTCTTTGCATGAGTATTCTTTTGTTTCCATATGGGTTTGTGTTCCTCATGCTTTTGTTCTTTTCATGATTGATATTTGGCTTCTTTGCTCTAGGAAACTTGCGGGACAGTTAGTTGATCTGCATAGACCTGGAGATTTCAATCAGGCTCTTATGGAACTTGGTGCAACAGTATGCAGTCCATCGAGCCCAAGTTGCAATGAGTGTCCTATTGCAGCCAAATGCCTTGCTCATTTGCGTTCCAGGTGCAATGACTCTGTACAAGTTACTGATTATCCAATCAAAGTTGTAAAGGCGAAACAGAGGCATGAATTTGCTGCTGTCAGTGTTGTCGAAATACTTGAAGGTTCAGATGTGGGGGACCCTCAGTCTAATAGTAAATTTGTTCTTGTAAAGAGAGCAGATAAAGGTCTCCTTGCTGGCCTTTGGGAGTTTCCTTCTGTTCTTGTGAGCAAAGAAGATGATTCAGCCACAAGGAGAAAAACAATTAACCATTTTTTGAAGTCATCATTCAACCTTGATTGTATGAAGTCTTCTAATGTTGTTTTAAGAGAAGATATTGGAGAATACGTCCATGTCTTTTCCCACATTCGTCTACAGATGCATGTCGAGTTGATCGTGTTGCGTTTAAATGGTTAGTGAGAAATGAAAAACTCAAATAGGGAAAATAAATAAATTATGAGCTTCTGGTTTTTTCCTGACCTGTAATTTTTTGTTCACACTTGACAGATGAAGGCTCAAAGAATGTTGGGAATAAGAAGAAGGGCGGAGATGATGTGACTTGGAAATATGTTGATAAACAGACCCTTTCAAGAATGGGACTAACTTCGGGAGTAAGAAAGGTAAGGATAAAATAATGCGTGTTGATGTTTGTGTTACTTGTGGTGTCAAGATGACTATAACTATAACCTAACTGTAAGGAAATCGGCCTTTTTGTTATTAAGCTATGGGACAAAAGCAGATTTCATAAGCTTAATCAGTACTTCTCTGAGCTATGCTGTTGCCTTTCCTTTTGGTTCCTGTGCTGCCGGGATTGGTCATTCTTACTTGAAGAAAGCATGCATATTTTCCAAAATTCAATTGATTGTTTGAAACTTTTTCTGCTGTTGAGGTCCATGTACATTTTACATGAGCTTCACAGGTCTTTTTTTCCCATGTTTTTTTTTGCGTTTGCTTGTCTATATCTTCTTACAAATCATCTTGGATGACTGGGAATTTCGATATTGGTTTAGGTCTATGGTATGGTGGAAACCTACAAGCAAAGCAGATCAAGTTCCCCCTCCCTCCCAGCTAAAGCAAGACCGCGTATAGTTTCCAGAAACCCAAGAAACAAAAAGGTAAAAGAAGAGAATCTTGCTGATAGTTGAAGATTGTATATGATGTTTTGCTAGCAGTTGGTTCTGCATCACATCTCTTTTTATCTGCTCATAAATGTTGCAGAAGAAAGGAAGAAAATCAGGGTATTCCTCATTTTTGTATCTAATTATTTCTTAACTTCATAGTGATTCTTAAGCAAACATTTTCATTTTGTGATTCTCCTCCTTTTTGCATGAATTCAACTGCACAAGCACGACTAAATGGCAAAATACCAAAATGAAAACGTTCTCTTGTCTTGAATGGGCTCATGTGAAAGGTGAAAACATTTGGGGCATATGGGCTGTGTGAGTTAAGAGGGCCTCTGTTTCAACGGGGCCACAAGTGCTTTATATATTCGACAGGTCCGGTTATAAATAAATATGGTTATTTGTGGCTTTTGTTCCCCCGAAGCAGTGTGTGGATGACAAATTCTCTTCTCTGTGATTTATCGAAAAGAAAGGGAACAAATGTACTCTTCTTCGGGTTTGGGTCTGTTTCTTCCCGTAAAGATTTCTACTCCGTTTTTGCTCCCTCCATTCAAGTGAAAATAACTCACAATTAGCAAAAAAGACAGAAACTTTGGAAGAGTGAAATTGAAGCTCAAAAACAGTGCAGCGGCTCTGTTTCAATCCAAGAAACTCCAATGGCGGCGGCTGCAGGAGGAGGAGGATCAGTTGCCATATCCAGCTTTCTTTCATCATCTAGTTTCACGCAGAAATCTAAATCCAAATCCACCTCCAGAATTTCATTAGCGGTACGTACAACATTCCTTCGTTAAAGTCAGAATTCCTATGTATTTACGTTGCCAATCCTCGTATTAACCGTATGCTCTGTGTTTCTATCAGATGGTAACCAGTAAATTCAGATTGAGTGGCTCCAGAGTGAAGTGTTCCGCAATTCAAGAATCGCCTGCTGCTGCAGTTGCTGCTGACACTAAGGATGAGAAAAAAGAGGAGAAGACAGCTAATGCAACGGCGACCGCCCCTCCGGCTAAACCAGCAGCAAAGCCCGCAGCGAAAGCGCCGGCGAAGTCCTTACCGGAGATGATGGCTGAGGAAGTCATCCCTTCACTGAAAGCAATTCTTGGAGCTCAAGAAGACATCACCGAACTCAGTCTGACTTTCGAGGACAACAAGGTTAGTTATTTCCCCTGTTGTATGTATCATTTGACTCATCATCTTCTTCTTCGAATGTTTAACAATGGAGTTTTTTAAAATTTTTGTCACAGTTGGAAGGTTCTTTTCTGAAAAAGGGCATTCCTTACACCTTCTGGGCGTTCTTCCCTGATGGAAATCTGACAGGTTACATTTTACAGCAATGATATATATATCTCTTTGTTTGAAGCTGCGGGAAAAAAAATGAACAAAAATCGCATCTTTTTTGGCAGGTCCCAAAGGCTTTTCTCTATCTTCTTATGGCTCAGGTGTGAGCACTGTGGAGCCTTTCCTCATTGATGAGAAGAGAATCACAGCAAAACACGTAGTTTTCTGGGTTGAAAAGCGTTTGGCTGCTCAAGGAATAATCCCTGTGTGGAAAGATTAACATACTTTCAACTTTTCTTTCACAATTCAAGAAATGTACGACGTCCCTTCGGGGACATCCGATAAAATTGGAACAATACAGAGACGAAATGTATGTATGACAGTTTTTATTGCGCTAATCATTTAATACTCCATATTTGTTCAAAGAAGAGATGGCACTATTTTATATTGATCATTGGTTTCAATTTTCACATCAATCAGCAAAGAAGAAGGAAAACACACAATCTAAAAAGGGAGTGTTCCCAGGAACGCCAACCACATCTCATTAACTTAGCAGGCAGGTTATATTGTAGACTTTTTAGCACATCAAACAGTAAAACCTAAACAAATACAACACATTCTCTCTAATCATGAAACCAAATTTGTTGTCCATGGGACTGACTGCTACATCACATCGGATTAGGCATCGGAGCTAGCATTTGCATTGCGGATAGCCTGACGAAGTTCACTCGAGAAATCCTTCTTCGACCCAGCAGAGGCTGCAGGCGGCATCATCTAAAAGGCAGGATTCAAAAAGAAGCTGATGTGGAAGTATTACCCAGCAGAGGGCGCGCGAGAGAGAGAGAGAGAATAGGGGATTTGAATCAAACTAGATCGGTCTTACCAGATGTGGAAGTATTACATGTCCCCAAGATGATCCACCTCTTGAATACAAGACTGGCCGCTCTGGAAAAGAAGCTTATAAAATGTCAAGTGAAGTAGAGGGTGGATATTCCACAGATTCTTAATAAAGTTTATTAACGACCGACAGTTATTTCTCAAGTTCACTTTGTTCACATGAGAACGGATTTGGCAGCAAGTTTTCCCGCATAAATAATGAAGATGATAATGGAGTGCTAAAGTTTAATGATACAAGGGCAAAGGCAATTCACTAAGTTAACAATGTAACAGAATGGCAATGCCGTGGAGCCAAACTCATCAATGACATTTCTAGAGGCCAAATGTCTGGTATCTGTCAACCAAGATATAACTGAATTTTCCAGAAAAGAAGTTCCTTTTCATTAAAGCATGATTTGACAGAGAAAAAACATGACATTCTCACTACTACAGTCAAAATTAAGAATGTAACATGTACTTGAAATCAGCTTGGAAACAGCGTTTGCAAGTCATGTATGGTCGGAACAAAAAGGGTGCGAGTGGGGTGTACTAACCATGCAGTAATAATATGTCTACGAGACAATAATCCATGAAAAATAAAACATGGACATAGATTCTAGTATCAGAATTACTTGAGTCACTAAATAACAAAGACAACTTTAAAATAACAGGAAGAACATTGAAGCAGTAAAAACTAGTGTAAATTACGCACCAGAAGAATCCTCTGGTAAACTATTCAGTGCATTCATTGCAGCTGTCCAGCCTACATTAAGAATAGACACATTAGTTGTGTAGGTTGTTAGCTTCATAGATCCATCATTTCCATTATCTACAAAATTCATGAAAATAAAAGACCTAATCAAAGACTAACCAATATTTTACATACAGATCCCCTATAAAGCAAAAGCATTCAACAAACCCCCCCATATGCAGGTAAAAGAAAAACAAAATAGAAACCATGACAACGATTAATCAGCAGCAGCTAACTAACACCAAAATTTCCCTACAATGACATCTTTGAATGCTTCCTTAGAGGCATGATAAACATAATACATGACAAAACAAAAGAATATCCTAAGAATTAAGAATTTAAAGAGGCTTACGATCATTCAGAAGCTGAACTGCTTCATTGTTACAACATCCTTGTAACGGTATCAACCCCACTGGAGAGATTTCACTGAGACGACTGCTGCTGCCTGCATCTCCACGATAGACAATGGGGACATTCCTGGAGACACTAACTTGAGTTTTCTCCCCCTCATATGTATTTGCTCTTTCCAGCCGATCTGTAAACTAAGCTTGTCAAATGCAGAAGAGCAAAGGGAAGAAAGAAGATAATACCTACTAAATCAAGATTAAATATTACCACTTCAGGAGATAATATCCAATTAAGTAATTAACTGTCAATGTACAAGTACAATGATGGCAAAACTTCATCCCTTCATCAAGATACAAGCATGTATTACAGGGCTATGCAATTTGCTGCTAAAAATCTATAAACGCTTCTCAGTTTCGCAGGAAAGTCAGGTTATGCAGGATTCTGATTTCTGGGATCTAATTCTGAGAAATGATTATGATTTAGGAGGAATATGTATACTTTACCAGCATTATACATTTTGAAATGTTAATAAGAAAGGTAACTGATGAATCAGTGGGCGGGCTCCCAAGGTCAGATGAAAAGAAGAAAGCAGGAGAGTCCTAAAATTCAAGAAATAAGAGTCAAGGCATTCATTGGAGGACTCTAAAATCAGGGGCCCATTGAAGGTCAGCCTCCGAGGGTGAGGGACCAGATCTAAAAAACTGATCAAAAGCCTTCACTCAGGCCTTTAGAAATAATGCTGTCAGTATCCTTGGGACAAGGAAGTTTGATCACTTTCTTTCAATTCCACTCACTAGTAAGACTAAGACCTACGGATTAAGCATCAATGAAGAAGAATTTATTTTTCCCCTTGTGCATGGAAGAGGGTAAAGCATTCAATTAAATGTTCAGTACTCCGACATTTTAAGAGACCATACCAATCAGGTTCCTAGGGGTTCTCTTCAAGAAGAAATCCCATCGGAAGAGGTCAACATGGGGATTTATCTCTACGGCCTAAGACTGAGCAGTAAATCACACAATGAACTTTATGGCATTTGGGGATAGTTGAGCAATTCCACGGCTTTAATGAGTAAGAATAGAAGAATAAAAATCAGGGGCAGGAAAAGGAGACCGGCTTTCAAGTGCTCATAAATCGCTACTTGGGCCCATCCATATCACATGCCCGACCTAAGGAGGAGGGTAGTTCTAAGCCTATATCAGCAGGAATATGAAACCTCTACCTAAAGTTTGCACGGTTGGTGGCTTCTAGTTGGGTTGGTATCACCCTCACCCACCCACCACCACCACCACCACCACCCCCGGCGGCCTCACCTGTGGACTCCCCTGCTGACTCTCTGGTGGCTTCAGCAGGGTTACCCTGCTCGGCCTCTTTCCATGCCTCATTAGGAACATTATCCAAAGAAGGGGTAACCTGAGTGTCGGCCAGCGTAGTTCACTGGAAAGGGGAAAAGAAAAAGAGGGAAGAGAATCATTTTTACCTTCACTAGACATTGTGCTGATGATGTGGTACTAAAGAGTATTTTTTGGTACCGTTCCTGATAAACTCCGGTCAGAAATAGCAAAGGAGCAGTGGTTTCTTAGCAAGAAAGATGAGAACTTTTCTGTCTATTGAGAATGTACATAGAGAAAGTAGAATGTAAGAGAGTAGACTTATAAAAAATGGGGGATATATTTATAGGAGTGGAGAACAGTGGTGAAGTGAAAAGATTCTCGATCGGATAGCTCTGACACATCCTTCTAACACGACCTTTGAGGGCCCCACTCTCCCAACGGCCACAGTGGGGGTTACGTGTGAAACTGAACGTATGTAGCTTCTTAGACGAGCATTAATGACTCGAATATCAAACATCGTATCTCAAGTCAAAATTACAAAGACTAGATGGACCCCTATGGACCTTGGGCTCGGCGAAGTTCTAAGTTTCCATGAAGTTCCAACTCAGAACATGGGGAGCTAGTTACCTGGCCCAGCCGCGTATGCGAGACTTAGGATAAGACCAGGGCTGGGAAGGAATGCGTGCCAATTGAGGGAGATTCCATATCTGGGAATCTACTACTCATCTTTGCTATAAATACCAGAATATCTAAAAGGTAAGAAACTTATCTCCACACAAATACTCTGAACTGACATTGACTTAAGATTCAAAGTGCCATTGCGGAACAACCCCCACATTGCAGCTACACACTCAACTAGACCTAAGAGTAAGGAGTTTATCCGACCTAGGGAGCTCGACCAGACTTATCAGTAACATTATTCAGTTTACATTGATGACAAAACATGTATTTCAAAGTTCCATTATGCATTATGTAAATTTATCATTTTTTGGCTCTTCACTTCAGACATGAATTTATACCATTTCCCTTCATTTCAAACCCATTTACATTTATTTATATATTTTTACTTTTAACTCAATAAAATTTGTATTTCTAAGAATTTAAGTTAACAAATATCCCTCTAATTCTCTAAATGCTTCATTTTACATTGTGATGTTTCCTATTGCTCAAAAGATTCAGAAAGAAGTGCTTCAATTGCTACTGAATTTGAAATCAATTAACTAGGCCAGCGCTGAAAGGAAAACTAAAAAGACAAAAGACCCACACAAGAACAATATAAAAAACATGATAATAATCACTTTACCAAGTTTCCTAAACAACGAATTACCAAGAAGACTCCATTCCAAGACAAGCCAAGGGAGTAGGGAATAACTATTATTGTCCACCATTGATGGAAACAATGAGTGGTAATACAATCTCCAAGCTTTTAGAATTCAAAACAAACTTACAGATTGTTAGGAAATTACTACCAAAGAGAACTACGACACTAGCTTCTGCATATTGACTCTTAGAACACATTTGTCAACTCAAATATCTTCAAAAGAATCGGATGAAACAAAATGTAAAATCCCATTACACTACACAGACTCATGCACTGTGTTAAAGAAGTGAGTGAAGTAATACCTAGTGGGATAAAAAAAATGGACTTCAATGAAAACCAGTGTTCTGTGCATGGTGTTAGAGGAGAGGCTGGTCCTTCTACAGAGGGAAATCCTCAATACAAGGAGATAACCAAGACAATGAGCATGAAGATTTAAGCATGACTGTTGGAAACAATCAACAACGCCCCCAACGGCTAAACCTTTATTGCACTAAGTTGGGTCAATTATATGGACTATATTTCGCAATTGTGTTCTCACAAAAAACAATTTCCATTTAAGTTCAAGACAATCCTTCCCATCACAGCTTCTTCATTGAGTAGTACAGAGTGGAATGCATAAGCATTGATAAGGATAGGGGCAAGCAACAAGCAGCCCCCGGTAGGTGTTCTTAATAAGAATGTGACCAAGAATAGCAAAACACAATCCAAAAAAAAGGCTAGCTTTTCACCAGCCATAGTACACTAGCATAAGATTTATTCATCTTAGCCGCCAAAATAACTAAATGGGAGAGTTTTCGTCACAAGATAATTTATGCCACTTTCACTGGGGAAATTTAATCACACATATAAGCAATGTGCAGTGAAACTGATCACTGAACTTTACAAGTTGATAAAGAATGATTCTATGTGATACAGTGTGAAGTGTCATTCTTCCATCTAGTAGTGATTAAAGTTCTTACTTACCTCCACCAGATTTACGCCTACCCAGTCCACGATTCCTGCAATAGAAATTAAATCAATAAGAAATATGAACACCTCCCAGTATTAATTAGAACCGAATAAAGTTTTTCTGTTGTTTCCCACAGTATTAATGCAGGTAGTCTCAGTGAAGGTACCGCTGATTGGGTGGCGCATAGCGTTTCATGGGGGCAACGTTTACGGAAGCTGATGAATCAGCGGTAGGATTCTCCAGCATCTTTTCTGATTTTTAATATATTTTCTTAATTGCAAAGTAACCACCACAAAACCACCGCCTCCCCACCGCGGCCGCCGCTACTGTGACGTTGCGTTGCGTATCACTATTGTGGATTGGATTTCTGCCGCCCTACAATTTACAATTGATCTTGGCTGGCTGAAAGAATGGGGGGGAGCATATCATTTCGGGCCTTAGGATGAGGCTCCGCTGACCGGTGAGCAACGATGTGGATCGGCCCGTACTATGCTCGCCGTCGATGAATTCCGGGGTGGGAGAAGAAAAAAAATGTTCGAGGGTTTGAGAATGTACAAAAGCGATTCGCGGATATTTTGCTGGCGGTGACTGATCAGGTCAAAGGTAGATCTACGTCACGCGCTCTCTAGAGAAATTGGTTTCACTTGCCTATTTAAAGTTTTTTAATAAGGGCAAATCACAGGTATCTCCTGCTACAATAGTTTCAATAAAAATTACCCATATATTTATGAACTAAACTGTCACGCCAGTTAAAATATTAGAAATAATCATGTTTACTCTTAAAATGTGTGAAAGATAAAGATTAACTCTAATGTGTGATATTATTAATTTGTTTTTAATGCTATTAGGATACAAAATACAAAAATTAACTCTTATATGTGACTTTATTTATTTTATTATGTTATTTATGATATTATTTTGAATAAATAAAAAAAATTGATAACAACGCAAATTAAAGTAATTTCGGTATTTTACATCCAAATAAGATGAACACATATTAGAATGAATTTTAATGTCATAATATTAAACATAATTATTATTATTATAATTATTATTTATAGTATTTTCTATCAAATTAACAGGGGCAAATGACATCAGTAGTCACTTAAATATTCACACTATTCAGTTTTGGCTACTTTTTTTTTTTTTTTTTTTTGCCTACTAAACTATTCGTAATGTTCAGTTTTGGCCACTAATCTTCTTTTTATTTTTATTTGCCCACTTAACTTTCTAAAGTGTTACTTTTAACCCATTCAGTGAGAAATGACAGTCAAGTTAGACAAATCCCTTTAACATATTCTAAAAACATAAAGATTTTATAAAAATTACAAGTTCATATATTCCATGAAACTTACAATTTGTTTTTCTTTTCAATATTTGCATTCATTTGCAAGCAATGGCATTACACACAAACAAATATATTCCTACATCCCAATACACAAACATATATATTCGCTTGACCAAATTCACTCACTTTTTTTTATGGAGTTTGCATTTAGACTAAACTCTAAGTAGTAAATTGAGTTCCTTTATTGTTGCTTATTTTTTGACTATATTGCATTGTGCTTGCGATTTGATCCTTCTAAAAATCATGAGTAGTGCATGTAAAGGATTCCGTCTAACTTGACGGTCATTTTATTTCAAATTGAGTTAAAAGTAACATTTTAGAAAGTTGAGTGAGCAAATACACACAAAAAATATATTAGTGGCCAAAACTGAACATTGCGAATAGTTGAGTGAAAAAACACACACGAAAAGAAATTAGTGGCTAAAATAGAATATTGCGAATAATTGAGTAACCACGGGTGTCATTTGCCCCATTAACAATTTAGTCGATAAATATAGGTAAACGTGTGTTTTAAAATATAAGGCATTCAATGATGCTATTATACATAGGTAATAAATAATCAGAATTGTTGTTCAGATGACACTATTTACTATTTGTGGGACATTTTTAAAATTTTTTAAGTGAAAAGGCTAAAGTGCCTTCAGTAATTGTTATTGGTTTAGGAGTTTTTACCTTTTTCCTTCTCCGAAATCGCCTGGCTTGGGCGAAAGTTTCCAAGAGTTTCGCCACAGGACGCACAAAGTATTGAAAACTTTCGCCTGCCTTAGGCGAAAGTCTCCAATACTTCGTGTGTCGTGTGGCCGAAGTTTAAGACTTCCGCCAATTCTTGGAAACTTTTGCCTAGATTAGGCGATATTTTCCAAGAGTTTCGCCACAGGACGCACAAAATATTGAAGACTTTCGCCCAAGCCAGGCGAAAGTCTCCAATACCTTAGGCTTCCTGTAGACTTTCCCCTGAATCAGACGAAAGTTCTCATACTTTTGCCTGTCTCAAGCGAAAGTATACGGAAACTGAAATTTTTTCCTTTTTGCTACTGTTTAGGTTAATGTTGGTATTTCTTTCTTTTTTTATATAAATAGAGGAAATGGTATTTTTGTTTTTTCACTACTAAAATTTAAAAAGTGTTCTACATATAATAAAAAGTGTTATGTAAATAACACACCCCTAAATAATTAGGCTAGTTAAAGGGAGAAAAACCCATTTATCTTTCAATTTTAAAACATGGGGAAGTTGGGTAAACGGATCCGGGTCAATCAACAAACCCGATTTCTGGAAACTACATCCAGGAACCTCCCCCCGGTGGCGCCAAATTATCTCTCAAGAATCGCAACAATTCCTCAGAGAGCGCAGAAACCCCTCGGAAACTACAGGAAGAACGCCGGTGAATCAAAGGGAGAAAAAATGGTGGAAGAGAAAAAGGAAGCAATAACCTCCCACCGACCTTCACTGAAAGCCAATGTTCCTTTCAATAATTATTCTGTATGGAAAGACAAGGTATGTTCTTCTTCGTATGCCATTACTGCAACAAATTGACATCGTTTGCTTAGGGAGTATTGTAGTTTAATCTGGAAATGGGTGTCTTTTTTTTTTTTTTTTTTATCAATTGCAGCTCAGAGAGAATTGTTTCAAGAGGGTCAGGGAGGATCGGACCCGGCTGCTTTGGAAAATGAGGTTATCCAAGAACACGGATCAATCTATATATCAGCAGGTTCTGATTTTTTTTTTTTGCTTTATTTTTTTGTGGGTTTGGTGATTCAAGCGTTTTTCTTCCCAAACCAAATTTAGTATTGGATTTTAGTTTGCGTTTGCACTGAACTAGGAACAGTTTGAAACGATTGGACCAAACTTCATTCCTGCTCCTCTTTTTTGAAAGCGTTGATCCATTTACTGTAGGAGAAGTTCTTAACTATATTTCGTTGCGCTGTTGAGCATGTTTAAAGTTGCTAATTTATTTACACGACTATTGTATGTATTCAAACTGATTGAGGATCACTTGTGTACCGTGTGAGTAGTTGGAGTTGGGTTAATGGTACAAGTGTTTCAAATGTTTTTGGCAGCCGAGTTTGCGAACTATGTCTGCAAATGCCAAAATTAATTGATTTTTTCATCCGAATGCTAGAACGCATGGTAAAAGTGGAATATTGAGACTTGTTTGCATTACTCTCTTTTGGTGCTTTAAGAGCCAAATTTTTTTTTTTTTTTTTTCAGCAGACTGCTATTCTCTTGGTATTTTCATTCATACATCATTCTTGTAATGTTCTTTTCATGTTAACTTTTTGGATGCAGGATATCATAAAAGCAACTTTCCAGGACATAGTTTCTGATGAACTTGAAAGCATAAAGAAATATTCAGATGATGATGCAATATGGGAATATGATGGGATGCATATATATAATGAAGGAGACTGCGAAGAAATTCTGTTAGAGATGCAAAGGATATTTTATGAGGATCTAAGGATGGAAGAGAGTGGAAAAGGTACATTGTTTTGGGCCGAAAATGATTGCTAATTCATTTCAATTGTTTTGTGGAATGACAAACAATTTTGTTACATTGTTAAATCTCCAATAGAAGACTTTCATAGTGGTTTTTAGAATCTAATGGATATTCACTGTCTATGATATAACAAAAATCTGGTGTTGAATTTTTGTTTCTACACTTCTTACCTGAGGTAATGGTCTTTCATAATTGAGAATGGAGATAACAAGGAGCAACTAGCAGAAAGAAGTTTATTGGAAATTGGTTTTATCTGTGCACTGCGTGTTATTTCTGCTTCTCTATCTGTCCTTACATGCAGAAAATAAATGTTTCCACTCATCAATTGGAGCATGAGTTTCATTTAGCTCTTTGCAGAATCAGAAATCAGAATTTGGGACGATGAAGAAGATGAATATTTGGCTCGTGAAGTATACAGGCATATGCAGCTTCATGACGATGAGGTACAATACTAGCAGGATTGGTTAATTTAAACGTTGTCTTAGAGCTTGCTAATGTCTTATATCTTCCTTCATTTTTCTATGCATCTAGATGCAATTTAGATGTTGAGTGGCCAATTTTGTATATAAAAAGAAAAACAAAAAGAATATTTAGGGCTGTGGTGCCTCAATGGCTTTGTTAGAAAGGACTTTAAATAAACTTGCATTACCTGACCAAACATCATTTTTCAACCTTAAATGAGAATGTTGAATTGGTTGTCGTTTATTACCAGCTTTTTGCCACTCCTATTTGCAGTTGATCCAGATTTTTAGGAATTATCTACATCAGCAATTGTATATCTTAGATAAGTTACTTTGTCAATGATACCTATTGAATAAGATAGCAAAGCCTCATTTGTGTTCTTGAGCATGTCTGTATCTTAGGTAAATTTGAAATTAGGCAACTTTATGTGGCAGGAGTGTCTTGGAAGGTTGGTTTGTTCTTTTTATGCAATTTAAAATAATAAAAAAAATTTATACTAGGAACATTCATTTGATTGTGCTTCTCTATCTTTAGTCGTCCAAATTCTTTCCTCCTTTTCCTGTATCAGAAATTTAAGGGGGATATTTACGCAATTTATATGGTTGTTAAGATCATACCTCCATTTTATTTTGCTTTGTATCAGGTTGAGCTTATCAGTCTTCATTTTTATGGTCTATGTAGTTTAATACAGTTTTCTCAAATGTATGCTCCTTTGGAAAGTTTCAAAACGGATTTTAGGAGAAATTCCAACATGTTTTGCAGGGACAAAAGGAGGTTTGGTGTCCTGTATGCAAGCATGGGGCCCTGCAAGAGCATTCCCATTTGATACGTTGCACTTTATGTAAACTTCAACTTGACAGAGGTGATGAGGTTGTGCTTTCTGTTTCATGATGTTTTAACTTTACCTTTGGATTTTCCCTTGTTGCTTTTGGGATTTCTTTTAAAAACTTGTTATTTATGCATGCTTTTCTTCTTTATAATGATTACGATATAGACTTTGGTGCAAAATGTGTCCAACTGTAGATACTTTTCAATTTATATATTTATGGTCAATCAATAATGATCTTCTAGTTCTCTTTTTCTTTTCTTGTTCTGCATAATCCACACGCAGTGTTTGCGTAGTTGTCAATAATGTGAAGCAGATTACAGTGCTTAGCTTGGAGGGGGATACCGTTGGTTGTGTTACTTATTTTAGTGTTTGTGTCACACAGGTAAATTTGGAATTGTTGCGCAGTCAGTTGGCTGAAGCTCATGCAGAGCATCTTGAGAGGGGTTGCAAATTGAGACCCGGGTTCTGCGTTGAGAGTAGATTTGGACTTACAGCGCTGTACATCAAGTGCGAAGGTTGTGGTACATTTGAGGTTGTGATATAGCCGCAATCATATAGATCGAAAGCCTCAAAGGTTGTGGTACATAATCCGCAGCGTGTACTTCTTTTTAGAGTTTGTATGTCTTCCAAAAATTTTGTCAAACAGGCTTGGTATGCTTTTGGATTATGATTTGCTGTGTACATTGATGGTAGCTAATTAGCTGGCTGAGGTTACAGAGCTCTGGGAAAACCACTTCTGTGAAAATGGAATTTACATAAACATAAAGCCATTTGACAATTTAAAGGGATGAAAGAGAGAAGAAGGTAATGACTTGAATGAATGCTTCTCTAAATATGTTAAATTTTAGGGTGAAATACAATTTATCTTAAACCCCATGGTTTATGCGTGAAGTGTCCAACTGAATAAAAATACAATGCTTATAAAATATTGGTCAATTAGGACATCTTTAGATATTTCAGTCCTAAATCACAAGGGTTATCTGTTTGTGATGCAATATCATAGTTGAGTGGCATGGTTGTACTACATTTAGAACTAGTTCTAGACTTCCAATGGCAAAGTTGCCCCTGTCATCTTAACTTATTACTTTGGTAGAACCAAGTTGAAATTTTATGCTATTGGTTACAATTCTACAAGAAACACAATGTATGGATAAATAATTACAAAAGTCATCCTTGGGTGTAGTTCAAAACCCTAGGACCTGCATTCCCCGTGGGTACTGTCTGCAACCGCTGATTCGATGGAAATTCATTGTTGTATCAGCCCTTCGAGAGCTTCACCCCGCATTGCAGGGCACACAGTGAGTTACTGAAAAGAAAATACTACTAGAAATAACGTTACCAGATGAAAAACAAAACTTTGAAAAGCCATTTGACCTTTGAGGAGCTCAGCAAATGATACAAGGGCTCATTTCATCTCATACTGTAAGTATTGGTATACATCTATGACCACCAAAACTATATGGAAACAATGATTTGAACGAGAAAGGGAAGAAAAAAAAAAAATCAGCAAAAGACATCTAATCGTCTTAAGCAGCACTCGTTGCAGTGGACAGTGGGGGGAAAAACAGAGGACGGCTAAATTGTACATCCATCAACCACGCCCGCCCCCGGTTTTCTTCACTCCACATTCCTCTATTAACCTCGTGGATTTACAGCAACATAGCTACAGAACAAGCCGCAACACAGCCCTCTTGCGTCAATTCACACCGCAAAAACCCCAATTATAGATACAACATCGACAATCGCGTACATCAAACAGTCTTCCTTCCACAACACTGGCTTATTTCTTCAAGGAAATGATGCTGCCTTTGGAGAATTGTCTTCATCAATGAAAGAATAACAAGCCATTCAAAAGAGCTCCTCCGAATTAAATTTGTTCCAAGCCTCCTATTATTTGATAGCCAAGATGACAACATTTAGCGACCCACTGAACGAAAATGGTAAAAACAAACAAAGATGCAATATGTTTCAATTCTATCAGCAATGCACATCATTGCTAATGCAAGAAGAGCGGTCATCTCAGCTCCTGTTAGCTGTAGATAAGTCCCCCGAGTATTTTCTTGCGATTTCACCATCATACTCTTGCATACGAGTCAATTGATTGAAACGGTAGAACACGCATCATTACCATAAAAAGTTGGTTAAGTGCACGAAGCAAGAACAAAATTGACAAATATAACTGCTAAAAGTTCTCTTCACCAGTGTCTAGAATGCAATATGACAGCCAGAGCTTGATACAAGAGGGCCTTAGCAAAATATGTGCGATGTTAAATTCAATGTAATAGCAAGTATAATGACGATAAAGAAAATATCATTAATGACATTGAAAGGATATAAAAATACCTTGAGCAAGTCAAAGACCTTCTCCGCAATATACTTTTGTTGAAGGGTTGCACCTTTCTGTTGCACTTTATCAGGATGTATGCATAAAGTAGCTTTTCTATATGCTTTTTTCACCGAGGCACCAGTAATCAGATCAGTCAAAGAAACAGGTTGCCAACCACATTCAGGCCAAAGAACCTGATGGATCACAAATAAGGATTAGCTGGCGGGAAAAAAGAAGAATCTTACAGTAATATTATCGCTCTTCACCGCGAAAAAAGGAAGAAGAAAAAAAGAAAGGAAAGGATCATTATTATCCTAGATCACAATAGTCAATTTCACGTAAGTCAGTATATCAAGTTCTCTTCAAAATCAATCAATTCATTAAGAGGAAAGAAATGAAAAATAACATGAAGTATACCAAGTAACCCCCACTTAGATATTTAAACCTTTGAACCAAACTTGAGAATGACCTTCATCTCGGGAGAAAGGAATGACAAACTAAAATTGAAAACAGCAAATAAGTGTCTTAACTAGTATTTTCTAAGTTTTTGGCTAGGAAAGTACTCTTAAACTTCATAGCAACATAATCAAACTTATTGAGAAGTAATTACATGTTTTATTAGGTAGAGAGGTTATTATAGAATAACAAATAAACAAATATAGAAATAAATGGCCAATGCAACCTGTGAGACTCCTTAAATTTGACCTCAACTAACCCACGAGACTCCTATATCTTACACTCTTTTACACGTCATAAAATTCTCATCTTCATACATTAGTTCCAGCTTTTCAAAATTAAAGAATTTCAATTGTAACAAAAGGCAAAGGTTGACACAGGTACATGGCCTAGGGGTAGCACAGCCAAACATGAAGATGAAGTGTGCAAACACATCATAAAAGCGTATATACAAAACTGGAGGGACCAGAATACATACATATTGCATGGTTGATAGAAGTGCACGCAAATTTCCTTCTTTCCCTGCAGCCCAACGCTTGATTTCAATATCTAAGGTTTCAGCTATCCTCTGTAGCAAGAAGATGAAAATTAACAAAAAATTTGATGTCCACAAAGATGAAATTATCCATGTAGACACTAAAGACAAATTTCAGATGAACCAGTAAACTAAAAACAATCACCATAAAATAAATTATTAAACTAAAATGAGTCTCAGACCACTTCTTTTCAAAATTTATTATGCATCAGTAATCAAACTGGATACCAATTCTTCTTCCTTATAAGTGAATAAGATGTTGCTTCATGAAAATTACATCTGTATTGGTATGCAATTTATTCCATGCCACATTGTCAACTACACTAAGTTAAAGAAAACAAGTGAGGCCTTGAAAAGACAACAACATAACTGCCAATACGAAGCTTTGAAAATTGGAATAAATAGAAAATAGAGCTTACTTCCGGGAACATGAGTGAAGTATATATGGAAACCAATTATGGTTTTAAGATGTGTATTGGGTTAATTTTAGGACTGATAAAGTTGCATTGGAAATGCAAGAAGGCGTATTGAGAATGTAAAATAATATAATACTATAAGAAGAGATGAAGAAATAGCCTAAAATTTAAACAGCCTTGTCTCAGCTCTCCACAAAAAGAATATGTATGCCAATACATCATACTCGAACCAAAGGGCATGTAGCACATATTAAAGAATCATCCATCAGTTAAATTCATTTTGTGCTAAACAAGAAGAAAACATGGATAGCAACCTAAAATCAATAAACATAGTTGATGCCATAGCATTTCAGCCCAATAACCATACGCAAGTTTCACAACAATTACTTATATATTCTCACATATATTTCAGGAATCCATGAGATTCCATCAACTTGTGAAATGTATCTTCAAGCAATGTGCAAGTCAGAGTAAAATATTTAAAAGCAATTAATGGCTTCAATTGTAATGCTAGAAATAACATGTCCGAACAACCTCAAAACTATTGAACGTGGTGTAAAACTCCACTAAATTTCTTATCACGAATTCTTTTCAATGCAGATAAAATTCTTATACTCACGTGTCTTTCCTCCTGATCCCTCTGAGCTTGGACATCACGCTGATTCTTTTCAGCTAGAGCTTTAGCCTGCGAAAAGAACCAAAGTATCACTATAATATGGACACATCATTCAGATATAGCAAGGACACAGAGATAAAAATGAGGTGAGAAAAGAATTTCAAAAAACTACTCCGTGCTTAAAAAGTACTCTCAGTTATAAATAAAAATGGATAGACAACTCCTCCCAATCAGAAACCCAAATGCTGTCAGAAAGTACAAAAACTATACCAAAATTCTACTATATATCCTATCCTATTCAAACCCTCATTCAGATAAAGTTCATAATGAGACTTGAGCCTTACAGCACGCTCTTGAGTTCGTTGATGTCGCTCCAGTCTAGCTCTTCTTCTTTCTTCAGTTTCCCCTTCAACCTCCTGAAATTCTCCAGCACTTGGAGCTGCATCAACAGGAGAATTATTCAGCCAGGTACAAATTAGTGAAGTAGACTGGAAAACATTTAAGCTTCTACCCAACAATAAAACAAAATTAACCTCCAAAAATTGAAGATAAATCATCAACAATATTGGTTGTTGAAGACGCTTTCCTCATGTTCGATGTGCTTGAACCAGAAGAAGCTGCTTTAGACCCTTGAGATGCCCCCATATTTTGGAATGGGGTATCAAACCTTGTATCCTAGTAAGAATAAGACAGAGAAGGACACAAAAATTGATCAACCAAACCTGCTGGTAAGCATAAAACTACTTCAAGCAAATGGTGTCATATTCAATTTGACACTCACAGGAGAACTGGCCCTTGGTCTTGGCGCACTACTTGGTCGAGAGCCCATGCCAAAAAATGATTCAAGATCATTATCATCTCTCTGTGGATTTACCCGAGCTGCATTAGCAGCCTTTTCTCGAGCTTCTGCTGCAGCTCTCTCCCGAGCCTCTGCAGCCGCCCTTTCGGCAGCAGCTCGTTCAGCTCGACGTCGTGCTTCAGCAGCAGCTCTTTCAACAGCAGCTCTATCCCTTGCTTCTTTCTCCCTAGCTTCAGCATTTGCCCTTTCCCTAGCTTCGGCAGCAGCTCTCTCTGCTCTTTCTTTAGCATCAGCTGCTGCTCTTCCGCGGGCCTCAGCTTGCGCTCTCTGGACCGCTGCTCTTTCAGCACGTTCTCGAGCTTCAGCTTGAGCAGCACGCTCGGCTTTTAAACGAGCTTCAGCACCTGCTCTTTCACGAGCTTCCCTTGTGGCCCTTTCAACAGCTTGTCTCCCCCTTGCATTTTCAATCTCCCTCGCTCTCTCCCTTTCTCTCTCAAGTCTCCTCTTTTCTCTCTCTTCCTCTTCTCTCTGGCGCCGTTCCTGCTCCAACCTCTCTTGATTTTCCCTAAACTCTCTCTCCTGTGCATCTTGCATGGCTTGTTCATCTTTCTCTACATGTGCAGTTTCCCGATTTCTAGCCCCCTTTGCATATTCTCTCTCACGTACTTCCTTTGCATGTTTAAATTTAGCCTCTGCTCTATCCATAGCCTCCTTCATAGCTGCAGCCGATGCAGCAGCTACAGAGCCTGCATTCATTTCTTCACCAGAATGAAGATTACCTTCATCAGCACTATGTTGTGCTTTGCCCATGGCAAAATCCTCGAGTTCATCTATTTGCGAAAAAGGAGTTTGAGAGTATGAACTGTAGGCCGGTGGTGAAGCAAAGTCATCACCCTTCTTCCTTCCATTCGAAGATGAGACACCCGTCTCTAACTTTCGTCTTGGAATAGGTGGTGGGGGGCGCGAAGGAGGAGGAGCTCTTGTGGGTTGAGTGAAAAGAGGAATCTCCGATACAGTTAACCATATATCATCATGCTGCTGGACCAGTTCTTCTGATCCTGGAGACGCGTCTACCTGTGAATTTGTCTCATTAATATTATCATTCACATGTGGAGGTGAAGAAGCATTTTGGCGAAACGATTTCTGAGCATTGGCTGAAACATTTGGCATATCAAAGTGTGGAGAATCCTGAAAACTGTCATCAGGTTCATTTCTCTGCAAGGGGCTTTCAGAACGTTTAAAAGAAGATCTCAAAACATGCTCTCTATTACCAGTTGTTTGAGTCCCACTCACGCTCGTAGCCGACCTTGAAGAATTTTCCTTCCCAGTTGAAGATTTACCAAAAGCATTCAGCGGATCTAGATCATCAAAAGCTCCACCAGTAACAGATGAAGTGTCAGGTTTTGCACTTCCTGATTTGCCAAGATTACCAATCTCTTCGAGTGGATCTGTGAAGATCCCGGGTGTGGAAGAAACAGATGGTGAAGTCGACCCTAACACAAGAAAGGGATCATCAATCACATTAGACGCTGATTGGCTGAAGTTGCTAGCGGCCTTGGGAGCACGACTTGATTCTGAAACAGGCCTGAACCAAAAAAAATGAGGGAAACAATAGAAGGTTAAGAAGATTGGTAGCAAAAGAGGGACAAGAAGATGTGCTGACCAGCTTCCAATTAGACTAGAGAAACAGAAAAGGAACACATGCAAGAGTTTGTATAAGATATCTCAATCACTCTTAAGAAACTTTTGGATACCAGATTTTAGTTAATAAACACACTTACAAAAGGCAGGGTTCCAACCAGAAAAAACAGTCAGTAATCCTAATCTCCATAAGACAACAGCATAAAATTATGTATCCTGCAGAACATTTTAAGCAAGGGATATCCAATTCAAAAGCCAACATCATTTCATGCCAACCAAAAAAGACTATCTCTGCTGATCATCACAAATTACAATTGTTAAGACACACTGAATGCATCCCTCGCTATCCTAGCATCGAAATTCAGGAATATATATCACCCAACTATATTAACCAAAAAACACCTGAATAATGATAAGAACTCTATATCCTCACTTTTAAAGAGCTGAAGTGGCTGGCATAAGTCCCATCAACTACAAAAAGACATAATCAGATATTTGAAGAGAATTCTTCGTAATCTTGAGAAATAGTAACATCATTTGCCTTCAAAATAGAGCAACCAAATGCTTTTGTTATTTCTAGCAAGTGCTAGTGAAAATTCAAATCATTTTTTTCTGGGAGGTCACAGTACAGAATACAATACCTCATTCACAACATATCCACCATTCCCACAATATGTGAGTTACCAAGATTTAATTACACGAAAAAGAAAGAAGCAGCAGCGTTGCACAAGATTCAGAAATCACAAGAGAGGGCAGAAAAATATCATAGCATCAACTACATCCTAACGAAAATAACCCAAATAGTGCTATCTCCAAAGAACCAATCTTTAACAATCATTATCTAAGAATCCAGAAGTTGGCAGCTAAATTAACCTATGCATTATTACAATTTATATTTAGTTCAACATAAGGAATAAAAATAACTTCATATATGAGCCTTAACTAAGATACGCATCAAGTACCTCTTACTGACTGGACTGCCACTCCCAAAACCGCCCAACAAATCATCAAACCCTCGCGAATTTGAGCTCCTACTACTACCCTTGCCCTCCGGCACTGGCTCATTTCTCCTCAAGTTCCCCAAAAAATCAAACCCCGCTGCCGAAGTCGATGAGCTCTTTCTGTTCTCCCCCACATTCGCACCACCCAATTTTCCGAGGAGATCATCGACATCATCATTGCGACTGTTACCGTTGCCACTTTGACCACCCCATCTGGTGGGCGAAGCCATCGAGGCTAACCCATCCTCTTCGAATCTCCCAACACCCGTCGATTTGCTTTTCACCCCAGGCAACCCGTCAAATATATCATCGTCGTACACCGGCTTATCATAAACCGGCGCCGACGACGTCCTTATATTGCCACTGTTGCCGCCGGCTGCCGTCGCATTGAAAATCGAATCGTAGTCGAAATCCTTCATCGAAGCTGAGGATGTCTTGCTGCTGTTGTTGCCGCCACTACTGTTCGCGGGTTTAGCGGTTCCCCCGTACAAGTCGTTCATGAAATTGCCGTCTGCCCCACGACCACTGTGATCGTCGTCGTACATACCAGTGAATGAGGATCGAGCGGAGGCGGAGCGTCGATCTCCACCCTCGGATCTCATAGGGTTTGATTTGCCCTGGGGTCTGAACCCGTAGCCTCGCGCCAGCACATCGAGGTCCTCCATGGGGTCAGTTCGAATTCTCCGGCGGATCAGCCCTACCCACTAATCCAAAAAATGGATCTGAAAATGAGAAAATCCGACCAAAACGGTTGGGCCAAATGGGTCCTAAATTACCTCCCAAAAAAAAGACGAACAATCCTCGAAGAAATAAAATCAAATAGAATAAACTAAGCGATTGTAAGTACAAAAATATCTATACACAGATGAATTTATAGCTGAGTAATGATTACAGGAAGAATATAGAGATGGATTGTTGGAGGAGGGTTTGAATGAAAATTCAAATTCGGGGAGGCGAAGAGTGCCTGGGTATTGAATTTGAAGCAGCTCGCTTGATCTTCTTCTTCGTCGTCCCCTGTCTCCTGCTCTCTCGTTCTGCGTATTGCTTCTCCTTGTTGGATTTATTCAATTATTTTTCCATTGATTGAGTCGATTTGATTATTTTTCCTGTTTTTTTTACTTTTCCCTTTTTTTTCTTCACGTTTTGGAAATTTTAGAATCGGGACAGTAATTTTGATAATTTTCTGTCCTGCCTCCGTTAAATCTGGTTATTATATTTTACCTCCTAACTAATAATCATTTGATTTTGATTAGGGTTGAAAACGAATACGAATAAATTCGAGATCGGTTCGATAATAAATGAACACAAATATGATTTTTATGCTCGATAATAAACGAACAAGAACAATGTGTTAAAAGATCGTTAACGTTTAAGAACATACTATATCATATAAATAAAATAAGTATATGCAATGCAACATTAAATTATTACTCCCTCCGTTCCATTTGAAGAATGCACTTTGTTGAACTAAAACAATACAACAAAATTGATTTTTCTAATGAAACAGAGAGAGTAAATAATATAAATAATTGAATCTTTACATACATTTATATTCACATTAACATCAATATATGAATTTAAATTTAATTTTGGTATTTATGTAAGTTGATACATTTGTTAAATTAACTAAATATTATAATTTTATGTTGGTTGATGATGTAATAAAAAATACACGAATGTTCACGAATAAGTTCGGACTCGAATCGATTAATAAATTAACGAACACAACTAAAATTTTAGAATTTGATAAATAAACAAACAATAAATGAGCAATTTAAAACTCGACTCGGCTCGCCCGACATATACCCCCAATTTTCATCCTTTTCACTCTTCTTTTCCCATTGACGTTATTTAAAGATTAAAATTGGAACCTTTCTTCTTAATTTACATATTGTCTATCAACGCGTTACGAGTTTTTTTTCTTTTTCTTTTTTTTTCTTTTTCTTTTTTTTTCTTTTATCTTTCTTTTACTAAAACTGAAGATATTAAGGCACAATACCATTACTTTTGTCTCAATCTTCAGATTTTTTTAATTTTTTTTTTCCATCTCATTCTTGTTATATTATAATACATTACCAAAATTTCACGAAATGTGTTCAAATTATAGAATGAATTTCTTAGTTTGTAAAATAGCTAAATGAATAGTGTAATTTGAACAAACCATCAATAAACAAGTTATTTCTTAATATATTCAAATTCCCTTTCTAATCCATGTATACTAATAGCACAACAACTTGAATCCAACGCATCCAATAGTTCAACGACACGAGTATGTTATGACTTGAATTTATGTGATGAAATATCGTGTTATAGAGTTTAGTATATGAAGTATCATGTCTATGTTAAACAACAAATGTCGCGTGTATTAAATTTAGTTGTTACAGTATCGTAATCATGTTAAAACAATAAATATTGCATGTATCGAAAGAAAACAAGGTTACAAAATTCAGTTGCTGAAGTATCACTTGTTGGACCCAAAGGGTGACCCCAAGGGAGGCGGGTTGCTACCCGAACCCCTCCAACCCCCTCCTCCTTCCTTCTTAAGATATAGATATATTTATATGTCAAAAAAAATCATGTATGCATTTAATTGTAAAAAAAAGATTCATATGTTGGACCCTTCATATATATATATATATATTTTTATGATTCTGCCATTAGTTAGACCATTAGATAGCCGAACACGGAACTCTCATATATTAGACTATTAAAAAAAAAAATTGACAGTAAATTCAATATAGAAAAAAGGGGCTATTGAATGAGATTGAAGCAAAAGTAAGCAACCCTATATAGTAAACTAGACGTGGACACCGTGCCCTTGCACGGTGAATGCCCAATAATATTATGTGATAATAAAGAAATTTGTTAAAATAAATAATAAAAATGAATAGAAAATTGATCTACTATAGAAGTATTGAGTTGGAAATGATAAATACGTTTTAAATATCAAACAAATATTTGGAAATTTTTTACAAATATAAAATTGACCACTTAATATATTTGTTTGTCTGTATTTACAACTTTTGAAGTTATTAGATGTGTATGAGGTATAATTCTATTGCATATGAAATAAAAGCACATAATTATTTTCCATGAGTCCACTATCACTTAATATAATCGAACTTAAACAGAAAAGCATATTTTCTCAAAACAAAGCACTTTTTCGCAGGAAAGAAGCGTATGACATACTATATAACTCCCTCTGTCTCATTCAAAGAGTTCTGTTTGTAATACTGAAAACAGTATTATAAACAGGACTCTTTGAATGGGACAAGGAAGTAGCAAGTTAGCAACCATAATTATTTTTTGATTGATGATTTCATGAGAGATTTTTTCAATACTTTTTGTTTGGGCTTTGGTCTCAACTTAACAAGAAGTAAGTTTGTTGGTCTTTTTGATTTTGTTTCTTGTGTTAATCTAGAAATCAAGGGGTGTCAAGATCGGCATTTGTGGTGCGTGATCAGTTGTATAGTTTCATTGCAGCAAAGGTGTTCTCAATGGGCATTTGTACAAATTATTTGGCTGAAGGAAATCCTCTTTGGTGTAGATTAAAGAAAATGGGTGGCGGAATGTGGAGTCAGACTCAATTGCTCTCTTGCGATACCTGAACACGAAGTCTGTAAAGGATACGATATACATACTGAGTTGGATATTGTCTTTATACCTGTTCACTTCACACAGGAACAACATCATACATCTTCTTTGCGGTGAAAAAATAAGAAGAATAAAACAAAGGAAAAGATTAAGAATAACTAACACCTCCAAGCATGTAGAAAAATTTGAACTGATCAATACAGAATCATCAGATCACATTACAATAAAATTGTAAAATCAGCACCAATCTCAAGACAAGATGAACACATGTAAATTATAAACTAACTATAGTTCCAACATTTTTATAAATAATTACGAAGATTAATTCAAGATCACGATTATAAAGAAGGGAAAAACAAAGCAAACTAACCATTGCTCATGCGTGAAATTCTCATCTTTTCTGTTTTGCGCACATGCTATGCTAACATGCCTTTTAATAACTTAACAAACCAAATGTATAGGGAAGTCTGAACAAATGGGAGTGAAAGAGCTTGATGAAGCATTAATCAATAAAAATGATATAAATTAATTGTAAGTTTAATGTCTATTGATATGGAAGGCGTTTGACAATATGAAAAGGGGTATCATGAGATTAGTTATCAATGAACGCAGAGGTGCCCAAAATTAATAATTTAATTATACATGGTAATAAATGGGGAGAAGTTAATAAAATAATGAAAGGGGTAAATTTTGGAATCAGGGGCAACAACTTTACAATTAATACATCTGATTTAATAACAATTTACAATTAATACAAAATAAAACTTTCATCTTCCACAACTAAAAGAAGGAATACAATAGAATATCAATATTTATAACTTTTTATTCATGTGGCAGCCAAGTGGCAAGTAATATTATAGAGTAAATTACGTGGTAGCCATGTGGCAAGTAATAGTATAGAGTAAATTATGTGGCTGTTAGGTGGCAAGTTAAATGACATTAAATAATAAGCTTATGTGGCATCTAAGTGGCAAGTTGAGATAAAACCTATGTTACTTTCTATTATATAGGGTAAATAAATCACACTAATGAAATTTGACAGCAATGGAGGAGCATAATAAGTGTAAGTAATGAAAGAAATCAAATATTTTACAGTGAAAATAACTACTACAACAAATTATAAAATATTACAATCCTCGTTCTATTAAAAAAATTCATTTTATAATACTAAAAACAGCATTACAAAATACTTTTTTAATAGAATAGAGAGATCGGAGAATAATATTTAACAAATAAAGAAAAAGGGAAAAATAATTTTAAAAATTAATCTTTCATCCTCATCCACATCCTCAACTCTAAGATAAGAGAGATGAGAAATAGAAGAACAAGAGGAACAGCGAAGGCAGCGTTCCATTTGCTTCCGGCGTTGCTGACGTGGATTCCATAGAAAACGTTCACCGCAGCCAGCAAAATCAAGGCTCTTCCCAACCCGTGGTGATACCAATTCCAATATTTTCTCACCTTCGATTCCTTCCCCGGCCGGGCCAAAAATGCAACCACCTGAACAATACAAAAACAAAAGCCTTCGTTATAACCTCCTCGCTACTGAAAACAGCATTAGAAACATAATTCTTTCTAGTGAACCGAAACGGAGTATTATAACAAAGTACTATAAGATAAAACTTCAACGACACATGCATGCGAGAGTTTCTGTGTATTGTATTTAAGAATGTAATTAATGAGATGGGAGTGATGAAGAAACCTGAAGACAGCCGAGGACGAGAACGACGATGCCGATTGCTTTGTGAGTGCCTATATCGGAGCTAACACGGTTGCTCAAAACAAAGCCACAGACGATGCCGGCGACGCCAAGGATGAAGCCCAGTGATTGAACGGCGGCGTGGGAGTAGAACCAGATGGGATCCCACTGCCTCATGTACCGACCCAACATTGCTCCGACCGCCATTAAGATGCCCCATCCGATTATCACCAATACTCCATGAGTTCTTCTCAGTGAATTTGTGTTGTTGCCTTGAGTTTGACTTTGACCTGAATCAATCACAATTCACAATTCATATGCAGCACGATGAACACCTAATTTTGTAATAATTTTTCATCATTTATTTAAATATATATATTTCTAAATTCATTCAAATGTGTACATTGTTATCTAAATATTTTTACATTTTCAACGCAATCTTTATGTTTTTTTTTTCCTCCTAAAAACGTGTCATAAAAAGTATCCCTTAAAATCAATTTCTCTCTCTATTCTATTAGAATAATTCATTTTCTAAGACTATTTTTAGTATTATATATTGGACTATTCTAATGGAACAGAGGGAGTAACAAACATGCTCTCAATATTTAAACTATTTTATTTTCAAAACACATTCACAAAACGAAACTATTGACATTAATAAAATTTTATTTTTTGCCTTTTTAAAAACACAATACTATGCTTCAATTTTGGGCTAAGAGAAAGGAGACCCTTTTGGGCCTAGGCTCTTTAAGACTGAATTTTTTGTATTGGTCCGACTACATAGTGGCCCATTTTTTCTTTTATACTTAGCAGGCCCATAAAAGGCCAGATCCAACTAAGATCTTCACTAAAGTCTAAACAGGCCCAATATACATATAGAGAGAAATGATAGGGAGATTTTTATTTAATTTTTAAAATTTTTAATAGAGTATAGGAACTTAATGATTGATTCTAATTCCTAATCATGGTTAATGATACACATGCTCACAGGTCACAGGCTTTAATCATTTAGAAATTTTAAAGAAGGAGAAAATGAGTGACATGAAAGGTTGTTGCACATGGCTAAGTAAGGTTGTTGCACATGTAAAAAGTGTATTAAAAAAGTAAAAAGGTATAGCTGAATAGTAAAAAGTGATATTGAAATGATAAAAAATTATTATAATATTTTAAATTTACTGTTAAAACCAAAGGCATGTTTTTTTTGGATGTTTTGAAAACGATTTTAAAAACAAGTTTTGAAAAATAGTTTTATAATATAAAAAGTGTATTGAAAATGTAAAAAGTAAATGCTAAATAGTAAAAAGTTGTATTGAAAATGATAAAATATGATTAAAATATATTAAATTTATTATTGAAACCAAAACCGTTTTCAAAACGAAATAAAAAGAACATGCCCAAAACTGAAACCAAAACCAAAACTTAAAGAACATGCCCTAGATTCACGTTCCCAACCAACCAATAAATGCACGATAGATACTCAAATAGAACTATACTTCTTAGTTGTCAACTTGCCACACAAGTAATTTTACAATTTCCACAAAATACAAAAATTATTAGCACATGCAAAATATATATTTCTTTGCAGATGCACAATTCTTTATTAATAATAATCATAATTTTAAAATATGGTTTTAAATATATATATATTAATATAAAAAAATAGACTAAAAATATACAAAAGTAAAATTAAATGGTAAAAATGTGTATTGAGAAAAATAAAATGCAAATTTTCAAAAAAAATAATTTGCCCTAGAGGTGTTTAAATTAAGGTATAAATCATTTGGAGGACAGTATTGGCTTGCAAGTCAAATGATCCAAAAGGCGGTGGCGTATGCATGAAGTCATCCACACCATTTTAAAAAATTAAAAATAGAAAAGCCAAATAAAAAAATTAAAACTGAAAAACCTATAAATACATAGCGAGAGCTGTCATGGTCCCCACCCGCAACTCAACTACTCCCACCTTAATTTAAAGCCCAACATGTACGTAGTTCTTTACTCAATTATAATATAAAATATAAGTGTCGTTTTATTTTCAAAATATTATCCCAAAGAAGTAAATGATGTCTTTACATTTTTAAAAGATTATCTTTATTAATTTTCTTCCAAATTCGATGTGTATAAAATTACATTATTAATATGTGTTAAAACGACATTTGGTATAATATAAAAGCTATTATTATTTTATTTTGTACTCGTTCCGTTGCATATAAATAATTATATTTTTTTCACTTATACCTTTTATTTTCTAAGTATGAGTCATTTGTAAACTGGGTATTATCGTATTAATAAATGTATGTTAGGTAACAAATATAAAACATACTTTATATAGGGATTAAAAAAAAAAAAAATTAAGAAACAGGACTTACTATTTGTTGATTCATATTTCCCAAAAGTCAAAACAATTGGGAAAAAAAAAAAAAACCAAAGTCTTGCTTTCAAGACAAGAAAAATGTCATAGGAATCAGACATGTAAACAAGGAACTGGATTTGCAAATATAAAATCATCAAAAACACCAAATGCTGACCAAATCAAACCGTGTTCTTAGTTGGGATTTCGTTTTCAAATTCATATTAAAGCAATGCAAAAATTTTAAATGCAAAAAAACACACATACCCGTTGCATAATTCAACACAGTTGCGACGTAATCAGAGTGCTGCGTCAAACGCAAAGTCTGCGACGACGGGATCGCGTTGGCGGGTCCGACGGAGTAGATGAGCTGGCTCGACGGCCGATCGGTATTGCTCAACTGAAAAGCCATGTAGATTCGAGAAGGCGTCGCCACGACCATGGACGCGTTAAGGATGAGGTTCCCCTGGTTCGGCGTCACTTCGCCCGGAGATTGCCCTCCCAGGAAATACCTTACCGCGCCCGGCGACTTCGTTCCGTCCGACCCGACCCACCCGACGACCGCGCTCGACCCGACCATCTTCCCGTTGGGCGAAAACCCCATCCCGACGTACGCATTCGCGTTCGGAGCAGAGAGAACAAAGCTCCATTCGCTGGGTCCCGTTTGCGAATACTGGCAAAAAAAATTGAACGGAAAACCATTAATTTAATCAAAATTGGGGAAATCGACATTAATTGATGAGGGTTCATTATACTTACTCTGAGGATGAAACTCTGAGGAGCCCAGACGGGGTTGCAGTTGAAGGAAGTTGTGTCGAAGGGCAGTTGAAGATTGAGGGCTCCGAGATTTGAGGTACATGAGTCTTCGGATTGAGAATTAACGTTGGAAATGAGAAGAAGAACATTAATGGAGACGATGATCAATATCTTCATCTTCATCCTCTGAAGAAATGAGTGTGGTTGGGTTATTGGTGGGAGAAGTTGACCGAGGTTTTTGTTTTGGGGGATATATGGGTACGAGAGACAAGCGGAGTTGTAGTTGTTGTTGTTGTTGTTTTTCTTATTGGAATTATAGAAGTGGTTTTCAGTTATAAAAATGATGGTACCGAGGGTGTAATTATAGTTACGATATGGAAATTTGAATTGATCATAACACGTTATGAATTATGTGAGAATTAGAATGTAATTCAATTGTCACTCACAAGAGATAATTTTTTATAATGTTTATCACAATACGAAACTCGAAGTAAATTTCGTACGTGAGACCTGATTCAATCCCCCTTTTTATATTAATACTCGGCTTGCTACCATCATTATTGATATGTCAGCATTCTAACTACTTAATAAAAAAACAGAGCATAACATAGCGGCACAAACGTCTCCTCCAGAAAGCTGGCCATGGCCGGTTGCCGGATGGGAATGCAGAATACAAAAATTTGTGAAAAAACCAATTCTATTTCTCTAGAGGTACAAACATAAAATCCCGTCCTTTTTTTTGGGTCAACGTACTTGAAAGAGTGACGATACATGTAATAAAAATGATAATGTAAAGACTAACGTGAAAATTACGTGCCAAAAATTCATTAGATACCTTAATTGAAAAATATATAATGTCACATTAATTATTGAAATTTTTTTCACTTTTCTAAGCCTAAATAATTTTTTTTCTCGAAATTAGGTTACATATGGAAGCATGTTTAGCCATCCAAGGAAGATTTAAATCCTACTTGGGGTGTAGGTCCTGGGTTCAATCTCAAGGCCTGCATTCCTGGCATCAAAATGTATCGTTTGCTCTCACTGTTCCAAGACCGAATTCTTATGTTACTTTCGAGAATTTCACCCCACACTGTGTGAAGAAAGAAAAAAAGAAAAATAAAAAAAAAGAAGCATGCTTCGAGGCAACTGTTTAGGGCGAATTACATTTACGGTTTTATCTTCCATGAAATTTAATCAAATTGCTAATTGGTCCCCAAAAATTTAAATTATCAACACCTTTTCCTCAATTGATTAAATTACTAATCAATTGATACTTATGAGATAACTTGCATGTTCGTTAGGCCGTTTTAAGAGAGATTTGAAAGAATATATTTTAAAAAATATACAAACGAACAGGCAAACAATAAAATATTTCCAACAACAGTGTCTTATAAAAACAATTTTTAATGTTTTGGAAAACAAAATTTTGAACGGTTTGTGTTTTAAAATAATTTCGAAAACTAAAAATCAAACTAAAATCGCATGAGGGCATCAGGCTATTTGGAAAAAATAGTATTTGCAGCCTCTCACCAAAAGGCCCAGCCCAACTGCCAAATCGAACTGGATCTATAAAACCACCCTGGGTCTGAAATGGTAAACGCATAAGCCCAGCACGGATCTCATCCCAAAAATAGTGTATCAATTTCAGGTGTCACCTATTCCATCTATTCCAATTTAAGACAAAACAACGTCATTTTGATAATGATCCACAATCGATACACCATTTATGGGACAGAAGATCCTACCTGTTATAAATAGGACACTTAAACAAAAACAATGCAGAGAAAGACAGGTACTTCACATAAATAGTAACAGCATCTCTTCTCTACGCTATCATCTGCACTCCCTTGTTTCCTAACTTAAAACAAACGGTTCCTGCACATGCCATACCACCAGATCCGCGAAAACACCGAGTCGCGCCAGATAAAAACCTAAAGAAACTCGGAAATGTGATCGGACAAGTTATCAGCTGGGTTACAATCAAACAAGCCTTTCACACTTCCCTGCAGCCCCTTGCTCTCCTCCTCCCTACTAGCAACAAGACAATGAAAGAGAAGAAGATGAGCAAAAAACATGATATTCATCCAACTCATTCTGTAAGTCAGCTGTTGTTTGTGTAGCCCCCCCACTGGTACTCCAAAAACGCCCACAGGGGTTCCCCTACATTTTAAATGCGACAACTACGAGGATTGTCATGTACATACAAAAATGATCATCTCTTCGAATGCCTACTTTTGAGAAGCAGAGTCTTGGAGATCACCAGAAGACCGTGCTTCAGTGCCTAAGGATTTCTCAGTTTTCACCCTCCGATAAAAGAGTACATAGGCAGCACCAGACTTCACATCTTCTTCATTAATTGTTGATATGTGGTTGTCGTCAAAATTGTACCACCTATTCTCATCAAGAAGCTGCATAATAAACAGCGTAATAAGTTAAAAGTGGTTTCACAACAAAAACAAGCATCACAATCCACCAAAAGATGACCAAGAGATTAACAAACAAGGACACTTGAAGTCAACTACCATATAGATGAAATGTAAACATGGAGAAGCACACCGTGGTATTGAAAGAGAACTCCAACTCAAGCAAAGACAAACTATCCACACATTAGTCACATTCAGTTTCAATCCTCGAATAATATCTATATCTCAGTTGGGCATCAGCCTGTAGTAGGTAGATGGCTTTCAAACCATACGGGAGAAAATACTGAATGGTTAATAACCACCAAGTGATCAGCTAATGTGATGGTTATTATTTCACCCAAATTTTTCCACGTGGATTTTTTTTTTATTTAATCAACAAATTTTATTAACACATCAGATCAATTTTATAAAAACTACTTTCTATTTTCTTCAACCCCTGCCGCCACCAGCATCACCCCTTCACCTTCTTCCTCAACCCTGCAACAGCAAACCCTTATCCCCTCCCCTTCCACCACCAGCCCCACCCCTCCACCTTCTTCCTCAACCCTGCACCAGCACACCCATCCATCTTCTCCATTACCAACACATCCAAACCCAACCCCCACAAAAACCCCCAAATTCTCACCAGCCGCCCCCACTCCGTTCTCACCCGTCGTGCCCCCCACCACTTCTTTCTCGCCCATCGCCCCGCCCCCCCTCTCCCCGGCACCATCTCAATTTGCGCCCAGATTCTTTAAATTCCTAAGCCTCTAAACATGATAAATCAATTGGACAATGTTTCAATAAAATAAAAATAATTTAAAGTTTCAGTACAGATTGGATTTCAACTTCTCAAGTTTCTCTATAAAGATTCACAAATTTAGAGAATTCATGTAGGCAAAGGTGGTGTAGCAGGAAAAATCATGGAAAGAATTGGAGAAGCATAGGAGGAAAACGTGGAGATGGAGGTGTTTGGTAGAGAGAGAATGTGATGATGAGTACAGCTGAATAAATAAAATGCATCCATATGGCCAAATTTAATTGGAACAAAAACCACCACATCAGCTGATGACGTGGTGGTTATTAACCACCAAATATTTTTTTCCCTAAACAGAGTTAATTTCAACCAATAAGCAGTTGATATTCAAGGTAGTGTAATTAATACTCGGGTTGATATTATTAACCATGCGAATCTTGGTATGGAAGTTTTGCATGAGCATAATGCTCATAACTTCCATCCACATCTAGGTGCTATAGATATGCCCCTATCTAAAAATGGATATGACCTCAGTCTTATTGTATAATTCCATAGGAGTTATTGAAAACTAAAGTAGCAATAAGGACCTCTTAGCTAAGTAACAACGTAAAACAACCGACTCAAACTACCAAGGACAAAAAAATGTAGATAAGATTAACACACCTTAATATGTGCTGTGTAATGCCCGCTTCCCATGCTACCATAATGATTGGTTAACGCATATAGTTCATACAGCTGCCGCTGTGAGTTGTTTTTGTTGGCTACATAGTTTGTCAAGTCAAAATCATGGATGGGAAAATCAACAAATGTCTCCAACTTATGCTTCATGGACCTGCTGTATGAAAACCTTTTAAGATGAATGACAAGCACTTCAGGAAGCCTCCAAAGATCCAACTTTTTACTAGCTTGTCGTCTCTCCTTGCATCGAGGACAATACCTTCACACCCAGAAACAACCAAATGAAACTTAAAACACACAATATAGCAAAAGTACTTTGCAATGCATCTATAATAGGTAACAGCAGCATCTAGTAAACTAAACACTTTGGGGTATAAAAGTGTAGCAAGGAAGTAGAAATCCGAGGTTGGGTTGGGTGGTACAGTGTAATTGAGAGTCCCGGTTTCAAGACCTCCTAGTCACAAAAATGAAATATGAAAAATAAGAAAATGAAAACCCACCACATGTCTTCAGGAACCAACGGCTCCTCACGTAAAAATGATTCCAAGCAAGTATATAAAGATAGAGGTTCAGTACGAGCTTTCTTGGTTGTGGGCCCATATCTAGAAACTTCAGGCAAATTTTCCAGGAGATGTGTGTCATAATTTTTCAAAAGCTTCTTTGACCAATCAATAAATACCAATATTGATGGCGACGATGAGGAGTATTTGAGCGTCTTATCCTCTGCAATACTCAGGTCAATGCATACATTATTTTCATCCACAAACACCAATGGAAGTTTCTGCAAGTTTGTCACTCTTGAACTCCCCCCATTCCCATGTCTTGATGGTACGCTACCATTATTGCATTCTTCACTTGAATTAGTAGAGGGAGACAAATGAGAAGCTGCTGCTGACATACGAGTATTAGTTGTATTTGGTAGCCCACCACCATTTTCAGATCTTAACATAGGTGAAAGCATAGTCTGAACAATTGACTGTATGTCACCACTAGTAATTACATCCTCACATAAGACTGAAGATACAAGAGGTGTTCCATAAGGTTTCCAGCTAACTGAACCCTGACCACTTCCAGTTTCCCTGAAAAGGCCAACATCAAAAGATGCAAGGAATCAAGAAACCACTTAAACTTGAGGCAAGATAGTGCTGACCAGCCTTTGAAAAGCTAATAACCAAGCAGACAGGAAATACAGCATGTTAAAGCCTTCAAACTTGAACATAAAAAATGTTGTGGCGACCCAAGAAGTGCTTGACTTCCTAATGATCTCAGCAAGTTCTCACTCAAAATGCTTTTGGCATAGTTAAAGTTAAAGGAGTTGTCAACCATGAAAAAGGATGGTGAATTTATAAATATGCACTTGCAGGTACCTTTCCTCCCGGCGGTGTATCAACTGGAGAAACTTTGTATTCTTTGCTAATTTTGGTATTTTATAGGCTGCAAGGTGTTCGTCGTCTCTAATGGAAGCTAATGTTATCAATGGATCTTCCAGATATTGATATATGTTGTGGCCCCGTATCTATGAGCAATAAAAGAACACAAATAAACAAGATCCTTGGTAATTAAAAATATAAAACTTAAAATAATAATAACAAAATAAAACACAACCGAGGTTGTTCACATGAATTAGCTAGGCAAACCTCTGCAAGCAAAAGTTTTTCATTTTGCTTCAAGGAACACGAAATAGTAAGTGCTTGGATCAGGTCCCGGCAACGTCCCTGCTTGGGGACCGTCACTGTGTAAGCAGCAGGAGGTGCACTCCCATCACATGTGAAAACTGTAACCGCCATACTTCGGTTCGACGTGAATTGAAGTGGCAGAGAAAGATACATGAATGGATCAAATGTAACTGAGATTTTCTTGCATACAGGACAAACCAGGGTTGACTTATATTGGCCCTAGAGAACAGAAAGCAGAGACACAGTTTAGGGATACAGAAGATATGGTCTAAAGCAATCTATAAATAACAGGAACAATTTTAAAAGAATGATACTATCAGTAAAAGAATTTGTAAAACTGAATAACAGAACATTAACCAACCCCAGTAACAGAGAGCCAATCTGGATGTAAAAATCTTACAAGAACACCCTTTCTTGAAGCCAGATCAAATCTTAACTGGGTTGAAGTATAATGCAATTACAAGTTACTAATTTTCAACTCATAGAATATGGACCATTGCTTTCAATGTTATAAAAGCTGCAGAAAACTGACTCAAATACAGCTCTCTCCACTGACGGCAAAAGATCTCTCAAAAAAAAAAAATTTAAAATATTGACAAGTGATGATGATTCAGGTTGCAGTAAAAGTGGATTAACAGAAGGCATCATGGTTTTAGACTCCAATAATGAGCTCTCTATGCTCCACAATACTATCTAACTGAGTTTGAATTCAAATGAAATATAATATATATATATATACAAAAAAATAAAAATAAATGAAAAGACCGCAAATAAGAGAACATGTCCTAAATTTTTTTCCCTGCATTGCCACACATCATCCACGTACAAACCAACAGTAAAGGCTTTGCTGAGTGGTATTTTCTTAAGGTGAACCAGAATCCAGGAGAATTAACACCTATTCTTTCCATCACATAGCATCTTCTCAAGATAATTTACCTGACAAACATCCACGATAATTGAATCATTACGAGCAATGTGATTTGCCCAATATTCATCAGCTACTTCTTCATCAGGTCTACCATCTGCATCCTTAGATTTTATGTATGGTTTGTGCTTAACCCGATTCAGGTCTTCATGAAGCCCATCCAACAAAAAAGCAAGGAGCTCCTGCACAGAAGAATTCACATAAATTAGTTTCATCTCAGAAAGACACTATTCAGAATAAATTATAGCCTTAATTAAACCTGGGAATCATGCTGATTATATCCACTGAACTGTGGTGCAAAGCGAGCAAGCTTTGTTTTAAATGTGCGAGGGGCAACTGGGTTCCGGCTTGGTGCCCAAAGCTTTCTAAGCAAGTCACCAAATGCTAAAGCTAACTCACCCTGAAATTTCAAAGGACAAGTTCAGGAAAAGAATAAGTTATGCACCAATCATATTCTTCCCTCAAATTACTATTTTAAAACCATCAAACAAAACAATAATGATACTCCTGCGGAGGAGTTGAAAGTAAGGAAACAGTTTTACAAGACAAGATATTTAATAAACAATATCTCAAACTAGAACGTAAATGAAGCCAGAAGAGTAAGGCAAAGATCAAGACTAGTACAACAGTAGCCTGGCAATTTCCACAGTTATTGATGATCAAAAATGTGTGCAGTTATCTCAAATAGAGGCATAATCAACAATAATAGAAAAGATCCCCCTAAGGGCCTCATCTCATAAAATAAATGAAAACTTCAAATGTAAACAAAGTAAAGAAAAGACATAAGAGTATCTCAGACTTACAACCATGCCTAGAGGATTTTGCCTGTTTATCTCTTGATAATAATCTTCCCGGAAGTAACGTGCAAACTCTGGTGTATGAACCAGACATTGAATGGCACTATTCATAAAGCATGTATTACCAAGGTTCACCAACCCAGTCAAACCACAAGGTGACCCCCTTGTACTAACACCAGTGCTCCCATAAGTCTTATCTGCTTCCCTAACCGGTCCAAGGGCATGCTGGGAGTTGCCATTTCTGGACGAACCCTTGCTCGCAGACAAACCACCAGCAATGGAGAAGCTTGACTGAGATGGTTCCACAAAAGCCAGAGTTCCATTATCAGCTGCTCCATTCTCCGGGACAGAACTTGGAACGCTGCCAATATTATTATCAATAACCTCCACCAAAATCTGTTCCAAAAATTTACATCAAAGGAAAACCAAAACTGGTAAAACACAAAGAACTAGCAACAAACTCTTAGCAAACAACATTCTCATCAAGAAGCTGAGAAACAAAATGAATGAACAAGAAAAAACAAGAGAAATGAAGATTAAAAAAACAAAATTAATAAGTAATCATCCACACAGGAGAACTATGTATACAATCATATATATACACATGAAACTTAGGGATATGGCTAATGTGAGCACATTAAATCAGGTTCGCCTAATATGGGCAACGATCTAAAACCAGACACACCAGAGTGTAGGTTCACAAACCCGGGGAACTCGCAGAATTAACACTGAAGAGCATAAATCACCTAAAAGTAAGTACAAAATTCTGCTTCATCCTGAGTTTTCAAGTAAATCAATCCTCCCACTAAATTACAGGATTAACTAAAATCAGCCACACAAAATTCCCATAAGAGGTCATGCTTACAAAACTTGAAAAGAAAATCATGTTTCATAAGCTCAAGAACTATCAATCCACACGCATTTTAGTCAATAACAATGGAAAAGATACAATACGAAAGTATGTGTACGTCTGACATGGTGGTGGACATGAAAGCATTTAAAATGGCATGCCATAAGGATAAACAAACTTTTGTCTTTTATCAACTATTAGAATTAGATGTTAAACCTTTTTTCTAAAGATGAAAACAAGCCCCCAAAACGTTAAGTTTTACAGAATAAATGAAGTATTAATTCCTAGAAACTTACATCCTGATCCATTTGTATATTGGCATCATCAAGCGTCTTCTCCATATCATTCATCAAAGCATGCTTCCGGTGGCTGAAGTAATCCCAGATGTACACCTGAAGAGGAAGGTTTCATGGGGAGAAAAAAAATATGATATCAATCGCACCAAAAGCAGACATGATAATAAGGAATGAGTTTAAGTTTTACCTGCTCTGCGTTCAGACTGAAAATCTCACATGCTCTTTTGTGGAGTTCCCCAATGGTTTCCTGCCAAAACAATCCTGTTATACACCTTTTCAAGGAGTATGGAAAATAAATGTATCATTCTGTTGCTCTTCTTTTCATAAGAGAAAAATCAATCTGAACAGTACCTTTTTGCTAATCCTTGTAGTAGAATGATCCCCTTTTGGCATCAGATGCAATTGCAGCCGTAGAGGGTAAACTTCTACGGACAATTCAGTTTGCGAGAGACCAGAATTTATCACTTTTCGTGGCAGTATAGGGCCCCCGCCATACCTGACCAACCAAGAAGTTATTGTATCTTCAATGACTGTACTAATCATTTTAGTACAATATATAATTATGATATATAATATTTAACTTGGTTCTACCAGTAGGAAGTTAATCAAAGTCCACAAAGAAAGATTATCGAAACTGCTATTGCATCTCTAGAAAAAAGTATCTTAACACAAGCAAGAAAATGGACATGCAAGACTGCAAAGTAAATCATATTGCAGGTCTTCCTCAATTATCTTTCCTATTTCAAGCAATCCACAGTACCAATATAACATTCGATGATTGTACCATTTTGAGACACTATAACCTCGCAGCAATTTTTTGGTCTACCCTCCATCTCCTCAACTATCTACTCAACAAGATTCAAAATCTTTTGCTGTTTCCAAGTCTTAAACGGCCTCACTCATGCAGAGTTGGCAGAGAGTATACTGATGGTGAAATTGCGTGGTTGGAATGCATAGAAGCAGACTATATAGATTGGAGAAAAAATATAGATTTTAGAACCTTAACTGTTCACTGAAATTCTATGCTGAACAGCTGAAAAATGGACCCTGGAAAATAAATACCTAAATATCTGGAACTGTAAGCGTAATTTGCCATGGAATTTACTCTGCAATATTGGTCTAACTTACCATGCATACAACTGATTCCATACTTTTTCAGGAAGCAATATGTAATCCGTGCCTTCTACAAGGGTGTCATGAAGCTCTTTTCCCATTGCAGATTTCCCTGACTCCACTTCATCAACTATATCAGAATTATCAATACTTGATGGCCTTTTCAGAGCACTTGATCCCAATGAGTCATGCTGCTCTAAGGAGGACCCATCATTTGAATTGACATGCTGGTTTTGACTCACATATTCTAGCCAATCTTGCCACCATCTGTTAGAAAGCATTAGAAACTCATGAAGGAGAAGATATACCTAAATTTCCTACCCAGCATAATGTAAGTGCCAAGTCAAATATTTTAGGGCACCATATCTGGAAACAAATACAAATTAATGACAAAGGAGTGAACTATACGCAGAGCACTCAAAAAGTTTGCAAATTTCATAATAGTGAATTGCATTTGTATCACACTCTGAAAAGAAACAATGAAAAGAAGAAAATAAAAACACCTTCTACTTATCCAGTGCCTTTATATTGGCAAATCTACTAACCCAGGTGCCTCATAATTTTTCTAGAGATTTGCATCCGCTCACTACATTACACTAGTTCTAATAAAAGATATACCAGCAGGAAAGAAAAGAGTGTGGTTTTACATGCAAACCTTTACAAATACAATTTTATGAAGAGTTCTCTACAATTTCAAGCTTTTAAGCATAAATTTTATGGAGAAAATCATAAAAATACAATATTTAAGAGCTCCTGCATATCTTCATTCTGAAGTCCAAATTCCATGAAAAATCAACCAGCCAATTAAGGGTCAAAACTCGCAACTGTCATTTAGAGCAGCCTTAAACCCTAACCCACTCAAACTTTAAGGTTCCAAATCACTAGTTAACCTAGAAAAAGGACAATCCTCAAGGAATAACCGCCGAACATTAAAGCAATAACCACAAAAACAAAAACAAAAAAACCCTAGAAAAATGCTCCCCTCCAAAATTCGTAACGATCTGCGTAGGATAACGAATGGTACCTTTGAGTGAGTAAATAAAAGGTATCGCCTTCTTTAGTCTGGGATTCGACGGCAACAGTAATGTCTCTGATAGTAAGCTTCTCTTCCTCCGGCGTCAGCCTCGGTGACGCCTCCGTCATTGTCCCACTCACTCCGGACCCTCCCGGAAATACTAGGAGAAGCACCGGCGGATTAATTTTAAAAAATAAAATAAAATAAAATTGAAGAGAGAATTTCGGTAACTGTTGAATAAATATGAGAAAATCAAATTGAAAACTTCAATGTTTCAGAAGGAAACAAGAAGAGAGAGAGACGACGGTGAGCCTGTGTGCACAGTCCGCGTTGTAGACGATGAAGACCGCCTGAGAGGGGTTTACTCTAACATTTTGATTTTCCTTTTTTTTTTTTTTCTTTTTCTTTTTCTCTTGGGGCATGTTATTTGCAGGTACTATTTTGCTAAATACATGACACTATTTAAAATTTTAAGTAGTGAAAAGACAATATACCCTTGATAGTTTCTAACCTTATTAAAAAAAAAATTTACCCAACATTTTTAACTCAGGGAAAATCGTCCATGCCAAATCGCCTAGGAAAGGCGATTTTTTCTGGGAAAATCGCTTGGTCAGAGCGATTTTCCCAGATAAAATCACCTAGGCCAGGCTATTTTTCCTAAAAATAATCGATTTTTCGAAAATTTAGTGGTCGTTCGCCGGAAAAACAATTTTCTGACGAATGACCGGGAAAACCTGAAAAAAACGCCGTCCTGTGGCCTTTTTTTTTAGGAAAAATCGCCACAGGACACCGATTTTCTCTGGGAAAATCGCCCAGTCCAGGCGATTTTCCCAGAGTTAATCGCCCCGGCCAGGCGATTTTTCGAGAGTTAAAAAAGTTGAGTAATTTTTTTATAAAGTTAGAAACTATAAACGACAAAAATGTAAACTAACGTATAAAAATTTTAAAAAATCATCTAAGAATAGTAAAAGGTGACTTGCTTTGGGGTTTTGGGCTTGGTACTATAGATATGCTCGTAAATACGCTTAGGGACTGAGTGACCGAGTTTCTGCCAAGCACTAACGGATTTCTCCGCTTGCTCTATATGTATGGTGGAGTTTGATGTTTTTGTTCGCGCTTCCGCTCTAAAGCCTACGGGATTTAGTTCTTTTAAAAAGTGGCGTTAATCTTTCGCGGTTATATAAGGCCCCGTTTGGTAACATGTTTTGAAAATCACTTTTATTTTATATTATTAAAATTATATTGAAAATGTAAAAAGGTGTGTTAAAAATGTAAAAAGTTGTATTGAAAATATAAAAAGTGTGTTGAAAATGTAAAAAGGTTTATTGAGAATGATAAAAAACTATTATAAAATAAAAGTGATTTCAAAACATGTTACCAAATGGGGCCTAAGTTGTCTCATTCATACATTAACGACGCTAGTAAAAAGTACTCGAAAAACCCCAATGAAAATTACAACAAATTACCACTTATCCAAACCCTAAGGGCTTATCTCCGCCTTACAAAAACAGGTAAATTGTGTCCAAATTCGACCAAATTTACCAACCAATATATGAAATTTTTATAATAATTGTCAATGATTATAGATTTCAATGTATAACACTTAAAATATCAAATTTGCCCCAATTTGTTCCAATAATGTCCTTACGGTTTGAAGTGTGAGTTAATTATGGACTACACATTGCTATATTAGTAAGGGTTAGAAAAGGAAATTTTTTAAAGTGAACTATTTTGTTGGAATATAAAAAAATAAAATAAAAGTTGACTCAGCAGGTAATGATTTGTATAACTTATTATGGGTCGTGAATTGTGAGGTACGACAATTAATTTGACTTTGTATATGATATAGGACATGAGAATAAATTATTCATAATTCCCTTTGTTAAGCTTTTATTTTCTTCTAGATTAAAAAAAAAAAAGAAGATGAAATTGCATTGCTATGGTATTGATAATAGTATAAGTTGGATCGCATCACAAAATGGCTACATTACCTGCTTTACTTTAATTTCAACGATTTACACAGTCAACAATCCTTCCTACCCAACTACCTCTGTATACACATATCACATACTACAAAGAAGATGAAGCAGCAGAATAACAGAACAACCATGACTCTAACTTCTAAAACTCACCTTTTTTCTTCTTTTTAGAGAACTGAAGTTCTACAACTTTTAACAGCGGAACAGATAATTAGCCTGTTTATTTAGCTATCTGATTTTATCACAAAGACCCCTCAAAAGGGCTACAGTTAAAAAGGCATATCCCATCATCATCTCAAGACTTCTTTGGCAAAGATGCTCTTCCAAGGATGGAGTTTGCCAGATCTTCATTCAGTTTCACTGGGAGTGGAGGCATTTGTTTCATTATCTCCGGCATGTCATTCAAGCTGCACAGATCCCACTTACGTTAGCGAAAACATGTGCTACGAAGCCCCCGCTTCATGTCATTGCAATCAAGAATGTCAGTTTTAAAGGCAGTAAAATAAACCAAGTATGACGTACTCATTCATGATGCTGAGGATGTTGTTGCGAGTTTGGCAGAAGAGATTTATGTTCTCATGAATCTGCAGAAAATGGAACAGAAATACCAAACATCAGTTTACTTCCAGAAGCAGAAGCTTCAGATGAATAAATTTGCCAAAGATATCTTTCATCGGAGAGGCATATTGTCGTGTTACAGTAAATATGGAGAATAGAAACATGTTCATAGTGAAAGGAGAGAAATTGAATAGAAGAAATTACGAGCATCACTTTGATCAATCAATTCCAAAAGGGGTAATCAAGCTGCTAACATACAGGTGCATATACATGAATCCCATCGCGGAAAAAAATTCTAAAATACTTCAAGAGTAAACAGCGTTGGAAATGAAGTTACCTTGAAAGCATTAAAATTTGCAGAAATTTGATCCAAGGCCTGGGCATTTTGTTCAAGAAGTTGACCAGTTGAACCACCAATGGCTGCAAAGCACAAGTTTTTGGCACCCGAAGAGAAAATAAATGATTAAAGGATTACAGACGTGGAATAGAAGATAAAATCCTATAGCTGAGGATGATTTTTCTTTTTTCACAAAACATATTACCCCTCTTTCAAAATAGGAGGAGAAAAATCAAATTTCTGCTCCATGTTGTTGTAAGTACGCTTTTAGATCTCACCAGAAAATGCTGCATTTTTTCAATTCAGACTCCACACTTCTAGAAGCTATAAACTAAAGTTGTACTATGCCCACTATAGTCTTTACTATATTTCAAAATTGTATGTGACAATCCAGCCTGTCTGGATATGGTACAGACTTCAAGACAGTATATCGATAGAATCTATGGTACAGTCATTTCATAATGCGAGAGAAAAGCAAAGGACTAGCTGGATGAAACATGTCAATTCCTTCATTGAAGTAGTAATCAAACCAAATACAGAATCAGAAAACAAGGAAATGGCCAACCTTTTTCAATCTCAGAACCTATTTAAGGATTTAGGTAGTTAGATATTTACCAAAGAAATCCATCGGGTGTAAATGTCAGTCATGACCTCATGTAAAGAAAACATATTATTATATTACAAGCAAAACATGAACAATTCATATAAGATAGAAGAAATTAGACACCTAAAATCACATTTCATTACTGATGATTAACTCCAAAAAGGGAATAAAAGAAAAAGAGTTTCATTTAAGTTGCAGTAACCTTTATAAGAGATGCCATCATCACTGTCCATGGTCATCACTGACTGGGCATAAGGAGGTCCATTAGTACGGTTTGCGGCATGAGACTTTGGCACTGAATCTGTAACTTTTTCCTAAAAAATAAAAAGCAGTGCCAAATGGATTCTTAGTTTAAGCAAATACATATAAACATTATTTAAATTAAAAATAAAAGAAGCAATGTGACTGCTGCAGCAATCAACCATGCACAAGAATGAATGAAAGTACAACTTTGGCAGTTTATTACTTATTCAGAGAGTTTCTTATTCTTGTTTCTGTGTTTCAATTTTGTGATCCATGAAAGCTCCAAGAGACAGATTAATGGGTTAAAATAAAATATATAAATTCCCACGTCCTTCTAACCTTCTCAATAATGCCTTCACAGGATTAATAAAAACATACAGCCCTTGATTTGGGAAGAAAAACAGCCATCACAATGAAAACCCAGAAAAGCAAAAGAAGGCCCATAACAATTTATATCGGCCTGAGATGGCTGGTAGACTTAGTTGTCTAGAACGTACCCAACAAAAATATTATCTACAAACAGACGGGAGGGATTGACCGGGAAAGGCTAAAGTAACCAGAGTGAGTGGATGGAGTACAAACAAAGCCCAAAAACAACATTAAACCTAAAAGAGAAAAACTTGAGCAGACAAACTCCATAGCCCCATTACTGAAGTCTTTTGTAAACCTACAGCGCTTCTACATGGTTGAATGAGATGTAGGAACGCAAGTTAAATGTCACACCATTCACATTAAAAGGCAATTTAGCAAATGAAGATGAAACCTGAAAATTTTCAGAATACCTTTTTATCTTTATTTTTTCTTGATGAGTGGTCGTCTTTCCTTCGCTTGCCATTTTCCTTTTTCTGCAGCAGACAAAGGCATTTAAATAATCAAAGATATGCCCACAAGATGGCCTCCTTATGGGTAAACTAAAAAGAACTCAACATCTCCAAAGATCATGGATTGTATCCTCAGTAATGATGCACAGGAAGAAAGAAGGAGATAATAATAAATGAACCTTGAAAGACATCAGCTGTACACCTTAAATTAAAGCCGGAGAATGTACGTCAGGAACATTCATTATTTGGCATCAGATGTACTAGGGGCCTGATTGTAGATATGCTCACATATTTTTTTTCTTATTTGTAAATGTAGTGACAATAATATCTAATTCATAAGCAGCTCATGATTTTTTAAATGATAGCAATTCAGCCATAAATTATACCTCTAATGACACCGAATGTATCATCACAACATAGGACTGAAATATAGAAGATTCCAGCTTATGTAGCCTTATTCCTACTTAAAGATAAGATATTTATTATCTATAAACATTGAATTTCCCAGTGGAACAACCTCACAGTAGTGCCAGCTTAAATTCTTAAAATTAGCATACCATGTTTTAATAATTAATCCCTTAAATAAAACTTCTTTCTACACATTCAGAAAAAAGTTTGAATACTAAAATCCAGCAATAGAAATATAAAAGAATTTATCCAGCAGACAAAGGGTCAAAAAATAAGAAGAGCTTACATTCATCCATCTACAACGCAAAGCCACATCTCGAACTGTTTTATCTTTTAATTCCATGGCAATTTTAGCATACCGGACAATATTTGCATCTGATGCATATCTGCAAGGTGCATTCCTTTGTCAGATTAGTCATCATGTCGCACACATCATAGGCTAAATTTATAAATAACTAGCACCAGAAAATTCAGTAAAAGGACATTTCAAAAGAAAGCTGGCAACTTTGCAGAAGGCATATATGGACACCTTGGAACAAAGTAAAAATCATATGCTTGAATTTGTTGGGCTGGCCTGTTCATTAAGTTTTAATTTTGGTTTCAACAGTAAATTTAATATTACAATCAGTTTTTATTATTTTCAATACAACCTTTTACTATTCAGCTATACTTTTTTACATTTCCAATACACTTTTACATTATAAAACTATTTTTTCAAAACCAAAACTCAAACCGTCCTAAAAGAACAGGAATAATCTAAAAACGAACTCAAATCAAAGCTAATGGAACTCATCCTGAAATAATAGACTTACCTCCCTGCAAGAAAGCAATCATTTTGTAGCTCTCTGAAATGGTATAATGGACAAATCAAGCACGCACCTACTTAGCTATGGCTCTTTGCATTATCCAAACCCCTTAAATTTACCCTATGTCCAACTCCAAATTCATGTTTCAATTAAGACATAAAGGGCTTGTTTGGTATCGTGATTCAAGTCGTATTTTGAAATCACTTTTGATTTAATATTATTAAATCAAAAGTGATTTCAAAACACGTTTTGACCAAACAGGCCCAAACTTGCAAAATGCACTTATGCAGAATGCTAAATATTAACATAAATCAGAACCTCCTCAACAATTCAATCCAGCAGATCCACACAAACAATTTATATAAGAACCTCAATTTTGCAAAATAACAAAAGAAAAAAGAAGCTACTGACTTGTTGAGCAACTCTTCCAAGAGGGACTGTTCTTCGGGTGTCCACAGAGGGGAAATACCGGGGTCGTGTCGTAGGGCCGCCTTGGTTGGACCCAGTACGGAATTATCAGGCACGGAGACGCCGTTAACCGTGGAAGTGCCACCATTAGCGTTGCTGGCACCTTCCTGGCCGCCGTTACTGTGACCATTCCCATTGTGATGCCCACCGCCAGATGGGTTCGCACTCGCAGCCATCAATCTAAACCCAAAACCTTCCTAACCTCCCAAATCTCCCCCCGAATGTCAAAATTCGATGGAGGGTTCAAAAATTCCGCCAAGAATTCTGCAGGGTCGATCGAAAAATTCAGGGCCGGTGGGCGTGCAAGAATCTTTTTTGGGCACCACAGTGGATAGAGCTGAAGAAGGTGTGAGATAAGAATAGTATAATAGTGTTTAGTTGAAAAAAAAAGACAAAAAAAACAAAAGGAAGAAGAATAAACCGAAAGATGTGATGAGATTGATACTATAAATATATGAGAAAACGGTGCAGGGAAGGGAATGGGACGAAGGCACAAGAAGCGAAAATCTGTACGGTATTTAGGAGATGATGATGATGATTGTGATTCTTTTTCGGTTTCTAAGAAAACTTTTAACTGGAGAAATGTAACAAAGGGGATTGTTTGTAATTTTAAGGATGCCCGTTACTCTTATTATTTTTGGTTTAATTACGTTGTATGTCTTTTACCTTTTGTTCTCATGTGTCAATGACAAAAAAAAAAGAAAACATAATAAATGATAAAAAATAACGTGTAATAATAATCATGTTTTTCAATAAATATCAAAAAGGCTGTAATTACATTTTCTCCTCCACGTTATCATATTTTTACTATCAGCCTCCTGTATTTTATAAACTACTTATTAATCTATCTACTTTTACTAATCAAACAAAATAAACTCGTAAATGACCAAAATGCCTCGTATGGAAGGATGACTTGCGGAGCGGAAAGGAATTGTCGTATTTCTTGTGCGAATCTCGACTATAGAAATAATGATAATTGCGGAATAATTTTTGGGTGGCGTGATTGATGGAGATGAACTCCTGATATGAACTGAAGAAAGAGCATTGTTGCACCATCAACGGGAAAAACTATGACGCGACGGCTTGAGCACCCCTGCCTCCACAGGAAGCCTCGTATCTGGAGGCGGTCGACATTGGACATTTGGAGCAGAAAAGAGACAGCCGCGAGCATTGTGGGATGGATGAAAACAACAATGACATTTTGGTGAGGGCTGCATAGATCCAGCGCAGTTTGGTCATTTACAAGTTTATTTTGTTTGACTGATGAAATGGGAGTTAAATGTTATGTTTTAAAATAAATGGGGCTGATAGTAAAAATATGATAGCACACAGGGTAAATTTGTAATTAACCTTGTCAAAAGCCCATAATTACACGATGTATGATACTCCTTATGTTCTGCTAGAATAGTCCATTTAAAAAAGAAAAAAGTATACTATTTTTTTATATATTTTATCGTACAACACTTGAAATAACTAAATGGACCTCATTTGTTCCACTAATGTTTTATTTTTGAAGTGTGAACTAACCGTAGATCACACAAAATTATATTTGCGAAGGTACAAGGAGTACAAAATTTAAAGTTGAACTCTTCTATGAGATTTTTTTTAAATTTTTTATATTTTTATAAAAGAACTCTTCTTATGAAATAATTACGACTATTTTAATGGGACAGAGGAAATATTAATTGTTACGTGACTATTTAGTTAGTGGTTAATATTGGTAGTTTTCTCAAACCATGGGTTTTGCTTGATTAATTTGAAAAAATATTGAGGGGTTGAAATGTAATTTCCCCAAACCAATGGGTCAATATTGGTTTTAAACTTATGCTTAGAGGGAATGAAGCAAACTAATCAAATAATTTCCGTTTCCGTTGACAGACCGGAGCGAGGCCGAGAATCACTTGTCTTCCACGAACAGAAATTAGGGTTTTTTTTTTTTCAATTTCCATTCCCGTTTGATTCGATCCGGAGAAGCTCCGGCGACGACGTCTCTGTCTACACGCTCTAAACTGCCGGTTCTGATTTTCGCTTTTCCACTCTAATCGGAGTCGTTCGGAGGAAGCGCGGTTCCTCTCTGCTTCGTATGTTTTTTCTGCCGCGGAGAAGCTCTGCCGAACTTGAGGTGCAATTTTCTTGATCTTATTGCTGACTGTGGCAGTATTTTGATTGTGCACTTGGTGTGTGAGTGTAATTTGTCGATAATCGATATTATTCTTGAATCTCTTCATATGCACTGGCTTCACCACGGGGTTGGTTGGGAGTTTTGGGCGGGAATGAAGAAAGAAAGTGTTTTTGGGTGGGTTCTCTTGAAAAATGAGCCATTGGTTCTCCATTGCGTACTTGGATCTTTATACTTGGCTAATTGAAATCCAATTTCCCTCTTCGTCATAACTTACCGTTTTTAGTTATAGTTCGTTGTTATGGACTTGTACGTTCATTTTAGGTGTGTTTTCATGTAATTATTGGCAGTATGTACAAATGATGATTTTGAAAATTTGGCAATGAATGCTTTCACTGGGGAAGAAGTTGCAGCTAAAGGGCTTTTTAATTCTTGATAATTTTCAAAATGTAAGTATCTAAAAGGTGGAAGTGTCGTCTTTTGAAGACGTCTTGCATTTGAGTTGTAACAGTTTCTTGCAAAGTTGACAGCTATGAATCTGCCACGATGATTACCATTAAGTCTTTATGCGAATGTGAGGTGTTAAGAGGCATATGTCAGGAACTTTATCTTACCTATAATTTTGTTGTTAGCAAACGTAAACATTTTGGCCAGTTCAGAGCTATTTAAATGTTATGCTTAGGTTCACCCTTCTTTTTGTCATTTATTATTGAGTGATTATATTTGTTGTATGCTTAGTATCTGCACTGTTTACAGATATTTTGTGTCGAAATTCAGTGTAAATTGTCAACATTTTCTTCTGCAGCGAAGGCAAATGGGGAAAGAAAAAAACATTGCTTTTATTATTATTATTTTTATATTTATTTATTTTTTGTACATGTATAATTTCAGGCTGTAATGGTTGATTTATGTGCTACACGCTGATTGATGGATTCCGATAGCAAGAAGTTCGGGAGAGGTAACATGTTTTATCTACCACGTGTCCCATTTTAAATCTGGTCTCTTTGATTACTCATAACCTGCCTAATTGGAGTATTAATGCAGACATTCTCCTTTCAATATCTATTCCACCTGCTCTACAATGATTATTTGCAGTTTCTTTTCCTTTTTGGAAAGGCCTTTGGATTTTCTACTATGAGTACTCATAACCTGTGTAATTTGAATATTTACATGGACAGTCTGCTATCAATATCAATTCTATCCGATCTATAATGATCAGTTGCAGTTTATTTTCTTTTTGCGGCATTTGGATATTTTACTTTGTGTGCTCATAGGTGGCCTAATTTGAACATATACATGGAAAATATATTGAAGTTACAGTTTTTTAAGCATCTGGAGTATACAAGTAGATGCTATTTACCATTTGAGATTCTTGAGATATTACTTAAAGAATTTGGGTTGAGTCCAAGCTTAGTAGAAAATGGTGTAATTGAATATGAAATCGGCCTTTGGCTTGTTGCTCTTGTTGGAATTGGTTATGGACATCATTCTTCAAAATCAACGTCTTTTCCACTGTTTCATTTGGTTGTGCTACTCAAGGAATGAGATTTTGTATGGCTCATGAGTTCCACTGACTTATTTTGTTTATCACATTATTTTATTGGGATCTGAAGTATATAGATGCTATTTATTTATTTCAATTTGATTTCCTTTGTTCATACTTCTCTCTATTTGGTGCTAGTGAAAACCAGGTCCTCGAGAGCTTATAGGTGCTGTGGATCTTATAAATTACTACAAACTTTTGCCACAGTATGAGTACTTCTGTAAGAAGTCACTTCCATTGGCCATTACCGATTCACACTATCTTCACAATGTGGTGGGCGACACAGAAATCAGGAAAGGTGAAGGAATGCAATTGGACCAGCTCATCATGGGCAGCTCATATTCAAGAGAGGCAAATGCACGGATACAGCCTTTTGACTTAGATGTTCTTAGAGAAGCTTTCCAACTTAGGGAAACAGCTGCAGTTGATCTACCACCTGTAAGATTATATACTATTTTTGCATTCCTTGATTCATTCAGGGCCATTTGTATTACATCCATGATTTAATTGATCTTTGTCAATGGATCGCTTCCTACAAAATATAATTTTGTAATACTATTTCCCCAATTTTGAAGTAGTACTGATCTGTTGTTTTCTGGTGGTGTTTTGAAGTCTGATAAGGGCATTCCGACCATAGCTGGAAAGTCAAAAGGTGAGTCTAAAGACAAGGATAAGAAGCATAAAAAACACAAAGACAAAGACAAGGAGAAGGATAAAGAACACAAAAAGCACAAACATCGACATAAAGATCGCAGCGAGAAAAAGAAAGATAAAAGTGGCCATCGTGAATCTGGCGCTGACCATTTGAAGAAACATCACGAAAAGGTTGGGTCTTCCTGCTTCTTCTTTACATCCAAATTTTGCTCTTAATATATATGTCACGGCTCTCACCTTCTAATCTTTTTAATCCCAATTTAAGATTTTCTTTGTTTGATGAATTTAGAAAAGAAAGCATGTTGGAGATGAAGACACTAATGACATTCACAAGCACAAGAAAAGTAAGGTACATAAGCGATTGTCTTCTTTCTTTTGGTTCACCCTTGTGGTGGAACTTTTCTACTTACTCACTTGTTCTCATGTTGATATCCTTTCTTACATAGTTGTGTTATTTTCTCATGAATTTGACAATTGCAGCATAAGAGCTCAAAGATTGATGAGATGGGTGCAATTAAGGCAGCAGGCTGATTGAGGCAGGTGTTTTTTTTTGTAATTTTTGAAGTCCTCAGATGTTGCAGTTGAGAGTTTGAAGGAGTCTTTTACTTACTTTTCTTCAACACCAATTATGTATGAATATTATGTTCTTATATGTCCTATTTAAAACTTGTCACATGATCTAACTTTTTTGGCATGCTAAGTGGTAGTGTTAAGGGCTTGTTATAAGCCTGAACAATTCATGTGCATACTAGGCTTATCAATGGTTGGTTAATTGAGATATGATTGTAAACAATTTGCTTCGGCTCCCACTCCCACTCCCCGCAGGTACGATGATAGGAACCAACAGTCATATGGTGTTACAGAGTTGTCATTACTCATGATTCTGATCGTTCCCCCAGTTGTTTCATAATCGTAGAATGTTTAAGCTGTGATCGATGATCGTAGTAGTCATTATGCACCAGCTGTTTTATTCTGTTCCCGTTATGTGCTTCCATGCAGGAGTCAGCCCAGAAGGCGCGTTGTACACCTTGCTGAGGTAAATTTTAGTTGAAGATTCGAAATGCTGGAATCAGCAAGTGTGTATAGTTGGAAGTAAACACTGAAAATGTGTATCTTGTTGACTGTATGAGGCATTTCAGTAAACAGCAGAAGTAGTTTTTTTTTCTTTCCTGTTCATCATGGTCAGTTTGTAGTTGTTGCCAAAAAAACATAATAGTTTTAATTTTAAATGCATATTGCAACAGGAGGAGCATTGGCATCATCCCTATTTTTTTATTTTAAGTTTTATGAAGTGTTCTCTATTCAAAAGAGTTCTGTGTTTTTTTTGTTTTTAATTATCCTATTAAAAAATTTGATTTTTAAATATATATATATATATATATATATTTACTTAGTATATGCATGTGGGGGATGGAGGCCTTGTAACTCCGAGGTGATGAGTTCTATCCAATTATCTATTAGAAGGGTAAGAAAAATAAAAAAAATCCTTACTAATATGCAACTCATCCACACTTAAAAAAGCTATAAAAGATTGTGATGAAGTTAATTGTGTTGGTTTAGACTAAACTCAGAAAATTTGAACATAACAGCATAATTCTCTATGTAATTATTTTTTCATATAAAGAGTTTAATTTCAAGAGATAAATATAAATAATAATATAAATACAAAAATATAGTGTTAGTTTACTTATTAGATAGGGGCATGATATTTGCAGTAACATTTTCTTGTGAAAAGTCTAAAATATCTCTAACACTTAAAAAAAAAAAAACCCAAAATATCGCCGGTCGCCGGTGATATTTTCGGCCCAAAATATCGCCGGATTCGGCCAAAATATCGCCGGTCGCCGGCGATATTTCACCCCCCCCCCCCCCCCCACCCCTCAATTTGATATTTGCAGTAACCACCGGGCGGATCTTCGCCAATCTGGTAAAAAATTCACATTTTCGACAAAAATACTAACACATCCGGACATAATACAACTAAAATAATCAAACCAACTATCTAAAATAATACCGCAAAATATTTTAATTTTAGCCACTAATCTTTTTCCGATCCGAGTCGTCTCTATTTTTATCCGGTTTTGTGATTCCACCCGGATCTGCTTTGCAGGAATTATTAAACGGAACAGAGCCCGTGAATTGCTTTTTCAATTTTTTTTTCAGCCCTCACGGGCTGCATAGTTGGTTTGTAATTTTTTTTTGCCCAGGGGTATTTTTGTCTTTTTACAGGGGAATGTTACTGCAAATATCGAAACGGTTACTGCGAATATCAATTCCGATTATATATTGTACCTTATCATTTATAATAAATTGTATTTTCTCTGTTTCATTAGAAGAGTTCACTTTTAAAAATTTTACTATCTCTACCCTTACTAATATAATTATGTGTGATTTTATTTTGAAAAACATAAAAAGTTATACATTGATCAAAATGGTCTACTAACATAAAAAATGGAGTATATTTTTAAATTTTGACTATTTTAATGGGTAGGGGAGATTATATGGTGATGGGAGGAAGGGTTAGCTTGATCAAACAGAGATATTATTTAGTGTATTTGTTATATTACTTAAAATTGTGTAATCAGATAGAAAGTGCTATTTTTGAAGGAATGTGATGTACATATATGGGCCAATAAATTAATATAAATATTAATAACTAATTTATTATAGGCATATTATACTATTTTTAAAGGTACAACAAATACATGCAATAATTTCTCAATCAGAATACAAAATAATTGCTACTATTGCAATCATTGATTGCAGTCATAGTCACAATCTATCAAGAGTGTATGCCTATACATGCTATGTTTGTTTAAGTTAATACTCTATGTTAAAAGTGTTTTAAGAGCCAGAATCCCACCATTAATATAGTTATTAATACTATCATGCTAATGAATGAAGATTTAGGGTAGGATGATTTGCTTTAAAGAGAAAAAGACAAACAAATGGTGCTTTTCGATTTGGAATTCTTGCTTTTAGCCCCAGTTAAGTTGATACTAATATTAATCTAATACTCTCTCCATTCCGCTCCATTACAAATCTTTACTTATTTCAGTTATTATTTTTTACCACTCATAATAAGTTATATATTTTTTAAAGTAAATTATTTCAGTGAGACAGGGAGAAGGGAGTATAATATTAGTACGAAATTAATATTCGCAGTAACCGTTTCGATATTTGCAGTAACATTCTCTTGTAAAAAGACAAAATACCCCTGGGCAAAAAAAAAAACCAACTATGCAGCCCGTGAGGGTTGCGAAAAAAAAAATTGAAAATATCGAAACTCATGGGCTCTGTTCCGTTTAATAATTCCTGCAAAGCAAAGTCGGGTGGAATTACAAAATCAGATAAAAATCGAGACGACTCTGATCGAAAAAAGGTTAGTGGCGAAAGTTAAAATGTTTTGCGGTATTGTTTTAGATAGTTGGTTTGATTATTTTAGTTGTATTATGTCCGGATTTGTTAGTATTTTTGTCAAAAATGTGAATTTTTTACCGGATTGGCGAAGATCCGCCCGATAGTTACTGCAAATAAAACTGAAGGGGGGGGGGGGGGGTGTACCATCGCCAGCGGTATTTTTTTTATTTTAAAAGTATTAGGAGTATTTTAAATTTTTCACAAGAAAATATTACTGCAAATATCGAAACGATTACTGCCCCTATTGCCCCCTATTAGTAATATAGTGATGGAGGTGATGTACTTCCAATCAATTTTAGACACCATTTGTGGTAGACAACAAAAGACTATGTTCATGTTTTTACTTCAAATACTGTCGGTGACCTTACTATTTTACAATTTGTTGGAGATAGAAAGGATTAACTCCAGATGACAAATAATTCATTCTCTAAAAAGAAGTTGTTTCAGTTTCAGGCCAAGTTAAAGGGAAAACACGAGTATTTTGACCCCTTTTTTTTTTTTCCAATTTAATAAATTAGGGTAGGAATAGTTTGACGTGGATCATTGAAATTGATGAAATTAATGATCGTCGACATCATCGTTCATGGAAAAGCCATCTCCGTTCAGTGCTTTAGTGACTCATAATTGGTGTTTTATAGTCACTTTCACCATCATACTTTGGTTGACCCTTTTTGTTTAAATAAAATTATTTTATTTTTATTTTTACGTTACAAACTCTTATTAACATGCTTACAAAGTATAGATTAATAAGTGAAAAAAATAGCATTAAATGATTGATTTTATGTGTAGTATCGTACAATCATAAAAAAGTAACTTTAAAAATGTTATTGTTTATATGAAATAGAGGTACTATAAAGCGGTAAATGTATCATTCATCGAGATTTTTTTCCTTTTTTTTTCTTTCTCCTCTAATAGTGTCCCTTTTGTCATTTCAATTCTTAATTGTCTAGATCAAATGCTACCTAAGACTCATAATTGCATTATTAAATCCATCCATTTAGGTAAGATTTGGTTAACAAAAGTTGTCTCCAATTACCATCTCATTAATCCTTAACGGCCAGTCATTCTATTAGTTATTACCATATAAGTAATGATATTCTGAATAACTAATTTTAACGATTTATCGTTTCAATTGACGTGTCTCATCCAATGTGAATTCTCATCATCCCTGCATCAAATCAAAACCTACTATAAATAAATTCTACAAACTCAATTTAAAATATGAATAATGTTTCTTGCACATAATATGTGCAAGAATTTGTGCACATAAAGTGCATAAAGTAGGCCAATTATCTTTTTTACCCTTTAGTAGATTTTTGATGTGTACTGCACTAAAGGGCAATGAAGGTAATTTGGCCCACTCAATGCACTTTATGTGCAAAAAATCTTGCACATATTATGTGCAAAAAACAATATCCTTAAAATATATGCAAGTGTGAATCCAACAGTTTTGATGGTCAAATTTTACCCCAAAATTTACGTGGATTCTCATTTTCAAGGTTCATTAATTAGTAGAGGACAAGGAGAATACTTATAAAATGAGAAAAAATGGCAAAACTAACGACGCCGACCGCTTTCGTTGACCACCAATCTCGGGTGGACCGCGAAACTGTCGGTAATCTTTCATGGCTTTTACAAATGGCCCTTCAAAATTTTCAGGAAACCTTTTCCGACCCCATAAATTTGTTTTTATGCTATTATTTACCCCAGTTTATTTGTCTACACCTGCCACTTACACATTCAATTTGAACCCATATAGGAACAAATACAAATAAGAATATAAGATTTAAGTTTTATTTCCCATTTAATTTTACTTCAGGGTGAATTTTGAAATTTGGTAAAAATTAAAGAGTGATGTACAAATATTAATAGATTCAGAGTCCATTATGAATTTATTGGAAAATCAAATTAAAATATGCAAATAGCTCTGTTATGTGACGCCACGTTAGTTATTGAGTTTTTTCACTAACGGTATATTTGGCATTTAGAATAGGAGAAGGACGAGGGACATCTAATATTATGGAATGGATGAATGAGTCATTAAAGGAATTTCGATTGTCTTTTAGAAAATATTATGGCTTAGTTGGCATTTTCCAAATGTACTTTAAATATTTTCACTCTGTAAAATATTTATCAAATATAAAATATTGTTCAAGATTTAGAAAACATTTCTCAAGTATAGACATTGTACCAAATCTATAGAGATATTTTGAAATTTAGGCTTTACTTTAAAATATGGCTACAACTTTTTGTTTTTTTAACTTTAAATTACTTTAAATTGCTACTAACTACTACCGATTAGGCCACACCATAATATTGGCTAAGTATTTTTTAAAATTAGAAAGTTCCTAATTACTTAATATGACAAACAAAGATTTAACGGAAAAAAAAAGAAGAAGAAAGTTCTTAATTACACAAGGGGCAAGAATTTGTTAATTACACAAAATGAGTAATTATTATTTGGCCCTCCAATATTTGTGTTATTTCCCCTTTCGTCCCTCCGCCAGCAGAATCTTAGCTGGAGAGAGATATGAACAGATGCCAAATTTGCCAACGTCCAATTCCTTTTAGGACGAATTACATTTACCTCCCCAAAATCTAGTTAAATTACAAATTGCTCTCTTTAGTTTCTGAATATTAAAAAATCAATCTCTATTAGTTATCATTGAGAACGAAAATGAACTTTCATATAGAATTTTAATAATTTTAAAACTAACTCGGTAAAAGCCCAGCCCGAATTCATTTATTTAATAAATAAACGAACATAACTAAAACGTTAGATTCAATTTTTTAAAAAACGATTAGAGTTTGAACACTCTAAATCCCGACGGCTCACTGTTAGTCAAGAAACAAACAAAAACCAAAAAGTTTTGAATAATTCAGCGAGATATTTATAATATTCTGAAATTACAAGAATTGATTCGCAATTTAATTTGCTTTTTTGAATGATTTATTCTATTACCACTTTTCTGCATATTCTTTGGCTAAAAGACGATATCCCTCGCCCGCAGGGCCCACACCGCCCAGCCCCATGAGCCTCGTGTGGGAGGTAAATCAGGGTGACTCAGCGATAACCTTGGCAGGAGGACCAGTGCCTAGTGCCCACAAGGATCCACCCCCCACATTGGGGGGACTTTTCTGCATATTCTGATTCTACTCTGGCACTAACACTATTTCTTTTTTAATTTTTTAAATTTAAAAAAACAACCTTTTTTCACACAGTGATTATTACTCAATCACACACACACACACACAAATTCCCAATCCAATCCCTCTTCTTCTTCTTCTTCATGTTTCATGCAGATGTAGATCTCTTTTCTTTCTGATTTTCTCACACACTGACACACTCTGTAAAACACACAGTCCCCACCGCCGCCCACCACCACCACCCAAATCCCATCTCAGCCGCTGGTCCAGCCAGCTTTCCGGTTATCCCCTCACTCTTTATCTTTTTTCCGGGACCCAAAAAAATGCTGTCTTTGCCTCTCTTTCTTCTTCTCTTGTCTTGCTCTACTATTTCTGCTGCATTGTCTTCCCAGCTCAGCCGCCGCATTCTTCACCAGCCCTTTTTGCCGCAGGACTCGATTCCGCCATCGGAGCCTCCACATCCGTCGCCGCCAGCTCCAGCTTATCCGTTTACCCCTTCCACGGCTAATAATAATACTCCTTTCTTCCCGGCGTTCTCGTCGCCTCCGCCTCCTTCTCCGGCGTCCTTGGCTTCCTTCCCGGCTAACATTTCCTCTATTGTTCTCCCTGAGTCTTCCAAATCCAGAGCGGCATCTTCCAAGCTCATCGTCGCAGCCATCGCTGCTGTGGTTGCGGCTGTTATTGTTGTTTCCCTTGCCGTCTTGCTGCACATCCGGCGACGACGGAGAAGGAAGAATAATTCTGGCAGTGACAGTAAAACTCAGAGATCGGATAGCAGCATCCATCCTAACTATGCTAATAACAGTAGCATCCCGAAGCTTCAGCGGCCATCACAGACGAGCTCAGAGTTTCTTTACTTGGGCACTTTGGTGAATTCTCATGGAGCGATTGATAATACTGGTATGCAGCAAAACCCACGTCTCAGTAGCACTGCTGATAGTAGTAGTGCTGCGAATTCAAGAAAATTTGACTCACCGGAGCTCCGACCGTTGCCGCCGCTCAGTGGGCAGATTCTTAGACGTAATTACGGAAATGCCGATGTGGGGTTGTCGGCTGACGACGATGGTGAGGAATTTTACTCGCCCAGAGGGTCTTTAGGGGGTCGCTCGAGCTCGATTGGCACTGGATCGGCGTCCAGGAGGGGATTTGCCGCGGTGGAAGAGGACAAATTGGGGCACTCGAGCTCTACTGCAAGTTCGTCTTCCAGTTCTGGATCAGATTCTCCGGTGAGGTCCGTTTCTCTCAGCATCTCCCCACCGGGGAGTTTGAGTCCGAAAATCTCGAGGCCAAAGTCGCCTGAACTGGTTGCTCTTCAGACTGTGCCTCCCGCCCCACCACCGCGTCCTCCGTTGTCTTTTTTCAATGTCCAATTATCTCAACAGAAACTATCTAAATCGCCCTCTCCTGCACATTCACGATCGCCGTCACCGTCGCCACCCAGTTCATCGTCGCCGGAGAGAGTTTATAGCAGAAGTAGGGAGTCATCCCCAAGAATTTCCTATACTTCCGATCATATTTTCGATTCTCCAGTGACTATCAGCAGACTTTCCGAGCAAAATGTGCCAGCTTCCATTCCGACACCACCGCCCCCGCCACCAGTTCCAACTCTTTCAATACCTCCTCCTCCGCCTCCTCCACCACCGAGTAAGTACTGGGAAAGTCCGAGAACCCCCTCTCCCGGAGTCAGCAAGATGGCAACTGAGCCACCAGCATTACTAACATCATTTAAGCCTTCGTCTCTGGAGAGCCCAACGCTGATATCGCCAATGCAATTGCCCGGAAATTCTGAACCTCTTGAGAAGGATGAGGATACTTTCGAATTAAGAACCCTATCCAATGAGAACGTTGAGCAAAGTGAGGAGAATATCAAACCAAAATTGAAAGCGTTGCATTGGGATAAAGTAAGAGCAAGCTCTGACCGCGAAATGGTGTGGGATCAACTCAAGTCGAGCTCGTTTAAGTAAGAAAGATGCTTAATCTCTATCATGTCTGTGTAGAATTTCGATCTAATATGTATTGGAATTGAATGCAGGTTGAATGAGGAGATGATTGAGACATTGTTTGTTGTGAATAATCCAGCTCCAACTCCTAAGGAAACTACTACCAGAAGGCCAATTCTCCCTTCTCCAACCCGAGAAAATAGGGTTCTTGATCCCAAGAAGTCCCAGAATATTGCTATTTCGCTGAGGGCCCTTAATGTGACAGTGGATGAAGTTTGCGAGTCCCTCTTAGAAGGTAAACAATTCACTCTTGTAGCAAAAGTTTATCATCAATTAGTTTAAGCAAGCCCCCATTTCTAGCATGTATGCTTATGTTAGTGAATAGTAGGTTCTTATACTGGGTTGAAGTTCAAGGCTTGTGGAGATCCTAACTTTGATTGCATTGAGAATATAATATCCCTTTGGTAGCACTAAGAAAATGTAAGAGCAATGCCTGAAAAACAAAACTGTATCTTTCTGTAGGCTATAATAGTTTGCCTTAGGGTTGCTAAATCCTGTATTACATTTCTAGGAGAAGCATTGTGGTTATGGATCAATACCTTTTACAGAACCTGGTAAGTCTTGTGGTTGCACTATACTATACTCACTCCGTTCCATTAGAAAAGTCTAATTTGTAATACTAGTAACGAGGGAGTATTAACATGCTTGCAAACATTCTTGGACGTTCTTCTCCTTCTGTAACTTCCCTAGTTTGGGTGCATTTTTCTTTGTAATACTAATTCCTTCAATTATCTAGCAAAATGATGATATCCCCTTTGTGCTTATGCACAGGCAATGCTGATAATCTCGGAACGGAACTCCTCGAGAGTCTATTGAAGATGGCTCCAACTAAAGAAGAGGAGCGTAAATTGAAAGAATACAAAGATGATTCTCCATTTAAGCTCGGGCCAGCTGAAAAGTTTCTGAAGGCAATGCTTGATATACCTTTTGCATTTAAAAGAGTAGATGCAATGCTCTACATATCCAATTTTGACACTGAGATTGAGTATCTCAAAAGATCATTCGACACATTAGAGGTAATTCTGAAGATTTTTTTCGGCCTCTTGAAATCGATAAAAAACAAGTCATCACAATTGCTGGTGAAGTTAGTAATTGTAGTTCTGCTCTTAAGAAACAGTGCCATTTTTTCTCTTGCGGATTCTGTATATATGTTTTTTAATGATGATCTCTTCATGCATAAAGGCTGCCTGTGAAGAACTGAGGAGTAGCAGGATGTTCTTGAAATTATTAGAAGCTGTGCTGAAGACAGGGAACCGCATGAATGTTGGGACTAACCGCGGTGATGCGCACGCCTTCAAGCTTGACACTCTCCTCAAGCTTGTGGATGTAAAAGGAGCTGATGGAAAGACAACTCTTTTGCATTTTGTTGTTCAGGAGATAATAAGAAGTGAGGGCGCCCGCCTTGCTAATAATGCTAACCAAAATCAGACAGCCACTGCCAATGATGATGTCAAATGCCGCAAGCTCGGGCTTCAGGTTGTTTCCGGGCTGAGTTCAGACCTTGCAAATGTCAAGAAAGCTGCTGCCATGGATTCTGAAGTGCTAAACAGTGAGGTTCTGAAGCTCTCCAATGGAATTGGAAAAATTGCAGAAGTCGTGAGGTCAATTGACGAAGAAAAATCAGAAGAAAGCCAGAAGTTCTGCCAATCCATGAACAGCTTCATGAAAATGGCCGAGGAAGAGATCATAAGGATTCAAGCCCAAGAAAGTGGTGCCTTGACTCTGGTGAAGGAGATCACAGAGTACTTCCATGGAAACTCAGCGAAGGAGGAAGCTCATCCTTTCAGAATATTCATGGTGGTGAGGGACTTCCTGGCGATCCTCGATCGGGTTTGTAAGGAAGTTGGAATGATAAACGAGCGAACCCTCGTGAGTTCAGCTCACAAATTCCCAGTTCCAGTGAATCCAAACCTACAGCAGATTTCCATTGGATTTCCAGGAAGGCTGCAAACCAGTTCCTCAGATGAAGATGATAATAGCTCACCTGCTTAGTTAGTTCTTAGCTTCCTCTTTACTTTAGGGCCAGTTCCTGCAAATTTTTTTTAGGTATCTTTTGTATCTATATCTATATCATTCTGTAAAACATTTACATAATCTTTTGATCCATTATATATACATATAGAGAGAAAGCCGATCTTTAACCGTTCATAGAAACTCTCACACGGGTAAGGTCCGGCCGAGAAAAGGCTTGGCTATTAACCAAAACTGGAAATTGGAAGAATCCTAAATGGAAAAGTGGTTGGATCGGAAGGGAGGAAATATTCTGAAAATGGAAGGCTGACAAAGCTTCAAATTCTGTGCCATGGCCGATGTTACCCACCGTCTCTCCATGATGACAAAACAAAAACCATAAACTAATACTTTATAGTTCTTTGAATTTAAAAAACAGGCAAAAACACAGAAATGCATGTATTGTTAGGGATCAATTTTATAGTGGAATAGTGGTTGAAGCACATGCAAGGCCACAATTAATCAACTCAACATCTTGTCCAGCTGCATTTGAAGACAATTATTTTTAACATAAGAGGACGGGGGAAGAATCGAAGAAGGCTACTTCCCAAGTACATCAGATCCTATGTTTTACAAACGTTGTACAATATGTGTATCACTTGTCAAAACGACATCGTTTTATGTCATTTTAAGATAAAACCATACCGCTACGAAGATAATGATGTTCATGATTAGCTTTGCAGATTACTCTCTTTTTTTCTTTTTAATGTTGAAAATCCCCATAAGCATCCAATCTAGCAGAAGGCCCCATCTTTTTCAGTTTTCACTTTTCACTCCATAAATGAGTGTCACACAAACTCATTGCCTTTAACCTTTAATTGTGTCGCAAACAACGGTCATAAATTTCACCTTCTTTTCTTTTCCCCAACGGTGAAGAAAAAGCAAAAGGGAAGGCAAAGTTCTAAAGATCCATGATTTTGATTCTGCTATAATCATTCAATTTTACATCTTTTTATAGAGAATGCATCGAATCGGCATCCATGCGCTCCAAGATTCGCCGCGCTTCTTCCTCCGTTGCCGGAACCACCTTTCTGATCCGGACTGCATTGTTCATCGCCTTTGCCTCAGGACGAACAGTGAAAGTGAAATAGAACCTGTTTGAAACCTGCAAAAGTAGGCATGAAATTTCTTGGTTTAGGCCAACTTGAACTAGGTCCATGTGTTATAAGTCCGGGTGCAACTAGTCCAACACCTGTTGTACTATCGGGAGCCTCACTCTACATCGCCTGGGGCATTATATAGCGAATAGTGTATAACAAATGGCGCGGGGAATGACTGGAGCATACCTCGCTGGACCTGAGCTCAGGCCTGGTAACATGAGCAACAACTTCAATGTTGATTAAAGGTTGATCCGGGTCATGAGACTCTGTGTACAGCACACAAGACTTGAAACGCAGGAAATCTCCAACATCCACCTGCACCACAGAAATTAAGAACACGGTTAAAAAGGCGACAATTTCAAGCCACTCGGGATAAAAAGTAACAGATCATCATAATCTACAGATTATGATCAACATGATATACTCACAGGTCTGAGAAAATCAACATGATCAACTTCCAAAAAGGAAGGCATCATGCCAGCAAAAGCATATGCAGTTGAGAATGCTAGCTCAAAAGCGCGGTGCATCAAGAATCCTCCAAAGATCCGACCATGAATGTTCCTTTGCTGAGGCTGACAGATTAAAGAGTTCTCAAGGCGGGTGTCCCTGAGAAGAATGCTATCGCGATCGGCCAGTGCAGGCATGTCACAAAAGATCCTCCCTTCGGATAGTAATGCCTCAAGTCTATTAACTTCCCCATTCTCAATCTCCTTTCTGTCAACTACCCTCTTCCTTTTTCGAAGCTGATTTCTTGCTTCTGCTGCCTCATAGAGCGATTTTTCTTTTTCGGTTTCAGGTGATAATCGGTTCACTGGAGCTGCTTTCCTTGTCTTGTAGTCGCGAGCAACAAAAATGAAGTTGGCTGTCAGAGCCACAGAATCTGCAGCATCAGTTTTTCCTGCAAAAATGCACCTTCAGCTATCAGCACCAACCTCAAGTAAGAGCAACATTAACAATATCTATACCATTGAGTCATTTGATTATCCATGGAGTTCCTAAAACACAAATCACCATTTATATCTGTATATTCTACAGTATATTGGGAACTAATGGAGTACTAAAAATTTACTGTTGGAAAAAAAAAAAAAAACCAAAATCCAAGCAAAAACAATGAAAACGAACGGGCAATAGCAATAGATGGAGAAAGAGCCGGAGACATACCATCCGTATCCTGAGTTATATCCAGTTGAATCTCAATAGAAGACCTGCCAACCCAAATAACAGCACCAGATATTTTCAAATCAACATCAACACTAAGGGGCTTTTTCAGCACCATTTTGTCAACAGAAGCAGTCACAAGTAACTGTGGTCTGGTCATGCTGTCATCATCTGTACAATGCTATCCACAAGCAACAAAAAGTCACAGAAGGGAAAATAAGAACACTTTCATCTTACAAGCAGTCATGGTGCATCAGCAAAGCTTAAACAAGAGAATCCAGTGAATGCATTCATTCTCATTTTTGTTAATGGAAGCCAGCCAACACTAGAACAACAACAACTACTACTACTAAACCTTTGTCCCATTACGTGGATAGCATATATGGAATATATTTTGCCATCGTGTACGGTCAAGACATATTGATTCATTTATATTCAAATATTCATCCAACACTAGAACCATTGAGAAATTTCCTGTCTCCAGAACAAAGAATATGAACCCAAATTTGCAGAATTATGACACAAATTAGTGCGGCTCATACTACGAGTTAAGAATACTGGGCATCAAAACTTCTCCTTGACACAATCAATAGTGTGTTATGTGAGAACCAAAACTGTTAAGCAGAGATGGGTAATTTATTTTTCCAGTAACACTGCAATCAAACTGAACAAACACAGCCTCAGACAACAATGATAATCCCAATAACAAATGACAGTGTGACCATATGCTGCCAATAACCCCTGTTCGTTTTTATTGTTTTTGTTTGTGTTTTGATTTCTAAAGTAAATGTAATATATTATAATATTTTTTTATTATTTCCAATATAATGTTTTACTATTTAACTATATTTTTTTTAACATTTCTAATACACTCTTTATATTAAAAAAAACTTTTTTCCAAAAACATGTTTTGGTTATCAAATCAATTCATAGTAGCAGAATAGAACATCATCATATCGAAACCCAGATTAGTAAAATCACCTTAACAGAGATGGTTCCTGCAAGAGCATCAAGATCTTCAAGCAATTTCCCAATTCTGACCTCATTCCATGGATCCCTATACTGCTCCCTCAATATGTAGTCAGTGGAGAAGTTATAAAGAATAGTAGTGCGGCTGTGAGATGGGGTCCGAGTGAGCAATTCACTTTGCGGGGGCGCATCAAGTGGAGGGTCAAGCATTCTTTCAAAAATCTTAGACCTCGTTTCCCACAAAGCGTTCGTCACTGGCGAATGGTACATCCCAGGCCATAAACTCAGAGGCTTCCTCGAAGAATCCTTTTCCCCCCTTGGCGAATTCTCAAAGGGGGAAGTAAAAGTTGATACAATTGGGATGGTGAGGGACGCAGCCTGGTCAGAATCCATTGAAATTCAAGAACTGGGTTCAGCAAGAAAAGTTGTGAATTGGGTCGTGATTATAAACGTGGGTTGAAGATGAATTGCTCTGGGATTGCCAAAAATCCAAGTTTGATGCTTGAGAATTGGGAATGAATAAGAAGATCAATGGGTCTGTGATTGGTTTTGGGTTTCCCAACTTTGATACAAACGAGAAAGATTGACAAGCAATCAAGACCAGCAATAATTAATCATTTTTTGTCTATTTTCTAGCTAGCATCTCTCCTAGGTAGTTGGAGGCAATAAAGGTTGTGTCTTTCTGTTTCTGTGCAACAAATCTTCAACAGCATTAAAGTTCATCTATGATTTGTTGAAGTTTTAGTATTCTAAATCATAAAAATTACAAAAATTAAATGTCTTTTTCTTCTAATGTCCACTTGCCCAGTAAGATTGCAGGGTCCCATGGAAATTTCCTCCAACTTCCATAACAACCACAAGCAAGGAATTATTTCATATATTTGCGATATATAATTGAGTCATACTCACTATGTTATGCCATTTTGAACAATGTACAACTTATTATGAATGTCAAATACAATACTTAAATTAATTAAATTTGTACTTTTATTGAATTTATATTCTTACTTTGTAAGTATAAGTTCATTGTAGACCACACATGATTATATTAAGAACGGAAGAATAAGTAAAAAAAAATTAAAAATAAACTCTTCTATTGAAATAATATATATTTTTAAATTGACTCTACTAATAGAACGGAAGTAAATACTATTTATAAATGAATGATATGAGATATTTTTAAATTTTTATAAAAGTGTGAGCTAATAAAAGCCTCGTGTTTAATATTAATTTGTTACAAGTGGTGGGATACCCCTTATTGTGGCTGATATAATTTATTTTCTTTTTTTTGTTTGAAAGAAAAATGTTTCATATTAAAGTTAAACAGTTGAAACAAATACATGATGCCTAATAACAGTCGTAGCCATCGGATGTGTTTCATACACAATTGATCTGTCTATTTTTCTAATTGTAATATCTGGATATGCCACCGCATATCGCCTAATAATATCTATTAAGATTACATGTACTTCCTTATGTGTTGTTGAAGCATCTCGAAGCTGATTTATTACTTCCATATTGTCGGTGAGGATTTATGGTACTCACCCTTTTGCAATTGCATACTGTGCTGCCCTTAGACAAGCTAGAGATTCCACTTGAAGTGAAGATATCCCATGTACTTCCAAAGCCTTCTTTTCCATAATCAGTTCGGAATAGTCCATGACGACCCAACTTATTGCCCCTACATGGATGTTTTCTTAAAAGCCTCATCTACAAGGATCTGCACATGTATCCTCGGCTGACCCAACCTTTGTGAATTTTTCTAAAATTCTATTGCTACATGAATTGTGTTTCACACAATATAGGATGAGCGTCCCAATAATATAATAATTACTGATTGTGACCCGAACTTAAATCGATAAGTGCAAACTATATATTTTAATCTAACACCTTGGGAATTATTGATTAGTAATTTAGTACGAAAGAAATTTTATGTTATGGTGTGGTATTAGAAATGAGATAAATGATTTGTATTAATTTTTTTATAAATTTTTTGGCGATGAAGATAATAAATAGTATTTAATTTTTAAATGTGATATTCCCATTTTTTTTTATATTAAGAATAAATAATATCCATATTATTATTATATTTTCTTAACGAGTCAAATGCAATGTATTATTTCCTATCGATTTCTTTTACTCAATGCCAAACGCAACCCATGGAAGGAGCCTTACGAGATGGTAATGGGCTCCGGCCCATCTGAATCTGGCCCAATAAGGAATAAGCCCACCTGTGTCCACAGAATGAGCCCAAATACCCGGCCCACAATACACTTGAGCCTCAATTTAACATGCCATATACCAAATTTTAAACTCGATTGATAATTAAATAATAAATTAAATCATTTATAAAAAAATTGTATGAATAGGTGGTTCGGTCAAAATGTTGATGGCATTATATGGTGATGAACACAATGAAAATTCGGAGTCAATTCTCGTGATGATTGACGTATCGACCACATGAAAAAACGTGATTGAATATTTAAAATTGTAACTGTTAAGTGGTTTCAATCATAATATAATGTCACATTAATCATTAAATTTTTTTACTCTACTAATCATTTTCCATAATACAATCAAAGAAAGTTTAATCATTAAATTGGTCTTTTAATTTTAGCTGCTGTTTTTCATTAGTCTCTCGGCTTAAAAATGTTTCATTTTCATCCATCAATTTGAAAACTAGTTCCAAACTCTAATTCCAATGGTATCTAAGGGTGCATTTGGTTCATAGAAGAGAATGAGAATAATAGTTGTGAGGAATGATAGTAAAAGGTGTAATCATTGTATTGGTGTTGTTTGGTTTGTGATAGAAAATTATTATCATTACCATCAATGGTGATTGGTTCCCACAAATAAAATTTTAATCTATTATAAACCTTATATGTTTAAATGTAGTATAATGATAATTTTTATTAATTATTTTTACAAATAAAAAATATACACAAAAATGATTTGAGAAAGGAATGATTTTCACTCCCTAATTGAAGTAAAGTGGGACTAAAGAATAAATTTCCCAACAAAACACCTACCTTTTATTCTCATTTTCATTCTTGACTTTCAAATTCCAAATTAAACACGCCCTAAATTACTTGTAACTAGATTTAAACTAAGTTAAAAAACGAATAAAATAAATTTTTTTCCATTGTGGATCTAACGTGAGCATTTGCGTAAGATAAGATATGGAATTTTTATTTATTTTTTATTAAAGTGAATTTTTTTTTTTTTCTTTTCTTTCTTTCTTTTGGGTGGAGTCCAAGCATGTAATTAATTTCAACGTTGCGTAAAGTCGTACTACCTCTTGAATCTGGACACATGCTTGGATTCCTTTTTCCTGTTTAACTTTTAGAGCTTTTTTTAATTAATTTATTTTTTCTCATTTTTTTGGACAAAGACTTTTGAGCCTTGTTCTTAATTTTTTTTTTCTTCAGGAAAATCATATTTTTTTCATTAAAAAAAAAAATCTGTAATCAAACACTTTTAATTTTTTCTTAATTTCAAATTTTAAAATTTTCTTTACAATTACACTTACATTATTTGAAAAAATAATACAATCGTTAAACTTTTTATTTTCTTCCCTACGCAATTTTTCATTAAAAAATTTTCTCTCAAAAAAAAAAAAAATTTTCCTATTTGAGTTACAAAACAAACAAAGCCTAAGCTTCTTTTTTGTTTTTTCCTTATTATTATTATTATTATAGAAATCAGAGAATAATAATACTCATTATAACTTTTCATATTAAATAATGTGTCATATATTATATTTTATAAAATAATTAGTAATATAGTATTATTAACTAATTATAATGAATATTAGTACTCCCAATAATAACATTAGGTGGATGGTTGGTCTTATCCAACTCCCTTCTGTAGCAAATCAATTTGAATTCGACTTGTAACAAATTGTTAATTAATACAATTCTAAGTTGATGAAATACATATTTAACGTGTTCAAATTCTTGCCTTCTACAATCAATTCTTTTATTTGAGGAACTACTCAATCCAGTAGCGGGTGCACCACATAAGATTGTATAATCAGATATATTAAGAAACGTGATATATTATTTTAGAGGATAGTGACGTACATTCAGTGGTCTAAAAAATCGAACACTAATCTATTTCTCTCTTCGTTCCATTAAAATGGTTCATTTTGAAAATTTTTTTTATTCCCACAGAATAGTCGATTTTAATTTTTTTACTTTTCATACCCCTACTAATATAATAATGTGTGGTTCATAATTAGTTCACATTCAAAAAATAAGAATGTTAATGAATATATAGCGTTGTATCTTGAAATCCATATTAAGTTGTACATGATTAAAAGTGAACCATTTTTAATAAAACGAGAACAGTATTCATTTGTTGCACTATTTTTATAAATACAACTAACGTATCTAATAATTTTTTGTTTTTGATGATTTGTTTGTCTGAGTGAGTCCAAACATTATTATTTTGGTTGGTAGACAAGGGGAGAAGAAGCCGTGGGGGACATTTGTTTGACTTTTCCACGTCAGGAAAACTCCATAAAATAAAATAAAATAAAAAACAATTGGAGAATTGTGAATGGAATTTCCTCTTGCAAGAAATCGGCTGAAGAGACGGCATTGTACGATTGATCGATGGAGAGTTTGATTAGGCTTTGGCAATCCTACTTCAATTTATTCTTACTCGAGTGCTGTGTACAATCGTATTATATATTCGACATGTAATTAATTTTTTAAAATTAAATTTGATATGTATATTTTTAATACTTGTTATCTTAACATAAATATTTCACTATTATAAACGATAGATGTTAAAATTGAGCATAATTGTCCCTAGAAATTTTATTTTTGTAGCAACATAATACTTTGGGTACTAAATCTAACATTCTTTTTTTCAAAATAGAAGTAACCCCTTATTCACCGGACACAAACTACACATCACGCTCCTGTCGAATATTTCGCCGAGCTATAAAATTCGTCTCTCAATTGGTGAGAGACGCTATACCCTTATCTAAAAATATTTGACATTTCTTATTTTAATATAATTGCTATATTTTTAAGGAAAAACTCGATACACGTGACTATTAAACGATCACACTGTGCAATTATTGATATACTAATCGATCAGTACAATATGGCCCGCATCATGTTTCCGTTGGAGTTGACGTACAAATCTATCTAAACCATTCCATCCTCTCAACATCTTTATATAATCAGAGACAGAAATTAGAAGGGAAAAACAGCCATAGCCATAGCTCAAGCTCAACATCAAAAAATGGCATCCAACAGCAAAAAACTTCATGCGCTGGTTCTGCCATATCCAGCACAGGGCCACATAAACCCTTTGCTCCAATTCTCCAAGCGTCTTGTTTCTAAAGGGGTCAAAGCCACATTCGTCAACACCATTTTCCTCTCCAAATCCATGCACGCCGATCCCAAGAGCTCCATCACTTTCGAGACCATCTCCGACGGGCACGACGACGGAGGCTGCAACTCGGCGGAGAGCGACGGTGTTTACGTGGAGAAACTCCGTGTTTCCGGGTCCCAAACCTTGGCTGGCCTCATCAAGAAACTCGGAGACGACGGTCAAAACGTTGACGTTTTGGTTTACGATTCGTTCTTGCCGTGGGCTCTTGACGTGGCCAAGGGGTTTGGGATCGTGACGGCGTCGTTTTTCACTCAGCCGTGTGCTGTGAACAGCGTTTATTACCATGTTTACAAAGGGGTTCTTCCGCTTCCGCTTCCGGACTCGCCGGTGAAGCTTCCCGGGCTGCCGGTTCTTCTGCCGGAGGAAACTCCGTCGTTTGTGTACCTTTATGGTTCTTTCCCGGCCTTCTTTGACTTGCTTACGAACCAGTTCTCCAACGTTGATCAATCTGATTGGGTCCTTGTCAACATTTTCGATAAGCTGGAGGAAGATGTATGTATTTTAACCTGTTACATAGTTACTTCGTTTCTTTGTTTATATCGTTCAATTATATATTTTTATATTTTCAATACATTATTTACGTTTAAAAATATGTTTTAAAATAAATGTTCCTTAAGAAAAACTAAGGTAGCGGCCCTAAACTTTCCACTAGTTTTTTTTTTTTTTTCTTTTCATTTTTCTTTTTTACAATACCATTTTAGATACCTGAGAATGATTTTCTAGAAAAATAATTTTTTACATTTTAGAAAATTACTAAATAATTGTGAATATAAATTATCATAGGACTATGATGTAGTTGAAGTGTATCTTTCTGTGACTGAAAAGGCAACGTTGAGTATTGGTTGGATGTAACTTTTTATTTTAATAAACACAGCTCAAGACCAAACTTATAACCTTTCATAACATATGCAATGATGTCATAAATACTATTCTTTTCATATATTATGAGAAGAATTTACTTTGAGAATGTAAACTTTTTATTGAGCGAATTAATTGTGAATCATACATAATTATATTAGTAAGGTAAAGAAGTAAATAAATCAAAATAGTATTCTTTTAATGAAATAAAAAATTATTTTGAAACTGAACTCTAGTAGTAAAACAGTGTGAGTATAATCTAGTCGTCTTGGTGTTCGAATGTTGCATAAATCCATGCTCTATGTTATTTGGAGTAAGTTAACGTAAGAGTTTACTCATTCAACTTCACTTTATTACCAACAGGCATTAAAATGGATGGGGAAACTTTGGCGGGTAAGAGCCGTCGGTCCGACGATTCCATCCATGTACTTGGATAAACGCCTGGAGGATGACAATGGCTACGAGATCAGTCTCTTCAAGCCAGATTTCACCTCATGTATGAACTGGCTACACAGTCAAGAACCTGGTTCGGTTGTTTACGTCTCGTTCGGGAGCTGGTCGAAGATAAACGAGCAGCAAATCGAAGAAATCGCCGCCGCCTTGAAAGAAAGCGGGTTCAAGTTTTTGTGGGTGGTGCGAGAATTCGAGAAAGAAAAGCTTCCGGCGAATTTCACAAACGAGACCAAGGACCAAGGTTTGGTAGTGACGTGGAGTCCGCAGCTCGAGGTTTTAGCCCACATATCGACAGGCTGTTTCGTGACTCACTGTGGGTTTAATTCGGTTCTGGAGGCACTGAGTTTGGGTGTTCCTGTGGTGGCAACGCCTGTGTGGACGGACCAGCCGACGAATGCGAAGCTTCTGGAGGACGTGTGGGGTGTTGGAATTAGGGCTAGAATGGATGAGAAAGGGGTGGTTCGGAGGGAGACGCTGGTTTCGTGTTTGAAGGAGATTATGGAAGAAGAAAGGGGGAAGGAGATTAAAGAAAACGCTGCAAAATGGAGGAATTTTGCTAAGGATGCCGTCGATGAAGGCGGGAGTTCAGACAAAAACATAGATGAATTCATAGCCACCGTCGGCGGTCATATTAAGATACAATAATGAAGGCCGGTGGACGGCGGCTAATTGAATAGATCACTTGTCTAAGTTATAATATTTTATTCAGTAATTTCATTATAAGTAAACTATGGAATGACACATCTCAATGCAACTATGTAAGTAAACTATGGAATGACACATCTCAATGGCAAACGCAACCTATGGAAGAAACCTGTTAGGACTTAAAGTCTGAATTAGTACAAAATAGTAAGTAATGAGAAAGAAGTGTAAGGGATGAGGAATAGATAGATGAGAAGATAAGAAATTAAGGGAAGAAAAGAAGATCTTAGATGAGAAAAACCAGAAACATCAACAACGAATTCCTTAAGGATTGAGGTTGGTACATATACTGCCAACTCTACAATCTTGTACAGAAAGAAACACTTAGTAAAATATCCCAACTAATCTGTAAACATGAACTTAACCGAGCTAAAACGACAATTAAGTAGTAACTGCTGCACTATTACTGAATTACCCCCGTGATTACTTAAGGTCATGACAAAACCGTACAAGATAGTCAAGGCGTGGAACTTGCTCGTGGGCTCCGGTCCATCTGAATCTGGCCCAATAAGGAACAAGCCCAAAAATGTCCACATGAAGGAGCCCAAATACCATCGTTCGAAAGCGAACGATCAACACTGATAGGACTTGTCGTGAGTCTATCAAATATAGTAAAAATACTGCTTAAAACCTGCAATTAAGATGCTAATAAAATATAGCACAGTAGTAGACAGGGTCGATCCACAGAGACGGTAATTTAATTCAATTTCCAATTAAAGTGCAAATAAAACCAAACTATTGACTAGTAGTCACCTTTGTGTCTCTTAAGAGACCTCAAAGTTGTTACTTAAATTTAGCAAAATAATAATTAAACTAATAATTAAATAAAAGACTTAAACAGATATTAATTAATGAGAGGAAATTTTGGTATTATGTAAATCCACCCTAATCTCATGCATGCAATCATAAACCTCTTAACTTGTCTAATTACTTATGCCGTTTCAGCTATAGTATTACCGCGAGTCCCCGCAAATAATTCCAATTCTCCCATAGATTCTTGATAATCTCCCGCGAGTCCCCGCAAAGGAATTATTCTCTAACTACGTTAACTAACAGACCGCGAGTCCCCGCAAACCTTATTAATTAACAAATAGAAGTATTAAGAATTAGAAGAACCCGAAACTAATAATTCCTACTAACGATGCATTAGAAATTATCACCCAATTAATCCTGTACTACTCGGCCGGTAGTTATGCCACTCACTGACTCTACCAGATTAAACTAAGTTGATCAGGCGTAATAGAATCTTAGTAATTAGACATATAAATACAGGCAATTTAGAAACATAATTCATTAGACCTTAGATTAATTCTTGGGTTTCATACATGCATGGATTATGGCTTCTTACATAATCCAGAACTAATAAATTAGCTACTTATGATAAAACACGAAAAACACATAAATATAAAAGAAGACATTAAAAGAGAAAAGAGAATACTGTACTGGAATTTAAAGTTTCGCGATCTGACAACCACCGGTTTGGCTAAACGGTAGATTGCCCGACGGGAAAATCCCAAGTTGCGATTGAAACAGAGCAAAACAGAACAGAGCAAAACAGAGAAAAATAGAGCAGCACAAAACAATATGTAATTCTGAATATTAGCTAATAATTGAAACTTACAACTTGCGTGCAAACTAATAAAATATTAAAGGGAAAAGTATCTTGAGTGGAGACTAATATTAAACTAATAAAACTATTCTCTCAAAAGATTGTAATGTGTAATTCCATGTTTATCACAAGAATAGGGTCCCTATATATAGGAATAGCAACCTATCAAAAAAAAAAATAAAAGTCATCTCCTAATTTAATAAGGAAACTAATCAATTGGGGAAAACTCGAAATTGGACGTGCAGTAGAATTTGTAGTGGAATTGGAAAAGAGATTTCTTGCAATCAGATTTCCCTTTTCTTTTTCTTGCTGCACACGGATTTAATTACTTCCGTTTCCGTATGCATGTGATCTGATCCTCTTTGACCAAGAATGAATTGGATTTGATTCCAATTGAGTTTCGGACGGCGGCCCACCATGGATTGGAATCCAATTTGAGTTCGGATGCAGCATTATTAGAATCCAATTGAAACCCAATTGGATCAGATTATTTTATTCCAATTGGATTTAATTTTCCACAAATCCACTTCCTTCTCTGCTTTGGATTATTTTTGCTTCTTCTTCAAACCGTGCGCAGCTTTGCTTGCATGTTTCCTCCTCTTTTAGCTCACAAATAGTGTGGACTTTTCAGACTTGACTTGTCCACTCCACTTTTTTGCACATTCTTTTCTTCACATGCCATAACAAGTGCTAAAATAATACACCTAAAATGTGCAGATCAAACACTTAACTTGAGCCAACACGTAATAAACTGAATTTTAAACACGATAAATAATTAAACAATAAATAAATTTAAAATCTTATTATATATATATATATGTGAATATGTTTGGTTAAAATATTTTTAATTTAATATACTTGATTAAATTATATATATTTTTAAACTTGATTAATTTTTGTTTTTATATATAGAAAACGGGTACTGTTCACGTGAGCAGTGGTCACATGCCTAAACCCGCTTTACACAAGACCACCCCTTTATTGGCTTCTCAATTTAAAAAAGTTTCTTTTCCGTCCATTAACTTGAAAGTAGTTCCCAAAATTTCGACGGCATCTGAGTTATTTATAATAGCAAGTGAGCTATTTTAAGCAAAGTTAAAAGATCAACAAATAATTTAACACTATCTTATTCCAATTGTTGACCTTATTACTAATATATGTGAATCTCACGTACTAATCTCATTATAAAAATAATTACTACATGCATTCTCTCTGTAAAATTGAAATGTGCAGTAATTACAAATTTATTTGTAAAATTATATATATATATATATATATTATAAGCATTTGTGTGAAATAAGATATCAAATTATTTTTCATTCTGATTGGATTTTAAACATTGATGATTTATCATTGAATCTGGATCATGCTTGGAATCTTTTTCCTCTTTGAATTAATGAGCCTTTTTTCTTTTCTTTTTTCTTAGTTTTTATTGTAATAATTTCAAGAGTAATGATACAAGCGACTTGAGATATAAATTTACTTTTATATATTTTATGAAATAATTATTAATATCACATAACTCATCGATTAATATAGATAACATCATTTATTATATAAAAAGTTGCGACGAGTATTGCTATTCAAATTTTGATCCGTAAGCTATTCTCAATTAAAGTTTTTGGCTCCCAAGAATAATATGTGGCGGGTCAAAGAGAACACTCTTCTATATCAAATCAATTTTAGCGCGTCTTGACAGAAATTATTATAATTATAATTGTATATAAGTTGACAAATTGCTAAGTGAGGCAAGCGGATCAATGAGAAGGGGGAGCAGAAGCAGTGGAGGACATTTTCCAAATGAGAAAAAACATGAATGGCCATTGGAGTCTTTGGAGAATTCTGAATGGAATTTCCTCTTTCAATAATCGGCTGAAGGGACGGCAGTGCGAGAATCTGACTAGATCGATGGAGAGTTCGACTTGAACTTTGGCTATCATACTTCAATTTATTCTCAGTGGAGTCTCGTATTCGATTGTCTGATCGACAGACCCGACACGTGATTACACTTTAGAAGTTAAATTTGATATGCGTGTTTTCAATTCTTGTTATCTTAAAATAAATCCGATACTTCATATGTCAAACTTAATATTTCAATCCCTAAAAATAATATGCATGTTTTAAATTTTAAAAATACATGCACGTAAAACTTCATAGGCTAAACGCAGGCAAAATTTCAACATCGGTATGGGTGTTTAGCAAATACGCCATATTTGTTGTTTCAACATGTATGTGATAATTCAAATGCTAAACTCAATACACCAGCATCTAAAACAATACACATGTTTAAAAAATATACGATATTTATTGTTGTAATATAATCGCAAAATTTTATAACCAAAACTCGATACTCGTGAAGTTGCCACTTTTAGCTACTAAAGTGTTGTTTTGCACATTTTTGACAATTAAACTATTTTTTATTTATTTTTAACCATTAAACTATTAGAAGTTGATATCCATTACTCAAATATCAGTGTTTGTCAAAGTAAATTCCATCTGAGCTTTGTTTTTGAATCCCTTCAGATGATAATTCAGCAAGAGCCATGAATGTGCCCATATTTATATCAATGTCACTGGAAATTTCAATCAAGAAGTTGTCTACAAGTTGTACATTCTTCTTGGAGTTGTACTCTTTAAATCATCCAATCCTCTCTCAATTAAATGCAGCCATAGCCATAGCTCAAGCTCACCATTAAAAAATGGCATCCAACAAGAAGAAACTTCATGCTCTGGTTCTGCCATATCCAGGGCAGGGCCACATAAACCCCATGCTCCAATTCACCAAGCGTCTTGTTTCAAAAGGGGCCAAAGCCACATTCGTCAACACCGTTTTCCTCTCCAAATCCATGCAATTAAGATTAAATCCCGAGAACCCCATCGCTTTCGAGACCATCTCCGACGGATACGACGACGGCGGCTACGCGGCGGCGGAGAGCGACGAAGCTTTCGTGGAAAGCCTCCGGGTGACCGGGTCCGAAACCTTGGCTGGCCTCATCAAGAAACTCGAAGACGACGGTCGAAACGTTGACGTTTTGGTTTACGATTCGGTGTTGCCGTGGGCTCTTGATGTGGCCAAGGGGTTTGGGATCGTGACGGCGTCGTTTTTCACTCAGGCGTGTGCTGTGAACAGCGTTTATTACCACGTTTACAAAGGGGTTCTCCCGGTTCCGCTTCAGGACTCGCCGGTGAAGCTTCCCGGGCTGCCGGTTCTTCTGCCGGAGGAAACTCCATCGTTTGTGTACCTTTATGGTTCTTGCCCGGCCTTCTTTGACTTGCTTACGAACCAGTTCTCTAACGTTGATCAAAGTGATTGGGTCCTTGTCAACATTTTCGACAAGTTGGAAGAAGATGTATGTATTCTTGGTTCTTACTATCTGGTTTTGTTACAGTTAATTATATATTTTTATATTCTCAAAAATATATTTTCGAAAATATCCCCCAATAAAAACTTTACTCTATGTTAATATAAACGTAAGAGTTCACTCGTTCAATTTCATTTTATTACAACAAAATTCATTTTCGATGCTATTTGTTTTAGGAAATAAACAAATAAAAGCTGTACGATTTAAAATCTATCTCTGATTTTCTTAGTTATGTTTATCACCAGGCATTAAAATGGATGGGGAAACTTTGGCGGGTGAGAGCCGTCGGTCCAACCGTTCCATCCATGTACTTGGATAAACGGTTGGAGGACGACAAAGGCTACGACATCAGTCTCTTCAAGTCAGATTTCACCTCATGCATGAACTGGCTAAACAGTCAAGAACCCAGTTCAGTTGTTTACGTCTCGTTCGGGAGCTGGTCAAAGATAAACGAACAACAAATCGAAGAAATTGCCGCCGCCCTGAAAGAAAGCAAGTTCAAATTTCTATGGGTGGTGCGGGAATTCGAGAAAGAAAAGCTTCCGGCGAATTTCGCGACTGAGACCGAGGACCAAGGTTTGGTGGTAACATGGAGTCCGCAGCTCGAGGTTTTGGCGCACGGATCGGCAGGCTGTTTCGTGACTCACTGCGGGTTCAGTTCGGTTCTGGAGGCGCTGAGCTTGGGTGTTCCGGTGGTGGCGGCGCCTGTTTGGACGGACCAGCCCACGAATGCGAAGTTTCTGGAGGACGTGTGGGGCGTTGGAATTAGGGCTAAATCGGATGAGAAAGGAGTGGTTCGGAGGGAAACGTTGGTTTCGTGTTTGAAGGAGATTATGGAGGGAGAAAGGGGGAAGGAGATTAGAGAAAACGCGGCGAAATGGAGGAATTTAGCTAAGGATGCCGTTGATGAAGGCGGGAGTTCAGACAAGAATATTGATGAATTTGTAGCTACCGTCAGCCGGATTTAGGCTATGTTCTATTAGTACTATGGATAAGAAATTTTTAGTCATGAAAGAATTTTGTTTTGGAGGGAATTTCTTTTGGAGTTTTGTATAGGAAAAAGAAGAAAAAGTGTAATGATTATGTTTTTTTTGAATTTATGTGAGTGGGGATTTAGAAGGAATTTTTAAATTTGAATTGTGAATTTTATAAAAATTATGTTGTTTCTTTATGTAATATTTCCTGATTATGTTTGGAAAATAACAGAGCCTTAGATACAACAATGAAGGCCGGCGCCTGATTACTCATCTAAGTTATGATTTTTTATTATATTCAAATTAGTGAAATAGGTGATTTCATTATAAATGGCTTGTTATTTTTCATCGTTTTGAAAATGATTTTGAAAATAAGTTTTGAAAAATAGTTTAATAATGTAAAAAGTGTATTGAAAATGTAAAAAGTAGATGCTGAATAGTAAAAAGTTGTATTGAAAATGATGAAATATGATTAAAATATATTAAATTTATTATTGAAACCAAAACCGTTTTCAAAACAGAACAAAAAGAACAAGCCCAAAACCATTATACTAACTTTTTTTTATTATATTCAAATTAGTGATAGATATTCTCAGCACCATTTGCTTGAAACATAATTAATAGTGGAATTTCAAAAAAATATGCAACTATGCAAGTAAAGGTATGCTTAGTTGAGGAGTTTGGGAATATGGAATAGGGAATGAGAATGAGAATGAAAGTGGGTGTTTGGTTAGGAAGTTCCGTATGATATGACTTTTTAAAGGTATTTTGAAAGGTGTTTTGGATTTTAAAATTATTAAAATTATATTGAAAATGTAAAAAGATGTTTGAAAAATGTAAAAAAGTGTATTAAAATTGATGAGAAATTATTATAAAATGAAAATGAGAGTAAAATGAGATGAAAAAAAAAATTGCCATACGAGTATTCTCAAGACTCTACTCACAAATTCATCTTTTCTTGAATCATCCATTCATTCCCCTCCATTTTGAGGGGAATGGAAATCATTCCCTTGTCAAATTCTTTTTTATTTATATATATATATATATATTTTTTTTTAACTAATTTTTTTTTTAATTACTAACATTATTATTATTATTATTATTATTATTATTATTATACATTTAAACATAAATAGTTTATAATATATTAAAAGCTGAATGTAAAAAAAAATTATTATTAAAAATTTTATTTGTAAATCCATCACATTAATGTCATTATTTAGGCCAGTTTATTAGGATGTTTTTGAAATGGGAGGGGGATATAATCCGATGCGGATTAGATTACAATCCCGTTACGGAAAGATTCATTAATTAAATAATGACATTAGTAATGCATCATCATGAGACTGAATAGTTATGTAACGGGACTGTAGCATCTTTCATCGTATGAATCAATGCAAACTATGGTGATTTTTTTGTGTCTAAACAATCTGAGTGCACTCAAAAAACTTAGATGATCAGCAGCATTATTAAGGTAACAGCAACAGAGCATCAATGCCACCAACTTCCAAACAAGACAATCAAATTAATCAAATGCTGAAAGTGAAACAGATAACCAAAACAGACACAGGATATTAACAACATTCATTTTGGGACAAAAATCATCTGTTAATTACACAATATTATAAGTTCCATCTATAACAACATCATCATCTCACACAACTCATACCTTTCCATACATTTCTATCCCTTCGCGAGAAACGATGAGCTCGTTTAGGTTACCTGCATCTCCACTGTCAGTAGGCATCGCAAGGTCATCATACGCCGTGAAGTTGTAACGCTCTCCAATCGCCCTCAGAAGCTGGTAGACTTCAAACATCGAAGGCCGATCTTTGGGAGAAGCCGGCAGCACACAGCTACACGCAACTTTAAGGAACTGGAAGATCTCTCCATCGTATCCCTTTACAACCAAAGACGTGTCGATGGCTTCAGGAAGTTTAGAGTTGCTTGAAAGGTGGGCGATCCATTCCACCAGATTTCCTTTGAAGCTTTCGGGTGCTTTTGCCACACTTGTAGGCATCTCACCTGTAACCAGCTCAAGAAGTACTACGCCAAAACTGTAAACATCTCCCTTTGGAGTTGCCACTAGAGTTCTAGCATACTCAGGGGCAACATAACCCAAATCTCCGAATTCACCATTCACGAAAGTACTCAGATGAGTGTCGATTGGGTTCATAAGCCGAGCAAGTCCAAAATCAGATATTTTGGGATCAAAATCTGCATCTAATAAAATGCATTTTGAGCTTATATTTCTGTGAAGAATTCGGGGGTTGCAATTATGATGGAGCCATGCGAACCCTTTGGCAGCGCCAATTCCAATTTTGAGCCTTAAAGGCCAATCCATGGTTTTCTCACCTTCGTCTAACAAATGCAGCTTATTGTGAAGGGTGCCATTTGGCATGTACTTGTAGACTAAAAGCCTCTCTTTCTTCGCCACACAGAACCCCAGCAGAGGAACCAAGTTACGGTTCTTTATATTTCCCAAGGTAGCCATCTCAGAAAGGAACTCTTTCTCAGAGTGTTGGGTATCTTGTAACCTCTTCACCATCAGCGAAGTTCCATCATCAAGTAATGCCTTATACATAGTCCCTGTTCTCCCATCCCCAATAATATTGTGTTTGCTAAAGTTGCTGGTAGCCTTCATGAGGTCACTCAATCTCATTTTTGAAGCAGATTTCTCAAACATTGAAAGCTGGAAACAAAGGGATCAAACATTACCACCATAAACTTCACATAAATAACAGAAGGCAAAAGAAAAGTTAAATATCACAAATTTATTCGTATATAATGTAAAACATATGTACTTATAGACTATCAGTAATTGGTAGCATTAAACTTGCTTTTAAAAGAATCAGAATATCAGGTATACTTGGATAAGGAAAGGTTGAATTCGCCAATCATCATATGTATGGAATGGAAAGCATACCTTGACGGCTTTGGCACCCTTAATACTCCTTGCCCATTTATTACCATCAGGATCCTCTTCCTTCTTCTTCTTCTTAGAGACCCTACGCCTAATGAAAAAGATACTCAAAACAGCCACTAAAGCTGCAACAATTAGCCCACCAACAGCTGCACCAACAATAACCCCTATACTTGATTTCTTCGAAGGAGCCTCGCACGCGGGTAAGGGACTCCCACATAGGCCGGGATTATTTGAATAGTCTACGTTAACAGTTCCGTTTCTGCTTTTAAAGTTAGGCACTTGGCCGGTCAACTGGTTGCCTCTCACACTAAATGTGTTGAGCCGGTTAAGAAGGCTGAATTCAGGAGGGATTGACCCTGTCAATTGGTTGTTGTCAAGTTTAACACTGTTTAGGAATGAGCAGTTTGCAAGATTCACTGGAATTTGTCCTGATAAATGGTTCGAGGAGAGGTCAAGTGTGGTAACAAACCCAATCAGTTTAGAGATATTAGCTGGGATAGTTCCATTGATGTTGTTGCTGGAAAGATCTAAACCAGTCAAAGCTGAGCAAGATTGAAGACCCTGAGGAAACTCGCCCTTGAGCCCCATGTCTGAAAGCCGAATGTTCAACACCTTATTCTCATCTGGATGCCAGCAATCAATTCCAGTAAATTTACAGATGAAACCCTCCGTTGTATTATCAAACTTCCAGGTAGGTGATAGACTATTCAATGGATCTTCTAAGGAATCTTTTATAGCTCTCAGGCATTCGACATCACTCTGAATGCCATTGCTGAAACCGGTGTTCGCCAGCAACCAGACAAAGAAAAGAATATGAGCAGTAAGAGCTCGACTATGAATTGACATTCTCCACCCGGTACCAGCAGAGAATACCTGTGGATCAATAATACCAATATACCTAAACGTGATTGGCAGATGAAATTGTGCTACATGCCAAATTGCAGGCTTCAAACTGCATAAGATCCCCTGGCATGGTTAAAAGAACCAATTCAGCACTCAGAATAACATCAACAAATTAGACCAAAGGAAGTAAGCTTCAAAGTCAAATTCAAACAGTAGCTCCGCCCCATAACCTCTAAAACATAACACTAGATCATCTAGAGTTTTTCTCAAGATGCCATTAAAGCCATCACCAACGCATAGATGACGAGAATTTCTCAAAACCCACCCAACACTAAAAAGCAAGCTAAATTCAATTTCTTAGCAACGCATAAGCCAATTTTAGTTCAAGAAAGCTCAGACTTCGATTCATTGGTCAACATAAAGTCAGTAAACATGAAGTTTAAGGAGCAAACTGATCTTGAACTGTACTAAGCATAGTTCACAAGGAAATGTAAAATAGGAACAAAAAAGAGAAATGAAACCTACAAATAAGTCGGATTAATCCTGACCCAGAAGATTCAAGGATCCACACAAAAAGGGGTTCTTGAAATCAAAAGCTAAAACACGTCTTAATTTACAGAAAAAAGAAACACTCAATAACTCAATTGATCACTTAATCAGCATCAAAAACCAACTATACAGAGCAACAGAAGTAAAGGCTAGACCTTTCACACAAAACAAACAAAGCCCGCTTAACCAACCCATAAAATATATAAAATATATTATGCATCATAGCATGGTCAAACAAAAATTCTTCAAGGAAATCCATACCGATAGAAGATGCTCACAGATTAGATCAAATTCCTCGCAGTCCAGCAAAAGGGTCTTCGCAAATTCCACTCAAAACACAGAAGAAATGCTATTTGGGAAGAAAGAAGAGGTGCACAGTTGGTGTTTGTTGGAGGTTGTGGTCAAAGAAGCAATGTCTATGATACGTTAATTTTTTCAAAGCTCTCCCTATATAGAACAGTCCCAGTCAGACGGTCCCAGCGACGACCGCGACTCCAACAATTACAGTTACAATTACAAAGGGAAATTGGGAGGAGAGATTAAACTAAAGAAAGGTAAATTTAGACCAAGTTCTTGACTTTAGCGGTCGAGGGTGAAAGAAAGGCAAAAGAGGCAATGGGGGAGTGGGATTGGGTATATTTTCCTTCCTTCCATGTCCACTGGGCTAGTGGAAGTGGCAAATCATCAATGGCGATCGCTCTCGAATGCTTCCCATTTTCCTCTTTTCATATTGGCCAATGGCCCAATGCCCCCCCCCCCCCCCCCACCCCCACGCACCATTGGAGTTTCCTTTTTACTGTAGATTACTAATCAGACGAAGACACTGTTTTACCTAAAGTAAGTAATTTTATTTATTATTTTTGAAATTAATTAATGTTCACGTTCACTGTATAGGGTGTCTCACGAAATAAACGGTGACGCAACACGCTATAAATGTAAACTTTTGAGTTTCGAATTTAAGACGGACACTTTGAATAAGTTTTTAACTTTTATTGGACAGCTTACTCGGACTAGTCGTGTTGGTTGCATAAGTACTCGTATGACAACTCATAAAGATAACTTTACGAGGACTCATTATTCCTTAATACTCTTGTTCTCCCGTTGAACGGTCAGAATTATAACTTTCTATTAATTTTAAAGTAAGATTCTAAACAAGGCTATTTTAATAATATATTTTAAAATTCGTAAAAAGTTGAGACGGGTTGAATGTGTATATTTTTCTTTTTGTTAATTGTTGTAAATTTAGGGCCGCAATTTTAGGGATGTTTTTTGAAAAATAAATTTTAGGAATGTATTTAAAATATGTATTAAAAAAATTATAGTTAAAAATAGTAAAAATGTGCAGTAACAATGATACTATTTGTGACATTTCCTCAATATTTTATCATCGCTTTTGTTTGACCAAAACTCCAACACTGAAGTCACCTGGTAAAAAAAAAATAGAATACACCAAAGATTAGTTGCCCCAGTTGTTACTAAAGTCGTACAAGTTTACTAAAGGTAACACGAGACCAAAATATGAAAACATAAATTTTACAAATTATAAGCGATTTAATAGCACGAACATGACTCAATGTGTTACTTCAAAAAATTTCTAGCATGTTAAAATAATTTGTCAACTGAAAACACGATTCGATTTCTGACCCGATTGAGTTTAACTGGGTGTGAACTCGGAACCGGCTCGGCTGAATTTGTGAAACAGATATTTTTGTTTGTTCAGACAATGTGAAAGCGGGTGAGTTTTGTCGTGCATGATTACGACTTTGGAGGTAAAAGCGTTTTCCGTAAATTAAATGATGTATTAGTGATTGTTGATAAGAGGGAAAGGAAAGTCGTGACCACTGCCACACGGCAATGGGAATGGAGACTAACTAGAAAGACGCCTTCTTGTGGAAGACTTTCCACTTTCCCAGTCGTTGTAAACAAGGTGAATATTGTAGGAACGATCTAATGTTCTATCGGCAGTGTTTAACAAATCATATTCCACACTGAATCGGCCGAGTTCAGGAGGTCGGGGTTTAACTGGGGTTCATGGGTTGAATCGGTGACGTCATAAATATATTTAAAATATTATATATCTCATAATTAATATATAATTAATTTTTATAATATTAAAAAGTTTTTAAAATGAACAATAATAATATAAATTATCTAACATCTAATTTATCATATAAGCATGTTTAACCTAATGGCTAACCACTTTTCTATAAGAGTTTCTCTCTTTTTGAAGACATAAGTTTGAATCTTGACTAGGTATAATTAATTTTTACATTTGTTTCAGATTTTTCATATCTCACGTTGGTTGTGGAAAAGAATAAATTCCCATATAAAATGAGAAGAGATGCAAAAAACTTAAAAAAGAACATCCAAAGAAAAACCGGTTCCCGGGTTTGACCAAAAAACCCAATTTTTTTCCATTTACCATAATTTAGGTCAAATCAGACATCGGACCGGTTCCCAATTAACCCGATTGAACTGGCCGGTCCAATCCGGTTTGTTAAACACTGCCTATCGGTTAGTCCATTAGCAGGTAAAATCAATACGCAATACATTATAGACCAAACATGTTAACCGACATATCATATGCTGAACTCGATGTGCAATACATCGTAAACTAAACTCATAACCACGATAAATGAGCACCTAAACTTAATACACGATACATCACATACTAAACTCGACACATGATACTTTAGCTAAACTCAAATACAGCAAGGGCCAAACTAAATATGAAAAAATCACAAGCTAATATGATATACATGAGTTTATAACATAACTGCAATACACTCGGTACACCACATTTCCTCTGGCTATACTCGATACGCTCGTCGACGTCGTCGTCATATACAAGTTTTTGTATTTTTTGTCATAAAAAATGTACGATACATTAGAAACTAAACTTGAACGTGGTACATCATCAAGTAAATTAAATACATCAGATGTTAAACTCAAACAATCATATGTTAAACTTGACATACATGTTTTCATAATAACACAATCGTGGCACACTATATTCATGAATTTTCATCAGAAGTTAAACTCCATAAATTAGTAGTCATGTACAAGTTTTTGTGTGTTTTTTTTTTTTTAATAATAAAAAAATTTCACTTTTAATGAATTATTTGTTATTTGTTGAAGTAGATTTTGGGCCTTTATTTGGGTTAACATTTGGGGCATTGGGCTTGCAAATGACCTTCCCAAGACTGAGCTCTAACTTGTAGAACATACCCACCACTGCATTGCTTTTGTAAACTTGGGCTTAGTGTTGGGCTTTCCATCCTCTATCCTCAAAAGTGTTGGGCTCAGATTTCTTTATTCCGTACTTCGGCTTTAACGGGTTCAGACCCGAACCTCAAACGAAAAATGACTAGATCCAATATACTGTAGCAAATTAATACTCTCATTATTTCATTAGAAAAATTCACTTTGTAATAATAGTTTTAATAATACAAAATAAATTCTTTTAATATAACGGAGGGAGTAATAAATATTGAGATGTGCTAGAATTCGTCCAATTACGACTGACATTTTTTGTCTATATTTGATAACGTTTCGACCACTTTTGGGCACCCAATATACAACCACGATACACCACAAAAGGGACTTGCACTCGAAAATCACAATACAACAATGCCAGGAATGGGCAACTTGCACACCATGTTAGGGGCCACACCACCATTAACTTATATATTACACATCAACACATTACCACCAAAAAATAACTTCTGGCTATATGTACACTACTTTTCTACTAATGATTTTACGTACAAAGTGATATATTATCACGCACACATCCCCCCTGTCTCATTGATTATCGTACAAGGATAATTCATGGGCTATCGTATGGGTAATAAAAGACAATTCAGAGGTTATTCTTCAAAGAAAGTGATGGAAAGCTAAAAGGGATCAACACTGCAGATGAAAGCCTTAGCGTGCCTAAGGGCGATCCAGTACTCAATCGCAAATGGTTTAATTCCTCGAATGTATACCGACAGCTTGAATCTGGTCAACCAACTACGTGATGCCTCGACAACTCACAAACAGGTACATGTAATCTTAGTGAATATTATAAGTTATTTTAACGCCTATCCAGATTTAGTTATTGGTAAAATAGATAGATCACACGTGCATGAAACGCATTTGTTGGCCACAAATGTCCTTAAGAAGTATAAGATTGTATTGATTACTTAAGATTAATGAGAATTTCTTTTTATAAAAAAAAAGAGATAATAAATATAATCATAATACATCAACAATTATATATATATTTTAATATTTTTTAAATCGCAAACTAAACATAATACGTGATACACTAGGTTCTCGTGATACATCAGAATCTAAATTCGATATATTACAAGTAAAATTGATACACAACATAATTGTTATATATTAGGAAGTTAAACTCAATACATGATACATCCTATGATAAAATTAATATATTTATATACGAGTAATATTTATGTGATACTTTTGAAACTAAACTCTGTACTTTAACAACAAACTAAGATATACGAGTATTAAAGAAGATAGAAAGAAAGAACAAGTGAGGGGAATAGTAAAATGTGGTGTGCGTGTCAGTTGAATTGTGGTGTGTGTCGGGAGGATGTCATAAATACCACTCTACATTCCCTCACTTACTTTCCTCTTTCCACTTCCTCTCTCTAAAAACGCGACATGTAATGTGCGTCTCTTTCTCTTTCTCTATCTAACCTTAGCTAGGGATTCGCTTCACAGAGCAGCAGCACTAAAACCCAAACCAAAATTCCCTCTCAATCGCATCTCCGAGTCCAAATTCAGTTCTCCTCTTTCCAGAATGGCTTGATTCTCCCGTCTCTATTCCTCCCACCGACCCAATCACTTCGCTCCACCTGTCAACCACCTCCCCGATCTGGTAAGTTCCTTTGGTTTTTTTTTTTTTTTTGTACTGTTTTTAGATCACGGCGGCTCCGTCGAGTTCCATTGCTTTCTTCCGGCGGATTTACATTTAGTCATTTACTGCTGCTGTTTCTCTTTTGTGGTTGATTATTACTGTTGTTCGTTTTGAGTTTTTTTTTCTTTGCTTTTGACTGATCCGAGTGTTGATTTCGGTTCTACTCGCATTTGCTGGTGAGATTGGGGTTTCTTTTCGCGGCTGGTGGTGAAATGCTGTTATTTTTCGTTTTATTTGGGGTTTAAGCGGTTAATAGAGCTGATTATTCTGTTAATGAGTGATTAATTAGTGTAATTGTGGGTTAATTGTAATTTGTTTAATTACTTTCGTGTTTTTAGCTTAGGTGCGTGGATTTAGGTCTTGGAAATGGAAAGTTATGGCGGATTAAGTTTTTATTTCTTTACATTGTTAGGCGATAATGATTGATTGAGGTTGGTGGGGGTAGGGTAGAGGTGGGGTTTAGTTCTGATAACAGAAAACTCAAGACAGGGATGTTTGAGCTAAAGGAGGAGGTGGTGTTAACTGTTAATCTAGAGAGACATGGAACATGGACATTTCGTTCACTGTATGCGTCTTTTTATCCTAAATACGTGTGGATAAGTTTCTTTTTAAGCTGCTTTTTTGGGTTGGTGACTGTTTGATGGACGTCGTCTAGGTTATGGCACTTTCATGTGGACGCTTTCTTACACGCATGCAAATAGTTCATGATCTAGGGAATTTAGTGGTCTTCGATTCTTAAAAGGCTGTTGCTGTATATTTTGCTTTATCTGATAGTAAGATTTTTTTTTTTTTTCTCTCCTTAATTTATTTATGTGGACATTCCTTTTTGGAGCATGTAGACTTATCTACCATGGAACATACTCAATCAGTTGCTTCGCTGATGGACTCCACAAGCTCCAAGATACAACAACTGCAAAAAGCATTTGCTGAGCTTGAAAGCCATCGTGCCATTACGCTCAACTGGAAGTGGAAACAACTCGAGGAACATTTTCATGGGCTTGAGAAGTCTTTGAAGAGGCGTTTCACTGAATTGGAAGACCAAGAAAGGGATTTCGAGACTAAAATTGTTGAATCTAGAGATATGCTGTCAAGACGTGAAAAAGCTATTGTGGCTAAGGAGCAAGCTTCGCTGGAGAGACTCCAAGAGAAGAGAGATGCTGCAGTTTCTGCCATTACTAATGCCCTGGAGAAGAATAGGAAGAAGTTTTCTGATGAACCTGCTGTTAATAATAACGAGGACCATGGTGGGGTGCCAGTTGTGGAGGACAAACCACCTGATGCCATGGTTTCTGAGAGTGAAGTTAAGGAATTGAGAAAGCCTTCTGGCCGTGAGGATGTGGTGGTGAAGTTGTATCCAGAGCTTGTCACTTTGTGTCAAAAGATGGATTCTGAAGGCCTGCACAAATTCATATCAGATAACCGTAAAAACCTTGCTGTCATGAGGGAGGAAATTCCAGTTGCTTTAAAGGCTGCAAGTGACCCTGCCTCTCTGGTTCTGGACTCGCTCAATGGTTTCTACAACGTTGAGGTGCCTATTTCAGATGCCAAAAAAGATTCAAATCTGCTGGGCCTTCGTCGAACATGTATCATGCTGATGGAATGCCTCAGCACTTTATTAGCAAACCTGGATCAGGACTTCGTTCCTTCTATAATCTCAGAAGACGGTAAGCAGCGAGCAAAAGTTATTGCCGAAGACTGGAAGCCAATGCTAGATGAACTTGATATTGATGCCAGCAGTGGGAACTCCTTGGAGGCTCATGCATTCTTACAACTTCTAGCTACCTTTGGTATCAAGTCTGACTTTGACCAGGAGAATTTATCCAAACTGATACCTATGGTGTCTCGTCGCCGCCAGACAGCTGACCTGTGCCGCTCACTTGGTTTATCGGACAAGATGCCAGGTTAGGTTCCGGTGGGATCATGTGGTTACACATGAAAATTTTTCTGAGCTATGATTAAGATTTCAAGTTGTCTTTTGAATTTTGTTTGTGAAGTTTAGCATATGCTTTGATCTTTCAGGTGTAATTGATGTTTTAGTCAGAAATGGAAGACAAATTGATGCTGTTAATCTAGCTTTTGCATTCGAGCTGACTGAGCAGTTTTCGCCTGTTTCAATGCTGAAATCCTACTTGATGGAGGCAATCAAAGTGTCTTCACCTACTAAATCTGGGAATGCATCTCCTTCTGGACAGGTTTGTCTTACTATCATGCACGTATGGCCGTTACAGTTTGATTGGAAGCATAACTGTGTGTTGATGCATGTTATACTTCCAGTGATTGTGTGGTTTCAAGTAATTTTTTGGTTAACATGAAGTTACCTGTTCCATGTAAAGCTAATTTTTGCCGTAATATTTTTTCTGGCTTCAGTTTGACGTCAATGAAAAAGAGCTGACTGCCCTTAAGGCTGTGATTAAGTGCATTGAAGAGCATAAGCTTGAAGATCAGTACCCTGTGGAACCACTCCAAAAAAGAGTTGTGCAGCTGGAGAAGGTGAAGGCTGACAAGAAAAGGGGGACAGAAGTTCCTAAACCTCAACCGAAAAGGCCTCGCGCTAATGGTGCAGGTTACGGGCCAAGAGTTGCTAACAATGTTGCCGCTGACAAGAACATATATGCTAGAATGACAGATAGGTATCCGCAGTACATCTACGACAGACCTTACTGCTTCCCCGGACCAACTGACAACCACATTCCGGCAATCCTGGGCACTCCGGCGTACAACTTTTCACCAAGTCATGGCAACTTCTTTGGAACTGCTGGCTACCAGTACCAGGCAACTCCCTACCTGCACTAATCAGTAGGAATGATGAAACTTGATTATGATCCTTTTAACCGTTAGTGTTAACCCTTCTGTTGCTGTATTGTACCTCGTGAGCAAATTTAATATTAAAAAAACCAAAAAAAATTCCGTGTTAGTCTTTAATCTGTTGTAAAATCTGATATTTTAATCCTCTAATATATGCACTCTTTCCCTTTTGTATATTGTTATGTTTACTGTGATGGGTCTATACTTGCTTGGATGCATATGCACTCTTTCCCTTTTGATCCTTTTTTGTGTGCTTCTTCCTGAAGGTTTAAATGATGGGTCTGTTGTTTCCTCTTTTTGAGAACGCAACCCGGTTACGATATGTGAATTCATATAATATGGTTGACCCGTGGAGAAGGACTGTTGTTGCTCAGTCTTCGGTTTCATTAGAGTCTGGGCAGTTTCAATCCATATTCTTGCATCAACTGAAGTCTTAAAGGTTTGTATATACAAAATTTATTTACAAATGCAATAGTAGGAAACAAAAGTTACAAATTAAACTTCAAAGTTACCGTACTATTAGTATTGTAGACATAGCCTAGTGGTTCATCTCTCTCGCATTAACTGTGTGTGGACTTGAAGGTCTCCGGATAAAATTCTCGGAACTTTTTACAGAGACGCTAGATACTCCCTAATTGCCTAGTGGATTTGAAAGTCTCGGGATCAAATTATCAGGGAATGCTAAATGCACCTTGTGATCTCTATAATTCTATACAGCCGTTTAAGGCAACGGTTTTCCTTTCTAAGTTGTATAAGTCATTCGCACTCACACTTACGGTGTGAACGATAAAAGAAAAAGGAAAGCCATTATTTACCGGATAATGTTGAGGTAAAACACAAAGTTTTCCATGTGACTCGTTCAAATTACTACTTGGAAATTACAAAACTACTGCATACATGCTGTGGCGCCATTGCAAATTTCATGTGCAAACAGTTGCTTTTAAATTTCTCATTTCCCTCCGAAATATTCCTGCAAACGAATCCTCATTCTTCCGGCGAGACATGAAAATATCAGAGATCTCCACGCCGGAGCTCCGTTCAGGCCACAATCAAGAATCCGAACCTCACTCTTACGTACTCTCTCAAATTGAATCATCAATTAAACAACTCGAGCTCTTAACATCCACACCGGAAACTATCTCGTCCGACCTCCGGTTGTACCTATCTCAGCTGACTCTACTCGCTCCGTTCCCCAACTCAGTGAACCTCCACATTTGGAAACTCAGCTATCGTCTCTGGAATGCTTCTGTCGATCTCTCCAACGTCTCCAGCTCTGGCGGCAGTAAGTCGTCAGAAGAACTCGCGAGCCTTCGGCAAGTGTCTGCCGATCTCCTCTATATTGCGGCGAATGTCACCGGGATTCCTTCCCCTGCCTTCAAATCGGCCACCTTCTTCTACAAGACCGGCCTCATTTGGCACGATCTCAAAAAATTGGACCGCGCCGATAATTGCTTCGAGAAAGCCACCGATCTCCTTTCAAAAATCGATATCGACTCGGAGAAAGCAGATAATGATGCGCGGAAGCTCTTCCTGAATCTCAACTTAGCTCGATCTCGAACTGCTTGGGAAATTTCTGACAGGAATTTAGCGGTCACGTTACTTAATCGGTCAAAAAATGCATTATGTGGAAATCCAGAATATTACAAGGCATTAGCATCTCAGTATTTGATGTTTGGAAAAATTATCTTATCGAAAAGTGAAGTTTCTGGAGTGAACGAAGCATTAAAACTGATTAATGAAGCGTTAGAGTTGTCTGAAAAGGGGCTGAGGATTGTTAAGAAAGCAGAGGAGACTTTAGCACTGAAGGAGTTGAGAACAAAGACGCTGAGATTCATGGCGGCTGCGCATTTACAGACAGATGAATTCGAGAATGTACTCAAGTGTGTGAGAGTTTTGAGGGACAGTGGTGGGGATCAGCACCCGAGTCTAAGTGTTTTGGCAATGAAGGCATGGTTGGGGCTGGGGAGGTACGGAGAGGCAGAAAGGGAGCTGAAAGGTATGGTGGTGAATAAGGGAATTCCGGAGGGAGTTTGGGTATCTGCAGTTGAGTCATTTTTTCAGGCAGCCGGGGCGGCCGGAGCTGAGACCGTGAAGGGACTGTTTTTGGGGCTTTTAGGAAGGTGCCACGTTAGTGCTGCCTCAGCTCTAAGGGTGGTACATAAGATGACGGGGGATGGTGGAGGAGTTGATGGGCAAGGCTCAAGGATAAAGGCTAAAGTGGTAGCTGAACTGGTTTCCGATGAGAGGGTGGTTGCACTTTTTGCTGGAGAAGAGGTGTCGAAAGAGAGGACTGCAATGCATGCTCTTCTCTGGAACTGGTAAGATCGCCTAAAGTTTTCATTTCCTAATTGATTACATTCCAGAGTATTCCAAATTTGGTATTTGAGAATTTTATTACTGAGATGATCATATCAGCATTTCCAATGTTTGCTTTCGTAATCTGATGAAAATAGTAGGCTTTTGTAGCTAAATATTTTCATGGTTTCCTTGATCGAGATCCCTTGTGCTTCTTGAAAATGGTGAGAATAAGTGGATAAAGCTTGCAATTCTCTCTGTTCTGGAGCTCCATTTAATACTATAGACTTTTCTTACAACCTCAAACTATGACAGGACACCCATAGTACACGGCATTTCACCTTCGGAATACTATGAGTTTTGGTTGTTGCACTCCCATCTTTTACACAGCCTTTGCTTAGTACTCTGAATGAAGAACCAAACTGTATGCAAATTTAAACATGGTTTGTACACTAAAACTGTTTCTTGCTTCTGTTTTTAACATTGCTTATCAGTGCGGCTGAAAACTTTAGATCCAAGGATTTTCAGACCAGCAGTGAGTTGTTTGAAAAATCAATGCTCTATATCCCTCACAACATGGAGAACATAACACTCAGAGCTAAGGGATTTAAAGTACTGTGTCTCTGTCATCTAGGCCTCTCACAACTAGATCGAGCTCAAGAATACATCAATGAAGCTGAAAAGGTCTGGAATGATTAACTCTACACTTGTGATTTACCAATTTCAAAATGCATGCACAGTAGTATGTTGCATCTCATTTTCCTGATGTTTATCTAATTCTGCAGCTTGAACCAAGTATTTCCAGTGCCTTCCTGAAGGTGTGAGACCTTTCTCCCAAAGTGTAACACCTTTGACTGGATCTATTTTATGGTGTTAATTTCGCTAATGGAATTTCTCTGTTTATTATTCTGCAGTTTAAGATCTACCTGCAGAAAAATGAACATTCAAGCGCAATAAGTCAGGTGCAAGCTATGTCAAGCTACCTTGACTTCACTCCTGATTTCCTCTCCCTTTCAGCACATGAAGCCCTTGCCTGTCAGTCTCTTCCCGTAGCAGTTGCTTCTTTATCACATCTATTAAACTTCTACTCCTCTGGGAAAACATTGCCAACCAATGAAGTTTTGGTTTTCCGAACTCTGGTGACAATTCTTACTCAAGGCGCCGACAATGCTTCAGATATCCTAAAATACATGAATCGTGCTCATGATCGGATGTCTGAGATTGGATCTGACTGCTTTTTTGGGAAAGGTGAGGTTGGGAAGCGGGAAAAGAATTGGTTTGCTGTGCAAACCTGGAACTCGGGGTGCAAATGGGGAAGGAAAAACGATTTGGGCTTTCTGCACACTTCTTTAAATTGGCATCAGACTTTTATGGCATCACCTTTGATGGCGAAGAAGAGTGCAGTGCAATGGTATGCAAATCCTTGATCTTGAGTGTGTCTGCATTAATCGCTAATGAGAAGCAAACAAATACATCACTGCTCGAAAGCGAAGCTAAACAAGCTATTGAACTGTCAGATAGAGCCGGAAAGGTAAGGATACAGAAAACCAAACTACAATTCAAGGATGCATGTTCTGCTTAATCACTGAAATACAGATTTCTGAGATATAAGATCTAGCATTTCCTGTGAGTTTTAACCTACATTTGACATTGCTTTGCTGTAAAGTGTCAATTGTTTGATTTTTTTAGTGGTAAATTGTTGGATGCAGATCTTGCTTTCAAGCTTAGCAATTTCATGGAAAGATGACAATGGCGATACCAGCTTTGCCAACTTCCTGTTTATGTACACTTGGAGTGCCTATGATCTATACTCAAGGCTCGGTGACATGGGACAAAAGCAGCTCAGCCTGGTAAAAGGCTTTGCGAGTTCTAAATCTTGCAATCCGCTGCATCTCCTACAAATTGGTCTTGAAGCTTCACAGGGACCCCGATCCAACCCCGAAGTAGCCATTTTCGCCCTGAATGCTTGTCTCTCTGCTCTCCTGGCTTCCTCAACTCCTGATTACAAAACTGTGGCTCTAATTCTCAGGAAACTAATCTCTGTAAGTACTATTTCAAAGGTGATACAGATGATGTTCATGGCATTTACAAACAAGCATTCCGGATAATGGTGGGTTTGAAAGAAGGGGAATATCCCACCGAAGAAGCAAAATGGCTCGCCATGACTGCATGGAATCGAGCAGCAATTCCTCTGAGGTTGGGGCACACGGAACTGGCAAAGAAGTGGATGAGTATAGGGTTGGAACTGGCCAAGAAAGCCCCTAATATGCAGACATATAGGTCATGCATGGAAGATTGTGTTGCTGGCTACGAGAAGAAATCTACAGAACTTGAAAATGGTCAAAGCAGCCAAATAACAGTCTGATGATGTTAAATTTTTATTTCTTGAATCTATTCGGGCCGGAACTCCTTCCTAACTGTACAGCACCTAGAAACATGAAATTTAGGCTCCAAATAACTTCTAGATTTGTCTCTATTGTATATACGTACTCAAACTAACATCGTAGCCTACTTTATCAGTTCACTGTTGTTTGATTTGAGAAACTTTGCTTCGATGCACAGATGAGCTAACAGTATTTCTCTGCTATACTATGTTCCAAAATTAGGAAAATGAAAAACAAATTTCCTTTCTCTGATTCATTTAGTTCAGGATTTGGAATCACATTATTATTAGTTCTCACAGTTGAATGGGTGATCATATACATAAGTCAAAAAGTAAGGTACTGTTGACTTGGAGGGACATTTGAGGAAGCATCAGAGCACCAATGCTTTTCTTCCATTTGCAGTTCTCGGTGGCACCTTTGATACCTTGATCATGCTTTCTTTTGTTGATGTGTCTTAGGTGTTGGTCATCCCCAAAGCACTGAACAATGCTCCAGCCATTGGTTTATCAACTGGTATTTGAATCATCTCTCCGGCTTTGATGGAGTTGGGGATGACGGTGGTTTCAGATCTGGATACTGCAATCACTCATACTGTTAAGTCATTTGTGTAAGGTACAACAGTTAACAATGATTAACAACAGAAGTGTCATTCAAAATGCAGCTGTTTCCCATTGGTGAAGTATGATAAGTAGTTCAGCTTCGACAATCTTTCTCTAGAATGATTATCCCATCCTATCCTACATTTAGTCATTTACCGTTATAAGCCACAGCCCATCACCTCCCCCTGGAAAACACAAGAATCAAGCCACGAGGGCCCCCGCCATTTTGACAAGAAAAGAAAAATGATATTCCCTCTGTCCCATTAAAAGAGTCCAGTGTTTCTGAGTCACAAGGTCAGAGGGAGTACAAACTAACTTATTAACTCAGCCATGTTGCATCTGCATATCTGTGTGCCAACATACACAAACACTATGAATGCATTTGACAGGGATCATACATTTGGATACGGAGATGATGATCTCGGGACAGATTTGTTTCCTGACTTCAGTTCACTCAGACTTTTTACAGATCCATTGGTCGTCCCTTCACTTTGGCTGTCAAGAGGGCTGGCATCGGCTGACAGTGGACCACTTTCTTTATTTGGGGTCTTCGCTCCTCTCTGTCCTTCCGACACTCTAATCTTCTTCTTGGGGTAGATGTGTGTAGATGGAGGAAGCAGTTCTTCTTGTATCTCCTACAAGAAATTGAAAGTTAAACCATGCTGCAAGCATTACAGGCTTCAAATGAGGTGTTCAAGAAATGCAACAGGTGATTAATAAGGTCAGTTCAATTACAATTCATCAAATCCCATATTAGTTTCTGAGACTATGACATATATTCCTCCGTTCCATTAGAAGAGTCCAGTTTGAAAACTGTACAACTTTTTATGAGTCACAAGGTACAACTCCTAAAATAAGTAATTTGCTACAATTTTTTTCCACTAATGTCCTTACATTCCAGAGGTGGATTAATCGTGAACCATAGGTATGAGAAGTAAAGAAATAAAAACCGGACTCTTCTAATGGAACAGAAAAACATTTTGAAATTGGACTCTTCTAGTGCAACAGAGGGAGTACACTACAATAAGCTAAATGCAAGAGCCAAATGAAACTATCCATCCAACATATCAACAATGCAGAACTGCATTTTGAATCTTTTGTTTTTCAAGAAAGAAAAGCTACTATACCTGCCATCCTTTCTTGCCTATGATACCACCTTTGATTCCATAAGCCTCCTTGAAACCATTTTTGACTAACAGCTCTGCCACTTTCATGGAGTTACCATCAAAACTACAGAACAAGAAAAAGCAATCTCACTAAAACCAGAATATCAAAAGTTGTTATAGTTTATGAACTGTCTGAGCAAACTAGTTAAAGAATACACAGAAAACTGGAATCAGATAGCTTAAACTTTTGCTTCAAATCTCCATTCCACTACATTGATACTTTTCTGTGCCCTCTACAGAGTTATTTTTCTTCAATTGCAGAAAATTTTCGACATACCTGTCTAAAATGCATAAACTTGTGCTCTCTGGCTCCTTAAGAATCCCCAAAACTTGCTTTGCAAAGCCTTCTTCATCCCCTTCCCGGAACTCCACCTGCAGAACACTCTTATTCACAATCTTCAAATTAGGTGAACTTATGAAGTCCAAGCTCTTCTTATCCCTAATATCTAACAGCTGACAGGTGGGATCGTCCCGGAGCTTCCTAAAAGCATCAATGGCGGAGATGAACTTGTACTTTCGGAGGTATCCCTGGACTAGTGGGATTACGAAAAGCCATATGAAGGTAACTCCGGCAACAAAGAATGGATTTTTATTCAAGAATTCATCTACGGAAATCACTATAGCTTCCAAGTTTATCTTATTAGACACTTCTCCAGTTGGTGTTACAATGTCAGCAGCTTCAGAGGCTAAACAAGAAAGAGGAAAAAAGAATCCCAGAGAGAAAAAAGAAAGATGGGATCCCACATAAACCTCATCCACGTCCAAAAATGAAGCCCTTTGCTCTAAATCACCAGATTTACAAACGAGAATTTCACTGTGCTTTCTGCTACAGTGCGGAAAATGGCGAGGCTGAGAACTTGAACGAAGAAAGGAGGATGAAAAATGGATTGGGAAAATGGATTTGGAAGTAGAATTTCGAGTTCTGGGACAGTTTAACCATGGTGGAGGAGAAGTTGAGAGTCCTACGGATAGAGACTCCATGGGAAGTAGAAGGAAGAAAACCAAGAAGAACAGATATGGCGCCCTTTCCATTCTTAATGGCCACTAAAAAGAGCGCTTTCTTTCTTTCACCTACAAAGGCGGGTTTTCCGTAACTCTTCGACCTTTTAACGTCGTCGTTTTCAAGTTAGAACAATATGATCTATTGAAGCGGCTTTCTGTTTTCTCACTTCTCATTGAAATTCTGTTTGCAGGGATTTGATGAATATGTCGAATTCATCAAATCTTGATACAATGGATGCCAAATCTTTCTGGGATGGTACTCTTTCTTGGGATGAATTTGTTGTAGCTGCAAGAGCTTTCAGGGAAAAATGGAACAAGTTTAACTCTGATCTTCCTCAATTTTCATGGGTTCCTCGTTCAAGCCCGCCTTGGCTACCTCCCGCCTCTCAGGTCACTCTCTTTCATTGAAACCCCTCTTTTTGTTTTACAGTCTGTTTCGCAAACACCCAGAATCTTTTCCTTTTTGGTGGGTGCTGAGTATTTGTAATTGCTCAGTCTGTAGGATATTTATCGGTGGACAATGTGCTTATTTTCCGCAGTGGCAAGGTACTATCTGACACGGGCTTACTGTGTTATTCGCAATCTGTAATCTTCTCAAGTCTTACTTTTGTTTGGCCTTCAGGAATCTTGTGATGAAGGAGATGACAATGGGGAACAAGAAGAGCTTAGCTGTTCCGACGCTGATGACTTCGTTGACCCTGCCACTTTCGTAGTATGATCATGCTACTAAATTCATTGAATTCGAAGCTTGAATTCTGTATTCTAACTTCTTAAAGTAGCTTGTGGATTTCTCAGCTCTCAGAATAAGTTCAGATTTTTAACTCATTTACGTTATCTTCAGTATAATGTTTTTGTTTCTTCCCCTGTCAGGCCCAAAATCCTGAACTTTCAAGCCATCACTATGACTTCCATGTTATCTACAATGCTTCCTATAGAGTTCCAGTACTATATTTTCGTGCATACTGCAGTGGTTAGTTCAAGTTTACATTCGTCTTATATTTCAAATGATGCAGCTGATGGTTATACTAGTACAAATCTGTTTTTGCTTTTCTCATCTCTTTTAGCTCAAGTGTTAATCAGGTTGAAAGCTCTCTCATTTTATTGTTGACATTTGCATATCTTCTTAGTATTTCTCCTTCTCTTTCCATTCTTCTGTCTGGGAAACTAGGAATGCTGCTATTAGCCAGTAAAATGTGTAGATGATCTTTCAGAAGTTTATCTAGTAAAGTGGCCAAGCATGAGTGAGCAATCGTGTCCCAGTGCTTCAGTGGCGACACTTTTCTCTTTTGCATTCAACAAGATGCATGCATATGTTGCAGTTTTGTCCAACAATCCTGCTGAAGTGCTGCTGAATGTCTTAGTTACTCCAAAGTTCAAACTGCCTTTCGGACTTGTAGATTGTATTAATCTTACAGTATCCGTTAGAATGTAGTATCCGGAACTGCATCAGCATCTACTTTTTAGGCTACTATTATCTGCATATGTTTATAGGTTTTATTGAGGGAAACAAACTTAATATCTGAAAAGCAATGCTTAACTAACTGGTAATAGTTTCTGATAGAATGATTTCAGCCAATACCTTACTGTCTTTTGTCATTGTAACTCCAATATTTTGTTTCTTTTCATTTCTCTCATGTTCTGTGGTTATTATATTGAATTTTGACCTTGAATATATTCAACTCATGCAAAATTTCCTTATTCTTTACCAGCAGTCTGAGAAAAAGCTAAAAATGTCCATAAGTTTAAGAAACTAATACTTGTTACTGGTTTTGTAGATGGTCAAACATTAGGTTTGGATGACATTATAAAGAACATCCCTTCCAGCACTGAGAAGCTTCTTACAGAATCGAAGTGGACATTCATAACTCAGGAGGTAAGCTCTTCTTCCTTCATATATCTCTTATGTTGAATGCCTTTATCTACATTCTATTTACAGTCCTTTTTCCTACAAGTAAACTTCGATCTAAAGAAACAAATGTTAAGACGGGGACCTTGTGCTTCCTATTGTGGTGATTTTGGTCTCATCATACTAGTTTAAAGTACTAACTAGAAGATTTCATATTTGCTCGTTGAGTAATTCATGACGAAGAATGATATTGACTGCAGGATCACCCGTACTTGAACCGGCCGTGGTATACGTTACATCCCTGCGCTACTAGTGAATGGATGAAGATGCTCTTTAGCAGTGATCCTGCAGTTGCTCAAGCTGGAATTGCAGTGGCCAAATACCTAATCTCATGGTTCTCTGTGGTTGGCCAAGTCTTCGGCCTTAAAATTCCCTTTGAAATGCTGGGCTAGGTTGGAAAGCCAAGCATGATGGATGTTCACCAAAGTTTCATATTAATCACATATATGTAGATGACTTTTTCTGCTGATGATGAGTTTGTTGTTTTATCACGTTTGTTCACTTCCCGAATGAATGGGGAGTGGATTGTTGGAATTACACTGTAAAGAACAATCGAAAAATCGTGTTTCAGTTTGAGATTTTACTCAAAGAAGAGGAACACAATCAGAAAGAAGGCGATGTACAAATAACTATAGATAATTTGCAGCATTTTCCACAACATTTCTTCACTTCTGTTGTGTGTGCAAATGTTGAGTGAATGCTCAGTAGTTACAGCACAAAAATCTCTAATTTGGTAGTTGATGCATGGTTTAGTTGACTGATTGATATTCGACAAGAATGGCTCACGATCCCAAACAGCATTATAATTGGAAGAAATTTGATCAATTAGCCGGCGAATCACTTTGTTGGCAATTTGTTTCAGGGGCATCGGAGGTTTTCAGAGCTGTTCTAGAAAAGCAAGCCAAAAATTCTGTATTGCCTTCAGCACCTTTTAGTGGAGACTCAATCCAACCCTTGCAACTGAATCCATACTTTTCCACACCATTTATGATCTTGTCAAGCACCTGTTTAACACCCATTACCCAAGTAAGCATGCAATAACTAAGGACCACAATTGAAATGCTGAAAACACGCCGAGAAACGGCAGACTTTCGGTGATATTGAACAGAAACTGACAGAAAGAAAACAAGTAGCAAATTTGTCTGATTACACTACACTATTCTATCTTACCCTAATTCAAGCAATAACACATACCTCTTGATGGACTGCAGGATCTCTCACAATCCCTCCACCCCCAACCTGAAAGACAGTTCAAATATGAAATCTTTACCGATATTTTCCAATCACAGGATTTTGATTCATAACGCATACCTAGGAAACAGAATGCTGGACATACTAGAAAATAGAGAGATATAAACAAGCTAAAGATACAATGCCAAGCCTGTAAAGTTCCAAGAATGGGATAGCACTGCCTTTTGTGTGGTTAAATTTCAAGCATACCAAGTCATTTGGATAAAACATGGGATGCAGTACTAAGAAGTTTGATCTTGGATCTCTACTTCTAAGATTAAAGTAAGAAAAGGAGTAGCAAAGGCATAGTCCTGTAGTGTAGGACCAAGTTCACCATAATCCTGTCTAACATATAGTTGATGATATAGTATGCAAGAAGAAAGCAAAAATAAAGTTTTCATACTTGGGATCGGCGAGCTTCAAATTGAGGTTTAATAAGAGTCAGCAATGTAGCTTCTTCTTTCATCAAATTGACCACGGCAGGCATCACCTAAGAAAGGAGACAATATACAATTTCAGTACGTACTTGCTGTTACATACTCGGTAAGATAGGGCGAAGAATCATGCAGCACTACATTCAGGTATCAGTGCAGTGAATGAAATGCCACATAAGTTTAAATAAAATCTTTAGCAGAGAATACCAGCTTACCAGGAGTATGGATATAAAGGATAGGTCCAGAGTTACTAAATCAACCTTTTGGGGAAGTTCTGTTAGATATCTCAAGTTTGTTCGCTCTACAACACTAACCCGTTCATCCTGGCGGATTTTTTCTGCCACCTAACATGGGACAAGAAACTTCACCAATCAAACAATCAGATCATAACAACCATAAATTGTGAGTAGAAATTTGAATTGCCAGTATGAAAATATACATATATGTTCAAATCAGAGCAGATTCCTAACTGCCATTTTCATATTGTTTGGAATGACTTCGGGATGAAATTCTAGAGTAAGTTATAGTGCTAAAGAAGAATGGGACATTCATTGTGGAAATTTTAATTTCACAAAGCCTACATCTGTTTAAAATACATGATCAACATTCATAAAATGTAATTTAAGCACTAATTGAAGCCAAACCTGGCCATATCCAACATCAACTCCGTAAACAAATGAAGCACCATACTGTAATAAGCAATCTGTAAACCCTCCAGTAGACAACCCTGAATCAAGAGCTACCTTCCCGACTACATCAACCCCAAAATGTTCAATGACAGCCTCTAACTTGTGTCCAGCTCTGAAAAGTACAATGCAAAAAGAGGTTATGTGACACATTACCTCTATGCATAGTAAACATGTGTCATGGAAACAAAATAGATAATTTTCGAAGAGTAATCACCTACATACATATTTAGGAATTTCAGCCTTGATCTCCACTAAAGCTTTGTCAGGGATACGAGTTCCAGCTTTGTATACAACTTTGCCATCAACAAAAACTTTGCCTGGGTTAAAGGAGACATTGAGTAAATAGTAAATTATACTGGAATACTACAAGCTAAAATAAAGCAGTTGTGTGACAAGAAGATTTGTTGACACCTATAGAGCACATGAACCAAGGTACAGCACACTTCAAGGACACAAGACACACATACCTTGAAGGATCCAGGACTGTATATATGTCCGACTATATTCTTGAAATCTTTCAAGACAAAGTTCATCTAATCTCTTTTTCCTGAAAAGGAGGAAAAGCATTGCAGGGAAAAGTACATGAGCTAATTTTTAAATGCAAATGCAGGGTCAACAAGAAAAATTTCCGCTCATCTAAATCTCCATAAACAGAATCAAACTATTGAATCTCAAAAACTTGTTCGGAAAACAGGGTCAAAATAATTCATATTTGTTTGAGTTCGGAGTGTTCAGTAGTTGCTAAATGGCATACTGGATCCTGTATTCTACAATCAAAATGAAGTACTACAGGATCTTTTCAAGTCCTAAATGTCAATAAATGGAACAGAAAGTAGAGGACAAAAGAACTCAAATAATAGGTCCTTTGTTGACCAGAGTTATTGGGTATTTTTGCAGAAGCCATTTGAGACTTGCGCGAGCAAAAGTTTTCTAACTATAATATACGAGTGCTACAAAACTTTTCAACTTTATCTTTTACTAATACAATATTCTTCTGCACATTAGTTGAATCAATGGAGCATGATATCACAATGATTATGCTATAAATATAAAATCTGATAACTATATCATCCGCAGGACTGGTAAAGCTAAAATATCACATGCATATCGAGATATGGAGAGAGAGGGAATGGGAGCATACATTTTCTTTGGTTGAATAATATTTCCTGATTTCACAGCTGCAAATCTTCTTACGCAAAAATCCATGTGGGCACCGGACACTGATCAATAATCATCGAACTAGTCAGTATGGAACAAAAATAGCTCACTGAAACATGATTTAGAGAAGCTATTAAGCTTTTTCTTCCACAATCTCAACGGTCAATCCAGAAACAGACTATACAGCAAAAAATTCCAACGGGAAATGGAATTACACAGGGCATTAATTTGTATGATTAAATACAGCCCACCAAAATAATGAAATCGACCACCTTTCATCCACTTTTAAACACCCTAATCATGTCCAAATCTTTCTGACAGAGAAATAGCTAATGTAGAACTTAAAACTGGGATTAAGTTCGAGACATCAACGAAAAAGAAAACAACTTAAACCCAATCAGTGAAACTTTTTGCAAGGTTTTCACATTTACTGCACACTGCAGAGTGTATACACTTGAAGTAAATTCACACCTGGATGAACAATTAGCAAAGAGGCAAGCATCATAGGGAGGGAACAGAGAATACCACGGCCATACGGGGAGTGGGATAGTTCCGACGGAAACAAAAGGCTACATCTCGAACTGAGAGAACCATAGCAATATCTTGATATGGGAAGCTTCAAAATCTGCTGTGTCATCATCTTGGTTACCGAAAATTTTTGCACTCGCAGTTGCAGAAGCTCATTGGAAGGCGTTGGCTTTGGCTCCCATCATGACTCTGGCGATTGGCGAAGGCGATGCGAGCCGGGGATGAACTCGTGGACCCGTACCCGCAGACGCTGGGCTTTTGGGCTCGGATTGGGTCAAATTCTGGGCTCTGAATATGGAATTAGGCCCAATTCCAGTTGCATTCGTAGTGGAATTTCGGGCCCTTGACTTTAGATATAATTATGAAGCTAACCCTGTTATTTTAAATAATTACATTTACGTCCCTTTCGAACTGTTCATATTACGAAACAAAGTATTATTTGATGTGTAAAGACTATCAAAAGAATCTTGTGGGTAAAAACTAACACAAATCATATAAAACATATAAATCGTATTATATTTGGGAGATTTTGGAATATTATTTATTAAAGCTTGCAAAGAGTAGTTTATGGCCCTATTTGGTAAGTCTCATTTTGATTTTATAATAGTTTTTCATCATTCCCAATAAGTATTTTTACATTTTTAATAAATTTTTTTATATTTTCAACATACCTTTTTACCTTATCAATGTAATTTTAATATTATAAAATTAAAATGAAACTCAAATCAAAGTTTAAATTTCTTTACAAACAGGCCCTATAATTTTACAAAATAGCAGGATTAAGTTCAATGAGGTAAAATGTATTCACCCTATTATTAATGGACTTTTTTTTATACCTATACAAATGCAATTACACATGTTGTGTACAATTTTCAACCATAACAAATAAAATTACGGGATATAAAAATGTCCACCACAAGTACCATCAAAAGGCCGATCGCTTTTGGCTATTATTATTGGGCATGCATGGTAATTTTTCTTTTAAAAACCAAAAAAAAAATCGAAAACCAGCTGATCCATTAGCTTGTGAGAATGTGGATAAGGGATAAGATCCCAAACAACATTTGCCCAATCAAAAGAAGCCACGTAAGCTCTCATACTCAGTTCGAACCACGCATTTACCAGCAAAAGATACTAACGTTAATTTCCTCGCTAGACACACATTATACATCACATATTCTTCCATTTCCTCAGTTTTCTACTCTGCTTGGAATTGGATCGTTCTCAGTTTGATTCTTTCCATTCTTGTTGGTTCTGAACAACAACTATGGCTACTGCTGCATCAACCATGGCCAGCCAGCTTCAGAGCAGCCTCGCTTCATCCCTGACCACCAAGCTCGCCACCCCAAAGGGCATCTCCGGTGCTCCTTTCAGAGTCTTGCCTTCCCGGAGAAAGTCCACCTTCACTGTCAAGGCAATTCAAGCAGAAAAGGTGAGTTTTTTTTAATCTTTTCATGCTCCAGTTCATGTTCCCCTGTCACCAATGGCTGTGTGTTAGAATGTAGAAGTTGATTTGTTTTCTTTTTAATTGCAGCCCACTTATCAAGTGATTCAGCCGTTGAACGGGGACCCGTTCATCGGAAGTCTTGAGACTCCGATAACCTCAAGCCCTCTGATCGCCTGGTACCTTTCCAACTTGCCGGGATACCGGACTGCCGTGAACCCACTTCTGAGGGGAATCGAAGTCGGGTTAGCTCACGGATACTTCTTGGTTGGTCCCTTCGTCATGACTGGCCCACTCAGGAACACCGACATTAAAGGTCCGGCGGGTTCCCTTGCCGCGGCCGGGCTTGTTGTGATCTTGAGCATTTGCTTGACGATTTATGGACTTTCGTCGTTCAAGGAAGGCGAGCCCTCGACTGCGCCATCGTTGACCTTGACCGGAAGGAAGAAGGAGCCTGACCAGTTGCAGACCGCTGAAGGATGGGCTAAATTCACCGGAGGGTTCTTTTTCGGTGGGATCTCCGGCGTCATCTGGGCTTATTTCCTTCTTTACGTTCTTGACCTTCCTTACTTCTTCAAGTGAAGTGGGTCTTTTTCTTTTGATTCCTAATGTCAGTGGATATTGAAGATTGTATATTAAAGGATGAAACATTGCCTCAAGAATTTGCCTCCTTGATTTTTGTTCCTTTTCTGATGTATACAGTTTGATGTTCTTACGAATTAAGATCAACAAGAAAACATAGAACTTAACCTGAATATTCAAAATGACAAATTCCGACTGCGCAATAAAGATTCATTTTTTTGGCCCATCTAAACGAAGTGGGAGTGGATGTAATCAGTAGCCACTGTAAAAGAAAATGTCTTTTGGATTAAAAAAAGGAAAATTCCCAAAATTTCTCAATTTCTTAAACTTTTAACATTCAGTCAATCTATTGCATGAATTTTCACGTACTGATCAACTAAAAATAATGCTTCTTTATGATTTATTGTTAATGATTCATTCATCTGTTTGTTTGATCATCCTGTTTTTTGAAGAATAACTAAAACGGATAATTTCCCAAAAAGTCAAAAGATTGCAAAAGGGCCAATTTACCTGCAAAAGCTCGAAGAATCGATAGCCAGAGACACCCTATCTGCTGTAAGGAAAAATGGGGCCAGTGGAGAGTGCAGCTATGATAACCGCCTCATGATCTTCAATCTCTCCCGCGTTTATTATTATTGTTCTTGTTTTTTCCTGAATATATCATAAAGTAAACGAAAATCCAAGAAAGATGGCCCTCGTTCAGCTCTCCCCTCGTTCAATTCCCAGCGGCCTCGGTTTGAGTTCGCTCCGCCGCTCTTCCCCGCCGTTCCCTTATAAGTTTCTCAAATCAACGCCCCAGAAACCTTCTTTGCTACCTTGCCACTCTAGCAGTGATGATGGCAACGAGGTACGGTAGAAATTTTGCAATTTTTTCTCGAGAGTTTTCTGTTTATAAGCAATGCTCTTCCCTGTCAGGATTATTACTTGGATGCTCCTGTTTCTGCGGGAGATGGGTTTTCCTTTAGCGGAGGTGAAAAAAAAGTCCTGATTGAATAACAAGTTCTGGTTAGTTTTGGATTGCGATTCTTGATTTTTTTTTTGTTTCTGGCATAGGTAAATATTCCGACGAGCCAAGTCCTGCAGATGAATGGTTCAAGCAAGGAAAAATGGTGGGTTTTGTGTAAAAAAATGTGTCTTTTTTATTCATTACTGCAGTTATATAACTAGCAACAAATGTACAAACCACAAAATACAGGTAAAAGCATATCCTGTTGGGGGCACTGGTGAGAAGGCCAAGGATCCTATATTTGGTCTTGCAATGGGGGCTGGTTCGCAGGCCTCGTCTGATATTTTCAGGTAATTAGTTTTAATGGGATTTCCGACTGTTGGGTACCGGTTTACCTCATACAGGATTTGAGCATTTCATTATTTGCAGGGATTACTGAATGAAACATGCTCTGTCTGTATAATATGATTTTGTACAATAGATGGTTTTGCATCGATAGAGGCAGTGGTGAAAATCATCCCATTTTGTTAATTCATGGATTTCCTTCACAGGTATGCTTTTCTGTTCTTACAGCAATTTGATCCTAAAGTTCAAACTGCACACTCTAGTCTAATAATGTATGCTCCTTGCTCTTTGTTTTCTGTTTCAGGCATATTCTTATCGGAAAGTTCTTCCGATACTCTCAAAGAGATATCATCCTATTGCTTTTGATTGGCTTGGTAACTTCGACTCTTTGTTTTTGTGAAAGTAATTTGAAGAGTTAATCCTGCAATCATTTTCCTCTGATAATCTGTTTCAAAGAGTGTCATGAATTCTATGATTATGTTCTAATAACTAGAGAATGTTGTTGATTATTGACAAAAGAAATCAACATTGATTGTTTACTCTTTGCATTCGCAGGATTTGGATTTTCTGACAAGCCTCAACCCAGATATGGCTTTGACTACACTTTGGATGGTAACTGCATTTAATATCTCATCCAAAATGAATGTTTACTTGACAGTTTAACTTGAAAAGTTTGGAACAATTGTACTTAAAATGGAATAAAGGGTTTAACTATTTGTGCCTGCAGAGTACGTGTCATCCTTGGAATCTCTTATCGAAGAAACCACCAATGGTAAGGTCACTCTTGTTGTCCAGGTACGTATCCTTTCATGAATTTACACAAACCAGTGTATTCAGCAGAAATTACCGAGCTAAGTTGACATGCTTTTGAGCGAATGAACTTACTTTGCAGGGTTACTTTTCGCCTGCTGTGGTGAAATATGCCAGCAGACACCAAGAAAAAATTACTGATCTCATCCTTTTGAATCCTCCAGTATGGACTATTTTCCAATCTAGTGTTGATTTCTTTATTTTCTGGTTGTTTACCTTTCATTTTGAAGGGTTTTGCATATATTAAATTTCATTTGCTGATGGTTGGAAAATCACTTGTAGCAAACTTAAATCATGCATGTTTAAATGGCTGTTAATGTACTAGTATCTTCAAGGATCTTGATCCTTGAAAGTTGTTCTTGACTTGGTTATTAAAGTCATTCTTATAAAAAAATATGAATGATTTTCAAATGATCTTTTTCTCTGGTTTATGTAGATCACAGCAAAACATGCCAATCTTCCATCAACTTTATCCATATTCAGCAACTTCCTATTGGGGGAAATTTTCTCTCAGGTGGGGAGACCGATCTTTGTGTTAGAAAAGTCTGCATAATTATCTATGAAAAGCTAATCTGCTGTGTTTATTAATTGCCTTTTTTTATTTATTTTTATTTTTTATGTTTGAAAACTAGGATCCTCTAAGAGCCAGTGATAAAGCCCTGACAAGCTGTGGCCCTTACAAAATTAAAGAAGATGTTGCAATGGTTTATAGAAGACCTTATCTTACATCCGGTTCTGCAGGTTTTGCATTGAATGCAATTAGTAGGACAATGAAGAAAGAACTTAAGGTGATCAGCCGATCTGCAATTTTTTTTCGGAATTCATTATTATCTGCAATTGATCAACTTCTTTGCCATTATGGCTAAACATGGATTTTCTATTTCAAAATGGTGCGTTCAACTTCTTTTAGGCGAAAATCAGATAGCAGTTGCAAGATTAGAAAATTTCTAATCGTAGTTACCTCTTTTCAAGTCGTTATCATATGAGGATTGAAATGTTTATGCCACATTTGCTTATGTGCTGAATCTGTGGTTGTTTTCAAACACATTACACTTTTTGCATTTGGTGTATTTCAAGTTAAAGATTTGCTTTACCATTGATTCTGTATTTTTTGTGTGTGTCTATTGTAAGACTTCTGTTGAAGAGATGAGAAAGATACTCATGGACGAGAAATGGAGTGTTAAAACAACAATTCTCTGGGGAGAAAGAGATCGTTGGCTTACCTTTGATGGAGTCGAAGAATTCTGCAAAGAATCGAAGCACCAGCTTATCAAACTTCCTATGGTAATTTTGAATTCTATATCACAGACATACTGCTTCCTCATGTTCTGGGAATCAGAACAGTTTCAGCAGAAACATTAATTTACATTTCTGGTTCTTCAAGTTATGTTACAGTTCCATAACCTCTTTTCCTGTAATAATCGAAATGTTTGTCTTTGTTGCCTATGCAGGCGGGACATCATGTACAGGAGGATTGTGGGGAAGAAGTAGCGCAACTTATCGCTCAAGTTGTTGGCCGAAGAAGTCTTATATAGAGGGAGTTCTCAATTTGTACTATTTATTCTGTTGGTAAACTACACTAAGTAATTAATCACTATCTGTATCTATAGCCATACCATTCAATTGTTACACTTTGGGGCGGTATATGTGTACTCATCAGGTTTCAGATTCTGTGCAAATAACTGAATTCGCTCAAAGAAACGATGATTCCATGTGTTGCATTTACATGGATCCACTATTTTTCTGAAAAAAATTCTCCCTTTTTCTAGTTAATGGCTTTGTGAACTGTGAATAGTTTATGCACAAGTTTAATGCTAATACTCTTCTGGAAGAATTCCCAGCTGTTATTCGTGTATGTGATTGGATCTGTCGTTATTTATCGCGCATTCTGCTTTATTGGCGGATGAAATGGATCAATCCAGCATTGGTCTTCCCTGACTGCCTTCTTCCATCTATTCTTGAAAACTTCTAGCTCAGCGTATGATCGCTTTCGGACCTGCAAATTATCGGACACTCAGTGTTTCTGGGGAGCATCAATGAATGAGAAGCATGTTGGAAAACTTCCCATGAATGAAAAGCTTAAGAAAATGATGAAGAATGCTTACTGCATTTCTACCGTCAGAAGGATCTGATACAGCAGAAGGCACCTGCAATAGCATCCGTAAGTTTAGAATCCTTTGAAGATTAGGAATGAAATGAGTGGATCGTACATGGATATCGTCCAGAAACATACCGCGGATCCTTTGGATGCCAAGGTGCTGTCTTGTGAATCTTGTGTCTGTGCTTCACCGGTAGTCTGCAAATGTTGAAAAACAGTTCAATTTTCTTGGGAAAATAGACATGGCTGAACATGAATAAAGATGATGACTTGCAAAAATGAAGCCTTCTGAGCAGATTTTTACCTTATTTTCAGCCGATCCTCCCAGGGTAGGAAGACCATAGTGAACAACATACTCTGAGTCTACAATTCCAATGTTGGCAGTTCGATTCCCCTACCAAATTATTGACAAGCGGTATTAGAGATATGAGTGTGAATTAATGGTATAAGAAACACGATTTTTTTAGTGCGACAGAAGGAGTGACAAACCTGTGCACAGTAACCAAGCTGGAAATCTAAGCCCCATGCGTGTATCAAGTCATTCTGCAAAAGGAGGAACAAGTTAAGAACTTGTTGTTACAAGAAACACTTGCATATCTCGCCATCATGTACGGTAAGGAAAGATACAGGCGCCTTACCTGAATCATGTACCACGCACAGCGCCAGGATGCGCGCGAGAAAACTGGAGCCATCATCTCTACCCACCCAGTGCATGGTGGCTCTGTACTATCTTCATAACACCTCCTCCCCGGTCCTCTCAGATTGATGGCTCTTCTGCTCAAACAACAAACCATTTGCAAATGTTAAAATGAAGAAAGCTTCCATCAGAAAGCCTGAAAGTCATGAAAAGTACAACATACCTGTGGACTTTAGAGCTAGTGTCCCTTGCTGTGAGTATGTGGTGGATCTCCCCCGATTTTTCAGGATCAATTCCTGGTTGTGATATTTGAAGCCCTTCTTCTTTAACAACGGAGAGATACCTTCCAGCGTGAAAATTTTCGACTCCTAAATCTTCATCCCACAGGAATATGTAAGCATATTCTGCAACAATATCTGGATGAAGGAAACGCTTCGCGAACCACCTGTTATGGCAGATGAAGTTATAAGAGTGTTTCCATGACTTGAACCCGTGACCTCACATTACTTACCATTTAGTTTGATTAACAGCAGAGACATGTATGGCAAGGCTACTCCATTCAAAGTCCTTCCAACCATCCACATTTCCATCATAATGAAAAAGCATAATGATAAATTCGGCTGGTGGAAACTGCCAATTAAGCACATAGATTTGAAGATCAAGATATGAAGGCAATATGTAAAGAAATGACTGAAAAAAGGAACAAATTATAAACGTTACCTTCTGAACCATTTTATTCACATTTTCTTTCTGCTTTATTCCGACTGCCATTGCCAACAAGTTCATTGGTGACTTTGATTTCTAGAGCAAAGCCAAACAACCAAAAGCAGATAAAAATAGAGGTTTGAAGACATGACTGAAATCAACGCTCCCTCATCCCATTAAAAGAGTCTTATTTCTAATACTAACAAAAGCAGACAAGTAAAGACTAATACTAAATGATGCTAAAAAAAAGGCTGAAAATCCCAACCTGTTGCATAGAAGGGCCCCATAAATGGCGCATCTCAAAATCAGAAGTTCTCTTGACAATTCCTCTTGGCAATCCCTCTGTTCCATCAGGCATGCACTGGCTTTGACTCTAAATGGAACAATCATAATTGTCGGAATTCGAAAATATTAAAGAACACACAATAAAAGCAACAAATTTGAGAAGAAAATCAACAACAACTACCTCACAGACGGGCTTGAATGTTGCAGTTTTAATGATACTAACTGTTTGTGACTGGAAAAAACTCTGCAGTGCACCAAACAGAAATATGAATGAATCCAACTATACACATAAAACAGAGTGTTAGAAACAGGGGAAGATAAAGCTAACTTGTTTATAATCAGAAACAAGGAATCCACAGCCAAAGATCAAAGCCGCATAAAGAAGAAACGCCGAAGATACGCTACAGGTGGACGATCTTCGCCTGTTTGGAGCCGCCATCATTAATTAATCCCACAATCTGAAAATCAAGAACTTACACTTTTCTGGGAAAACCAGGAAATTGTGAGAAGTGAGAAAAAGTTGTACATTGGCTTTGCAGTAGAAGAAATGAAGCATTTTTAACTGAGATGGTGAGATGGAGTATAATAGGAGGGGGGTCAACGGAAGATGCATGTGAAGAAGGAGAGGAGATGGTGGATTTTTGCTTGAAAAGTTAGGAAAGTTGGCAGAGATTACGGGAAAACTTGGAAAGTGAGAGACTACATCGCATTAGAATTGTGGTCATTGAATCCCGCATCATATTTTGTATTTAAATAAGTGTCGTTTTACAACTTTCAATGTAAAAAATAATAAAGTTCCAATTTGCCACGCGTTGCACAAACTGTATCTTAGTGGAAGAATACCATTTCTCATTAGAAATAAATAAATATATATACAGCGAACCAAGAAAATGGATTGTTCATTATTTACGCTAAATTATAACAATACTATGCCTGAGGATGTATGCTAGTATTAGGTACCATTAGCTATAGTGACTTAAAGAAGAAAACTTCAAACCATTCTTGACTCCTGACGCGAGCCAGGTAGACACCAGTCGAGCCTCTCCCAACCAAAGAGGGAGGTCAGACTAGGGTGTAACAGAAACTCGCCAACTCAAACCTGCTAATTCGGACATAAATTGTCAGCCCTGACTCAACGAGTTGGGATCTGCCTACCTACGGGGGCAATCATCCTCAGGATGAATGCTAGAATTCCTCCCTCTTTGAGCACCATTATGAAATTCCTAAAGTAATCCAACTTCCTTAATAGAATGGAACAAAAATGTATGAGGAGGACTAAAGCACAACACGAAAAGCTAATGAGGAACAACCCACCAAAGCTGCGGAGGTTCAGAATATTTGGCGTCGAAGGATCATTTTCGGGCAGGAGTACTGACCGTCCACTACTCTTTATCCATGTATACTCCATCGCAGCATGTTTGCCTTCCTCCCTCAGTCTTATAATTGCTTTTGACAAATCAGAAACCAACTGTGCGTGATTTTTCTGAAATGCCTATTCACCATTGATCAGATTCAAAAGAGCAATGTAAAATGTTAGAAAGAAAGAATTAATACTAAAGATACACTAATTTCGTAAAGTAAAATGATGTAGTTATGATATTTGGACAGAATAAGATAGACTAATTTGGACAGATGACCGGTTCTCTGAATCTGCAACCATGTAATAGTTTGAATTCATTTAAACGTGAACATTTTAAATAATTGAGCAATCAAACTGCATACATTGTGTTTTAACCGTGTTCTTCCAACTTACATTTTCAATCCATAGATTATTTCCGGACACCAAAAGCAATAGACAAATATAGAGGAGATAAAAGAAAGAACTGAAAGCAAACTCACAAAGCCAAAACCATTGGTGGTAGATTGGGATGCAACCATGGCATAGTCATCACCATACTCCGCCAAGAAGGCTTTCAGGTATGGCATTTCATCAATGATGGCTCCAACGCCACCATTCTTGCTTCCTCTCGATAAAGCATCTGCGTATTCCTCAGGCGAGGAGTACAACTGAAGCCGATCATCCTTAAAGTTGAGGTTATTAGCAATAGCTCCTCCTAAAAAGGAATTGAGATGCGTTCCAACATACTGCCCTGCTGATCCTAGTTCAATCTTTTGCAATGTCAACATAGAACTCAACGTAGCAGTGTAAGTCGAAGTCAGTATCAAAACCGAGAAGAGCCAAACAATCACAACCAGCCTTGACAAGTTACTTTGCAACCTTTCTCCTGCAATACATGTATGAGATGATCCGGGATTTTCAATATTAGAAACACGACTCTTTTAAAGGGACGAAAGATAGAGCTTACTGTGAGCATAGAAAAGGGTTGAAAAGCCAAACCATAACATGGTTCCAATTTGATAACCCATTGAACCCTGGAACTCTTTGTTAGAAGAATGCTCAATAGTCCAAACTACCAATCCTGTCAAAATTAAAAAGACTACAATTGCAAACCATAAATCAGGGCGAAGGGCCCTGGAGAAAACCCAAATGTCATTGCTGTCGCGTTTTACTATGGTTCCAATGCCTAAATCAGTGTAAGGACCCGTGAAGTCCACGTACAAGCTTCTATTTCCTGTGATTGTAACGTCTCCCACAATGCCATCAAATTTCTAAACATTCAAAGAAAGGAGACTAGTTAATGTCATTTCAGCTAGCCGTTTCTGCAGATGAACACCAGGGGAAGAATCTATAAAAATGGAAACTTCTAAGGTAGAAAAATTACCTGGAGATGCAATTGGTATACGAGATCACTATAGCTACCCAGATTTGTACCATTTTGGTTCACGTATGGAATGAACTCAAATGGCACCTGATAATCTAATGAACTAATTGCAGCATGAAAGACATCCACACAGAAGCCCGTGATGCTAGTTGTATTACTGGTAGGATCGTTGAACCGAACGCTTATAAACTGTGGGAATCCTGCATTGTTCAACACTGCAATTCTTAGCTTTTTACTGCCTGTCAGCATGAGCAGACCTCTCGGGGCCATTGTCGTAATCCCTGGCCATATAATGGCTTCATCAAGACCAATAGAACTGGATAGACTCCTCCCCTTAACTACGCCATGCTTTAAACTCCATATCCCAACGCTTCTTTCTCCTTTGCCTATAATGTTCACTATTTCAAACTCGCCAGAATGTAGTTTCCCTCCCGCGATTTGAAATTCACCACTCAACCCTGTAAATCTTGTTCTGGCAATAACATCAACAAGTTCTTTATTTCCCATTGACTCAGCTACTGTTTCAATTGACTCAGCTAGTGCCCAGATTGAGTCATATGCCCAAATGCCAAGGACATCTAGTTCCCTGGATTCCATGGAAGGGCTCTTGCTGTAGAATTCCTTCTTCCATCTCAAGCTGAAGTCTCGCAACTTACTTGAGGATGTAACAATGGCCTTCAATCCCACCACGCCCTGCATCGACAGGACCGCCTCCCGGTCCATGGATTGAAGCTGGTTCATAGTCTTGTCAGTTACGATCCAGGCGTACCCTTCTTCCGTCATTCCAAGCCTCTTAGCCATCGAAAACAGGCGAGATGTGAGCGATGGCGACAGATGTACAACGAAAACTGACTGACGCAAAATCGCAAGCACGTGGAGTTCATCCAGGATATGATCATCACTCGAGGAAGGAGAAATGGCTGTCCTGTAAGTGACACGAATGTTCATCTCCTGGAGTGACCCAACCAGATAAGGTATGGAATCTTTTCCATCTTCAGTATCTTCGTAAATCACAGAGACGGTTCTCCATTTATACCAACTCAGGATGCTAGAAATGCCCTTAAATTGTAGGGTTTCGTCTTGGTTGATTTGAAGGAGAAAAGGAAATTCACCTGGGGACGAAAGGATCGATGAACAAAAAGAAAGAATTGGAACTCTGGCTTTGTTTCCAAGCGCGCCCAGAGATTTTGCTTCCAGAATTGATTCAGGCCCTACCACCAATGCCTTCACCTTCATATTTTCCAGAAGATCAAGAGCTGTGAATCAAATTATCATTCACTCCAGGGCGTATATATATATATATATATATATATATATATATACAACTAATTAATTAAGTGAATTTATCAAAGTTAAACAGACCTGAAGAAATAGCACGAGTGGGATCTCCCCTGGAGTCCCTTGTGTGCAGAACTAGCTGAGTTTTGTAGTGATGCTTCGAAGCGTAGAAGTCAGAAACGGCCATGGAAATGCAGCTATGGAAGTTGTTACCAGTCCAAGATCCCAGATCAATAACGACACCAACGTTAATCATCTGGTGGTCGTTGCAGGAGGCAGCTGCTGATAGAAGAAGATTAAGCATGAGAAACACCGGAAACCCAATTCTGGGTCTCCGGCTCCGCCATAATCTTTCCTTTCTGTCCATGGAGGTTTTGGAGTTAATAATTTCGGGGTTTAATTAATCTGCTGAAGCTTTACGGGTTGTGATGGTTGACCTGCAGGCAAGAACTCCCTTTTAAAATGTCAATATTCTGTACACTCCAAAAATTAATATAATACTCCAGGACAGTTATGTTTATAGAATTAAAAAGATTAAAAAGTACTCCCTCTTCCCCCCCCTCCCCAATCAACTTTCAGTCACGTACAACTTTTGATGAATGGTGAGGGGTATCAATTCGTATTGTGTTTGGGTTGACGACTTTCCGTGTCAACAGTCATCCACCCTAACAAGTTTATATCGGTCGAAACTTGCCTGCCCTACCTTAAAGTGATTGTGGTGTGGATGAAGGTGGTTGATTCGTATGTATGTGTATTTCAGGCAATCTTCAGTAGTTTTTCAATATTACAGTCACCTCCACTTTTAACTTTCAGTTTTTACAGTAAATTCATCCCAACAGAAGATTATATATTCAGTTTTTCAAGAATATTCTAGTTTGATTCCTCCATATACATAATTTTAAATTTAATTTAATTACTTTTGTACTATTCAAGTTATTTATACAAAAATCCCAACTAATTGTTTTATTTTGCAGTTTCATCTAATATGATAAATTTATTTAGTTAATAATTAAACGATAATTATATTAATATCGCAATGAAGATTGATAAAATAAAAACTAAATTAAAAGTAATCCCGACACACGAAATTTAATAATACTAAAAAAACTTACATAATATGTCTTTTTAGTAATGTCTTTTTAAATTTACTAAAAAAACTTACGAAATTTAGTAATGTCTTTTTATTTTATATTTTATGTAATGTCTTTTCATATTATGTACTTTTTAATATTAAGTAATTTTATAAATATGGATGTTTGAATTACTATATTTTTGATTTTGGATACTTGAAATGTCGTTTTTCATAATTATATTATGCAAAATTTTAAAATTCTATTTATAATTAAGTAGAGTTGATTATAATTATTTATATTTTAATCACATATGAAAAAACAATTAAATAAATTAAAATTTTAAATTTATTTAATAACAAAGTTTGTTTTTTAATTAATCAATTAAAATAATAGATAAAAACAAATTAAGGGATTACAGTGTAAATAAGTAAAATAATAAAAAGAACAAAAAAAAGAAAAAAAGAAAAAGAAGAGAGTGTGAACAATGGACATCGAGGAGCCAAGTTTCACTGTTCACACATTGGGAAAAAACGCAGAGGTAGCCCACCTCTCCCTTTCAAACGCTTCAACTTCACTGCTGAAAATGGCCCTAGAAGGATAAATTGGTCTGTAGCTAATTACAACCATATAAAAACTATCTAAATGCCAATAACAACAAATATAAAAAAAATTTATTTTTTCAAATGCCATTAATAAAAAGTTCATTTTCCTAACAAAACAAATGACAGAACTTACGTGCATGGTTCTACTTAGACCATCCTAACACGTACTCAGGCACATCGTTTTCTTTGAAATTTCCAGGGTTTTGACCTTCTGATTCAGTTTAGCCTTCAGTTTTTTCCAGAAAGTAAGACAAAACCACATCGTTCCACTTGTTCAAACGTTGTTATATGTGCAGAGTAGTTTACCTTTACTACCATTTGTGGAATATAGAATCTGTGCTGATTCCTTTGAAGTGAACTGCAATTAATAATCAACTCGTTTTTGGTTTTGAATTTTATGCAGTTTAAAACGAAAGACTTTCATGAGGTGATCAGGTCAACCTGACTCCCAACTTACAGGCTTAATAATATATAAGCAATCGTCGAAATCAAATTGAGCTACAAATCGATCGGAAGCCATTAGCCATGGAAGAAACTACAAAAATGAGAGCCATTGTTGCGGTGTTGAAACTAATTATAATACCACTAGTGTTGTTTCTTATTATTGGCCTTCATCTAGAACGATGTGCCGCAGTCGACGTGCTTTCACAGTCCGCTGAACTCTGTGGCGGCCGGAGCCGGAGCACGGGGGAGCAGAAAGTACAAATAATTAACGTTGGCGCTGTTGTTGATCTGGGATCCTGGAGCGGGAAAAATATGCGCAGCTGCATGGCTATGGCGATTTCTGAGTTTTACGCTTCGCATGGTCACTACAAAACGCGGCTAGTTATGCACAGCAGGGACTCCATGGGAGATCCCACTCGTGCTATTTCTTCAGGTTCGTCTATGAGTCTTTCGTGCATTTAGTTTTCGGAATCCAGCTTCATAAAGTACGATTTTATGATCCCAAAAGAATAAATAGTAGTTTTGGTTTCTTATATTTGGCCATATTGTAATTTTAATCCATTTTGTTTATCGATGACAATTTTATTTCCTTCTGGCCAGCCAAAGCAAAACCGGAATTCTGATAGGCAGCCAGCCCGTCCTTTCTCATTTTAATAGGCAAAAAATCACCTAAAGAAAGATGAAGTCTATGAACACTAGACGAATCTCAAATTCTTTCTAAGAAAATTTTGTTAGACTTGCATGTGTTAAACATATGGTTTTTGTAGTAGTAGTTCATAGCTCCTATATTCCTTTTTATTTAAGAAAGAGTCATCATGTTAGGCACATACTTTGATTGAGGTTGGAAACCCCGGTCTGGGTCTAATTTAGGATAAGAGAAAAGTTATCGGTCTTGTCCATTTTGTTTGCCACTTTGAAAGTATATAGATACTTAAATCAATTAAAGGAAAATTTGAGTTTGATTATTGAGGATGCAATGGTGAAAAATAAATAAATGAAAGAGAGTTTTGAAATATTAATTTTCTGTAAGGTTTTTGATTAACAATATTTGAGGGTTTGGAAAATGATAGAAAGTAATATAGACTGTAAAAATTATGAATCTCGGAAAAAAAATGATTGAAACTTTAACGTTATCAAATATAAAAGATTCAAAGTGCAACTTTTTAGTTTTATAATTCATGTTTTGACCCAAAATTTTTGAATTTGGTTAGAAGTCCCAAATGACATGTTCAACTCTCAGTTACCTGTAAAAAAAGGACTATAATAAACAATAAGGACTAAAACTGACACGGTTCCAAATATAAGGGATCAAAACTGTCATTTTCTCGATCTCAAAAGAATAAATCGATCATAGTTCATAAAATATTAAAATGACTCAAACAAATTTTTTTTATAATTTATGTGTAGTTTTATACATGTATATTTCGATTGTACGTCGTTCTTAACTTCTTACAAACTGTGGATGAAATGATTGACACTTTTCAAATATGCAGCTGTTCATCTCGTGAAGCATATAAAGGTGCAAGCATTATTGGTAGAAGGGCAGGAAACAAAATCTTTGGCCGTGATTGGGAACAAAGCCAAAGTTCCGATATTTTCGTTCGCGTCGATGTTCCTCTCAGCCCGTGCTTCTGAATATCCTTTCCTTATTCGAATAAACCAGGACCAAGTTTCAGAATTTAAGGGCATCGCGAGCATCGTTAGTCGGCACAAATGGAGGTCCGTCGCCGTCCTCTACGAAGATTCCGACGATGGAAAAGATTCAATCCCATTTTTGGTTGGGTCCCTCCAAGACAGGAGCCTTCGTGTTTCTCACTTGATAGCCATTTCTCCTTTCTCAACTATTGAGGATGAGCTGCATAAACTTGCGGTTTCAGAGCAAACGATTTTCATAGTACATATGTCCCCTTCGCTCTCGTCTCGCTTGTTTGTAACTGCTCAGCGAAAGGGATTGTTGAAAGAAGGGTATGCTTGGATCGTAACTAGCCAAACGATGAACCAGCTTCAATCCATGGATGGGGAAGTGGTTGAATCAATGCAGGGCGTGGTGGGATTCAGGGCCCATCTTCCATTAACGAGAAAGCTGCGAGATTTTAGCTTAAAATGGAGAAATGAATTCTACCGCGAGAACCCGACTGTGGATTCCAGGCAAGTCGATGTTTTGGGCATTAGGGCCTATGACACGATCTGGGCTCTGGCTGAGTCGATTGAAAAATTGGGGACGAATTACAGAGGTTCAGAACTCCTGGAAGAGATTTCAGGAAGAAGATTCAAAGGGTTGAGTGGTCAATTTGAAATCTTGGATGGGAGACTACGTTCTGAACTGTTTTCGATAGTTAATGTCATAGGAAAACAGGGTAGAAGAGTTGGATTTTATACTCCCAAGGATGGAATAGTTAGAGAAATCCCTCACTATTTGGGTACAGGGAGGAGGGGTTTATCTTCTTCTACTGCAAGTAGATTGGCTAAACTTGAAGCCATTATATGGCCAGGGGTGACGACTATCGCTCCAAAGGGTTTGTTCATGCTGACAAGAGGAAAGAAGCTTAGAATCGCGGTTCCCATTAATGAAGGATTCAAACAATTTGCAAGTTTCGACGTTGATTGTCTAACCAATAAAACTATCTTCAAGGGCTTCAGCATAGAAGTCTTCCAAGCTGCAATTAAATCTTTGGATTATCAGTGTGAGTTTATTCCATACAACGGCAGCTATAATGACCTCGTCTACCAAGTTTATCAGCAGGTAATGTTTTTACTTCTTAATTCAACTTTCAAGAATCCTAATTTTTTACTCATAAATGTTTGAATGAACATTATCAGAAGTATGATGGCATCGTGGGAGATTTAACAATCCAAGCAAACAGAAGTTCGTTTGTGGATTTCACGGTGTCTTACACAGATTTAGGAATAGGGACCATAACAAAACGTGAAATCAATGACATATGGCTTTTCTCAAAGCCTTTTCGCCATGATTTATGGCTTGCCAGTGTTGCCTTGTGTGTCCTAATGGGAGTTGTGGTTTGGTTTATCGAGCATTCTTCTTCAAATCAAGAATTTCGCGGTTCAGTGTCTCATCAAATTGGAACTATGTTATGGTTCGGATTTTCAACCCTTTTCTATGCTCATAGTAAGCTCTCTTATAAGTGGACCAGGCCATCTTCGTTACCCCGGATTTTGATTCTGTTTTTGTTTTCTACAATACATTTTGGAAAGAAAAAAAAAAAGTTTTCTAAAATGAGCGAACGTACAGGTGCTAAGCGAGTTTTGGTATTTCAGGAGAAAGGCTGTTAAGTAACCTGTCAAGGATGATAGTGATTGTTTGGCTGTTCGTAGTGCTCATACTGACTTCCACTTACACTGCTACTCTGAGTTCAATGTTGACATTGCAAAAGATTCGATTCGCATCAGCAAGGGATGACATTGGAATCCAATACAATAATCCCTGGGTTAGAGGAACTATTGTTAACAACATGAATTTTACAGCTGATAAGTTTCCTATGTATGAGTCTCCTGAACAATATGCTGATGCTTTATCAAACGGAAGCGTTGGAGCCATTGTTGATGAAATCCCATATCTCAAAATCTTCCTCGCAAAGTATGGAGCTCGTTATGCCATGGTTTCATCCCAACCTGACTCTGCTGGATTTGGCTTTGTGAGTATTTCCATGTTATATATATATATATGTAAGCTTTTTTTACCCTTTTTTCACTGCTTATTTGGTGTTCTGGGAATGCATGATGAATAGGCGTTTCAGAAAAAGTATGCATCTTTGGTATCTGATATGTCACAAGCAATCATGAAGCTAAGGCAAGAAGGGACGCTCGCGACGATGGAGAAGAGATGGTTTAACAGTGAATCTTTGGTCATGCCTGAAGAAAATACTGCAAATACACCTAACATTTTGAACCTTGGTAATTTTGGTGGTTTGTTCCTTATTAGTTTATCGTGCTGTGTTTTTGTCTTCCTCGTACGCCTCGGTTCCATTTTCCTGAAGCACATGAATTACTTCAATGGTATCATCACTGTGATCCGAGATAAAGGAATTTTAGCCTATTTGCTCAAGAGGATTGCCTCTAGAGGTGGAGAAATCCAACAGAACTAACTTTGATACATACTATATTACTTCATAGCAATGGGGAGAATTGTGTTTAGAGTTATACATCGTGATCTATAAATTTCGTAGTTTTTCCATTAGGACAGAGGGAGTACTATCTTCTATGACGGAATGCTACGACTTCTCATTCCAGCTTCTGTAAGTTCTGAATGCACCTATTTGTTATGTTATCTCTGCTGATTAACTTGCTTGACTCCATTCGCTGCTTATCGAAGGTCCAGTTTTTTATTCTGCAACGTGCAAAATGCACCCAGATTTTCCCTTCTCCGGGCAAAATTATTAGATGCAACGTATATGTGTCTTTAAAAATTAGTACAGCTAGCTTGTGACGATATTACTCTCTTTCTATACCATCTTACATGGTGGTATTTTGAATTATTACATACATCCGCAGCACAAAATTGTTTCAATTTGGAAAAGTGCGGGCCATATTTAGTGATTATCTTTTCCTATTAATCGACTGCGCTAAAAGTAGTCGATTCAAGAGTAAGTTCTCTGAGTATTTGAAGTTTTCAGATGTGCATTATGGACAAATTAACCTTTCTATTTTCTTAACTACTAAATCTGAAATGAGCTAACATAGCGCAGCCCGTCAATGTGGTTGTAAGTAATTTGAAGACATTTCCAATTTTCAAACCAACCCAAAGCCTAAGGCAAAGGGATAGATTTATTTTATTCCCGACAAATGAGAAAACATATGTACGTGGTTGAAGTTCTACATGCATTAGCAAGTAGATTATCCTAAAATTAATTCGTAACGCATACAGCATTTTCTTTGAAACTTTCAAGGTATGGAAATTCTTACTGAAAGTATATAAATTGATTGACTTTAAGTTATTCATTTTAAATCTGAAAACAACGTCGTTTCACTTATTTAAACGCGTTGCGCAGTAGTTTAGCATCAATGGGAAATTGAATCTGTGCTCATTCCTTTGAACTACTCTGGAAGTGATGGGAATGTACAATTAATGATCAACTCGTCTTTTAGCAGCTGAATTCCTTTGGTAGGGACGACGAAGACTTTGAGGTCAACCTGGGGCTCCCAACTTACAGGGGCTTATAAGCAAAGAAGTAACAAAAATCAAACCCACGCCCCCACCCCGGCAAGTTTCCATTCTCGATATCGCAAGTCATGGAAACAACACCTAAAATAATTTATTTGACATTATTTGTTTCGGTATTGTTTCTCATTATCGGCCTTCATCTAGAACGATGTGCTGCTGTCGGCCACCTTTCGCCGTCGTCCGGTGAACTCCGGAAAGTAGAGATAAGTAACGTTGGCGTTGTTGTTGATATGGGATCCTGGAGAGGGAAAAATGTGCGAAGCTGCATGGCTATGGCGATTTCTGAGTTTTACGCTTCGCATGGTCACTACAAAACGCGCCTAGTTATGCACAGCAGGGACTCCATGGGAGATCCCACTCGCTCTGTTTCTTCAGGTCGATCACTCTCTCTCTCTCTCTCTCTCTCTCTCTAAATTAGTTATATGAAATATTCCATAAACTTGGCAATCTTATCGATCAATTCTGTTAAACTCAAAATATAGTAATAAATGAATACAGTGATAGAAGCACACTCCCTCGATTAAATTATTAATTATATAATATAAACTAGGTGTGAACACCCTGCGTTTGCACGGTGAATGCCCAATAATATTATTATGTGATAATATAAAAATTAGAATTATAAATAATAATTAGTTTATTATAAATATATAGTTAAAAATAAGAAACATGGGTTAACTATAACACAAATACTTGTGACTTTTCGTCAAATATAGAATTGGCATGCCTATTCTCTTCCCTTTCCTCACCTTTTGACATTTTCTCTTGTCAACTTCTTTAGTCTTCTTCTTCTAAAAATTACCAAAGTTGTTGAATGAATATTATGCGCGTTGTAAGTAGACGTCGATGACATGAGAAACTTTGTTGTCAGATGAGGTGAACCTTAAAACATATTTTCTAGCTTTGAATAGAGGAACTTTGTTTTTCATTGGAGTTGAACCAACATAAACCTGCAAATTTGAAGAAGAGATTGAGAAAAATAAATAATTTAAAATAAATTAAAAATTTCTCTAAATAAAAAATATGTTCTAAATGGACGCGTATGTATTATGAAAAGTTGCACTATTAGCGTGAATTAGGCATGCACATAAGGATTATAAACAATAAAAAGTTATTTTTCTTTTGAATGGACGGAAGATATATATAGATTGTGAGTGTCTATTCATATTTTTTTATGGGTTACCAAGAGTCTTCTTATAATTAATAGAAAGTAATAATGGTATATTAAATAAGGGAATTTGAGTGAAAAAAATAAACGAATTTGACGTGAAAAAAATAAAGAAATTTTATGTAAACAATGTAAATAACCATAATATAATTAATAGCATTTACAGATATTTAAAACTTATAGTATATGAAAAATCAAAAAAGAAAAGAGTAAATGAAAATAATAAAAGTATATAATATATTTATTTGTAACAAAATCAACTTATTTATCATGATAAATGGTTAATATTTTACAAATATGACCAATTAATATTCTACATTAAATCATACTGATAAAATATGAAAGATATATGCACATATATATATATATATTTATATTTATATTTATATTTAAATAAGTTAAATATGGAGGGTTAAATATGAACGTTAATTTTTAATATAGAAATTTGAAAAATAACTTAAAGAAGCTAAACATACAAAAGAAAATGTTATCCAATTAAAATAGAGAAAACAAAATTTATGTTTTTAATAAACAACTATTAAATGTTCCTCTTATATTGCCTTTATATGGAAAGTTTATTAAATTATGTGCTAATTTGACAGCCATGTGGCATTATTTAGAGGTAAATTACATAGTGATAATGTATATTACATTAAATGCTAGACTTATGTGGCGCTTATGTGGCATCCAAGTGGCAGATTGAGGTTAAACCTATATTACTTTCTATTATATAGGGTAGATATAGTAAGTATATATAGATATAATATGAAACTATTGAATAATAAAAATAATTGAAAAAATATACATAAATCTCAATATATGAGTGTAAATTGAATTTAAATATTTATAAAAGTTGATAAAATATACGTATTAAATAACTAATAGTATAATTTTATATTAGTTAATGACGGGACAAAACGTACCTGAATGCTCACGAAAGCTCATGCTCAACTTAATAAATAAATAAATAAATATGAACAAAACTTTAGGGCTTGATAAATAAATGAACATGGCTTTGAACACTTCAAAAACCGGCTCGATATCACCTTTACGCACGCAACAACTACTTATAATGATGAGTCTCTTGTCACGTTATCGGATATTTTGTGTGTGTTAACCTCATTTTATGCATCAATTATAATTTTATTTTAATTTTTTTTTGTGTGTCTAAAATGATAATTTTTATAAATAAAAATGGAGCAATGATAATTATTTTATTTTGGGTAAAGTACAATTTAACCCCTTGTGGTTTGATAAATAGACAATCTACCCCCTCGTGGTTTGAAAGTGGACAACTTACCCCATCGTGGTTTGAAAGTGAACAACTTATCCACACTTGGTTTGAAAATGGTCAACTTACCCCCATATGGTTTGAAAATGGACAACTTACCCCCCAATAGTTTGAAAAGGGATAACTTATCCCTTCTATTTTAATCCATTTTCAAACTATGTGGTACCCCAATAGTTTGAAAAGGGATAACCTATCCCTTCTATTTTAATCCATTTTCAAACTATGTGGTACATGGGTAAGTTGTCCATTTTCAAACCATAGGGGTACCTTGTCCATTTTCAAACCACATGAGAGTAAGTTGTCCATTTTCAAATCATGTCGGGATAAATTGTCAATTTATCAAACCACGAGGGGTTAGTTGTACTTTACCCTTTTATTTATTTCATAACAGCTTTTCATAACAATTGATGTAATATGCACTGATTAGTCAATAATTTGATTTTAATAAGTACTACATAAAAATATAACCAATAATTATATGACACATTAATTGAATTGTAGGGAGGAGGGTACCGATTTCCGTCGCATGCATGAACCCATTTCATATAAGACCATCTGCCCTAGAAAAATCCATCACTTTTCCATCAAAAAATTTACATATCCAAAAAACCTCATTTTCTACTTAATTCAAATTTTAAAATAACCCTTAAAATATTTATTCACGTTTCTTCAAAAAATAACCTCATCATCACATTTCTTTTTTCTCTCCTATACAATTCTCAAAAAAAGAATTCCTCCAAAAAATTTCTTTCCCCAAACCAAACAATTCCTAATTTGATGGAACAAAGGCAATCATCCATAGAAAATGACCATTTTAGACACATGAGATCTCTTAGGCTCTGTTCGGTTTGTAACTTAAATAGAGAAATTTTTTTAGGAAAAAAATTCTTTTTAGAAGGAGTTATTTTATGGAAAATTGTGTAGAAAATAGATAATTATAATGCTATTATTGAAAAGAATGTGAGTATAGTTTTAGAAAGAAATTTAAATTTTAAATTATAGCTTAGTAAAAAATGAGAGTGTTTGGTTATAGAGTTTTTTTCTAAAAAAAAGTTGTGTTTTTCCTAAAAAGAGACTGCATGTTCTTTTTTATTGTTTTGAAAACATATTTTTGAAAAATATTAAAAATGATGAAAAATAATTATAATATATTAAACGGAGCGTTGAAACCAAAACGAAAACCAAAACCAAAAGGAAAAGAACAGGCGCTAAAACAAAAATAGCCTTATCTTCTTTATATGCAGCTCTTCATCTCCTGAAGCACAGGAAGGTGGAAGCATTATTGGTAGCAGGGCGGGAAACAAAATCATTGGCCGTGATCGGTAACAAAGTCGAAGTTCCGATCTTTTCCTTTGCGTCGACGCTCCTCTCATCCCCTGCTGAATACCCTTTCCTTATTCAAATAAACCAGGACGAAGATCTAGAATTTAAGGGCATCGCAAGCATCGTTAGTCGGCACAAATGGAGGACCGTCGCCGTCATTTACGAAGATTCCGTCCCAATTTTGTTTGGGTCCCTCCAAGAGAGAAACATTCGGGTCTCTCACTTGACACCCATTTCTCCTGATGATAACATCCTGGATGAGCTCCATAAACTTGCAGTTGCAGAACAGACGATTTTCATCGTACATACGTCCCCTTCGCTCTCGTCTCGCTTGTTTTTAACTGCTAAGAGAATGGGACTGATGAAAGAAGGGTATGCTTGGATCGTAACTAGCAAAACGATGAACCAGCTTCAATCCATGGATGGGAAAGTGGTTGAATCAATGCAGGGCGTGGTGGGATTCAAGACCTATATTCCATCAACCAGAAAGCTGCGAGATTTCAGGTTAAAATGGAGAAATCAATTCTACCGCAAGAACACGAATGTGGGTTCCAGGGAAGTTGATGTTTTGGGCCTTAGGGCATACGACACGATCTGGGCTCTGGCTGAGTCAATTGAAAAATTGGGGCCTCAAAATCTGACCAATTACAGAGGTTCACAACTTCTGGAAGAGATTTCAGGAACAAGGTTCAAAGGGTTGAGTGGTCAATTTGAAATCATGGAAGGGAGACTACGTTCTGAACTGTTTTCGATAGTTAATGTCATCGGAAAACAAGGAAGAAGAGTTGGGTTTTGGACTCCCAAGGATGGAATAGTTAAAGAAATCCCGCAAGCGCCTGTTGCAGGGAGGAGGATTTTATCTCCTTCCACTGTAACAAGAATGGCTAAACTTGAAGCCATTATATGGCCAGGGGTGACGACTATTGCTCCAAAGGGTTTGTTCATGCTGACAAACGGTAAGAAGCTTAGAATTGCAGTTCCGATGAATGAAGGATTCAAACAATTTGCAAGTATGGATGGCGATCTTCTAACCAATGAAACTACCTTCAAGGGCTTCAGCATAGATGTCTTTCAAGCTGCCATTAATTCTTTAGAATATCAGGTACCGTGTGAGTTTATTCCACAGTCTAACGGCAGCTATAATGAGCTAGTAAGCAGAGTTTATCGTCAGGTAATTTTTTACTGCTTAATTCACCTTTCAAGTATCCTAATTTTTTACTCAGAAATGTTTGGTTTGAATGAAATTTATATATTAGGAGTATGATGGCATCGTGGGAGATTTAACAATCCAAGCAAATAGAAGTTCGTTTGTGGATTTCACGGTGTCTTACACAGATGTAGGAATTGGGACCATAACAAAACGTGAAATCAATGACATTTGGCTTTTCTCAAAGCCTCTTCGTCTTGATTTATGGCTTGCCAGTGTTGCCTTCTGTGTCCTAACTGGATTTGTAGTTTGGTTTATTGAGCATTCTTCTTCTAATCAAGAATTCGATGGTTCAGTGTCTCATCAAATTGGAACTATGTTGTGGTTCGGATTTTCAACCCTTTTCTATGCTCACAGTAAGCTCGATCTGTGATGAATCAATCTCATTAATTGATTTCGAACGTTGAAATGATTGTTGATTAATGGTGATGAGTGAATGTTGCAGGAGAAAGGTTGAGAAGTAACTTGTCAAGGTTTGTAGTGATTGTTTGGCTGTTCGTAGTGCTCATACTGACTTCCACTTACTCTGCTACTCTGAGTTCAATGTTGACATTGCAAAAGATTCGTTTCGCATCACCAGGGGATTACATCGGAAGCCAACACAATAGTTTCTGGGTTAGAGGAACTATGGCTGATAGCATGAAGTTTAAAGATGTTCAGCTTCAAAAGTATACCTCACCTGAACAATATGCTGATGCTCTATCAAACGGAAGCGTTGGAGCCATCATTGATGAAATCCCATACCTCAAAATCTTCCTTGCAAAGTATGGAGCTCACTATGCCATGGTTGCATCCCAACCCACCTCTGCTGGCTTTGGCTTTGTGAGTATTTCCATATTATATATGCATGCTTTTTTACCCTTTTTCCCTTGCTTTTTTCACTGCTGATTTGGTTCTGGGAATGCATGATGAATAGGCGTTTCAGAAAAAGTATGCATCTTTGGTTTCTGATCTGTCACAAGCAATCATGAAGCTAAGGGAAGAAGGGCAGCTTGAGACGATGGAGAAGAGATGGTTTAACTGTGAATCATTGGTCATGCCTGAAGATAATGATGCAAATACACCAAACATTTTGAACCTTGGCAATTTCGGTGGCTTATTCCTTGTTAGTTCTCTGTGCTGCGTTTTTGTTCTGCTCATAAGGCTTGGTTCCATTCTCCGAAAGCATTTGAATTACTTGAATAGTATCATCATCATGGTGATCCGAGATCAAGGAATGTTAGCCTATATGCTCAACAAAATTGCCTCTAGAGGTGGACAAATCCAACAGAACTAACTTTGATACACATACCCGTTGTTTGGTATCAAAACTATTGTGACTTTAAAATATTAAAATTGTATTGGGAATGTAAAAAGATGTTTTAGAAATGTAAAAAAATTTATTGGATTGATGAAAAATTATTATAAAATAAAAATGAGGTTTGGATCTTGATACCAAACAGGGCCATATAATCATGTTTGAAATTATACGTTGTGATTTAAAAATAGTTGTTTTCCGTAGTTTTTTCCTTAGGAAAGAGGGAACTATGTAAGGAAAAGGTACATTTTTAGTACTTATAGTTTGACATTTTTGGTACCAAATGTTTGTACATTCCTTTTTTTTTGAGGTTAAAATTTGACTTTGTAGTAAGTAGATGTAAATGAATGAACGTGGGAGTACCAGGGGGGTGGGGGGTGGGATGCTCCCAGAAGTGGGAGGCGAGCTGATTGGTTTTGCCGTGTTGGGCTAGGTTGTGGGCTATGGTGTTTCTGGACCCCTGGATCCAGCTAATCTGGGGGAGGGAAAGGCGGGCGAGGAGGCCCTTGATATCGGTGAGGATGGTTCCAAGGTCCGAGTGGTCTTCTTCCTGGCCATTGGCCCTATGGATGATCCGGCTATGTGCGTGGCATCAATGCTGAGGTGATCTGCGAGGCAGAGGACTTCCCTAGCGACTAGGGCTTCTGCTGTCGGTGCGGAGGTGATGCCCGACAGTTGTTTGACGAACCCAAATCGCCAGCCCGTAGTATCTAAAAAGCAGCAACATGTTGTATAGCTATTCTGGTTGGGGAGGTCGACTGCTGCGTCGAAGAATAAGACAGTGTCACGAGGGCTTGCCGTGGGGCAGCTTGAGCGGCTTGTTGGTTATCTGGCTATTGAGCGCGCTGATAGGACGCTATCCAGTGCCTGGTGAAGAGGGCCAGGCTCTGAGGGTCTTGGGGTTCCTGGTTTTCGAATAACTTGAGGTTCCGGGTCCTCCAGATATGGTATATGACTGAGCCTAGGGCTTTGAGGTCATCACGTGTTCCTTTCGAGAGGAGATCTTGGAGCCAGAGGTGTGCGTGTGGTTGCTCGCTGGCCCGTATTAGTGTGAGGAGGGATGTGTCCGCCCATGCTTTAGTGGCAAAAGAGCATAGGAATAACAGGTGGGCGAGGTTGATGTTGTCTTGGCCGCAAAGGGGGCATTCGGGCGCTACCGGTATGTGCCTACGTTGAAGGTTGGTGGGGGAGGGGAGTATATCCGTGCAGGCCTTCCAGAGGAAGTGGCGGACCTTTGGCGGAAGGTTGAGGTGCCAGAGGGTTTTCCAGAATGGGGATGGTCCGGCGCTGCCAGACGCAAGGTGACTGCATAAGGGGAGGCAGTGGAGGTTAGTGTCCCCGACTTGACATAATACTTACCCGACTGCGTGGGGCCCCAGGCCCAGATCAAAGCCGCATAAAGAAGATACGCTGCAGGTGGACGATCTTCTCCTGTTTGGAGCTGCCATCATTAATTAATACCACAATCTAAAAATCAAGAACTAACCGGAACTTGTACTTTTCTGAGCAAAACAGCAAATTGTGAGAAGTGGATTTGCAGTGGACGAAATGAAGCATTATTAACTGAGATGGTGGGTAAGGAGTAGAATAGAAGGGGGGTCAACGGAAGATGCATGTGAAGAAAGAGAGGAGATGGTCAATTTTTGCTTGAAAAGGTAGGAAAGTTGGCAGAGATTACGGGAAGACTTGGGAAAGTGAGAGACGACATCGCATTAGTATCGTAGTCATTGAATCCCGCGTCACATTTTGTATTTAAATAAGTGTCGTTTTACAACTTTCAATATGTAAAAATAATAAAGTTCCAATTTGCCGTGGTAGCACAAACTATATATCTTAATGGAAGACTACTATTTCTCATTAGAAACAAATAAATATATACATCGAACCAAGAAAATGGATTGTTCAATATTTACGCTAAGTTATAACAACAATACTATGCCTGAGGATGTATGCTAGTATTAGGCACCATTAGCTACACTGAATTAAAGAAGAAAACTTCTAAATTAGTCATTCTTGAGTCCTGGCGCGAGCCAAGCAGACACCCGTTGAGTCTCCCGACCAAACAGGACTGTCGGACTGGGGTGTCACAAAAACCCGCCAACTCAAACCTATTAATTCGGACATAAATTGTCAGCCCTGTCTGAACAAGTTGGGATCTACCTGCCCACGGGGGCAATCATTCTGAGCATGAATGCTAGAATTCCTCCCTCTCGTAGCACCATAATGAAATTTCTAAAGTAATCCAACTTCCTTAATAGAATGGAACAAAAATGTACGAGGAGGACTAAACAACAACACAAAAAACTAACGAGGAACAACCCACCAAAACTGCGCAGGTTCAAAATATTTGGTGTCGTGGCATCATTTTCAAGTACGAGTAACTTCCCATTACTCTTTATCCATGTATTCTCCATCGCAGCTAGATTGCCTTCCTCCTTCAGTCTTATAATTGCTTTTGATAAATCAGAAACCAGCTGTGCCTGATTTTTCTGAATTGCCTATTCACCATGAATACAGAGAAAAAGTAACCAGTAAGGAAGACATTCTCGAATCTGCCAAATCGATCAAACTAGTGAAACGAAGTGGTTTCACTGTAAAATGACATTATTCCACTAAATTTATTAAAGTAAAACGATGTAGTTATGATATTTGGACAGAATAAGATAGACTAATCTGGACAGATGCCCGATTTTCTGAATCTGCAACCATGTAATAGTTTGAATCCATTTAAACGTGAACATTTTAAATAGTTGAGCGATTAAACTGCATGCATTGTGTGTTAACCTTGTTCTTCCAATTCCAACATTTCCAATCCATAGATTATTTCTGGACACAAAGAGATGACAAAAATAGAGGAGAAATAAAAGAACTCGTGAAAGCAAACTCACAAAGCCAAAAACATTGGTGGTAGATTGGGATGCAACCATGGCATAGTTGTCACCATACTCCGCCAAAAAGACTTTCAGGTATGGGATTTCATCAATGATGGCTCCAACGCCACCCTTCTTGCTTCCTTTTGACAAAGCATCTGAGGAGTACAATTGAAGTCGATCATCCTTAAAGTTAAGGTTATTAGCAATTGCCCCTCTTAAAAAGGAGTTGAGATGCGTTCCTACGTACTGCCCTGGTGAACGTAGTTCAATCTTTTGCAACGTCAACATAGAACTCAATGTAGCAGTGTAAGTCGAAGTCAGTATAAGCACAGAGAATAGCCAAACAATCACGACCAGCCCTAACAAGTTACTTTGCAACCTTTCTCCTGCAATACATATATATATACATATACTTATACATATACATATACATATGCATATACGAGATGATCCTGGATTTTTAGTATTAGAAGCACGAATCCTTTAAAGGGACGGAAGAGAGAGCTTATTGTGAGCATAGAAAAGGTTGAAAAGCCAAACCATAACATGGTTCCAATTTGATAACCCACTGAACCCTAGAACTCTTTGTTAGAAGAATGCTCAATAGTCCAAACTACCAACCCTGTAAAAATTAAAAAGGCTGCAATTGCAAACCATAAATCAGGACGAATGGGCCTGGAGAAAAGCCAAATGTCATTGCTGTCATGTTTTACTATGGTTCCAATGCCTAAATCAGTGTAAGGACCTGTGAAGTCCGCGTACAAGCTTCTATTTCCTGTGATTGTAACGTCTCCCACAATGCCATCAAATTCCTAAACATTCAAAGAAGGAGACTAGTTAATGCCTTTTCAGCTAGCCATTTCCACAGATGAAAACCAGGGGAAGAATCTATAAAAATGGAAACTTCTAAGGTAGAAAACTTACCTGGAGATGCAATTAGTATACGAGATCACTATAGCTACCCAGATTTGTACCATTTTGGTACATGTATGGAATGAACTCAAATGGCACCTGATAAGCTAATGAACTAATTGCAGCATGAAAGACATCCACACAGAAGCCCGTGATGATAGTTGAATTACTGGTAGGATCGTTGAACCGAATGCTTATAAACTGTGGGAATCCTGCATTGTTCAACATTGCAGTTCTTAGCTTTTTACTGCCTGTCAGCATGAGCAGACCTCTCGGGGCCATTGTCGTAATCCTTGGCCATATAATGGCTTCATCAAGACCAATAGAACTAGATAGACTCCTCCCCTTAACTACACCATGCTTTAAACTCCATATCCCAACACTCATTTCTCCTTTGCCTATAATGTTCACTATTTCAAACTCTCCAGAATGTAGTTTCCCTCCCGCGATTTGAAATTCACCACTCAATCCTGTAAACCTTGTTCTGGCAATAACATCAACAAGTTCTTTATTTCCCATTGACTCAGCTACTGTTTCAATTGACTTAGCTAGTGCCCAGATTGAGTCATATGCCCAAATCCCAAGGACATCTAGTTCCCTGGAATCCACCAGAGGGCTCTTGCTGCAGAATTCCTTCTTCCATCTCAAGCTTATGTCTCGCAACTTACTTGAGGATGGAATAATGGCCTTTAATACCCACGACGGCCTGAATCGACATGACCGCCTCCCGGTCCATGAATTGAAGCTGGTTCATAGTCTTGTCAGTTACGATCCAGGCGTACCCTTCTTCCATCATTCCAAGAGTCTTAGCCATCGAAAACAGGCGAGATGCAAGCAATGGCGACAGATGTACAACGAAAATTGATTGACGCAAAATCGCAAGCACATGGAGTTCATCCAAGATATGATCATCAGTACTTGAGGAAGGAGAAATGGCTGTCCTGTAAGTGACACGAATGTTCCTCTCTTGGAGCGACCCAACTAGATATGGAATGGAATCTATTCCATCTTCAGTATCTTTGTAAATGACGGAGACAGTTCTCCATTCATACCAACTCCGGATGCTAGAAATGCCCATAAATTATAGGGTTTCATCGTGGTTGATTTGAAGGAGAAAAGGAAATTCTCCTGGAGACGAAAGGAAATTCTCTGGCTTCGTTTCCAAGCTCGCCCAGAGATTTTGTTGCCAAAATTGTTTCAGGCCCTACCACTAATGCCTTCACCTTCATATTTTCCAGAAGATCAAGAGCTGTGAATCAAATTATCATTCACTCCAGGGCGTATATATACATATGCAACTAATAAGTATAAGTGAATTTATCAAAACTAAACAGACCTGAGGAAATAGCACGAGTGGGATCTCCCTTGGAATTCCCGATGTGCAGAACTAACTGAGTTTTGTAGTGATGTTTCGAAGTGTAGAAGTCAGAAACGACCATGGAAATACAGCTATGGAAGTTCTTACCAGTCCAAGATCCCAGGTCAACAACGACACCAACGTTAATCATCTCATTACAGGCAGCTACTGATAGAAGAAGATTAACCATGAGAAACACTAGTGTTGGGTGTCTCGGAGACCCTATTCTGGGTCTCCGACACCACCATAATCTTTCCTTTCTGCCAGTGATTTCCATGGAGAATTTGGAGTTAGTAATTTCGAGGTTTAATTAATCTGCTGAATGTTTCTACTGAAACTTTACGGTTAGTGATGGTTGACATGCAGGCAAGAACTCCCTTTTAATTAAATTGACAATATTCTGATACAATGTACATTCCAAAAATTAATATAATACTCCATGAGAATGTTTATAAAAAAAACATTAAAAAGTATTAGAGATAAAGAGTTAGTGAGGCCGAGGCCAGCCTCCCAGGTCGTTCCCTGGCCGAGGTCCGCACCCAGGTCGTCCCCTAAAGATAACCTTATTAGTCAAACTCTTATCTCATTTTCCTTTCCATACAATCTTCCTTGTATTAATGTTGCATCTCTAGAATTATTCTTGTAATTAATTTGTCATATCATATGTGTAAAGACTAGCTATAAATAGGAGATTACACTCAATGGAAAAGCATGTCATTATTCATACTCAATTGAATATATTTCTATATGGTATCAGAGCATCCTCGATTCTAAACCTCTTCCACCATACCTCTTTTTTTTTTTTTTTTTTTCTTGCCATCATCGCTACTATGGTAGCCGTTCATCAAATCGTTGACATCCCTAACCAAAAAAGTTCCACATAGTTGCCCAATGTCCCCTCTTTCACCGAATCCGTTCACCTCATCAACCTCTCCCATACTAACCTCATAAAACTCACGTCCACTAATTACATTGCGTGGAAACTTCAAGTGGAGGCCATTCTCTTTGGCTATGACCTCTATAAGTACATAGATGGCTCGCATCCCTACCCACTGCCCACTGTCCGCACAACTGATGGTGAAACACCCAACCCGGCCCACCTGCCATGGACCTGATAAGACAAACTGTTGTTTGGCGCTCTTATTGGTTCCATCTCGTCCAACCTCATTTCTTTCATCCAGAATTCCACATCGTCCCGTGAGGCATGGCAGACTCTTGCCAACACATATGCTCGCCTGACTCGAGGTCACATTAAGCAGATCAAAGGCCAGATCAAGCGCGCGAAGAAAGGCTCCCAGTCGATCTCGGATTACATACGCCTCATCAAAGGCAAAATTCGATGAACTCGCGGCACTCGACAAACCTCTAGACCATAAGGACCTTATCGAATCAATCTTGGTGGGTCTCGATGAGGACTATCGCCACATAGCTGACATCGTTGATGGACGGGACACCGCTATCTCGTTCGATGAACTCAATGAGAAACTCATCAACCGCGAACTAGCTCTGAGGCAGTTTCCAGCTACCTTATTCGCACACCCTGCCACAGCCAATGCCGCTTTGACTCGTCACACCGGTCCTCCTCGGCACTCAATGCCTCGCCATCAGTCGTGGTCACCCACACCTAGGCCTAACCAACCATGGTAGGTCCCACCCAGTCCCTCTGGCCTCGGCCCCTATCACTCGGCTTCGGCCCAGTCTCCTCATCCTGCACCTAGGCCCTCCAGGTATCTGGCAAGTGCCAAGGCTACAGACAACCGGGTCACTCAGTTGCCCAATGTCCCCTCTTCTACCTCGTCCTGGTCCCCACTCAAGGGGGAACCCGCCCCTTACCCCCTGGACCCCAGAGGCCATCACAGGCCTATGCCGCTCAGATATCCGGTGTCGGGACTCCCACCTGGCTTCTTGACAGTGGAGCATCCCACCATGTCACCTCGGCAACCTCTCTCTTCACTCCCCGTATGATGGGTTTGACGACATCGTGATCGGTGATGGTACAGGACTCCACATCTCCAGAAATAGCTCATCTTCCCTTCCCACCTCCTCTCACACTTTTCACTTACATGATGTTCTCTTTGTTCCTAAAATGAAGCGAAATCTAATCTCCATATCTCAATCCTACAAAATCAACAATACTTTCATTGAATTCTTACCCTTTTCTTTTCATGTGAAAGATCTACTGACAAGAACCCCGCCGCTGGAAGGACAAACTAAATATGGTGTGTATGAATGGCCGACCCTCACTTCAGCCTTGCCCCACTCCAAATCCCAGTCTGTGACCTCGTCCTAGTCTCTCTCCTCCTACACAGCAGCAAATCCTTGGCCAGTACATGGCATCACTGCCTTGGTAATCCATCTGAGTCAACTTAAAGACATATCACTTATAAATTTGGTCTAGAAGTAGATAGAGCTCAGTCTAGCCCCACTCACTGTCATGACTGTCTGAACAATAAAAGTCACAACTTACCATTTTCTGTCTCATCACTTGTGTCTACATCTCCTCTCTAACTTATTTATTCTGATGTTTGGACCTACCCCACCCAGTCTGTTAATGGCTACAAATACTATGTCATCTTTGTGGATCACTTCACCCACTACATTTGGATGTACCCCCTCAAACACAAATCGACGTCGCCACCATTTTCCCTCACTACAAAGCTCTTGTCGAAAACTTTTTCTCCAGGAAAATAATCAGTCTATATTCAGACAATGGGGGGGAATACATGGGCCTCGCTTAGACCACTGGTCTTGCACACTACTTATCCACAAATGGCATCTCGCACCTTACCACCCCACCACACACCCCGAAACACAATGGGTTCTCCGAAAGGAGACACCGTCACATTGTTGAAACTGGCCTCTCTCTTCTCTCCAAAGCGTCCATCCCCCTCTAATTCTGGTCCTATGCTTTTGCCACTGCTGTGTACTTCATCAATCGTCTTCCAACACTTACCCTTAACATGACCTCTCCCTACCACAAACTCTTCGGTTCACCACCCAATTACCACAAATTTCGAGCCTTTGGTTGTCTATGCTACCCTTGATTTTGCCTTTACTCAGCTCACAAACTCGCCTCTCTCTCCACCCATTGTGTATTTCTGGGCTATTCACTCACTCAAAGTGCTTACTTGTGCTTTGACCCCAGCACCTAGCGGCTCTTCTCTTCTCGTCATGTTCGTTTCGTAGAATATGAGTTTCCCATGTCTAAACTCCATTGGCACCTTGCTCGTCCTACGAAATTAACTACTTCAGCCTGGCTCTAATCCATTGTCTACCTGTCGACGTGTCACGGGTTGCTAATTTGAATCACCAAAATGAGCGCACCGTGAGGCAAGCAAGGCTACCGCTAGCCAAGCTTCCGCCATTTCCTGCATCTGGGACTCATTCCCAAAGTACTTGCAATTAGGCCATCCGAATCAATTCAAATAAACGAAGGCAAACTCATAAGCCAAATCTTGGTTTTCATTAATAAAAGAAGGAAATTACAAGAAGTAGCCAAGAGCTTAAATGGGTGGTGGGAACCCAACACCTGCTTGCATTACATCAACCCCACCAACAATTAGAAAGGCTAAAAATCAGAAGTGCCCTGAGGGGAGACCAGGGCGTACAAAATGGGTGATCTTGCAAAAGATCACTTGTCTAACTAAAACTAACATCTCCCCCAATCTTATTAACTATTACAACATAAAGAAATAACACAAATGAATATTTACAAGGTTGGGCGCCGCTAGACTCGGTCGTTGAGGTGCTGGGCGCGGGGCGCACAGAGAGGTGGCGGCGTTGGTGCTGCTGCTAGGCGCAAGGGCACGCTGGTGCTGTGGTGCGGGGCACGCGCTGAGGCGCTGGAGTGGGCGCGCTGGAAGCTGGACTTGGCGCGCTGGGGCGCACGGACATGCTGGGGCGATGGCTCTGAGACTGGGGCGTGGTGCGGCGCGCGCGCTGATGCTGGGGCGCGGGCGTGCGCGCTGAGGCTTGGCGCGGGCGCGCGCGCATAGGCACTGGAGTGCTGGGCGCGAGGGAGATGCGCCGCTGGTGCGGGGCGCGCGCTGAGGTGCTGGTGCTTGGCACGCTAGGCGCGCGGGGTACAAGGCTGGGCGCTGCGCGCGCTGGGGAGCTAGGCGCGCTGTGCAGCTGGTGTGCGCCACTGGTGCTGGGCTTGGGCGCGCGCTAAGGCTGGGGCATGGAGCGCGCTCAGGCGGTGTTGTGCTGCACCTTGTGTTGGGCACCCAGTGCTGTCCGACATATGATGCGATGCGTTGTGCGATGCGTCGTGCGATTCCGCTCCGTCGGATCTCAGCTTTGAGCACGAGCTGTAACAGGTCATTTTATGCTCATGGGGCATCGATGGGGTTGCCGGGTAAGCAAGAGAGGTGCGTCCCGTAACATCCGACGTCAAACACATCATCTACAGGTTGTTCCAGTGGCTCCCTGCCAGTCGATTCCACCACATCAGCTGTCAGATCCCCAGCACCCTGGACTCCGACCTCAGTCTCGGCCTCTCTCCCAGCCTGGACCCCGTCCTTGGCCTCGTCCCCGTCCCCGACCTCGACCTCGTCCCCAGCCTCAACCTCATCCCTAGCCTCAACCTCGTCCCCAGCCTCGACCTCAGCCTCCAGCTCGGTCTTGGCCTCTCCCTCTACCTCGTCCTATCCCTCAACCCCCTCATCGCCACCCCTCGCCCACTGGCACTCCTACCTCCTCCAGCTCGCACCTCCACAATAATCACTGGCTCTCAAAACAACATTCACAAATCCAACCGTAAACTAACTCTCTCGGCCCAGCTTGTCCCCAATCTTAAGCCCACCTGTGTGACCCAAGCTCTCAAAGATATCCACTGGAGACAAGCAATGTCCGAGGAATTTGATGCCTTAGTTCGGAATGGGATTTGGGAGTTGGTCCCTCCCTCAGCTAAGTAGAATATTGTGGGGTGCAAATGAATTTTTCCTATCAAAAGGTTATCTGATGGTTCTGTTGACAGGTACAAGGCTCGCTTGGTAGCAAAAGGCTTCCATCAACGGCCAGGTGTGGACTATCATGAGACACTCAGCCCGGTGGTCAAACCAACCACCATTTGCCTAGTTCTCTCACTTGCCATCAGCTAGGGATATGACCTACGCCAGCTTGATGTCAACAATGCCTTTCTCCAAGGCACCCTTACGGATGCAGTCTACATGACTCAGCCCTAAGGCTTTGTTGATGCCGACACCCCTCACCATGTATGTAGGTTGCGAAAGGCGATATACGGGCTCAAGCAAGCTCCTCGAGCATGGTTCAATGAACTTCGCCACTTTTTACTTGCATCCCGCTTCAGGAACTCTGTTGCTGACACCTCTTTGTTCCTCTTCAAGGACAACAGTACCACCCTCCTGCTCTTTGTCTATGTGGATGACATCATTATTACATGTAATAATACAGCCAAAGTTCAGGCCTTCTCCACTCTTACCCATCGCTTATCTCTTAAAGATCTTGGCCCCCTACACTACTTCCTTAGGATTGAGGTCACTCCTCAACCTAGTGGGCTACTCCTCTCCCAGTGTAGCTACATTTTTTACCTCCTAGCTCGAACAAAGATAACTGATGCCGTCCGGTTGCCACTCCCCTTGCCGCATCACCTGCTCTCACCCTCCACACTGGTCAGGCCCTCTCTGACCCCACTGAGTTCCTAGCTGTGGTTAGGAGTATTCAATATCTGACTCTCACCCGACCAGACATTGCATATGTGGTCAACAAGTTGTCCCAATACATGCATCGTCCCACCACTGACCATTGGAATGCTGCCAAGTGACTCATTCGCTATCTCTGTGGCTTTATTGATTGTGGCATCCTTTTTCACCACCAGTCACCTCTTGCCCTCCATGCATACTTTGATGCTGGCTGGGCTAGCAACAAAGACGACTTCACCTCCACAAGTGCTTACATTGTGTACCTCGGCCGCAATCCGATATCATGGAGCTCGAAGAAACAACGCACTGTAGCTCGCTCTTCCACTGAAGCTGAATATCGGTCTGTCGCCTCGACGGCAGCCGAGGTCAGCTGGATCACCTCCCTCCTCGGTGAACTGGCAGTCTCACTCCCTCAACAACCGGTCATCTACTGTGATAATGTGGGGGCAACAAACCTCTGGTCCAATCCCGTCTTCCATTCGCGCATGAAGCATGTGGCCCTTGACTTTCACTTTATCCGCGAACAAGTTCAAAATGGCACTTAACGGGTCACACTGTCTCCTCGGTGAACCAATTAGCTGATGCACTCACCAAACCACTACCTCGGTCCAGATTCCAAGACTTGCTGATCAACATTGGTCTCTCCTCACGGAAGTCCAACTTGCGGGGGCATATTAGAGATAAAGAGTTAGTGAGACCGAGGTCAACCCTCCAGGTCGTCCCCTGGCTGAGGTCCGCACCCAGGTCTTCACCTGAAGATAACCTTATCAGTCAAACTCTTATCCCATTATCCTCTCTATACAATCCTCCTTGTATTAATGTTGTATCCCTAAAATTATTCCTGTAATTAATTTGTTCATATCATATGTGTAAAGGTTAGCTATAAATAAGAGATTACACTCAATAAAAAAGCATGTCATTATTCATACTCAATTGAATATATTTATATAAAAAGTACTCCCTCTTCCCCTTGTCCTGTTGGAAAAGCCAACTTTCAGTCATATACAACATTTGATATATGGTGATTTTTTTTTTCCTAATAGTCATTGACATAGGAGTAGGGGTAGTAATTCGTGTTATGTCTGGCTTGGCGAGTTTTCATGTCGACACTCATCTTACCTGCTTAAGTATTTGGGTTATTTGTGTCTACCCATTTAACCAGTGAACATTTTAAGTTCGTGTTGGGTACGTGTCTTGTTATAGTATAAATTACTCGTGTCGGGTTCAGGTTGATGGGTTAATTCCTATATCGCTATTCTCAACCATAATCTTGCCCATTTAATTATTTGTGTTATTCGAGTTTATCCATATAACTTGTGAATCCGCCAAGACTCAATTCTAACCCGTTTATATCGTGTCGTGTCAAAATTCGCTCACCCTACATATAGAAGTGATGGTTGTGGTGTGGAAGTGCATATCGTATATATGAATGTGGTGGTGATGGCCTGTTTGTGGGATGGATGAAGGTGGTTGATGCGCATGTACTATGTACGTATAACTTAGTTTGTTACTAATTACAAAAATATAGGAACGAGTTAGTGTCCCAATTGTGAGTGCGCAGGGCCGGCCACCCAAATGTTGGAGTTTGATTCCTACCTATGTCAATTCTGTCTATTTATAGTGCAAAGTTGAAAGAACTCTGCAGGAGGCTCCCCACGTTATTCTTCCCCTTCCCACAACTCCTGCCTTCGATGTAATAGATTAGGACTTAATGAGAATGATGTATTTCTTTTTAAAAAAATTACAAAAATATTAAAACGACTTAAATACCCATAACAATAAATATAAAAAAGAATTGCGTCCTTTATTATAAAAAAAAAAAATTTCAAATGCCCTTCATAAAAATTTTCCCTATATTCATTTCATTTTCCTAACAGGTTCGACATTGATTTAAGCCAGCAATTAGACCATCCTATCACGTACTCAGGCACATCGTTTTCTTTGAAACTTCCAGGGTTCTGATTCAGTCTAGTCTTCAGTTTCCTCTGGAAAGTAATATAAAACGACATCGTTCCACTTATTCAAACGTTGTTATGCAGAGTAGTTTACCATTTGTGGAATATAGAATCTGTGCAGCTGATTCCTTTGAACGCTGGAAGTGAGAATAAAATTCGTTGCAATTAATAATCAACTCGTTGAATTTTATGCAGTTAAAACGAAAGACTTTGAGTTCAGATCAACTTACAGGCTTAATATATAAGCAATCGTGGAAATTGAACTGTTTAAGGCTTTAAGCTATCAAAAGCTACAAATCGATCGGAAGCCATGGAAGAAACTACAAAAATGATCGGAGCCATTGTTTCGGCGTTGAAACTAAAACTAATACCACTAGTACTGTTTCTCATTATTGGCCTTCATGATTTAGAACGATGTGCTGCCGTCGACGTGCTTTCATCGTCCGATGAACTCTGTGGAGGCCGGAGCCGGAGCACGGCGGCACAGAAAGTACAAATAATTAACATTGGGGTGGTTGTTGATATGGGATCCTGGACCGGGAAAAATGTGCGCAGCTGCATGGCTATTACGCTTCGTACGATCACTACAAAACGCGGTTAGTTATGCACAGCAGGGACTCCGGGGGAGATTCCGGTCGTGCTATTTCTTCAGGTCAGCATTTAGTTTTCCAAACTCAAAATCACACTTTTGACCACTTTTGTAGATGTGGTGTGTTACATTTTTTGCAATGAACCCATAGTACTGCTGACTTTTGTATGTTACAAATGAAAAGTTGTTTATTTTGTGACATGTACCCATAGTAGCATTGATTGGGACGTTAACCGCAGATAACATATAACAAGTTAAAATGACAAAATGTAACACCATAAATAACTCTTTTTGCAATTATTTAAACAAAAGTGATCAAAAGTCTAATAATTCAAAACAAAAATGGTTAGAATCAAGATGGTAATTCTGATTGTATTGAAAATGTAAAAAATGTATAGTTGAATAGTAAAAAGTTGTATTGCAAATGATGAAAATAAATTATAATATATTAAATTTACCGTTAAAAACAAAACAAAAACTAAAACCATATCCAAAAATGATTCAAATAAAATTAATTTCGATTTATATTTGGTGTTACTCACGCAATTTTGTATACTATGCTACAATAGAATTATATAGATTCCGATCCTACTTCTAAGGGTCTGTTCTTTAGAGTGTTCTGAGAACTGGGTTTGAGTTTTAGACAGATACCAAATGAGTTGAGACCCAAAATAAAGAAACGTCGTTCTCAACCCGAAACTATAACACATATTCCACCACCACCCGGTCCGCCCCTCCGCCGCCGCCGCCATCTCACCACCACCACCGTTGGCCTAAACCCTAAACCCCCAAAATCCAATTCTTCTTATTTTTCATTTTTTTCTGTTTCAAGCCAAAAAAAATTGTGATTGAAATTCCAGTATTGGATGAACTGAACAAATGTTGGTCGAGATTGAAATTGACCCACTTGGGCTTCCGGTCATGACATCTTCGATGGAGGGCCTCCGAAAAATCTGCAGCAAAGCCGAAACCAAAACCATAGCATCCAATTCGAAAAAGAAAACCCTCGATTCAATCGTAGAAAGGCAGAGCTTTAAAGCACGGCGATGAGTCGAGGGTTAGGAGGAAAAAGAAAAGGGATAATAGAGATGAATAAGGGGCTGGGGGGTTAAAGAATGAACAGATTGAGAGTAATCAATAGTGTCGGGAGAGTGGAGAGAGAAAGGAGAGAAGAAGGAGAAGAAGAAGTTCGCTACTGGAGGAAGAAGAAGAAGAAATTGCAGACGAAGAAGAGGAAGAAGAAGAAGAAGAAGAAGAAGAAGAGGAGGAGAAGGATGGGGTTGGGTTTGGTTTTTGGGTTGAGACCCAAAAATGGGCAAATCTGTTCTTAGAACAAGAGTAAAGAACATGCCCTAAATCTATTCCACTTTCATGGTTTGTTCTTAGAACAAGAGTAAAGAACAGGCCCTAAATTTATTCCACTTTCTTGCAAACCATGGATGAAATGACTTACACTTTTTAAATGTGCAGCTGTTCATCTCCTGAAGCACAAGAAGGTGAAAGCATTATTGGTACTAGGGCGGGAAACAAAATCTTTGGCCATGATTGGGAACAAAGCCAAAGTTCCCGTCTTTTCGTTCTGGTCGACGTTCCTCTCATCCCCAGCTGCTGAATATCCTTTCCTTATTCGAATAAACCAGGACCAAGTTTCAGAATTTAAGGGCATCGCGAGCATCGTTAGTCGACACAAATGGAGGACCGTCGCCGTCTTTTACGAAGATTCCGACGACGGGAAAGATTCCGTCCCAATTTTGTTTGATTCCCTCCAGGCGAGAGGCATTCATGTCTCTCACTTGACACCCATTTCTCCTTTCTCAACTATTGATGATGAGCTCCAACAACTTTTTGCAGTTGCAGAGCAGATCATTTTCATAGTACACATGTCCCCTTCTCTCTCTTCTCGCTTGTTTTTAACTGCTAAGAGAATGGAACTGATGAAAGAAGGGTATGCTTGGACCGTAACTAGCAAGACGATGAACCAGCTTCAATCTATGGATGGGAAAGTGGTTGAATCAATGCTGGGCGTGGTGGGATTCAAGGCCCATATCCCATCAACCAGAAAGCTGCGAGATTTCAGCTTAAAATGGAGAAATCAATTCTACCGCAATAACCCGAATGTGGATTCCAGGGAAATCGATGTTTTGGGCATTAGGGCATATGACACGATTTGGGCACTGGCATAGTCAATTGAAAATTTGGGGACAAATTACAGAGGTTCAGAACTCCTGGAAGAGATTTCAGGAACAAGATTTAAAGGGTTGCGTGGTAAATTTGAAATCTTGGATGGGAAACTGCGTTTCACATTTTTGGTACCAAATGTTTGGACATTTCTTAAACCGTGTTTTATGTTTCTATTTTGTGACAGTTTTGGTAATGATACTAACATTTTAAGTGGTCAAACTAGGAGTAAACGGTATTTTAAGAGGTTTTTTTTTCCTTTTTGCAATTTCCATATTCTTTTGTCGTATTAAAAATATTTTTCAGTGTTCCACCCAATAAAATGATGACTTGAAATTTTTAAACACGAAAAATTAGATAAAAATATGAAGGGATACCTCATATGGTAGATGAGTATACAACGAATGATTGAAAGAATCATCTTTGTTGATTGGTATGTTCAAAATGAAAATTTTTGGATTGAAATATATAATTTGTTGTTCTTCATTCATTCTGTAGTATAGAGAAGTGCTTTTAGGTGATTTAGTTGGCACGATCTAGAGAGGTGCAAGGGTTTGAAGTTCACAATTATGGGGTTGCGATGGATAATTAACAAGAACAATGAAGAAATCAAGACACTTAAAATGCTAGTAGGTCACGTTTGTGATAGATAATTAATTGTGGTGACAGTTCTTATGCTGACCATAAAATGAGTTCTTCGCCTAAAGTACAAGATGATTTTGTTGTCTAAATTCGTAGGTTCAATTATTGTTAGCCGATGAAAATCAAGTGCTTCGTAGCAATTTTTGCCTAATTCTTTTGGATTAAAAAGTTTCACGTCGCCCTTTTTAATAGGTTAAACATTAGAAAATATACTTGAAGCCGCACAAGAATATATAATTTACAAACAAAACTCACAAAATACAATCGATTACGGCTTTCACCACTTAAAAGGGATAAAAATCGATTTCAAGAATAAAAGTTTCAAAAAAGTAGAAACATAAAGTACTATTTTTAAAACCACACAAGCATTTGGTACTAAAAGCGTAAAGAATCAAACTTCACGTATCAAAAACACAATTTTTCCAACCATATAATAGGGGGACCGACCAACGTTGAAGTTTTGCTTTCTTTGACTGTAACACAAGCCACAGCATCAACGCCCGCTCTTCCGCCATCACCCGCGTCAAATATGAATGAATCCAAATATACACATACATAAAGAAAGAAACAGCAGAAGAAAATGAATAGATAGTGGAGAGAAACGAAACGAGATTGGGTAAATTACCGGAACTTCCCTGAGATTTGTCTAAATTGTCAAATGAACTAGTGGTTGTCAAATTACTAAATGAACTTTGAAATTGAAATTGGTATAATTATTTAAATCCCATATACCATATTATCATGGGTTTGTTTAGTAACTTGCTCAAATTATAGGGTCCAGTTGGTAATTTTGTCAAATTACACGATTCGTTTGGTAATTAAAACAAATCTTAGGGAACAGTTATTGTTTTGGGCTTAATTACCTTTTGTCTCTTGTGTTCTAGAGGTAGTTTCAATTTTGTCCCATCAATTTTTTTTCCACCTTTTCTCTTGTTTTGGACAATTTTACTCTTACTTTTGATGGCATCAGTAGTAATTTTGGTGGGGGAAGGGGGACAAAAGTATCATTTCTTAGTGTTGTCAAACTCAAGTTGACCCTCAACCCTCTACTATAGTTGGATCAAGAATATTCGAAAATCATATTTGAGTTGACACGAGGTTGAATAAGAAATTAAATTCAGGTAAAACTGAAAGAGGTAAGAATCAAATCTCCGACCTCTGGGTGGCTTTTTATACATCACAACCACTGGAGCACTAGTTCGTTCTTGTTAGGGGTGTGTTCATTCGACCACCACTGCCATTTGCGGCCTGATTATTCATGATATTCCTTGACATGTTCTTATAAACACTGCTTCCTTCCGTCAAAACCCCCCACTGCCCACGATTAATACCATTTGCTACTCAAGTTAATGAAATTATTGTTCAAAAGTCAACTTTACTAAAAAAATTATTAACAATATATAATGCTACATATAAGAAAGTTTGATTGTTGCATATGGCAAGGCTGAATTTGTTTTAAGACAAAACATCAAGAGATGTATTTTTTAATCTAACATTAAAGTCTGGAATTTGCGTTTTCATGAAGGATTGAAGTTGAAGTCGTTATAAGTGAACATTATTTAAAAATTGAAACAAAGGATAAGGTATGATTAACTAGTTCAATTTTTTTGTCTCACAAAAAAGGTGTTCCAATCATGTATCATAGTTTGAGAATACACATTCTTTTATTTTAGAGTGAATTGTTCAGTTCATCACGAAACATTTGGCGATGTTACCCGAATCGACACAAACCTTCAAAAATTAGTTTTTTTCATCACAAACCTTTCGAATATGGAACAAAATATGACATTCCGTCTACCCTTCCGTTAACCCACTAACGCCTCCTATTTTTTAAGGACAAAATCGTACGATCATAGAACCTTTATTATTATTATTCTTTATTAATTTTTTTGGGTAAGAGAATGTGCTTCTCATTCTTCCAAAACCCTAAAACATCCTTTTTAATTGTTTATGAACCAAACACAGCCGCTGCAGCAGCCTGAACAAAACAAAAAAAATTCTTCTCGGGTGTGCTTGCTTTTTCTTCGTTGGTGTGCTTCCTTTTTCGCCACCACGGTGCTCCGTTTTCGCCGCGGCTGCTGCTTCCTTTTTTGTCGCCGTTGTTGCTTCCTTTTTCGACACCGCTGTTGTGTTTCAATTCGTCGGAAATTTTTTCCTCCGCCGCCGCCGGGTATCATCTTATAGTTGATGTCCCTGTGTGCTACTTCTGATAGCAGCAGCGCCCACCTTGTTTTGCTTTAAAACGATCGGTGACGGCAGCAGAGGAACAATTGGGAGAGCCAAAAAATTTGGAGAAAGCAAAACCCAAACAGAACCCACCCCATCCGATTTTTTCTGCTTTGAATCCCAAATCAGAAGCCACCTATTTATTTTTCTTTGAATCCCAAATCAGAACCCAACTATAATCTTGGAATGATATTAAATCTTGTTCATCTTTGAATGTGTTTGAGATTGAAGTGTTTGTGTTGTGTTATTAAAACTGGCTGGCTTTTGATCTGTGTCTTTTTGGTCAAATTTGGTGGTGAAGATGATGATTGAACTATTTTTCCAACCCAATATTAATCCACAGCTAGTAGCGTATTGTTTATTCGGGTTTATATTAAATTTCCTCCCTTGAAGTGTTGCTTGGTCCTTGGTTGAACTAATCTGAAATAAAGCAAATAGTTGAGGGGATTCATTGAATTCAGCCTCTAAAAAGCTGATGATGTGTTCTGGTTCCATGGGATTGTTCTGACCTGAGCTAAAATGGATGATTTTTTCAACCGTTTCATCTGATCCTTGGAGTGAAAGATAAAAAAGAGGGAATGAGAGCTTCTTCCTGTCTGCATCAAGTCTACCAGTAAGATTAGAATTAGGATCAAGCAGGAGAAGAAGGTTATTAAAAAGTAAAAGTAATTGGTATTATTAATGGAAAGAAAATTTGTATTTAAAAGGTTATTAATATTTATTAAAACTGAATTGTTAAACGCAGTAACGGTTTTACTAAATGCAGTAACATTCTCCTGTAAAAAGACTAAAATGCCCTTGGAGCAAAAAAATTGAAAAAAAAAACAGAATACCCCTTTTCACCTATAACATTCCCCTGTAAAAAGTTCGAATTACCCGACTACGATCCATATTACACTATAAGTAAACACTATATTTATTTTTTTACTTTAAATTAGTTTGCATAAATTCTCTATATACCCCTTCATTATAATTTTCGAGAAAAAAAACCCATTCGGGGGGGGATTTTTTTCCCGGATCGGCGATTATCCGGACGTTTTTTTCTGCTTTTGCAACATTTCGGCCGGGGAGACTGTCTCCCCGGTTAAAAAAATTTCGGAAAATATCGCCGGCGGTATTTTCCGGCGAATATACCGCCGGAATCCGGCGATATTTTCGCAGGAAAATATCGCCGGCGATCGGCGATATTTTCCGGCCGGTTACTACGTTTAGTATTTTCCGATTTTCTTATTTTTGGCCAGGGACATTTTTGTCTTTTCACAGGGAAATGTTACTGCGTTTAGTAAATTAGTTACTGCATCTAACATGCCTCTATTAAAAAGTTATAAAAATAATAATCATGGAAAAAATAAATATAGGAAAGTAATAATAATTAAAATAAATATATTTATTTGATTAGAATAATATGAAAAAATAGTAAAAGATTGGGGGTTGATTTATAAAAATAATAAAATAATGAAAAGAAAAGACAAAGAAAAAAGGAATTTGACAATATTGCCCTTAAAAAAAGGGTTTTGTTAAGTCTTTAACTGAGGAACTTTAATAGAATGTCAAGTTTTGTAACGTTTTCGAAAGGTTTGTGATGAAAAAAACTAATTTTTGAAAGTTTGCGTCGATTTGAGTAACATGGCCAAAGGTTTGTGACCAACTAAGCAATTCACTCTTCATTTTATGTGTCTTATTGACAAAAATAATAACAAATAGTAAAGTACGCATAATTTAAATTATGATTCACAATTAGTATACCATTTGTGGGACAGATGATCCTTAAAACATATTTTAAGTATGTTTAATAAAAGAAATGATGATAATTAATGTAAATTAGAGGAAAATCTGCTTAATTACTTTGGTGATCTGGTTGGAATCTGCTTACTACATTATTACAAAGTGTATTTTTCTAATGAAAGGGAAGGAATATTCATTAGTAAAGGAGACTTTCTTGTATCCCATGGGAAAAACAAGAAAACTGTCGTGATAAGAGAATTAAAAAGACTAAACTAACCATTTGTCTTTTCACATCCCCCTACTAATTCAGATTTAGAAAATGATTATGAGGGTGAAAATACAGAGTGAATAATGTGGCGTCACTTGTTAATTATACTCCCTCCGTCCCAATCAAAGAGTCCATTTTCAAGAAAAAATCTTGTCCCATTTAAAAAGTCTACTTTGAATTTATTTACATTACATACCATTACTAATAGAACAATGTGTGGTTCACAAGTGGACTCTTTGAGTGGGACGGAGGGAGTATTTGACTGTGAACGATTGAGAGGGTAAAAATGTAGAGTGAATGATGTGACATCACTTGTTAATTACATTTGACAGCTTTAGTTTTAATTAGTTTTAGATGTTTAATAAATTTTGCCATGCTGATGTCATTTCAATTTTTCCTACCTTTCACTCATTCCTTGTAGGGGAGGGGACTTAGATGAAAGTTTTTTCTCTTTTGATTTCATTTGAAGAGTACAGCGTGCAACTATTTATGAATTTCTAGGTACAGTCCCCGAAGTAAAATCTTCTAATCCAGTGGAGGGGAGGGAGTATAATGATTTGAGAGTTTTCTTTATCTAAACAGAGAATTGTTCAATATATTTATATGAAGTTATGAACTGATTCTGCAGACAACTTGTTTATTATCACATTAATTTTTGAAGTTGACATTGTACTTGGATACTCAGGTCATTGAAAATTTAGCTAAAAGGAGGAAGTCTTGGCTTGCAGGTCAACTGTCAACTTGGCTCCTTAAGTTCTTACAGAAATTCAGCAGATTAAACCCGAAACTACAAACTCCGAAATCCAAATGGGAATCATGGACAGAAAGGAAAGATTAATAATATTGCGGAAACCTGGAATTGGGTTTCTGAAACAACAACCGGCGGCACTGTTTCTCATGGTTAGCCTTCTTCTACCACATATCCAACTATGTGCATCACTGCAGCATAACGACGTTATTAACGTTGGTGTTGTTATTAACCTGGGATCTCAGAATGGTAAGAACCTCCATAGCTGCATTTCCATGGCCATTTCTGACTTTTATGCTTCGAAACTTCACTACAAAACTCGGCTGGCTCTGCACACCAGGGACTCCAGGGGAGATGGAGATCCCACTCATGCTCTTTCTTCTGGTCAGTTTATATATATACTTTTTTCGGTCTCGAGTCCTGTTTTTTAATACTAAAAACAGTATTAGAAGCAGAGACAGAAAGAGGACTCCAGGAGTGAATGATACTAATTGATTTGATTTGCAGCTCTTGATCTTCTGGAGAATGTGAAGGTGCAAGCATTGGTGGTAGGCCCTGAAACAGGCCTGGAAACAAAATCTCTGGGCGCACTCGGAAACAAAGCCAGAGTTCCCATTTTTTCCTTTTCATCCTCAATCTTCTTGTCCTCAGGTGAATATCCATTCCTCCTTCAAATAAACCAAGACCAAACCTTACAATTTAAGGGCATTGCAAGCCTTGTAAGTTTGTACCAGTGGAAAACTGTCTCTGTGATTCACGAAGACACAGAAGATGGGAAAGATTCCATACCATATCTTGTCGGGTCACTCCAAGAGAGAAACATTCGTGTCACCTGCAGAACAGCCATTTCTCCTTCCTCGAGTGATGATCATATCCTGGATGAACTCCTCGAGCTCGCGATTTTGCATCAGACAATTTTCATTGTACACCTGTCGCCCTTGCTCGCATCTCATCTGTTTCGAATCGCTAAGAGAATGGGAATGGTGAAAGAAGGGTATGCCTGGATTGTAACTGACAAGACTATGAACCAATTTCAACAACTTCAATCCATGGATTGGGAAGTGGTCCAGTCAATGCAGGGTGTGGTGGGATTGAAGGCAAATATTTCATCCTCAAGTAAGTCATGCTCGTTTCATTGTTTTTTTATTTGGTTTCAACTATAAATATAATATATTTCATCATTTTCAATATACTTTTTACATTAAAACATAACTTAGAACGAACAGGCCCTAAGTTACGAGACTTGAGCTTGCGATGGAAAAGGGATCAATTTCAATTCTACAATGAGGAATCCATGGAACTAGATGTCATTGGCATTTGGGCATATGACACAATCTGGGCACTAGCTGAGTCAATTGAAACACTTGCTGAGTCAACAGGTGAAGAACTCGTTGATGCTCTTGCAAAAACAAGATTTACAGGGTTGAGTGGCGAATTTCAAGTCGCGGGAGGGAGACTACATTCTGAAGCGTTTGAAATAGTGAACGTAATAGGCAAAGGAGAAAGGAGCGTTGGGTTATGGAGTTTAAAGCACGGCATAGTTAAGGAGAGGAGTCCATCTAGTTCTATTGGTGTTGATGAAGCCATAATATGGCCGGGGATCACGACAATAGCTCCAAAAGGCCTGTTCAGCGGTAAGAAGCTCAGAATTGCAGTGTTGAACAGTTCAGGATTTAAACAATTTTTAAGCATTCAGCCCAACGATTCTGCCAGTAATACAACTAGCATCACGGGGTTCAGTGTGGATGTCTTTCATGCTGCAATTAGTTCATTAGATTATGAGGTACCTTTTGAGTTCATTCCATACGTGGACCGAAATGGGAACAATCTGGGTAGCTATAGTGATCTCGTACATGAATTGTATCTTCAGGTAAGCTTCTGATCACCGTATATTCTCTGTCTTTTCATCTCAGAATGGCTAGCTTAAATGGTGATATTAAGTAGGCATGTAAATGAGCCAAGCTGTTCGCGAGATATAAATGAGTCATCTGGCAAGTTACTAAACTTCTTTGAATTAATGTTAGAACTATGATGGCATCGTGGGAGACATTACAATCACGGGAAATAGAAGCCTGTACGTGGACTTCACGGTTACTTACACTGATCCAGGGATTGGAACAGTGGTAAAACGAGACAGCGATGACATTTGGTTTTTCTTGAGGCCACTTGGTCCTGATGTCTGGTTTGCCATTGCAGCCTTTTTAGCCCTGACTGGATTGGTAGTTTGGGTTATTGAACACGGTTCTAATACAGAATTCCAAGGTGATTCGGTGGCTTATAATATTGGAACCCTGTTATGGTTTGGCTTTTCAACCCTTTTCTATGCTCAGAGTAAGCGTTCCTTCGTCTACTCTTTTCGTTCCATTAGAAAAGTTCAGTACTTTGCGACTCATAAATAGTTGTATTATCACTGACTCACTGCAGGAGAAAGATTGAAAAGCAACTTGTCAAGGTTGGTCGTGATTGTTTCGCTCTTCTCAGTGTTTATTCTGACTTCAACTTACACTGCTACATTGAGTTCTATGTTGACACTGCAAAGGATTGAACTGGGATCGTCTGGGGAGTACCTAGGAACGCATCTCGGTTCCTTTGTCGGAGGAGCTATTGCTAACAACCTCAACTTCAGAGATGATCGGCTTAAGTTGTACTCCTCGCCGGAGGAATATGCCGAGGCCTTATCGAGAGGAGTTAAGCACGGTGGCGTGAGAGCCATCGTTGATGAAATCCCATACCTCAAAGTCTTATTGGCTCAGTATGGTAACGACTATACCATGGTTGCTTCCCAATCTACCACCAGTGGTTTTGGCTTTGTGAGTTTGCTTTTTCATTACTTCTTTTCTTAATTTCGTCACGTGGGTACAACATATGCATAGAATATTTTGTTTCGCGGGAGATAACATTCTCTATCCAAATTAGATTTTGTTACTATTCTTTCTATCTTTTCACATTCTTATTTGATTGATGGTGGATAGGCATTTCAGAAAAATCAGGCACAGCTAGTTTCTGATTTGTCAAAAGCAATTATAAGACTGAGGGAGGAAGGCAAGCTTGCTGTGATGGAGAATCTATGGGTAAAGAGCAGAAGATCACTCGTGCCTGAAAATGATGCCACAACACCTAATATTTTGAACCTGCGCAGTTTTGGCGGGTTGTTCCTCGCTAGTTTTTTGTGTTGTGGTTTAGTCCTCCTCGTACATTTTTGTTCCATTCTGTTAAGGAGGTTGGATGACTCTAGGAATGTCATTTTGGTGTTGCGAGAGGGAGGAATACTAGGTTACTTCCTCGAGCATATTGCCCATCTAGGCAGGCAGATGCCAATTCGTTGACCATTTGTAACACCAATTTCTTCTTCTTCTTTTTTTCAAAGTACCCGATCAATTGGTTTTACAATGTTACTTACTCGCTCGGTGTCCTATGATATAATAAGAGGATGTGTGAATGCAGTAGTGAAGCGAAACTAACGACTTCCTGGACAGATTTCAATCTGAAAATAGATTTTTCTTATCCCAAAATGGCCGGCGAGTATACAATGAATTGAAAAGATCATCTTTGTTGATGGGCATGTTTGAAGTGAAAATTGTTGGATCGAAATAAATAATTTGTTATTCTTCGTTCGTTCTCTATGATAGAGGTGGCTGTGGGTGTTTTAGTTTTCACAATTCGAGAGATGTACAAACGTTCGAAATCCACAATTCCTTGGTTGCATAGGATAACTAACAAGAACGAGAAAGAAATCAAAAGGGTTAAATCCTAACAGCCCGCGTTATGTTGGTACGGTTAATTAGTTGTGGTAACAGTTCTTATGGTGGCCACAAAATGGTTCTTTACTAAAGTAGAAATTGATTTTGCTGTCCAAAACTCGTAGGTTCAATTATTGTTAGCCGATGAAGATTAAGTGTTTCGTAGCATTTTTGCCTAATTCTTTTTGGGTTAAGAAGTTTCACGTCGTCATTTTTAATAGGTTGAACATCACAAAATATACTTGAATCTGCACAATAATATATAATTTACAAACAAAACTCACAAAATACCATCGATTACAGCTTTCAACACTTAAAAGGGATAAAAATAGATTTCAAGATTAAAAGTGTCAAAAAATAGAAACATAAAGTATAATTTTTGAAACTACACAAACATTTGGTACCAAAAGTGTAAAGAGTCAAACCATATAATGAGTGGCAAGAAATAAAGCTAAATTTGAGTATGAAAGTAATCAGCCACAACAAATTTGCCAAGAAGTTTTCATTAGCATGAAAATGCTATTTGAAAATTGAAATAACTTTTCCGATGGCATCTTTGTCTGGTTACAGTTGGCATGAGTTCATTTCTTTTCTTGCGAGTTATAAATCCAACTTTACATGCAAATTGGTTTCAAGGAAAAAGCCTGCTGAGAACTTTATTAAATTAAAAGTAATGATACACAACTCAACAAATCTCTTCAATTTTTTCATAGCAAGTGAGGTGTCATGCATTCATTGGTCAATAATATAGTATTAATAATTATTTTATAAAAGTGTAGCCAATAAATGCATGACGCATCACTTGTTATGAGAAAGTTGAAGAGATTAGTTGAGTTGTGTATCATTACTCTTAAATTAAATAATGATGGTGCTTCCAAAGGAAATCCAGGTTATGCAGTATGGAGCTAAAGGATTATAAAGGATGGTCAAAGGACTAGCACCTTCAGATAGAAATTTAGGGGCCGCTTGGTTCGTAGAGGGGAATGAGAATGGGAATGGGAATGATAATAGTGGGGAATGATAGTAGAGGGAATGATAGTAGAGGGAATGATAGATGGTGTTTGGTTCACAAATAAACTTTTAGGATTAAAATTTATTTTTATTTTTTTTACATTTAAATTTTGATATATTATAAACTATTTGTGTTAAAATATATTATAATGATGAATTTTAGCACTTAAAATTTTTAAAAAATAAAAAATACACACAAAAGTAGGAAATCAAACCCATACCCCCCAATATGCTAGGATATGGAGGATTGCCTCAAAGTAGGGAATCAAACCCATACCCCAACCTAACCAAACAACAACGTTCATTTCCATACCCATTCCATTCCCATTCCATAGCCCCAAAACCTCAAACCAAGCAGCCCCTTAGTTCCCACTTAGATTAGAAAAATTGCATGAATGTGGTGTATCTATATTATTATCATTTGCATATCATCGCATTTTGTATCTCGAAGTAAGTTGATTATGTCCCATTGGTCAACTTTTTCTCATTTGAAATTAATAAAGGGCCCCATACACACTAGTCACCTAATTGGCTATTAAAAAAAGTAAAAAAAATAAAAAGTCAACCCATATAATGGGGGGGAGCAACGATGAAGTTTTGCTTTGTTTTGACTGTAACACAAGCTACAGCATCAACGGCCACCCTTCCGCCATCACCCGCGTTAAAAATTCCCGGAATGTGGCCCCAAAGAACACTGTATTTTCCTTGCAGAACTGCTCAGAAATTCCTTCGATATTATTGAAAAAAGGGCTTCTTTGACTTTAATTATATAAATAGGGAGGACGAAGACTTCGAGGTCAACCTGTTACAAGCTTATAATTCAAATAACCAGTCATTTTCCCGGCGTTATCGATCGAATTTCGGAAGCTATGGAAACTACAAAGATGAGAGCCATTGTTCCGGTGTTGAAATTAATTCTATTCCACTAGTAGTACTAGAAGCCGTCGACCTTTCTCCGTCCGGTGAACTCTGTGGCAGCCGGAGCCGGAGAACGGTGGAGCAGAAAGTACCATATTTAATTAACATTGGCGTTGTTGTTGATATGGGGTCCTGGACCGGGAAAAATGTGCGCAGCTGCATTTCCATGGCCATTTCTGAGTTTTACGCTTCACATGCTCACTACAATACGCGGTTAGTTATGCACAGCAGGGACTCCATGGGAGATCCCACTCGTGCTATTTCCTCAGGTCTGTCTTTAATTCTCTCTCTTTTATGGATTCCATAAGAAGAATTAAAGAAGGGGAAATTAACTGTTGATATGTTTACCCAATGACACTAATATAATATGCAGCTCTTCATCTCCTGAAGCATATTAAGGTGCAAGCGTTATTGGTAGTAGGGCAGGAAACAAAATCTTTGGCCGTGATTGGGAACAAAGCCAAAGTTCCGATCTTTTCGTTTGCGTCGACGTTCCTCTCGTCCCCTGCTGCTGAATATCCTTTCCTTATTCAAATAAACCAGGACCAAGTTTCAGAATTTAAGGGCATCGCGAGCATCGTTAGTCGGCACAAATGGAGGTTCGTCGCCGTCCTTTACGAAGATTCCGACGACGGAAAAGATTCCATCCCATTTTTGGTTGGGTCCCTCCAGGCGAGAAACATTCGTGTCTCTCACTTGACACCCATTTCTCCTTTCTCAACTGTTGATGGTGAGCTGCATAAACTTGCAGTTTCAGAGCAAACGATTTTCATCGTACATATGTCCCCGATGCTCTCTTCTCGCTTGTTTTTAACTGCTAGGAGAATGGGACTGATGAAAGAAGGATATGCTTGGATCGTAACTAGCCAGACTATGAACCAGCTTCAATCCATGGATGGGAAAGTGGTTGAATCAATGCAGGGTGTGGTGGGATTCAAGGCCCATATTCCATCAACGCGTAAGCTGCGAGATTTCAGCTTAAAATAGAGAAATCAATTCTACCGTAATAACCCGGATGTGGATTCCAGGGAAGTCGATGTTTTGGGGATTAGGGCGTATGACACAATTTCGGCTCTGGCTGAGTCAATTGAAAATTTGGGGCATGAAAATCTGACGAATTACAGAGGTTCAGAACTTGTGGAAAATATTTCAGAAACAAGATTCAAAGGGTTGAACGGCAAATTTGAAATCTTGGAAGGGAGACTACGTTCTGAACTGTTTTCGATAGTTAATGTCATAGGCAAACAAGGAAGAAGAGTTGGATTTTGGACTCCCAGGGATGGAATAGTTAAAAGAATCCCGCAATATTTGGGTGCAGGGAGGAGGAGTTTATCTTCTTCAACCGCAAGAAGAAGGGCCAAACTTGAAACCATTATATGGCCAGGGGTGACAACTATTGCTCCAAAGGGTTTGCTTATGCTAACAGGCGGTAAGAAGCTTAGAATTGCAGTGCCGAAGAATACAGGATTCAAACAATTTGCAAGTTCGGATGTTGATCTTCTAACCAATAAAACTACCTTCAAGGGCTTCAGCATAGATGTCTTTCAAGCTGCAATTGATTCTTTAGATTATCAAGTACCCTTTGAGTTTATCACATACGAAGGCAGCTATAATGAGCTAGTAGGCCGAGTTTATCAGCAGGAATTGTTCTACTGCTTAATTTACCTCTCAAGAATCCATATCAATTTCATCTCTTAATCCATATTGCCATGCATCTTTGAATGAAAATTATTAGGAGTATGATGGCATTGTGGGAGATTTAACAATCACAGCAAATAGAAGTTCGTTTGTGGATTTCACAGTGTCTTACACAGATATAGGAGTTGGGACCATAACAAAACGTGAAATCAATGACATTTGGCTTTTCTCAAAGCCTCTTCGCCTTGATTTATGGCTTGCCAGTGCTGCCTTCTCTGTCTTAATGGGATTTGTGGTTTGGTTTATCGAGCATTCTTCTTCTAATCAAGAATTCCAGGGTTCAGTGTGTCATCAAATTGGAACTATGTTATGGTTCAGATTTTCAACCCTTTTCTATGCTCACAGTAAGCTCGATCTCTGAGGAATCAATCTGATTAATTGGTTTAAAACCTTGAATTGATTGTTGATTAATGGTGATGAGTGGATGTTGCAGGAGAAAGGTTGTTAAGTAGCCTGTCGAGGTTCGCGGTGATTGTTTGGCTGTTCGTAGTGCTCATACTGACTTCCACTTACACTGCTACTCTGAGTTCAATGTTGACATTGCAGAGGATTCGGTTCGCATCAGCAAGGGATGATATCGGAATCCAACACGATGATGCCTCGCTTAGTGGAACCATTGTTAGTAACATGAATTTCACATATGATCAGTTCCGAATGTATGAATCTCCTGAAGAATATGCTGATGCTTTATCGAACCGAAGCAAGCCATCATTGATGAAATCCCATACCTCAAAATCTTCCTTGCAAAGTATGGAGCTGATTATGCCATGGTTGCATCCAAACCTACCACTGCTGGCTTTGCCTTTGTGAGTATATTATGTATGCATGCTCTTTTTTACCATTTTTCCCTTGCTTTTTCTCTGTTGATTTGGTTCTGGGAATGCATGATGAATAGGCGTTTCAGAAAAAGTATGCATCTTTGGTTTCTGATTTGTCACAAGCAATCGTAAAGCTTTGGGAAGAAGGGAAGCTCGGGACGATGGAGAAGACGGTGGTTTAACTGTGAATCAGTCCTCATGCCTGAAGATAATGCTGCAAATACGCCTAACATTTTGAACCTCGGCAATTTTGGTGGCTTATTCCTTATTAGTCTCTGTGCTGCGTTTTTGCTCTGCTCTTTCGCCTCGGTTCCATTCTCCGAAAGCATTTGAATTACTTGAATAGTATTATCATAGTGATCCGAGATCAAGGAATGTTAGCCTATATGCTCAACAAGATTGCCATTAGAGGTGGGTAAATTCAACAGAATTAACCCAAATACATATGTAAATATATCTATATATTGGTGACAATACACAATGAAAATTCGTAGTTTCTATATGGATGATTAATCCTCTTATTCTGGCATGATATTGATTGAATGGTCGGAGACTTTTTGGGAGCTATAAAGGAGACCAACGTTGATGTTTTGCTTCCCAGATGGCTTCTTTTAACTGTAACACAAGCCACAGCAGTAACCGCCACTCTTCCGCCACATTCCGGCAACGCCCGCTTTAATAAGCATTCCCGGAATGTTGTCCCGAAGAACATTGTACTTTCCTTGCAGAACTGCTCAGCCTTCAAGGAAATTCCTCCGATTCACGCCGATATAATAAAAAATGGATTCAAAGATGACCCCTTTGTCGCGTTTGAGCTGCTTCGGGTGTGTTCTAAGCTCAAATTTGTTGACTACGCTTTCAATGTCTTCCGGGATGTTCCGAACCCTAATGTCTTCCTCTACACCGCCCTCATTGATGGGCTTGTTTCATCAGGGTTTTATCTCGACAGCATCAGATTATATGTTAGGATGATTGAAGAATGTATTTTCCCCAGACAACTATGTGATCACTTCCGTACTTAAGGCTTGTGGTCTTCAACTGGATTTGAGAACCGCTACGCAAATTCAAGGACAAGGCCTGAAGCTCGGCTTGAGCTCGACTGATCCATGAAGTTGAAGCTCATGGAATGTTATGGAAAATGTAGGAGAATAGAAGATGCACAGAAGCTGTTCGGTGAAATGCCTGAGAGAGATGTCGTCGCATCCAAGGTGATGATTTCTTGTTATAGTGATCGCGGGTTGGTCGAGAATGCGATCGATGTTTTTAGATTCGTTAGGAATAAGACTGTTTGTTGGACAGCCATGATTGATGGGTTGGTTAGGAATGGAGAAATGAGCAAGGCTCTGGAGCTTTTCAGGGAAATGCAGAGAAAGTATGTGAAAGCTAATGAAGTCACCATTGTATACATCATAACAGCTTGTGGCCAACTGGGAGCCTGGAACTCGGCAAATGGATTCATTCTTACATTGGTGCACACGATCTTGAGCTCAATCACTTGCTTGGTTCGGCTTTGGTGAACATGTGTTCACGCTGTAGAAGCATCGATGAAGCCAAGACAATCTTCAACTCCTTGGAGAAAAGAGATGTCACCACTTACAATTCCTTGATCGCAGGGTATTCACTGAATGGGAAAAGCTCAGAAGCAGTTGAGATGTTCAGAAGAATGGTAAAAGAAGGAATCAAACCATCCAGCATTACCTTCACTGCTGTTCTGAATGCCTGTAGCCATGGCGGTCTGGTGGATTTGGGATTTGAAATCTTCGAAAGCATGACAACGAGATATGGAATGCAGCCGGAAATCGAGCATTACGGATGTATGGTTGATCTTCTCAGTCGAGTAGGTTGCCTTGAGGATACCTACGAGTTCATAGAGAACATGAAGATAACTCCTGACCCTGTAATCTAGGGATCCCTGTTGAGCGCTTACAGAATCCACAAGAAGTTTGATCTAGGAGAAAGAATCGCCCGAATCCTGATAAACCATGGAGTTGCCTATGCATCCACATTCATCCTCCTCTCGAATGTCTACGCCGCGCAGGGGAACTGGGAATCAGCATTTCTTGCAAGGGGGAAGCTGAAGGAAGCTGGGATTCAGAAAGAACTAGGTTGCAGCTCGATTGAGATGGCGAACGACATCCATGAGTTCTTCTGTGGAGACATTCGGCACCCCGAGAGAGAAGCAATCTACAAAAAGCTGCAGCAATTGTACCAAATGTTGAAGGATTCGAAAGGCTATTCTCCGGACACGAGGGGGGGGGGGGGGGGGTTTCACAGGACGTTGATGGTTTGCAGAAAAGATAGCCTTTAAGTGTACACAGTGAGAGGCTTGCGATTTGCTATGGCTTGATTTCTACGCAGCCAAACGCTGCGATAAGGGTGGTGAAGAATTTGAGGGTCTGCGATGACTGCCATCGCATGATCAAACTCACTAGTGAAGTAACGGGGAGAAAGATTGTTGCGAGGGATCGAAACAGGTTTCACCATTTTGAAAATGGTGTCTGTTCTTGTGGTGATTACTGGTGAAAATGTATGTGTTGATTGGCTTCGTGTTTGTGTTGCGGTTTGGAGCTATAGTGTGAGAAAATATGGATTTTTCAATCCTTAGCTCACAGATAGCTGCAGCAGTGCAACACACTCCGTGGCAAAAATCACAGATACATTTTCAGCACCGCCATGTTGGATTAAATGAACCAACATGTCCCTTAGTGGAAATCATTAACGAATGGGCATTTTTCTCTGAAGTGGTACAAAGCAACTCATGAAAGAATGCAACTCCATTGTGGTGTCTGATCATTAAGGGACACGAAGCTCTATAAATAGGGTCTCCTTGGAATCTAGAGGCTGCAGATTTTAGATTTACAAGACTGTAAAAGCATTGTTCTCCCTCTCTTGTTTTCTGTAGTTTAAGAGTTTAGTGCAGAACTTCTTGAACTTTTCTTTGTCTTATCCTGCAGGAATTTCTTCCTAGTTTATTGCACTTTGTAGTGGAAGAAATAAACCTAAAGGAAAGTGTCTTGTACACGATTTGAAGTCTACTTTATTGTTTTGTTGCCATTTCTTTATTTCTCCACTCTGAATATTCCCTACAATCTTTAGGTTTATTTTAGTTGATTGAAATGGCATATTCTATGAAAGACTTAGCCGCCAACATTGTTAAGTTGGACCGCTTTGATGGTGGCAACTTTATCCGATGGAAGAAAAGAATACACTTCTTTTTGGTGGCTCTCAAAGTTGCTTATGTCCTTCTTGAACCCAAGCCTACCACCATTGCTGATGAAGAAACACTTGATGACATCCGCAGACGCCAAAAATGGGAGACGGATGATGAAATATGCAGGGGTCACATTCTCAATGGAATGCAGGATAATCTATTCGATGTCTACCTTTCAGTCCCCACCGCCAAAGAACTTTGGGATAAACTAGAAGCATGGTACATGAGGGAAGATTCTACAAGTAAGAAATTTCTTGTATCTAGTTTCTTCAACTATAAAATGGTAGATGAAAGGTCTATTATGGAGCAGTTTTCTGAACTTGAATGCATGCTGAATCATTTTAACCAACATGATATGAATATGGATGAATCTATTATTGTTGGTTCTTTGATAGACAAATTACCCCCATCTTGGAAAGAATTCAAGAGAGATCTCAAACATAAGAAAGAAGAGATCACTCTTGAAGGCTTGGCTAATTCTCTTCGTGTAGAAGAAGAATTTAAATTGCAGGAAACCAAGATGCAACCACCTAAGGACGAAGGAAAGGACAATGATCCATCTTCCAAGATCAATGTGGTGGAGGAAGGGCAAACAAGCAAATCCATCAACAAGAAAAGATCCATAAATTTCAAACAGGAACAATCCAACAAAAGGAAAAAGAAGGGTAAATGCTTCCATTGCAAAAAGGAAGGGCACTACAAAAATGAGTGCAGGCTTCTTAAAAAGAAGCAAGAAAACTCTTCTTCCAACATTGACAACGAAAGAAGAGTCTTGTTGCCATGATTTCAGAAATCAACCTCATAGAGGAAGATCTTGCTTGGTGGATTGATTCTGGGGCTACTCGCCATGTGTGCAAAGATAAGGATTTCTTTAAATCCTTGAAAGATGTGGATGAAAAAGAGTTCGTTGTCTACATGGGCAATTCTGCCACCGCACCAATCAAAGGCATAGGGGTAGTGGACCTTAAATTCACTTCCGGACATGTGGTAACTCTCGCCAATGTTCTTTATGTACCGGAAGTTAGAAAGAATTTAGTGTCTGGTAGTTTGTTGAACAAGTTTGGATTTAAACTTGTATTTGAGGCTGATAAGTTTGTACTCTCTAAGGGAGGAATGTTTGTGGGGAAGGGCTATCATTGTAATGGCATGTTCAAACTAAATGCCATGCCTATTAACAAGATGAATAATAGTACTTCTTTTGCTTATGTGCTTGAGTCTTCACCTATTTTGTGGCATAATAGGCTTGGGCATGTGAATTATGGAAGAATAAATGAAATGATCAAACTTGAGTTATTGTCTAGGTGCAGCCAAAAGAATGATGAGAAATGTAGGACATGCATGTTAACCAAAATAACAAAGCAAACCATTTCCAAGAATTGAAAGGCAATCAAACAAGTTAGATCTAATACATAGTGATGTATGTGATTTTCATTCTACACCATCATTGGGAGGAAATAAATATTTCATTACTTTTATTGATGATTGTACAAGAATGTGTCATGTTTATTTGTTACATTCTAAGGATCAAGCATTGCATATGTTTAAGGTGTACAAAAATGAAGCTGAACTTGCATGCAATATGTTGATTAAATGCTTGAGAACTGATAGAGGGGGTGAGTACTATAATAAAGAATTTTTTGAGTCCAGTGGTATAAAGCATGAAGTGACGGCTCCATACACACCACAACAAAATGGTGTGGCTGAGAGAAAAAATCGGGTCTTAACCGAAATGGTCAATTCCTTGTTGTCCAATTCAGGACTAAGCCAAGGATTTTGGGGTGAAGCTATTTTGACAGCTTGCTACATTCTGAATAGAGTTCCAAACAAAAAGAACTCTATTACACCCTATGAATTATGGCACAAAAGGAAACCAAACCTTAATCATTTAAGAGTTTGGGGCTGCAGAGCTATTGTCAGGGTACCTGAACCCAAGAAGAGAAAATGGGGAGAAAGAGGTGTTAAGTGCATTTTTATTGGTTCTGCACAAAATAGTAAGGCCTATAGATTTTTAATCATAGAGCCTAATGATTCTATATCAATAAACACGATCATAGAGTCAAGGGATGCTATTTTTGATGAACAATGATTCACCTCGGTTCCTAAGAATATAGACAATAGTTCAAAACAGGTTGAGACAACGAGTGCAAATGACAAAGAAGTCATTGAGCCTAGAAGAAGCAAAAGGCCTAGAAATCTTAAGTCTTTTGGTCCTGATTTTGTCACTTACCTTGTTGAAGGATCAAGAAATGATATAAGCAATAAAATTGCTTATTGCTTTAATACTGAGGCAGATCCTAAAACATTTGAGGAAGCAATGAAATCAAGAGATGCTTCGTTTTGGAAAGAAGCCATCAATGATGAGATGGACTCAATAATGGCAAACAAAACTTGAGTGTTAGCCAGTCTACCACCAGGTTCCAAACGTATAGGTTGCAAGTGGATCTTCAAAAAGAAGATGAAGATAGATGGAACCATTGACAAGTTTAAGGCCAGGTTAGTCGCCAAAGGTTTTACACAAAACCATGGAATAGACTACTTTGATACCTACTCACCAGTAGCAAGAATAGCTACGATAAGAGTTCTACTTGCGATAGCCTCAATCCAAAAATTAGGGCTGCCCATGTTGACCCGAAAATCAGATCCGACCCGTCGATCCGATCCGAACCGATCCGAAATTTTAGATCGGTTCGGATCGGGTCAGCACCGGCTTCGGATCGAATTGGATCGGCGGATGTGGTCCGACCCGATCCGAAACTTTAAAAAAATCCGAACCGATCCCAAACTATAAAAAAAAAAAAAAAAAAAAAAAAGAGAGAGAGAGAGAGGAAGGGGAGAGAGCTTTCGATCAAATTCATGGAATATGCCCAGGTCTTGTTATGCTTTGCGATCTCCTCAAATTTTCGATCAGATTCATGAATTTTTGTTTCCGATGCCATCTCTACCCTCAACTACCGCATCCAAAATTCAAACCCCACAAACAACAACAACAAAACAAAACCCAGATGAATTTGACAGACAAAACGAAAACAGTCACCAAAGAAAACCGAAAAAAGTAAGAAACTTTACAAGAAATTGCTTACAAGAAAAAAGGGAATGTACATGGAGAAAGCGGAAGAAAGGCGGAGACTTTTTTAATCCCCTTCCAATAAATTCCTCTCTCTCTCTCTCTCTCTCTCTCTACCTGGTGGGTTTGGACCTCGAACTTTAGCTAGAGAGTGACCACTTGCTCTAAGTATTTTGAAGCAGCGGTAGACCGCAGTGAGAGTTCTACTCAGAAAGTTTGTACAATTGCTATAATGGTTGGCACAGGTTTGGTACCTTTGGGTTGGATTTTATATTAGTTTGTCTTCAAATAATGAATCTCGAGAGCTTGGTAGGAAAAGTTGTCGTGTCAAATTACGCAGATTATCCCCAGGAAGCCCAAAAAACCTTTTAAATTTTTTATAATAAAAAAAAAATCGGATCAGACCCGACCCAATCCGATCCGATTCAAAAATTCGGATTAGTGATCCGAAACCAATCCGATCCGTTCGGGTCGGATCGGTTCGGATCGGGTCGATTCAGGTTTTTGGTTTTGAACAGCCCTACCAAAAATGGGTGATTCACCAAATGGATGTTAAAACAGCATTCCTAAATGGTGAATTGAATGAAGAGATTTACATGAATCAACCCGAAGGATTTGTTATAAAGGGCAAGAGAAAAAGGTATGCAAACTTGTGAAATCTCTGTATGGGCTAAAGCAAGCTCCAAAGCAGTGGCATCAAAAATTTGATGAGGTAATACTTGCTAGTGGATTCAAAATTAATGAATCAGACAAATGCATATAATATGCCTGTATGTGGATGACATGTTAATCTTTGGCACGGATTTGGAACAAGTCCTTAATACTAAAAAGCTGCTATCTAGCAAGTTTGAAATGAAAGATATAGGAGAGGCTGATGTCATCCTTGGTATAAGAATCAGGAGAAAGCATGGTCAAATAATGCTCACACAATCTCATTACATTGAGAAGATTCTTAAGCGCTTCAATCATGAAGATTGCAAACCAGCCTCAACACCAGTTGACCCTAGAGTGGAATATGTAAAAAATGATGGCTCTCCAAGTTCACAATTGGAGTATACTGGGGTCATAGGATGCTTAATGTACACAATGACATGTACTCGACCAGATATAGCCTATGCGGTAGGGGTGTTAAGTAGGTACACAAGCAATATGGGAAAACAACATTGGTTGGGAGTGACAAGGGTCTTTAAGTACCTGAAACAAACAAAAGACTATGGAATTTGCTATAGTGAAACTCCCACAGTACTTGAAGGGTACTCAGATGCAAGTTGGATAACCAACAAAGATGATCACTCATCAACGAGTGGTTGGATCTATATGTTAGGTGGAGGTGCTGTTTCTTGGGCTTCAAGGAAGCAAACATGCATCACAGATTCAACAATGGCATCTAAGTTTGTAGCAGTAGCCTCAGCTAGTAAAGAAGCCGAGTGGTTGAGAAACCTGTTGCATGAAATACCTATGTGGCCTAAACCGATTTCTCCAATATCTATTCATTGTGATAGTGCATCTATGATTGCTAAAGCCTATAGTCAATCTTACAATGGAAAATCAAAACACATTGGACTAAGGCATAGCATGGTAAGAGACTTGATCACCAATGGAGTGATCACACTTGACTTTGTAAGGTCAAAGGAAAATCTTGCAGATCCTTGCACAAAAGGATTAACTAGAGACATGGTGTTAAAAACATCAATAAATATGGGATTGAAGTCCAATTTTAATGAATCACTAACAATGGAACCTCAATCCGATTCTAGTCTTGATGACTAGCTTGGATTCAATGAGTGAAAGTACATTGTCATCAGTGGTTTGTAAACTACCAAATAATCCCAAGGGTGGTAGTGTTATTTTCCCGCTAGTGAGAAGAAAAGGTTGAACTATGGAGTTCTTAACAAGTCTCAGGAAATGTCACAAATGGCGGGGGCATTTGAGATCTTGCCTAAATAAGTGATGGATTTTGGCATCCACAAAGCTTTGGACTTAGCTCTGAAACACTTATGAAAGGATATGGCTACAAGACCTATGTATCGTTTACACAGCAATGAGTTAGGAGCGAAATTGTGTGTGGGAGGTTTACGTGGCTTGTCAAATAGTCATTTGGTTCAAAGCTTGTCTACCAAATTGATATCGGTAAGTTATAAATAATCTCTACTAAGATAGTGGTTCAATCGAAAGACACCATTGTTGATGCACAGTTTATCAGTGTTTTTCAGTGACTCAACCTATAGAGCAAAGAATTGAAAAATGGCGGGGGATTGTGAGAAAAGATGGATTTTTCAATCCTTGGCTCACAGATAGCTGCAGCAGTGCAACACACTCCGTGGCAAAAATCACAGATACATTTTCAGCACCGCCATGTTGGATTAAATGAACCAACATGTCCCTTTATGGAAATCATTAACGAAGGGGCATTTTTCTCTGAAGTGGTACGAAGCAACTCATGAAAGGATGCAACTCCATTGTGGCGTCTGATCATTAAGGGACATGAAGCTCTATAAATAGGGTCTCCTTGGAATCTAGAAGCTGCAGATTTTAGATTTACAAGACTTGTAAAAGCATTGCTCTCCCTCTCTTGTTTTCTGAGTTTAAGAGTTTAGTGCAGAACTTCTTGAACTTTTCTTCATCTTATCCTGTAGGAATTTCTTCCTAGTTTATTGCACTTTGTAGTGGAAGAAATAAACCTAAAGGAAAGTGTCTTGTACACGATTTGACATCTACTTTATTGTTTTGTTGCCATTTCTTTATTTCTCCACTCTGAATATTCCCTACATATAGTGTGTTGTTATAATTGCACGTGTATGCTTATCTTTATCTTTAGGCCAAACAAACTTAGAAAACATTGACATATTGGGATATAACCCACATTGGAATAGAAAGTGTGTATATGAAAATATAAGGTTCCAAAAGTTATCGGCCTTTTAGTGTTACTTGTGGTGGAATTTCTTATAACGCGTGTGTATGCTTATAACAACTTATCTGATTTGTCACAAGCAATCATGAAGCTAAGGGAAGAAGGGAAGCTCGCGATGATGGAGAAAGCATGTTTTAACAGTGAATCTCTGGTCATGCCTGAAGAAGATAATGCAAATACACCTAACATTTTGAACCTTGGTAATTTTGGTGGCCTGTTCCTTATTAGTTTATCGTGCTGTGTTTTTATCTTCCTCGTACGCCTCGGTTCCATTTTCCTGAAGCACATGAATATATTACTTCAATGGTATCATCACTGTGATCCGAGATAAAGGAATTTTAGCCTATATGCTCAAGAGGATTGCCTCTAGAGCTGGACAAATCCAACAGAACTAACGTTGATACATATATATTACTTGGTTCCATTAGAATAATCATGTTTGGAGTTATTCGTTGTAATTTATAAACAATCGTATTTCATGGTTCTGTAAATTCTGAGTTTGTAAGTTCTGAATGCATATATTTGTTGTGTTATCTCTGCTGATTTATATGCTTCACTCCATTTTTCTGTTTATCGAAGGTCCAGTTTTTTAGTCAAAATTCGCCAAGATTTTCGCTTCTCCGTGCAAATCCAGCTCAAAATAAGGGGGCCGGGTTAGAGTGACTAACTGTACTTACCTTGCAGGGGTTAAATTATGGATGACTAATAGACTTATTTTGGCACGATTTTCCTTGACTGGGAACACTGCAAGGAAAACTGTGCTTTATTTTTTGTATTTTGTGACACTTTCAGTCATGAAACTAACTGGTACTCGTTGTAAGTAATCAAACCGATAGTCAACGGTACCGGTAGTAAACGGTATAAGAGAGCTTTTTAAAATTAGATTATCCTAACGCAGCGTTTTCTTTGAAATTTTCAGGGTTCGCTAGCGAGGGTATTCCCAAAATGTGATGGAAATTGAAAAGGTGGTAAAAAATGGGATGCTTTTTGTTCTATGGAAAAAAGTAGGGTTATTGCATTTGAAGAATGCAACTTTATAAATGAAATTGCATTTGTCAAATGCAATTTTATATTTTTACTTCTTAATTACTTATTTACTAGATATTGATTTAAAATACTGGAATTGCATTCTGTAAATGCAACTTTAAAAAAATATAAATAAAAAAAAATTAAATAATTGAGGGGTGCCGTCAATTTTGACGGAAGTTTACAGAATGTTAGATGCATTCTTAAGAGATGGGAGTTGCATTTGGCAAATGCAACTATGGAAATTATCATAATTTAAATTAAAATATTCCCTCAAAATTGAGGGGAGTTTACAGAAATGAAGGGGGGTATTCTGTGGACGTGTGCTTGGATTTGTCAAATTAAAGTTTTATAGTTTATATTTTAACATTATTTTTAAAAATTGATTAAAATTTATACATATCTAGTTTTATTATTATAAATATAAAATATTGTACTAAGAAATGAAAAAAGATGTATCTAAATTTTTTTTCCTTCTTATTTCTCATTTCTCAAAATAAAAATATTATTGTTGCATAAGAAATTCTTTATGTTACTTTTTACCATCCCATTAAAGTATTAGATGGGTTTATGATTTTTAAGTAGGCTCATATATATATATATATATATATATATATAAGTTCAATATATCTATTGTCCCCGATAAATTATTTATACCTATCAATATAGACAGTTGGTGTAAAAAAAAAAGAAGTTAATATTGAAGTCTCATAAAGTCATCAATTAAGCAATTTACTACTTCTATTACAATAGTTACTAGTTAATCTGAGTAGTACAACCTAAGGACTAAACCAATTTATTGAGTTTTGCATCTCTAAATTTCTTGGTCACATTACTCCTCACTTGTGTCAAGCAAAATCTTTGATATGCGAACGGTTCCTTCTACTCATCCATGCGTGTCATAACGGGTAATAATTCCTTATGTCAGAAAGAACACAGAAATGATACCTTATGTCTGCGAGATAAATGTATGAAAGGGGATTAAGAAGTATGAATTTCTAATTTAATTGAACAAAACAATTCCTAACATTTACATATAAGAGGACCAAAAATTACAAAACAGAAATGTAATTTACTCTATTTTAAAACTAAAGGAGCATTTGCTATGTACAGGAAAGTACAACCCATGAAGAGGAAACATGAATAGCCTTTGCAAATACACTAAAACGAAGACTGAACTGAGATACTTCAGCACCTATAGAATCTTCAAGATTGTACCCGTTAGACGAATGTTAACCGACGACAAAAAGTCCCATCCCTAAGTCACAATTCACAATTCAGCAGTCCAGAGAAGCCCCAAAACGACCCAAATGCAGAATCATTTAATCCATTTCCAGAAAACAGAAAAGGTAGAAGATATTAACTCTCTTCCCAGAACAGCTTCGAATTATCCCAAATTGCGGCACATATTCTGAAAATCGAGAAATCTACTCCCCCACAATTCAGCAGTAAATAGCACAAAAACAAATTGCAACATTCGAATTGCAGTCCAAACTCCCTCGCAGCAAACAATATGCAAAAATCAAGTGTCACAGATTTCCAGGGAAGCCCAAACTGGTCCGAGCCAGCAATAATCAGCCCAAATTCCACAAATTCAGCCTTCAAAACTGCAATCCAGCAGTCAGAATTCCAAAAATAATGAAAACGAATCACACAGTCCCGTTTCCAGAAAACAGAGCAGCAACATCATGGCCTGGCTAACTAGCCTAGTTAACTATGTACAACAGGCTGCAAAACTAGCAAAACAAAGGCAAACATCATAAGAAAGCAAGAAAAATGTTAAAGACAGCTCTGTCTGAGGCAGTATGAAAACATGAAACAACATGAGCAACTTCAGAAACATTTCATAGATCTTGTATCAAGTGAACGAATAAGTACACATTCTGTTTATTTCATAGTAGAAGTAGTAGTTTTCAGTTATAGTTTTCAGTTATGGCACTACATACCTCAATTACTTATGACGACCAAGTTTTCCATGTGTTCCGCATAGGACTGGTTTAATCATCCGTTTCGATCTACGCACTCCAGCAGCAACAGCTCGAGGAGGAGAGGCAGCTCGAGGGGTAGAAGCAGCTAGAGGTGGAGACGCAGCACCACACTGAATATCTTCATCTTCATGTTCAGCTTCCCCTTCATGCATTGTTCCAGTATCCATATGAATTGGACTATGAAAGTTATTCAGCGGATTTGATGTGGTAGACGTAGGCAAAACTACCATCTCTTGTGGTTGCGAGCTTGGAACTGTATGTGATGTCGACACATGCGTCAGAAAACCAACACCAATGTATTTTGGTTTAATCATCCGTTTCGATCTACGCAATCCAGCAGCAATAGCTCGAGGAGGAGAGACAACTCGAGGAGGAGAGGCAGCTAGAGGGGGAGAAGCAGCATCACACTCAACATCTTCATCTTCATCTTCATCTGCAGCTTCCCCTTCATGCATTGGGCTAGTATGCATTTGAATTGGACTCCGAAAGTCATTCCGCTGATTTGATGTGGTAGACGTAGTACAAACTACCGTGTCTTGTGGTTGCGAGCTTGGAACTGTATGTGATGTCGACACAAGCTCCAAGGGGGTGTTAAAATGTTGAGATGCTTCTATCTCCAAATCACTGCAGTGCCCGGTTCCCACATCATTATCATGTGCTGTCAAAGGCGGAGAATGCATATCTTGATCACCTGTACGCTGTGTACATGTAGAACGATGCTTGGTCCGTCTTCCACCACGACGACCTCTGAAAGTACATGGCACTTGCTGAATGCTACTGTAATCGACAATCGGTGAAGCAATGTTTTGTGGCCGATGGGTAGTTTGAATATCTAAACGGTGTGCTTCTAGAACAACTTGCAAGGAACTTCTTGCCAAATCTCGTATCTCAACAATTCGAGTCGCATCTTCTGGCCCAATATGTGCCAAATGATTTAAAGACAAGTGATAAATTCGCGACACCACATCCATCTGTAAGCATTACAAAGATAGCTGTAAATTAGACGAACATTATCAAAAGAATTAAATTAAAATGCGTGCATGCCGATGATCGAGAATAATACCAAATACTCAGCCGTTGAGCCACTACCCTGAAAGCCATCAGTAGGTGTTTCCGCCCTTCTAGGATTGGAAATATGGATTACTGTGCGAGTCTTAAACCAAGTGATGTACTCTAAAGATGGATGAATTGTATCATCTATGACATCCCCCGTCTCAACTAAATTATGCCGATTTTCCCACATACTAACATATTGTCGGTGTTTCAAACCCAATCCTTGTTACAATTTCCTTGACGACCTAAGTGATGCCATTCCTTAAATCTATCTATTAAGCTATGCACAGGAATGGGCTGATTCAACCCAAATTGCCTTAAAACACGATTAGGCAAATGAGGCTCAATAACATTCCAACATATGAGATATACCACCGATCGCCATATTTCCCGACCAGCAGTGCATGAAGCAGGAAGTGCACGAAGGATTTCCTCAGAATAAGGTTGCCATATAAACTACAGTAAAAGATTGTTTATAAATCTATTCAGATAATTGAATAAAGAACATTTAATACTGGAAAATGTATTCTCAAAGTACTAACACAAGGAACTAATAAACCTGATCAAAATGTAGACTCTCAAACTGATCCCGATATGCTGGTAAGACATGCATAGCGACTTTTGAAATTCTGAAGTGAACATTCCATCTACAGCAGTAACATTAAATAAATCAGGGAGCAAAAAACACGAATATAACATGGTTGATATTTTATGAAATTCCATACCGCGCTCCATAAGGATATGCAAAATTATCAACATGATTTCGTCGATCTGGTCTAATTGTAGGCATTCTCTCCCAAGCCCACAGCTGAAATACGCAAGATATTTTAGTGACAAAATGAATTATGAATACAAGTAAATTTCCATAAAAACAGAAATAATAAAAAAAAATGTTTGTACTCAAACCTGTAGTAGCATCAATGGACCAGCAATGGCTTTAGCTGTAGGCTTAGTTGCATCACATAAATTTCGATATAAGTGAGCTAAAGTTGCACTACCCCAACTATAAGAATTTGTAACCTCTAAATCTTCTAGTAGAGGTAAATATAATAGTGGCATAAGGTAACTAGATCTCTCCGAAAATAACAACCCACCAAGCAGTATCAGAATATAAATCCTTGCACGTTGAAGGCAAACAACATCGGAATCGGTATCGGATAGACTACTATCAAGAGCACTAGACAGGCATCCTAAATTCAGCCGGCCTCCATTGATATCTGTGCTTGACGGACTGAATCCTAACAGTCGTTGGCAAAGATCAATCCACTCAGCATTTGATCTACAAGTGTCTTTGCCAATAACAGGCAGCCCATCTACACGTAGCCCCCATAATACCTCCACATCCTGCAATGTGACTGTGGCCTCTCCAACCGGAAAGTGAAAGGTGTGTGTTTCAGGTCTCCATCTTCGTAGCCCATCCAAAATCCTCCATCACACCTTCTTGCAGTAATTGGAAGACCTCTAATCGTCTGATTAAATATTGCAGAAGCTCTATGCTCACGATGTAAAAATAAAAGATCATCCACAATTGGTCCAGGGGGTAAGTTTCTGGAGGATGAATTATCCATAATGAAGGACCTGGATAGAAATATGAAATTTAATGAAATCAAGGGCATTGATGTATCACATGAACATTGAACCACTTAAAGGAGAACAGAAAAATAAAATAGTGGTTTCATACCAATGTGTCCCACTTCTGAACAGAAATTGTACTGCTAGTGGGAATTCGCGAGAAGGCAAAATATGCATAGAAATTGTACTGCTAGTGGAAATTGTGTCTTATGCATAGAGTGAAAATAAATTAATGTGTCTCGACCGTATACGAAGGCAAAATATGACCCATAGAGTGAAAATAAAAACTTAGTTGTTCATGTTGTATACTAGTGACCAAATCTTACAAGAAAGACTTGCATGTTCATACCATTCAATAATTGCAGATTAATTCTACAAATTAACAGGAAAAGTATAAAAGTTCAGATAAAGGGGTATTTTAGAGACAGAGTAGAAGGTGAACCTTTTCAAGAAAGACAAGAAATAGATACTGGAATGTTACAGATTTCCAGGGAAGCCCAAATTCCACAAGTTCAGCCTTCAAAATCGCACTCCCGTGTTTTCCTGAAAACACTATGCAGAGCAGCCAGCTTTAAATGCCTATATCTCTCAAAATACAGATCGCCTTTAGACGAAATTTGACAAAAAGGTAGAACTATGTCCCGTTAACATACTGTATAAGATTCAGAATATTCCAAAATAGGGTTATTCAAATATCGCTTTCGTAATTCACTGATTTCCTGAAAAATCCCTGTACATAACTGTCACCCTTAAAAATTTATAACTCGAAAATTACAGGTCCAATGGGCACGAAAACTTGCAGGTAGCTAAAACCAACTGTCTGAACAGTACCTGCAAAATTTCATAATTTTTCTTAAAGTATACATTTTATGGTGAATTTTCAAAAGGCTACTGTTCTGCATAATCACATTTCAGCAACAATGTTTGAAATTAAAGCAGTTCTCAAAGATGTCAAGAAATCAAGAAAGCAATACACAGATCATTTACGCACTTTTTACCCAATTTCGGTACAAAAATAAACCATAATGTTACTGAGGTCTGAGACATTTCCATCCTTGCAATACACAGATCATCGTCATCTACGCAGATATGTCACTACTCAAATAATATATTCTTACTTTTCGGCAATCAAACTCTGCATCACTGCATACAGAGAAAAAAAAAAGCTCACTTTGTGATTAATTAATGGAGAATCAATGGTGGGTACAGAGGTAGAGGCAACTACATCAGTTAATTTGGTCTCAGCTAATTCAACAAGTTTTCTGTTCATTGGTCAATACTATTCCACCATAGTTTCAAGTTACAATGGCCCAGCACCATCCACCTAACACTCCCCCCATCAGGAATGTAAGAACCAGTTGAATGTAAGAACCAAATGGACATCAGGAAATCTACCTGAAGCTAACAAAGCTACACCATGAATGTAAACAAAGCTACACCTGAAGCTAACAAAGCTACACCATGAAAGCTACTCAGTTGAATGTAAGAACCAAATAGACATCAGGAAATCTACCTGAAGCTAACAAAGCTACACCATGACCAACATTCAGCTAGGAATCTGCAACAGAAAGAAGCAATATTGATGATTAGAAGCCAAATAAAGAACTACTAAAAAGTAAACAGATCAAAAGAAATCCATCTAAATATGCACATAAGTACTCAAATCATGCATTGGATAGAGCTTTAACTAAAAGATCAAAGTATACACACTTACAAATCAACCAAATTACTGATATGTTATATAGCTTCAAACTGTGCATATACTTAAATGGTTAATAAAAAACTAAATTGAATCATAAATTGTCAGCTGAGCTCCAGTTACAGATTATTTTTCAATTCCAGCAAACAAATTTATATCCCCAGTTCACATAGTTCGCGATTCGCCGACAAGATAAAAACACAGGACATATAAATTCCAGCAAACAAATTTATATCCCCAGTTCACTTTTATTTTACATTAAGATGTGTAGAGATAATAACTAGAAGATGAACTTGAAGATTTAACATAAGCTACTCCAGATTCAAAGAAACATAAAATCAAACACATAGTAATCATTCATAAAGTTTCTGAACACAAGTAATGACGGGAAACAAACATAAGCACCGTCCATTTTGATCAAAAACAGATCGCATCATACAATTTGGATTCCCTTCTTGCCAAAAAAAAAAAAAAAATTCCAATTCGTAATCTCTCACAATATAATAAGTGACAGGTACATTACCTCATATACTCGGTGTCGGTGAGGTCAAACGAATCGGTGAGGGCGACTGTGGTCCAGTGGTCTGGTAGTTGCAGCCCGTTGTATTGCTTCTCAGTTATAAAAACATGGAGGCAGAGCAGAAACAGCGGCGGCAGACCAGAGCACCATCGAGAGAGATCGGAAAAGCACCCTAGCCGCAATTTCGGAGATTTGGAGGGTTGCAATTGGGGATTTTTCGGCTTCTTTCACTTCTAATATTAGTCGCATCTATTCCGTTTGTTTAACACAATCGACGTCGCCTTCTAGAGAGCGGAGAAGAGACAGAGCAGATAACCGACGGAAAATCAGAGCAGAAAAGCGACGCGGGGAGCTGCGAAGCACCGATGGGATAGAGAGCCACCGTGGCTGACCGGAAGTGGAGAGAGTGCTGAGTTTCAATTGAGATTTTTAGGGCTTTTACCAATCTATTCGTTTGGTGTATACGTTTTCTGGATAAAAAATAAATTTAAAAAGAAAATACCTCTACAGAATGCAATTTTGATCTTATTTCCGTGAATTTCAACATTTCCGTCAACTAACGGAAAAATTTTTTTTACTTAAAGTTGCATTTGTAGAATGCAACTTCTACATTTTAAATTAATATCTAAGATTTACATAATTGAGTAGTGTAAATATGAAGTTGCATTTGGTAAATGCAACTTTATTTGTAGAGTTGCATTTCATGAATGCAACTATCCTATTTTTTTCCACAGCCCAAAAAGCATTCCATTTTTTTCCACCTTTCCTATTTTCATCACACTTTGGGATTTTGCTCGTTCGCTAGCTGTTCTCCTGTGATTCATTCTAATTCAGTCTAGTCAATTTGACCATAAAGTATGGAAATTCTTATAGAAAACCGTATAGAATATTATAAAGTATATGTAAACTGGTTGACTCAACTAGAAAATAACTGCACTGGAATTGTGTTCAACAAATTGGTTCCATCGTTTTCGCTTAAGACTCCCTCCGTTTCCATTAGAAGAGTACACTTTGTATTAAACGGCAGGCGTATTTTTTGCAGTTTGATGAATTCGTTTTGTTATATATATATATATATATATATATATATATATATAGGGAGGACGAAGACTTTGAGGTCAACCTGGCTCCCAACTTACAACTTACAGGCTTTATATATAACCAGTCGTGGAAATCAACTTGTTTAATTAATTAAGATATTAAAAGCGCTTCGTTTTAATTAGTTTACTTGTTTCCGTTATCGGTCGGAAGCAATGGAAGAAACTGCAAAAATGAAAGCCATTGTTTCTGTATTGAAACTAATTCTTATACCACTAGTAGTACTCGTTTCATCACCTCCACAACGATGTTCCGCCGTCGACCTTTCGCTGTCCGGTGAACTCCGTGGCACGGCGGAGCAGAGAGTACACATATTTAACGTTGGCGTCGTTGTTGATATGGGATCCTGGACCGGCAGAAATGTGCGCAGCTGCATGGCTATGGCGATTTCTGAGTTTTATGCTTCACATGGTCACTACAAAACGCGGTTATTTATGCACAGCAGGGACTCCATGGGAGATCCCACTCGTGTTGTTTCTTCAGGTCCGTCTCTGACTCTATGAACTTTTACAATTTGATTGATGAAAATTATATTGTATTAAAGGCTTAGGGGCTGTTTGATAAAATTAATGCTTATATCTGAATGCTTAATGCTGAATTGATTAAGCACTTAATATCTTAATGCTGAAATATATTTTTCGAACCTCTGAATCATAATATTTAATCACTCGATCTTGTTTGATAAATATACTGATCTTATTGCTGAAATTCTTAAAATATATCATTTTACCCTTATGTTGAATTTTTAATATTTATATGTTCGAAATATCAAATTTTATTATAAAACATCAATTATGATTAATGAAAAACATAAAGAAACAAAATAAGATAAAGCACGTTAAATTGAATGATGAGAAAATACAAAAAGTAATTATTACAATTTATTAAAACCCCTAAAAATGAAAATTGTAGTCTAAGGGATTGTTCTTTACTGAGGGTTTGAGTTTTAATTTTTGAAAAATAGTTTTATAATATAAAAAATGTATTAAAAATGTATAGTTAAATAGTAAAAGTTGTATTGAAAATGATTATATAATATATTAAATTTACTGTTAAAACCGAAACAAAAACTCACCAAATCATAAATAACAGGCCCTAAAAGAAATTAAAATTTTTATAATAAAATTCATATATGATTATTAAACTATATAAGTAATATAAAACACACCATATGAGTGAGATTTATAAAATCAATGATATAATTTATTAAATAAATTTTTAATACCAAAAATATAACAATAATGAAAAGTTTTAAAATACGTGGTATGCTAATGAAGAAAAAATTAAAATTATTATTATAGTTAAATCAATATAAATAAAATAAAATGGATAGTTTCGAAAATCAAATATGAATTATTTAAAGAATTATTACGTGGAGTATTAAGCGATAAACAATAAGGTAACTTTTTCCGCTTAATTTTTTGTAACGGAAATAAGCAGTGTTTAAATGATTAAGAGGTTTAAGTTTCTGTTATTAAACACATTAAAAGTCATTATCTATTAAATAAATAATTTTCAACACTAAGTTGTGTTATCAAACAAGGCTTTAGCAAGAAAAATAAACAAATTTATTAAAAGCAGCGCATAAAAGTATTTTTACAGTGCTGTTTTGAATATGTAGCTATTCATCTCCTAAAGCACATGAAGGTGCAAGCATTGTTGGTACTAGGGCAAGAAACAGTCCTGGACACGAAATCATTGGCCGTGATTGGGAACAAAGCAAAAGTTCCGATCTTTTCCTTTGCGTCGACGTTCCTCCCATCCCCTGCTGCTGAATATCCTTTCCTTATTCAAATAAATCAGGACCAAGTTTCAGAATATAAGGGCATCGCGAGCATCGTTAGTCGGCACAAATGGAGGACTGTTGCCGTGATTTACGAAGATTCCCACGACGGAAAAGATTCCATCCCATTTTTGGTTGGGTCCCTCCAGGCGAGAAACATTCGTGTCACTCAATTGATTGCCATTTCCCCTGATGATAACATCCTGGATGAGCTCCATAAACTAGCAGTTGCAGAGCAAACGATTTTCATAGTACATATGTCCTCAATGCTCTCGTCTCGCTTGTTTTTAACTGCTAAGAGAAATGGACTGATGAAAGAAGGGTATGCTTGGATCGTAACTAGCAAAACTATGAACCAGCTTCAATCCATGGATGGGAAAGTGGTTGAATCAATGCAGGGCGCGGTGGGATTCAAGGCCCACATTCCATCAACGAGTAAGCTGCGAGATTTCAGCTTCAAATGGAGAAATCAATTCCTCCGCAAGAACCCATATGTGGATTCCAGGGAAGTCGATGTTTTGGGCATTAGGGCATATGACACGATCTGGGCTCTGGCTGAGTCAATTGAAAATTTGGGGCCTCAAAATCTGATGAATTACAGAGGTTCACAACTTGTGGAAGAAATTTCAGGAACAAGATTCAAAGGGTTGAGTGGTCAATTTGAAATCTTGGATAGGAGACTACGTTCTGAACTGTTTTCGATAGTTAATGTCATAGGAAAACAGGGTAGAAGAGTTGGATTTTGGACTCCCAAGGATGGAATAGTTAAAAAGATCCCGGAATACTTGGCTGGAGGGAGGAGGAGTTTATCTTCTTCTACTGAAACAAGAATGGCCAAACTTGAAGCCAATATATGGCCAGGGGCCACGACTGTTGCTCCAAAAGGTTTGGGAATGCTAACAAGCAGTAAGAAGCTTAGAATTGCAGTGCCGATTAATACAGGATTCAAACAATTTGCAAGTTTGGATGGCGATTCTCTAACCAATAAAACTACCTTCAAGGGCTTCAGCATAGATGTCTTTCAAGCTGTCCTTAATTCTTTGGATTATCAGGTTCCCTTTGAGTTTATTCCACACCACGGCAGCTATAATGACCTCGTATACCAAGTTTATCAGCAGGTAATGTTTTTAATGCTTAATTCACCTTCCTAATTTTAAAATGTTTGAATGAAAATTATATATTAGGAGTATGATGGCATCGTTGGAGATTTAACAATCACAGCAAATAGAAGTTCATATGCGGACTTCACGGTGTCTTACACGGACATTGGAATTGGAACCATAACAAAACGTGAAATCAATGACATTTGGCTTTTCTTGAAGCCTCTTCGCCTTGATTTATGGCTTGCCAGTGCTGCCTTCTGCGTTCTAACTGGATTTGTAGTCTGGTTTATTGAGCATTCTTCTTCAAATCAAGAATTCGGTGGTTCAGTGTCTCATCAAATTGGAACTATGTTATGGTTCGGATTTTCAACCATTTTCTATGCTCATAGTAAGCTCTTTTAATCTTATATGATGCATATGATTGATTTTCAAACTTTGAAATAATTGTTGATTAATCTCAGCTTTTGTATTAATGGTGGGTGATTGCAGGAGAAAGGTTGAGGAGTAACTTGTCAAGGTTTGTAGTGATTGTTTGGCTGTTCGTAGTGCTCATATTGACTTCCACTTACACTGCTACTCTGAGTTCAATGTTGACATTGCAAAAGATTCGCTTCGCATCACCAGGGGATTACATCGGAATCCAATATTATAGTACCTGGGTTAGAGGAAATATTGTTAACAGCATGAATTTTAAAGATGATCGGCTTCGATTGTATAACTCGCCTGAACAATATGCTGATGCTTTATCGAACGGAAGCGTTGGAGCCATTGTTGATGAAATCCCATATCTCAAAATCTTCCTTGCAAAGTATGGAGCTGGTTATGCCATGGTTGCATCCAAACCTACCTCTGCTGGCTTTGCCTTTGTGAGTTGAGTGTATTTTACTTTCACATCTTCTATTTTTGCCTTGCTTTTCCTCTGTTGATTTGGTTCTTGGCATTTGATGAATAGGCGTTTCAGAAAAAGTATGCAACTTTGGTTTCTGATTTGTCACAAGCAATCGTAAAACTAAGGGAAGAAGGGAAGCTTGCGATGGAGAAGACATGGTTTAACAGCAGTGAATCTATGCTCATGCCTGAAGATACTGCTTCTAATACACCTAACATTTTGAAACTTGGCAATTTTGGTGGCTTATTCCTTATTAGTTCTCTGGGCTGCGTTTTTGCTCTGCTCGTTCGCCTCGGTTCCATTCTCCGAAAGCATTTGAATTACTTGAATAGTATCATCATGGTGATCCGAGATCAAGGAATATTAGCCTATATGCTCAACAAGATTGCCATTAGAGGTGGGTAAATTCAACAGAATTAACCCAGATACATAGGTAAATATATCTATATATATTGGTGACGATAACACAGTGAAAATTCGTAGTTTATATATGGATGATTAATCCTCTTATTCTGGCATGATATTGATTGAAGGGTCGGAGACCTTTTGGGAGCTATAAAGGGGACCAACGTTGATGTTTTGCTTCCCAGATGGCTTCTTTAAATGTAACACAAGCCACAGCAGTAACCGCCGCTCTTCCGCCACATTCCAGCAACACTCGCGTTAATAATCATTCCCGGAATGTTGCCCCGAAGAACATTGTGTTTTCCTTGCAGAACTGCTCAACCTTCAAAGAAATTCCTCCGATTCACGCCGATATAATAAAAAAGGGACTCAAAGATGACCCCTTTGTTGCGTTTGAGCTTCTTCGGGTGTGTTCTAAGTTCAAATTTGTTGATTATGCTTTCAATGTCTTCCTGGATGTTCCGAACCCAAATGTCTTCCTCTACACAGCCCTCATTGATGGGCTTGTTTCCTCGGGGTTTTATCCCGACAGCATCAGATTCTATGTTAAAATGATTGAAGAACACATTTTTCCAGACAACTATGTGATCACTTCAGTACTCAAGGCTTGTGGGCTTCAACTGGATTTGAGAATCGCTGCGCAGATTCACGGACAAGGCTTGAAGCTCGGCTTGAGCTCTACTCGATCCGTGAAGTTGAAGCTCATGGAATGTTATGGAAAATGTAGGAGAATAGAAGATGCACAGAAGCTGTTCGGTGAAATGCCGGAGAGAGATGTCGTCTCGTCCACAGTGATGATTTCTTGTTACAGTGATCTCGGGCTTGTTGAGAATGCAATCGATGTTTTTAGATTCGTTAGGAATAAGGATACAGTTTGTTGGACAGCCATGATTGATGGGTTGGTTAGGAATGGAGAAATGAGCAAGGCTTTGGAGCTTTTCAGGGAAATGCAGAGGAAGAATGTGAAAGCTAATGAAGTCACCATTGTATGCATCTTAACAGCTTGTGCCCAACTGGGAGCTCTGGAACTTGGTAGATGGATTCATTCTTACATTGGTACACATGATCTTGAGCTCAATCACTTGGTTGGTTCGGCTTTGGTGAACATGTATTCGCGCTGTGGAAGCATCGATGAAGCCGAGAGAATCTTCAACTCCTTGCAGAAAAGAGATGTCACCACTTACAATTCCTTGATTCTGGGATACTCACTGAATGGGAAAAGCTCAGAAGCAGTTGAGATGTTCAAAAGGATGGTGAAAGAAGGAATCAAACCATCCAGCATTACCTTCACTGCTGTTCTGAATGCCTGTAGCCATGGCGGTCTGGTGGATTTGGGATTTGAAATCTTCGAAAGCATGACAACGAGATATGGAATGCCGCCGGAAATCGAGCATTGCGGATGCATGGTTGATCTTCTCGGCCGAGTAGGCCGCCTTGAGGATGCCTACAAGTTCATAGAGAACATGAAGATAGCTCCTGACCCTGTAATCTGGGGATCCCTGTTGAGCGCTTGCAGAATCCACAAGAAGTTCGATCTAGGAGAAAGAATCGCCCAAATCCTGATAAACCATGGAGTTGCCGATGCATCGACATTCATCCTCCTCGCGAATGTCTACGCCGCGCAGGGGAACTGGGAAGCAGCAGTTCTTGCGAGGGGGAAGCTGAAGGAAGCTGGGATTCGGAAAGAACCAGGTTGCAGCTCGATTGCGGTGGCGAACGACATCCACGAGTTCTTCTGTGGAGACATTCGGCACCCCGAAAGAGAAGCAATCTACAAAAAGCTGCAGCATTTGTACCGAATGTTGAAGGATTCGAAAGGCTATTCTCCGGACACGAGGGGGGTTTCGCAGGACGTGGATGATCTGCAGAAAAGGTGGGCTTTAAGTGTACACAGCGAGAGGCTTGCGATTTGCTATGGCTTGATTTCTACGCAGCCGAATGCTTCGATAAGGGTGGTGAATAATTTGAGGGTCTGCGAGGACTGCCATCGCATGATCAAACTCACTAGTGAAGTAACAGGGAGAAAGATTGTTGTAAGGGATCGAAACCGATTTCACCATTTTGAAAATGGCGTCTGTTCTTGTGGTGATTACTGGTGAAAATGTGTGTGCTGATAAGCTTCGTGTTTGTGTTACGATTGGGAGTTATAGCGTGTTATAATTGCATGTGTATGATTATTTTTATTCTTAGGCCAAACAAACTTAAAAAACATTGACATATCGGCGGGATATGACCCACATTGGGATAGAAAGTGCGTATACGAAAATATAATTAGCTTCAGGCTATGTCTACATGCTTATGCTACTGTCCCTAAAGTACTTCTTTAAAGGGGCGATGATTGTATGTCGCCATTATTCTATCTCTTATGTACCATTAACGGCACATAGGGGAACAGAATAATAGGGACAACCTATCTCTCATCTTTTTAAGGACTTTCTTTGTTTCTTTTCAAGTTGAAAGACTTCAATGCAACTTGCACCTACTAATGTAAGTCCAAAACTCATTGACATGTAGTTGCAAAATTGTCAGGATTATTAACCAAACGACATCGTTTTAGCATATCATTAGTTATTAATCGTATAATGCGTGTTAGAAGTAATTAGTCGTAGAGGATATATATTTTGTAATAGTTTTAAAGAAGGGTATGTTGATTATGAATGAAAATTATTCTCCTCTGATTTCTCTCTTCCTCTCCGAGTCTTCTTCCCCGTTCTTTTGCTCTCCCTCCGTTCTTCTGTGACTTCTCTCATTTCTTTTGATTTTCTCCCTCAATTTAATTCTGGTTTGGTAATTTGTGTTGAAAGGCATGACAAAAACTCGATACGGACAAATGCATGTAGTGATGATTTGAAAAATAAATATTTTACGCCCATTTTAAAGTTAAACTATAAATTAAAATTGGAAAAAGTGCAAAAGTAGTTCACAATCTTTAACTTTGTTTCAAATGTAGTCCAAATCTTTATTATATATCAAATGTAGTCCACAATGTATCCGTTTTGTTTCAATTTCAGTCCAAATGACGAAAATTAATCCAAATTAACGGTCAACGAGTTTGGCAGTCAGTCAAGCAAGAAAACGATTTTCAGAAGAAAAAAATTTCTTTAGAAAAATTTGGTTTTTCGTTTTCTGAAGAAAACGATTTTCAGAAAATCTGTTTCTTCAGAAATTTTTTTTTTTCATTTTCTGAATTATTTTCCTTTGACCTCCTAAAATCACCCCCACCCCTTTCTTCCAAAACCATTTCCGCCATAGGAGGAGCTTCAAGATTTCGGGTCCAACTTACGTCCAAAGATCCCCATGACGCAGCAACTTGATCCCTCCCGGTCAGTTTGTCTCCAGGCCAAACTCATCCCTCCCGGTCAGTTTGTCTCCAGGCCAAACTCCCCATGACGCAGCAACTTGATCCCTCCCGGTCAGTTTGTCTCCAGGCCAAACTCCAAAAATGGTTCCCACAGTGAAGTTTGTGTCAACAATGCTGGAAGCATCAAGGGGATCAAAAGCAGCACTAAATCCCCCTGCCCACACAATAAGGTTGGAGCAAAATTAGTTTCATCCTCGATCATAATAATTTTGGGGAAAAATAAGTTATAAAACTGTGTTTCAACCTTCAACAAGGCCTCCTATGTCTTGAAATCTCGATGAATTTTGGGGATCTTTGGACGTAAGTTGAACCCGAAAGCTTGAAACTCCTTCCATGGTGGAAATGGTTTTGGAAGAAAGGGGTGGGGTGGTTTTAGGTGGGTTAGAGGAAAAGATTTTCTAGAAATCTTTTTCTTCAGAAAACGGAAAAAAAAATTTCTAAAGAAAAGGATTTTCTGAAAATCGTTTTCTTCAGAAAATGAAAAAAAAAAATTCTAAAGAAAAGGACTTCTGGAAAATCGTTTTTTTGTTTGACTGACAGTCAAACTCGTTGTCTGTTAATTTGGTCTAATTTTCGTCATTTGAACTGAAATTGAAACAAAACAGATACATCGTGAACTACATTTGATACATACTAAAGATTTTGACTACATTTGAAACAGAGGTAAAGATTGTGGATTACTTTTGTACTTTTTCCAATTAAAATTAGAATATACCATAAAAAGTGTAAATCCACATATAAATATATATGGGAAAAATGCAAAAGTGGTCCACAATCTTTACCCCTGTTTCAAATGTAGTCCACAATCTTTAGTAAGTAGCAAATGTAGTCCACAATGTATCCATTTTGTTGCAATTTTAGTCCAAAAACGGAAATTGGACATTGACTAACGGTCAACGGGTTTGACCGTCAGTCAAACCCGGGTTTGACCCTCCTAAAACCAATGTTGTTTGGCCCGACCCGGACCGGCGGGTCGACCGGGTCGACCCGCGACCAGAAATTCCGGCAGCAAGATTTCATAAAATTCAGCCCAGCCCAGAATTCTGAAGAAATTCCATCAATTACCGTAACCCAGCCCAGAAATTCCGGCAGCAAGCTTACTCAAAATTCAGGCAGCAAGATTTCATCCCCAACCGAAAGAAGAACCTTGATTCCGACCAAAATTCCAGTAGAAACCCCCGAAAATTCCCAGTCCCGAACATTCACCGCGAACAAACAGAAACAGCAGCAATGGTGTCTCCAAGTCCATCGGTGAGTAGCTCCATAGTTTCCGACCACATTCCGTCATGGCCCAGATTAGCCCATGCCGGGAACTCCTCCGTGAGTCCACCAAACTTCCCAAATTGGAAGATGAGAACTCAGCTTGACCTCGTCTTTGTCGGACCTACAACCCGCCGGTTCACTTTTGCTTCCAGTTCACTTTTGCTTCACTTTTCACTTTTCCGGGTCACTTTTGCTAGCTTTCTCTCGGTTCACTTTTGCTTCCACTTTTGATGATGAGGAAGTTGTGGCAGTCTACTCGGCGTATTTTCTGATGTTAATGATTGAAAGGCCAGATAGATTGCAATCTTTGATGGACATTATCAGAAATATGAATCCATGTGTGATGGTTGTCACTGAAGTGGAAGCAAATCACAATTCCCCGGTATTTGTGGATCGGTTCACTGAAGCTCTTTTCTATTATGGTGCATTCTTTGATGCCTTTGAAGACTGCCTGAAGGATGACGACCCAAACAGAATGGCTATGGAATCAATTTACTTCAGTCCAGGAATAAAAAATGTTGTGGCAGCTGAGGAGGAGGAAAGAACAATCAGAATGGTGAAGAATGGCTATGGAATCAATCTATGAAATCTTGCTGCCGGAATTTCCGGTCGACCCGCCGGTCCGGGTCGGGCCAAACAACATTGGTTTTAGGAGGGTCAAACCCGGGTTTGACTGACGGTCAAACCCGTTGACCGTTAGTCAATGTCCAATTTCCGTTTTTGGACTAAAATTGCAACAAAATGGATACATTGTGGACTACATTTGCTACTTACTAAAGATTGTGGACTACATTTGAAACAGGGGTAAAGATTGTGGACCACTTTTGCATTTTTCCCAAATATATATATATAATAAATAAATAAAATATTTGTATGATAAAATAAAATGATTATCGTAACTATTGACAAATTATAATTCTATCGCCAGCGATGCGGCATATGTTGCGATATTTAAAGAGAATTTGTAAATCTCACGAGATATGATATATTACAGTGTTCCCCAATTATAGCCAAAGAATCTTTCTTCCCAAATTTAGCTCCCACCACCTCTGCTCCTCCTACTCCAGCTTTCCCTTCTTTTCCACTCAAGGAAATTCATTCTCAAGATCAAAACCTCCAAGCAACTTCAACAACGAAGATCTTAGATTATCCCATCATCCCAGATTTTTTTTTTCAAATTGTTGGCTTCAGCCGATTCCTCCATGGAAGAGTAAGTAATTTGCATTCAAATTCTGTAAAATGATGATTGTTTGTTTGATTGTACAATTGGTGAAATGTGTTCTTGTTTTGAAGGAAAAGATTTGATTTTTTCGCAGATCTGAGACGTACCCGAAAGAGTATTACTCCGAAGAACCTAGAAGAAATGCGTTAGCGACGACCTCTTCGTATTCGTCCGCGACCTCGACTACCAGCGTTCATGTCACGGCGCTCGACGGCCTCGTGAACGTTAATTCGCTCTTCACGATTGCAGTTTTTGTGGGGTTGTCTTTAACCACCCCGAATCAGCATAGTCTCGAAACGTCTGCTTGCGATGCCGGCATTGATGTGGCTAAGAAACTCCTTGTTTTCGAGGTGGTTTCTTTTAGCTTTTTCCTCTTTTCGTCCCTCGTTGCGCAGGGCTTGAAGCTGGCGATTAATCTGTTGAATAGTAAAGATGTGGATGAAGCCTTTAGGGCACATATTAGTTTGAAGGTTTTGAGGTTTGGAATGCTGGGTTCGGCTATTGGATCGGTGATGGGTTGCTTGTTCTTGATGCTTTCGATGGTGAATGTGATTGAAATTAGGCTGGGGATTCTGTCTTGTGGGAGCAAATCTACTGTTCATGCTGTTACTGCTTTGATTGTGCTGGTGACTTCTGCTCTTGTGGTTTACATTTCAACAGCTGTGTATGCTTTTCTGCATTAAAATTGGCTTGAGATTGTAACTTTGAAGTTGGAAAATTGTGAGTTTTTTCTTCAAGTTTGTAACTTTTGGCCTTTTTGTGGAGCTTTTGGATGTTGAGATACTTTGTTTCACTTTGATGAACTTCATTGTATCCTGAATCAGTTACCATAAGATTTTGAAGCTGCTGTTGTTTTTGGCCAGAACAAAAAAGGCGAGTTCATCCGGTGGAATCTGTGCTAATTTTTGTACAAATACTAAGAATTGCTTGGCATGAAATTATCTGGCCTTCATTTGACATTTACTTGGCTCTTTCTTGTGCATTTTTTCTTCAGGAAATTCAGGCTTTTTTTTGCTTTCTCTATAACATGTCTTTGAGGAACTTCTACATTCTACATTAGCATCTCCTAGGATGGTGTCTTAAGTTCTGGTATTGCTGCTGTTTGATCTTAAACAAGAACTTGACAGTGAGAATTGTTCTAAAGCTTTTTTATATGCTCATCAGCAAGAGATTCATCTCGTGCCTTCTAGCTTTCTTTTCCACAATCCCACTGAAGTCAGGAGGAAATTGAAATGATCCTGATTTCTGGAAAATGGATTTTGATCCTTTGAAGAGTTTGAGGAACTACAAGCTCAGATGAATGTTAGAAGCTGGAGTTATTCAGCATTTGCATGAGAAATGCTTGGCTGAAATTTGTAATCTTGGAAATTAAGGAATTTGGCTTTCCTTGAATCTATCCATGTGCAATATGTTTTGTAAAATGGCAGATTTTTGCCTATGATAAATAAGCCTCGTACTCGGGAGAGGGTTGGGGTGATGGTAAGGGAAGGTCTTGTAACCTCGTACTCAATTATTTTCATGTCAAAAACCATAGAGTTCCATCTCTCAGTTCTCTCCATGTTAAACTAGAAATTGATTAATCATAAGATTAAATGGTTAATAATGTACATTCTGTGACATAATATTAGAAGAAATTGAAAAAAAAAACTCAAAAACACAAAAAAGAGTCTTGTGTTTGTCATCATGAAAATGGAAATTTTTGTTATGGGAACTGAATAAATTTGGAGGGATTTTTTTTAAAATTTGCATTCGAAATATTAAAAAAAAAAAAAAAGAAGAAGTAATGATAAGGTTGTTTTTTGAAATATATGGGTCAAATTTTATGGATAATTTTGAATTTAGTGGAAAAAAAAAAAAAAAAGAGTATGGATATAGTGAAAAAACTCAGACAATTCCCTTAGATGATAATGTGGCAACCAATTGGATGAAAATTATTGGCTAATTACAGTTAAAAAAGGTTTAGCAATTGTTGTCACGTAGATGCCACGTCATTTCTCTAGAGAATTTTATATTTTTTTTCACCGTGTATGTCATTTTCCAAAACAAATTTAATAAGAAAAAATAATTTTTCATGAGAATAATTATGAGAGTGAAAATTTAGAGAAACTTGATCATTGTAATTTTAAGTATCCAATAAAAATTTTACACGTGGTTGTTACATTGTCATCAGATACTGAGAAAAGTCACTCTGAATTTTCATTTGTATATCATTATTTTTTTTCGTAAGCAAAGCAAATAAGGGATTTTTCATAGGATTTGTTTGGCCCATAATGAAATCAGTTTCTGCACTTTCTATTTTGTCAATTTTAAATATGTTTTTTTATTTTTATAAATAATTTATAAGTCTATATTTCTGACCGGTCGTCTCCCTCCCTCCAGAACGTCGCCGTCAAATCAAACTTGGGGTTCAAAATCGGAAAAACCCTATCCATCTCAGAACCCAGTTCTTTCATCGCTGCATATGGATTCCTTGCTGTCGAGCTATGCTTCTTCCGACGAAGAAGATGAGCAGAAACAATCTGGGTCCTTTAATCCACCACCGAAAACGGATTCCAAATCCTCCACCAAAACCCGCTTCTCTGCTCTTCCACCCCCTAAATCTTCTTCTTCTTCATCATCGTCGTCATCCGTCTTGTTTTCACTTCCCCCGGCTAAAACCCACCTCCCAAACCCCTCTTCTATCTCCTCATCTTATCCTTTCCCGGTAATCGCAAATCGTTCTAAAAGGGACGATAAAGAGGGGCAGCAATCTGTACAGAATGGAGAAGCTTCCAAGCCTGCATCATCGCTTCCTAAACCGTCTGCATCTTTGTTCTCTTCACTTCCTCAGCCCAAGACCCACCTTAATGACCCTCTTAATTTGGTCCCTGCGAAGAGGGTTGTTCAGTTTAGACCGCCTCCGATAAACCCACCGTCATCTAACGGTGCCGGCGGTGATGATGAAGATGAGGATGATGAATACGAGAATGATAAGAAAAAGAAAAGGCAGGAGGCGATCCAAAGTTCATCCAAGCAGTCGTTGTGGTCGATGATGCCGGCCCCTAGAAATTCTGCCACCTTGGGTGCTTCTTCGTCGGCTTCGGGGACTGGTAGGAGGTCCATTATTGATGCTGCTCTGCCGGGTTTGAAGAATTCTAACGTTTCCAATGTTGCCACGGAGAGTGGGGCCGCTGTTAGTGCTGACAAGGGATATTATGAGGGCGAGGCTGTTGTTGATCAGAGCTCAGTTGGCTCAAGTGGTGCTGTTAGTGAATCGTCTGGGTACATGGTTGATAGCAGTGGTGGTGATTATTCCAATTGGGCTCCTGGAGCTGATGAGAATTATGCTGGTTATGGTGGCTACCCAGGCGTTTCAGGTGAATATCAAAGTGGGGATTATGCAAGTTACGGTGGTGATGATGGGAATTATGCAGAGTATGGGCAATATGAGAGTAAATGGGTTGATCACTCGACTTCAAGCACGGCTCCTGGGGTGTCTGAGTTGGCTGGAAGTGCATTTAAGATGCCTGGTAAGAGAGGAAGGAACGATGCCCCTCTGGAAATAGTTGAAGTGAAGCAGGATGAGTTGATGAAGAATAGGCCTAGGGAGGACCAGGTCAAGTTAACTGGAATTGCTTTTGGTCCCTCTTACCAGGTAATGGATTTATGCTCTCATGTAATTCATTTCTTTGATTTGTAATCGATGCCTGTGCTAGATTGTATGTACTTTGCTTCCTTTTTTCTGAAGGTCGCGTTCTCGATTCTAGGGCTCTTTTGCTTAACATTGTCAAATTAGGCCTCAATTTGTTCAGTCGCATTTCACTGTGTTAAACATGAATTTTGTTTTGTATGTAAGGGTTAATGGCAGCCATCTGGTAACTGGAGCTTTTGTTGTTTTAATCATTTGAGTTTCTTTTTGTAGCATCTTCTTCAGGTTAGTCCATGCTTTTAAATGAGTTAATACTTTTCCTTCTGCAGCCTGCATCAACCAAGGGAAAGCCTACAAAGTTGCACAAGCGGAAGCATCAGATTGGTTCTCTGTACTTCGATATGAAACAGAAAGAGATGGAGCTTGCAGAGCGCCGATCAAGAGGCATGCTCACGAAAACTCAAACTCAAGGAAAATATGGGTGGTGAGGTATAGTGCTAGCAATTCAGCAAAACAAAGTGTTTCGTTTTTTCCCCTCAAATTTCCTAGCATACATGTTAAAACTTTGAGCTACGAAAGTGGGGAAAACCTGTTGTGGATGGTTTTTTCTGTAGCACCTTTCATAGTTCTCATAGGGATAGAGCTACTATGATTCTGTAATATCTGCAAATTATCATCTATTATTTGAAAGCATTCATCTTCAAGATCTTCCATGCACCAGCTACAACTAACATTCAGAGTTTGAGGTCTTAGATGATGTGTCTTGACCGGTAGATTATATGCTTTTACTTTTGCATCTTACTGTGGTTCAACACCTCAAGTGTAATTTTACCAGAGTCTGTGAACAAGAAGCTACAACTATTGTGGTTCCACAATAGCTACAACTAACATTCAGCGAGTATGGTTGGAACACAAACATATGAGAAGAAATTTGCCGATTCCCCGGCCATTCTACCACTCACAGCTTGGACAGATTTCAGGTGTCAGCTCTCACTACTTTTTCGTCTGCTATCGTATGTGGAGATATTGTGATGTTGAGGGGAATTACTGGTAGTGTTGGATAAAAGATATCAAATGTGATGGACTTAATGAAGAGAAGCTTCAAGATGGTAGCATTCTTGATTTTGTTTAACTGAAATTTATTTGTGTAGCAGGATGCTTAGCATATTGTTCTGCAAATAGTAGGTTAAACTGTTGGTATTTGATGTCCCAGCACTCAGTTTTTGCGTCTTCTCTTGTTTACTGGGCAAAGATATTGAATGAGTAACAAAGAAGAGATGTTTTTACAATGACGCATATTGTGATGTCGGTGGTTGGTGCTATATAGGCTGCACAGCCATGTTTGTTTTCCTTTTCCTGCTGAATTTAGTTTAGATTTTTTTTTTTTTTTTGGGGGGAAAATGTTCTAGGTTAAGTTGGGGTAGCTATTCAGGCGCAGTGCTGACCATATCCGGACCTTTGTCGCCATTTTAGTGTTGGCTTTTAACTATAAGAGGCCACACTTTGGTGTATGATTTGATACTATCTGTATTGGTGGAAGGATGAATAGCTACCACAGCTCTTTTTGAGCTCTTCATGTGTAGGTTTAGGAGCAGGAAAAAGAGAGATTCTTTTGGTTTGATTATTTCTTTCTTGTGTTCTTTGTCAATGGAATGTAATTGCAGCTACTGAAAGCTCAAAGGATGCAAAGTTGTTAAAATATCTTGCTCTGATCAATTGTATGCCTTGCCAAATTCAAGATTATCGGCTGTGGAAAAGAATTCAAGAATATGGGCTCATTTCCATTAGAAACGAGAAAAGGAAACTCAATGGATGAACATAAGAACATAATCCCAGGATCATGGCCTAAAAATATATTTGCAAAGTAGAAGGAAGAGAACAAAAAGATACATTTGCATTCGTTGATAATGTCACAAATTATCCACTATATAAATAAAATCATTCCTTCAACAAAATCATGGTCACCTTCAATAAAATCATTCCTTAATTTTTGGACCATGTGCTCCTCACAAAGGTAAATAATACCCCCAATGATTATGTTCCTCATGATTGATTAACCATGTAACTCTAAATGAAAACATTCACCTTAATTTGACTTGGTCTTTTTCTGGTCCTGTTCCTGGATTGCAGCACAAATCTTCTTCCAGCAGTGGACTATTATGGCGGTTGGGATTACAATCCAGAAAGAATTTGCTAGCACATAGTATCCATAATAATAAACCTGGCTTGTGGCAAAATTATCTCCATCCAGAACCGCAGTTACAAAATATACAATGGTTCCATAGAGCTGTCCTAAAGAAATGGCCAGCTGAAGCACATGCCTATATGATTTCTTTGTACCTATCGCAAACCTGCAAATTCAAATAGCCATAGCCACTGTATGATCAGTAAAGGTGAACATGGCATTCACTTATATAATATAGCAACTGTCCTTTTCAATCAATACATACAGGCAGAGAAGACAGAAAGGGCCCTCTAATACTGAAGTAACTCCTTCAATTGAGACAACTGCAGAATTCCGTGAAGCATATCGAGAATCACCTTTGCTGTATTCCTTCCCTGAAGAGCAATCAATTCATAGTACTAAGATGAGGGAAAAGATAGGCATCTTCAATGGAAGGATAAGGTAACCACTTACAAACTTCTGCAAGGTAGATGGGGGAAGTTTTCTTGCAAAAATCTGGAGTAAATACAAAATAACCCTCCAGCACCATATGGGTGAGCCCAGTGAAGATCCACCAGCACATAAGTGTCCTATCTAACTTCGATAGTTTCCGAATTAGACCTGGTCATGAAAAAGAGCAGAGGAATCAAATGTTTGCAGGCAGAAGACTTTCACCCAAAAGTCAAATCTCTAGAAACTATCCAACATTGTCCAGATAAATAACCTGCCGAATTAATCTAATTCCTTTACACTGTAAGTTACTTGGTCAAGACAGCACAGAACTTGCCCAAAATTCTGCTGACCTAGAGAAGGTTATCTGTTTTTGAATTTCTAAGCTGTGGGTTCAATGATTAAAATGACATTTAGTTTGACTGTTTTTGAATCATAACAGATCATTTGCAGATGTCCAGACCAGAGTTAGCAAAAAGACAATAAATTGACCCAAATGAACATAAAGTTCTACTTACCAAATTCCAAGTCATGCACATGGTTCATGCTAATGATGCAAAATAAGAAAACCTGTACTTTCATCAATGGAAACCCCACTACAAAATGCTTAAGATCAAGTCTCTACCCCATCAAGGATTCCCGAAACTAGGTAGCCAAATATTAGTGTATCCTGCCCACCAGATTCATAAGAGCTTTGTATGGAGACCCTAGAGGGCATTAAATTGGGCATGGACACAATGTATTCTCAACTCGAGGATGATTCTGCATCCCGCACAACTAAGATAACATTGGAAAAGATATTTCATGGAACCCAACTCAACAGTCAAAACTGCAAGCTAACTTTACACTTTATACACTCATTGCATATGCAGGCAAGTGAAATGCAGAAAAATCCCAGGATCTATTTGAAATCGCCCTAGGTAAGAACAATTGAAGAGGTAACTACCGACTAACTTATACAAGTATTGAAACTTAAATTCATATTAAGGACTTCTAACACGAATCTAGCAAGGTAAGTCAATTAGGTTACTATTGAACAAGGAAGAAATATTATAAAAAAAATGAAAGAAGATAATCCCAGGAAAAGACAACTCATACTAACAGGATCTAAGTTACAGGAAATCAGAATGGGGGATCACAAGTCGTTGACTAATGAATGTACAGAAAGAACCCAGTTATTATCTTCAATTTCTCACCATTCTTAATTGAATAACATGCTCATAGAAAGCCGGCAATACTTACCGGAACCGATCCAGGTAATGAAGACAACCAGAAGTGAAGTGCCCAGATAAACAGCCAGAATTGTCGACGTCGATATCATTTGCGGCGTGTAACCAGGCAATTTCATATCAGCTGGAACATAAGGATGACCCTCTCCTTCTCCCATCTCCGGCTTCAATTGAAATCTGCGAATCCCAGAGTCCAATCACGGCAAGATTCAGCAAATGGGTGCTAGAAGCATAATGAACTGAAGTAATGTGAGCGTAGGAAAGAAGGAAGGAAATACCTGAGCAAATTGCGGCTGCGAAAGCGTCCACAAGGACCACAACTCGTCGCCGTCTCGGAGAAATCAAGTAGAAAAGGGTCTATTTTTCTTCTCTAGCCGCTTTATAGAAGTTCTGCCGCCCTTTTTCATGTTTTTTTTCTCCCTTTCCCTTTTACCCCTCTCCGTTATTAATAGAATCTACAACATTTACTGCAGTCATTTTTTTTTTTTTTTCACTTTATATTAATCGCAATATACTTCGTCCGTTCCACTACAAAAGTTCAATTTGGGCCACTAATCTTCTTCTTTTTTCTTTTTCTTTTTTTTTCATTCAACTATTCATAATGTTAGTTTTAGCTACTATTTTATTTTAACATATTCCGTGAGAAATGACAGCCAAATTAGACGAATTCCTTCATGAATTATCAAAGAAATAAATAATGGCATTCCCTCCGTTCTACTAGAAAAGTCCATTTTGACAAATATACAACTTATTATCAATGTAAATGTACAATACCTAAAAAAGCTAATTAAATACTATTTATTCCATTCGTATATTTACTTTTTAAATCAATGTAAATGTACAATACCTAAAAAAGCTAATTAAATATTATTTATTTCATTCGTATATTTACTTTTTAAATATAAACTAATGTGTACCACACATGATTATATTAGTAAAGGTATTGATGTGACACAAAATGCCCTTGGATCCCGGTACCTTGTGCTTTGGAAGTAATAGCTCAGACGGAGGGCGATATGGCTCGGATTGGTGATGTTATAGCTCGGCCTTCACACTTTAAGAGTGGATCTGGAAAGAAAGGCAAGAAACAAGCGGGGCTATCCCCCCTGTTCCACTCCGACGCTCAAGTTAGCAAAGTATAAGAGATAAGTGTACTGACCAAGCGCGTAAGATGATAAAGAATTGCGTACCTTTGATAATAAATGCTACTAACCTTATATAGACCTTGCTTTGTGATTTGTCCGTTGGACCGTCATTATGACCATTTATTGTCATCAAGGGCCTCCATGATTCCAGCTCCATCAATAGGAATTAATTCAGGTGTAACGTACACTGGCTTAAATGCTTTTGTAACGGACACTGGCCTAAATGCTTTTGTAATGTACACTGACCTAAATGCCTTGAATGTCTTGCTTAACTCCTGCCACATTAATAGCCTAAACTCCCGTCTCGTCATTACTACTTCATACCCTTGCTATACGCCTTTATCCCGGTCTATAGCCTTTTAACCTGGCCTATAGCCTTTTAGTCCAACCTAAAGCATTTTAGCGTGGCCTATATGCTTTTAGCCCATCCTAAAGAATTTTTGCTCTACTACACACTTTTCTGCTACGTTTTAGCCTGGCTAAGTGGCTCTTTACCGACCTAACTTCTTTTCCCTTTGGACCTTTACATTTTTATTCCTTCTAATCTATTAGGCCAAGCCCAATGCCTTGCTCACTTTTAGGCACACCAGGTATGAAAAGTAAAATTTTTGAAAGTGGACTTTTTTATTGAAACAAAAAATATTTTTTAAAGTTGACTATTCTAATGAAACTGGGAGGGTATGATTTATCAATTTTTTTTTTTGCTGAAATATCAAATTTAATTGATCAGATATGTCATTTAAAATTTGGAAAAATCGCAGTTTTGGTCTCTCAATTATACCCTCGTTACACTTTCAGTCCCTCAATCATTAAAACTCGCACTTTCAGTCCCTAACTATCACTCTTTCGCCGGTTTAGTCCCTCTTACCGGTAAGCTATCAAGTTACCAGTCATTTAGGGTTAAAATGAAAAATATATAAAATATTTAGGCCAAATCATAATAACTCAAAACTTTTTTAGTGCCTTTTTTAGTGCCAAATCATAACTGCTACTAGCCCAAGCCTTTGTTTTTTATTTGAAGAAAATTTCACTTTTAGTTTATTTTTTAAAAACGTTTTGAGTTATTATGATTTGGCCCAAATATTTTATGAATTCTTCAAAAGGGTCCAAATTACCGTTGACTTTGTTAGTCAACCGGTAGCTTGCCGGTAAGAGAGACCAAATCGGCGAAAGAGTGATAGTTAAGGGACTGAAAGTGCGAGTTTCAATAATTGAAGGACTGAAAATGTAACAAGGGTATAATTGAGGGACCGAAACTGTGATTTTTCCTTTAAAATTTAGTTATCACATTTAAAACAAAATATGTGTAAATTTAGTTAAATATCACATGTTGAATTGTCAAACAGTCCGACAAAATAATTTACTATAAAATTTTATATATAAAAAAAAAAAAAAACCAGATAATTTGCAAATATTTTTACTATTTAAATTGGAATATTCAACAAATAGGCAAATAGTTGGCGATCGCGCGCCGCTAATGAGCTTATTTTTTTTTAAGGGAAAGCGAAGAAACTTTACTAGCACAACAATTAAGGTTCAGGTGGGAACGTCGCATAGAAGCCTCTCCGCCACTATCACTGGCGGCGACGACGCCCATTTTCCCCGCTTTCCCGGTTGATCGGGAATCAGAACCTTTGATAAGCTTGAGCCTTCATGCTGGAAAATCTGGCGACTGACAAGTCGCATAGGCGGCCATGGCTAGGGATTGAGGAAACCGCCAATGCTCAGTCCAGTAAGTCTATTTACTCCTCACATCCCATTAACGCCATTGACAATTTCATTTCCTTTGTTGTGAATTTTCGTTTCTGCCCGAATTTCAGTTTCCGAAGATTTTTATGCAACATTGATCCTCTGTAATCTATACTGACAATTATAACATTGAATAGATAACCAGAATGGGAATTTGGAACATTAGGTTATCTGACATGGGAAAATGGGGAAAGCAGATGGTGTGAAATTTAAGCTTTGAATGTAGTGTAGTGTAGGGGGTTTTATCCATTGCTAGGTTTAAATGTAATCGCAAATTCCTCATTTTGATTACCTCTTCAACTGTGGCAGTTTGATTTTCTTTTTTAGCTTATCAAATTCTGAGCACTTAAGATATGAAACTTGGCATATTTGAACTGGTAACTTCATGAACAGGAATCTGAATTTGAAGTTATACGTGAAAATTACACTCTATGCTTGGTCCAGCTGGTAATTAATCCTCTCTATGGTGACAGACCTGGATATAGAAGCTACAGTAGTAGATGATGATTCTGCAGAAAGGGAGTCCGGTGCAAATGAAGAGATTTCATTTCCAGAACCTTTTGTAGGCATGGAGTTTGATTCTGAAGAGGCTGCAAAAGAATTTTACAACGAGTATGCTAGGCGTGTGGGGTTTGTAATGCGCATTGATCAGTGTCGCCGTTCAGAGGTTGACAGGAGAATTCTCTCCAGGCGTCTTTCATGTAATAAGCAGGGCTACTATGTCAGAATGAAAGAACAATACAGGCCGATTAGAAAACCACGGACTAGCAGTCGAGAAGGTTGCAAAGCAATGATCTTGGTTAAAGTTAACAAGTCTGGTAAGTGGGTGGTTACCAGATATGTGAAGGAGCACACTCATCCATTAGTTGCTTCTGGTCTACCTTGTCATAATGCCGCAGTGAGTTATTGTTTATAATATCAGCTTTCATCGTGATACTTATGTAACTCTTAATTAGTGAATGAGGCCAAATGGAGATTACTTATATATCTATGAACACGAAATGGACTCCATCTGTTCTCAACCGAACACAATGGCGAAGGCTTAGTTTGTTGCTTTTGGTAGTGTTCTTGTTGGGGTATTTGATCTTGATATTTAATTGTGTTAGTATATAGATATCTGCAAATGGTAAGGAATTCATTACAGTATAGATTTAGGGTATGATCGCATTATGCTGCTTGCAATCCTCACTACTATCATCTTCCATTGGACAGTTATATTTGGGAATGAGAAAGTAGGAATGGTTCATTTAAAAACTTAACTATTTGGTCATTTCATTTATAGGATCACAAGGACAAGAAAATTCAAGAGCTGATGATGGAGTTGGATCGCCAAGATAGATTGTGTAACCTTTACCGAGATCTGATAAATGAGTTCTTGAAAAGTGTTGAGGAGCAAACTGAGCTACTGTCGACGAAAATTGAAGCTGCTGTTAACAATGTGAGGGAATTGGAGACACAAGTTCAACAGCAAAAAGACTAACAAAAGGTTCATCATGCAGTGAGTAGGTAAGCCAAATTTCAAATTGATGGGGTTCCTTTTAATGTTTAACCAGTGTTATTTGCTTAGAGCAAGTTAACTTGTCAGATGGCGCCTTTTCGTCCCAACATTGTTCTGCTGGTATCTGTCCTTCCCTGTGATCGGTAAATTTGTTTGTTCTTTCTTTGTGATTACAGCAAAGTTATCTGGAGTATTTGTTGGCTGTGGATATTGGAGAAGTAAGCGGCATCGATGATGCTCTACCGGCGAGTTCTTTGCAGGCTGGCACGTATTTCCCAATTTTGTGGAAGAGGAAGAGTTGCAGATGAACTTTGCCTGTTTTTCTTGCTTGTTGGCTGATGTGGTAGAAATGGTGAAGTGATGTGTGTGAGAGGATGAGAAGGGGTTTGCCAATTGCCATCATTCTTATAGCCCTAAAGTTCAATCATTCTTGCTCTGTTTTCTTGTGGCTTTGGTAGAGGAAATTTTATTGGAGGGAAGTTTTTTGTTAGAAATTTTTTGGAGGGAAGTTTTTTTTAGGAAATTGTGTAGGTGAGAGATAAAAAAGTGTAATGATTGTGTTATTTTTTGAATTTATGTGAGTAGGTATTTAGAGGGAATTTTAAAATTTTAATTTTAAATTGTTGAAAAAGTGAAGTTGTTTATTTGTGTAAAGTTTTGGAAAAATAAAAGTGATGATTCTCTACCAAAGTCACAAGAGAACAGAGCTTCAACCAAATTAGTGGTGTACATATAATAAAGCCATTAGCAAATGTTTCTTTTATAGAAAGAACATTTTATACATCAATTATTGTTGTTATTAGGTTGAACTAATTACCTCCTAAAATTTGCAAAATTTTCTTTTAGTACTGAAATTTTGAAATAAGGGTGAGTTACTAAAATTATTGTAATTTTTTTTTAATTATCAAATTAATTATGTGATTTGATAAAGTTATCAAACAACCCCTTGACCAGATAGCAAGATGAGATGACAACTATGAAATCATGAAAATGTGTAGTTAAAAGGTAAAAATGTGTATTAGAATATGAGTTTGAAAACATGTTTTCAAAATTTCGTTCTAAAAATGATTACTAAATGTATTAGAAATAATGAGAAATTTCAAAAACATGGTAACGAATAGTCCCGAAGATAAAAACAACCAAACTTATGGTGGGAAAATTACAAAAAACCCCTTACTAAACGAACTCGTAATTTGATTGATCAAATCAAAAGTTAATTTTGTAATTTACGCATTTATATAAATACAGAAGGAAAAATGGCATTTTCAGTCCCTTTTGTTTGGGCCAGTGGCAATTTTCATCCCTTTCGTTTCACCGTGGCAGAAATGGTCCCTTATGTTTGCATGGTGTGGCTTTTTTAGTCCATTTTACCTGTGATTACCGGTCTCCCGTTTTTTAGGACTTGTTTGAAATGAAAAAATAAAATTGGGGCTTTATCACGATTTCCTTAATCTCCAATGGCCCAAACAATAATTTTCCACACTATCTCTTCCTCTTTCCTCTCAGCCCCCACCGTCGTCCCCAACTCTTCTTCTTCCTCCCCCTTCCTTCTCTCCTTCTTCCTCCCCCTTCATCCAATGCCCCAAAATTGTGCCGGTTGTAGTATTCCAGTTCACACAACTTCACCAAACCCATACCAGGAATTGAAAAACCGAAAGAAAAAACAAAACAAAACAAAGAAAGAAAAGGAATCACACCACTAACAGTAGCCAGCAAGTTATTTTGTGTGAGAATGGAAGGTTCCCATCAGTGGAAAACATGGATGAAGTGGAGAATTTCGCTTAGCTATCATTTCCCTTTGATTTATCAAGATTTGGTTGACATTACAAGGAGCCCTAGTCCGGTTAGTCACTCACCCATAAAATGAGTAATCTCTATTCAAGGAGCAGCATTTTTGCATCAGAAATGAACGACAAAAGATGGAGCATACTCAGTCTAGAAAAGTTTATAGCCAAGTTTGATATAGTAAGAAGGCAATTTTGGGCCATTGGATGAAGGGGGAGGAGGAAGGAGAGAAGGAAGGGGGAGGAAGAAGAAGAGTTGGGGACGACGGGCGGTGGGGGCTGAGAGGAAAGAGTGAAAAATTATTGTTTGGGCCATTGGAGATTAAGGAAATTGTGATAAAGTCTCAATTTTATTTTTTAATTTTAAACAAGTCCTAAAAACCGGGAGACCGGTAATCACAGGTAAAATGGACTAAAAAAACCACACCATGCAAACATAAGGGACCATTTCTGCCACGGTGACAAACATAAGGGACCATTTCTGCCACGGTGAAACAAAAGGGATGAAAATTGCCACTGCCCTAAAACAAAAGGGACTGAAAATGCCATTTTTCCAATACAGAAATTGATGTATTTATATTTATATACATAGATATAGCCGTGACTCCGTGGATCCCATCAAGGTGCAGGTGCGATCCTTGAGACACGATAGACCTGCAGCCTCGCCACTCGCCAAATTACTCAATTTTAACCCAACCGCCATAGCTTCTGCAGCTCAGGAAGCTAGGGTTTGGCTTCTTGGTATGGCTTTTTTTTACTTTCTCCGCTTCATTTCCTTCCTTTCCTGGAAGTAAATCTGCTGCTTTAAGCTTAACAATGTTAGTACTCAGCTCTGCTTGTGATAATTTTATTTACGTGAATGCTCTGTTCTTGATGTTTGTTCCTCGAATTAACTGAGACTGTTTATCGCTCTAGTCTTTGCATTTCCTTTTTCCCCAAATTGAAGAAGTCAATGAGGCGATGAATAATGGTACTGATGCTAAAATTAGTGAGAATTCGTCAGTGTCTAAGCATTAGGGATAGATAACTTTGTTCTACGGGTAATCTTGAGCTTCTGAGGAATACAAACACTAGCATTTGATTGGTATGGTTATGATATTTCACGTAGGTGTGCACTTCAGAATGAATATGACTTGATGATGATAATGACAATACTATTAGCATTGTCTCTCGTTTTTTTTTTGGATGGATTTAGCCCCTAGTCTTCTGAGAAGTAGAGTAAAATGGGAATAACTACTGTGACCCTTAATCAGAGTAAAATGGGAATAACTACTGTGACCCTTAATCAGATTCATAAATTATGGGAATTCTGCGAATCTTCAGAACCTCGACTTAGAAGATGTCGAAAAGATTACTGCAAGAAATATTTGTTTTCAAGTGGCTGGTGATCAACTTGCGAAATTTGGCTTCTTTCTGGGCCTTTTTCATTATTATTTGTTGTGATGCAGGACGTTGAGCACAGGAGTGATGAACTAGATATTTGGGGTGAATCTGGGTCATCATGGAGAACTCATCTATTCAAATATTTGACACTGACGAAAGAAAAAGCTTTTTGCATATTGACAGCAATGAGGATGGTTTTCTTGATGATGAGCTCTCAACAAGTATGGAATTATGTATTGGTGAAGATGACAAATGTATTGGACAGCTTATAGGTGTGTCTTCCGATGCTACCGAGCCACAAATAGGCATGGCATTTGGTTCTAGGGACGAAGCTCGGGATTTTTATATTGCCTATGGCAGACGGACAGGCTTTAGTGTTCGCATCCATCATAACCGCAGGTCACGTATCAATAACATGGTTATTGGTCAAGATTTTGTGTGTTCTAAAGAAGGATTTCGCGAAAAGAAATACGCACAGAGAAAAGATAGAGTTCTTCCTCCACCACCAGTCACTCGTGAAGGTTGTCCGGCCATGTTGAGGGTTGCTTTAAAAGATGGTGCCAAATGGGTAGTGACAAAGTTTGTGAAAGAGCACAGTCACAGTTTAATGTCTCCTAACAAAGTTCCATGGCGAGGTTCTGGAAGAAATTTGATTGGTCAGGTGTGTATGGCTTCTCTAATTTTGAGCTGTAGCTAAGTGTTTGCTTGCTGCAAACAAAAGTTTAATCACGCATTGCTCTGGTCTGAAATCTTATGCTTTTTTCCAGGATGAAAAAGATCAGAGGATTAAAGAGCTGACTGTAGAACTTTACAATGAAAGGCAAAGAAGTAAACGCCGATGCGCGGCTTACCAAGAACAGTTGCAAACACTGTTGAAATTCATTGAGGATCATACTGACCATTTGTCTAGGAGTGTAAAAGAAATAGTTGAGCGTGTAAAAGATATTGAAACAGAGCGGCCTGAGGATTTAGATTAGCCTCAGTTTGGTTTGTATACATTCTTTTTGGGTGTTTATGTTTCTAGTCTTTCTGGTTTAACTTGTACTATTATTAGTCACACTTTGAGGAATCAGATTCTGTTGTGAAAAGTTTAATGTAGTTATTTGGTTGTGCATTTATGGTCGTATGATAGGATGGAACAAGATGATTATCAAGCTAATCCTAGAATAAATATCCCTCCCGTCTAAAAGAGTCATGTTCCTCGTACTGTTTGTTTTCAGTAACCAAAGCAAGATTCTTTATGTGGGATGGAAAGACTACCATTTAAACAAATTTAGAACAGCAACTGTAGGAACCTGTGGATTCAAGAATTTGTATAATTAGATGCTATTCATGAGCAAAGACAAGTTTACAAGTTCAGGGAAAAGCAAGAAAAGAATTTCAAAATCAAGCTTCAACCTCATTACAGTCATAATACCACTGGTTTCAGCTAATCTGGGATTAGATAGATACAATACACCCTTAACTACACCTCTTCAGAATTGTGAGTACAGCAGCATCCCATTCCAGTGGCAACTAATATATGAATATCTCCCAAATTTCAAACACAAGACTCAATAGCATCGGCTACAAATTATTTTCACCGTGCTTGATCCAAAACACTTTTCACGCCAACGTTGAGACAAGGATTTTTGGTCCTGCTCCAGCACAGTTTGTTTACATATGCTATTTCCACAGACATGAGAATGTAGATACATGATTTGTCATTCTGCATCCTCAACAGCAGTTGGTTTGCTTCATCTGTGAGAGTGAATTGGTTGAGGGGTAGCCACCCTTAAGAAATCCCAAATCTCTCTGTTGCAACACTTGAGCTCATATCACCTCCATCTCCAGTGATAGGGCACATAATGCTTGAATAATCTTGAAAGAAGTGTGAACCAAGTCAGTGAATTGCGATCACAAGGTTGAAGATAACTGTATGTTTACTCCTAACCAACCTGCAAATCCTAATAACAAACTGTCAGGAGGTAATTTCCCCCCAATCAACTATATACTCAAAGAGGTGAGGAAATCGATTGACATCAGAAATCCCCGGCCACTCGCACAAGGGCTGTCGTAAAAGTGCTTTAAACTGGTTTGCATCAGAAATCAGTAAAGTCACTGTTATCTCCTCCTTTTCTTTAGAAGCGATGCAGCTTGTATGATCATTTTATCCACCTCATCAAAATCTGGTTCACCTACACTGTCCCCTGATGATTTCTGTCTTCTTGAGTCGGCTGATATTTGCCGCAGATCCTCCTCAAAATTGTATATCTCATCACTTTTTTGTGGTAGAAGCTTTTCAAATGCATCCAAATAAAGATGTTGTTCCACCTTCTCTTTATCTTCTGAGTCAGTGTCACTCTCAAATATATCAGACAAAGCATCAGAATCGGAGTTGATCCCTGAATCCGTCATTGAGTCACCAGCCTCATTTAACTCATCACTTTTGGCTATAATTTCTTTCAACCTATCGGATCCCTCAAACTGGGCGTCTGAAGGGCATACAGAGTCTACAGTTTCAGCAATCCTTGATTGATTACTTTTGGAAGCAGCATTCTTGGTTTCAGCTTGTGCTTGAAGCAGCTCAAGCTCCTGCTCAAGCCTAGGAATATATCGCCTAACAGCTCGTAAGGCATCACGGTACTTGGATTTATCCAAAGCCTGCACAGAAAGATGCAATGAGCAACGCAACAAAACAAAGAACCTAAACAATGGACAACAAGAAAAGAGAGAATCAAACCTTCTTTCGGGGCAGAGTGACCCGAGGAGACATTATCTCAGTTGGTGGCTGAGCATAGTTTTTCCCCCTGTACATTATTATTGTATCACCGTCCTCAATGTCAAGTACAATGCCACCACTTAATCGCGCTAGCTCGGCAGCAATTTCCTTGACCTCTTCAGGTGTGAATGTCTTCACAATCACTTTCAGAGTCTGATGCTTTTTCCAATGCAAATGCATATTCAAGATCACGCCTTGGTAGACACCTCGTCTTCCAACAGGAACATAATTCTTACATTTCTGCCCCATCTTCAGAAAGTAAAAATGTTCTTCCGGAGTCAATATCTCAGGATCATGAGTAGTTTCAGAAGTCTCCTTAGGTTCAATCTTTCTAAGAGCTTCAACAAGCCCTTCTTCTTTCCTCCGGGCCTAACAAAATTGGGGTTATAAAGCATAACACAAGCTATTTTTATTCACACAAAAAACTGAACCTAGCATCTTAGGAGCAAATTTCCTGATACAAAAGTAACAAATTCGGAATTTGTTTACCTTCTTCAATTTAAAAAGGATTTTTTCTTCAGCAGTCATTCTCTGATAATCTTTCTTCTTTTTCCACCTGAAGAATTTTAACCACCTCACAACAGCCCTTTTACCCTTGAGCTTCTTCCTCTTTTTCTTAACCTCACCAGAACTTGAACCATCATTAACAGCATCACCGGTGGGATTTCCGATTTTCTGAACATCTTTCTCGGCAGTGAACAAAACCCTGCCGGAATGTATACATGAGATGCCGCCAAGACCACATCTTTGCATCCCACAATAATGCTGCCCAGTAAAGGGTTCTCTACCAGAAGATTTAAAAACAGGCAGCCAAGAACGGATTTTTATCAATACACTAATCGTAACTGAAAGAACCCTGCAACGAGAACACAGAAACATGTAAATTTTTTTATACCTGGGTTTATGGAGGATTGAATGGTACACATATGGCAAGAACATGAAATGACGAGACATAAGCTCTCTAAAATGGTTTCTGCGCAGAGTTGCTGAAGCAGAAGTTGCTATGGTTCGAATCATGATCATCATCATCTGGGACAGGGAGAGAGTGCATCAACAATGGAAGCAGAAACAGTGGGATTTTGGGATTTTTCTTCGCGGGGCTACAGGTTTCCGGCCATTGGAGTTTGAAGGAAGAGACTATGGATATGGGCCAATTGGGCTCTCTTTAAAAGGTGGGCTTTTACTTGGCTGAGATCCTGCTTTTCTCTTCTTCTTTTTTCTATAACTTCTTGTTCACATGGCAGTCTCAACGTTTATGGTTAGTTTTAGAGTAAATTTCTAAAAAGTAGTTGTTGGGCCTGTTCTTTTTAATCGTTTTTTCAAAACGATTTTGAAAACAAATTTTGAAAAATAGTTTTATAATGTAAAAAGTGTATTGAAAATGTAAAAAGTAGATGCTGAATAGTAAAAAGTTGTATTGGAAATGATGAAATATGATTAAAATATATTAAATTTACTGTTGAAACCAAAACCGTTTTCAAAACAGAACAAAAAGAACACGCCCCCAGGAATGCGGCTTCATCATCGAAAGGTGTATGTAACCATTATCCAATGCTAACTTGTTTCATTATCGAAACTAAGTTGACATTATAGACATTTCAATTAATCATCACAATTTTTTCATAACTTATATGGTATGTGAAAAAAATTGTAAAAAATTAGTTGAAATATCAATTGTTACTTGTCTTTGAGTTAAGTTTAAGGAGAACAAGATTCTATATGATCATACCAATATTAACACATGCATCTCCAAATAATCAATTGATAATAACCCCTTCTTTAGATAACCACAAGAAGTGTTCCTCCCAATTGAAAAGCCCTTCTTCTTCTTTTCAATGAAGGGTAAAAAATACACAGGGAGATATAAGAAGGACTGACTTCGAAGAAGGAAAATCCAGATCATTACAATCCCACAAAAACACCATCTTTTTCCCTCCAATTTCTGCGATGATCCTAACGAACTAAACCCCACAAACACAAGGGGGTTGTTTTGTTTGTTCCTCCATGGAATCAATCTCCTCAAACTCACCAACGTTTGTTTGTTAGTGTCGAAGAGGAAAAAAAAAAAAAAAAAAAGAAGCAAAAACCTTTTAAATTAAAACTTTAAGGTTGGACTCAAGGCTGCAAATCCACCGCCCTTCATCATCTGTTTGAATTCCTTGAAATTCACCATCCCATCTCCGTCCGTGTCCACCTTCTTTATCATCAATTTGCAGTCCTCCAACGTCCTCCCCTGTTTCAACCCTAACGACGACAGCACCGACCGCAACTCCTCCACCGTGATGAACCCATCTCCGTTCTGGTCGAAAACCTTGAAGGCTTCCCTCATATCCTCCTCCTCGTCCCTGTCGTCCATGATGTTGTGGTACAACGCCCCGAATTCGTCGATGTCGACGTACCCGTCTCTGTTCACGTCGATCCTGTCGATCATCTGGACCATGTCCTTCTCAGGGATGTATATTCCTAGGTTGTTTAACGAGTCGCTGAGCTCTTTCTTCGTGATCTTGCCGTCGCCGTTGTGATCGAACATGTGGAAAATCCGACGGAGCTCCGAATGATCCATTATCCCACAAAAAAAAAAAAAAAACCTGTATTGAAAGCTGAAAATTGATGACAATGGGGAAAAGGGAAAAGCAGCGAAAGAATAGGGGGTGAATGAAAGAGAGAAGGATATATATATATATATATATATATGGGGGGAAAAGAAGTGGAGGAGATGGGAGATTTGGGAATTTGAATTTGACAACGTTGGAGGTTTTGAGGGCATTCCACAGAAGTCGGAGATCGATGGTCAGAAACTAGTGGAATTGGAATGTGGATTGACTTGTTATTAAATTGCGAGGTTGGAAGATGAAAGTTGAAACATTCTTTCTTACATGGAAGAGGAAGTGACACTTGGAGAGTTCTTCTCCTTTCTCAAGTCTTGTATTTGTGTGCACTGTGGAGTGAAGGAGACTTTTAACAGAATTTAGAGGAAGAACAATTCAGCTCATCAAACTGCAGATGATGCCAACTTGATATGGGAGTGAGACTTGGTACCATAGTTTCGATTTTGCAGTGACTCACTTCGATCACATGTCAAACCCACACCCACTATAATTTCGATTCTACGGCCAACTCGATCGCAATGGCAATACCGCAAATTATTCTTGGCAATAATAGGAAAAGTGAGAGTCTCATCTCCCAATGTCCATCTAACAATGTTCAAAATACTTCATTGTCTTAAATTATGTACCAAAGTTCAATATAAAGAAATAGTGAATTTGAAAAACCTATTTTTCAAATTTAAAATTTTAGAATAGCAAGTTAAGTAGATGAATGGCTCTGTTTGTTTTAGTCACTATTTAGGAAAAGCACAACTTTTTTTGAGGAAAAAAAAAAAAAAAACTCTATAACCAAACACTCTTTTTTTACGGCTCAAGATCCTCTGTTACACATATTAATAACCCATCAGAAATATTATTTTTTATTTTAATTTTTTTTACCAATAACATTCATTGGCATTTTACCTAATTGTAATATAAATTATTTTATTTTTTACATTAATATGGTATTTTAATATAATTTTATGATTTTTTAAAATTTTTTAATCCCAATAAATTCAAATAAATATACCCTAAACCAAAATAGGTGAATCCTTAGTCAAAAATTTATTATAATGCCAATGAATATCATTGGTGAAAAAATTAAAATAAAAAATAATATTTTCAATGAGTTAATATGAAAATGTAAGAGAAAATCCTGAACATTTTTTTACTCAACTCAAAATTTAAATTTTCCTCTAAAATTATACTCGCATTTTTTCAATAATAACATAATAGTTATCTATTTTCTACACAATAAATCTTGAGAAAACCTTTCATCTGTGTATAGACAATCCCATATAAATTATCTATTCTATGGAATTCGAACCCAAGAACTATTTACATTATGATTCATTAATTTATATCCGATTCAAAAGGGTCAATTGGGTTCGGGTATACAACGAAGGATTGCGTTCGTGAAATTCCTATCTAATTACGAAACATAAAGTTATGATTGTCATTTAAATTGTATGAGTCAATTCGATACAGTCTCATGTGGCTTTTTAAGCGAAATTCTTATTAATGAGTTTTTTTTTTGACCATTCCAAGATTCTCTCAGATGAGGTCATTTTGATAGGCTTATAATGTGAATATTAAAAGCAGAGTTTGATTCCATTTCAGTTTCTGATTGTCAATCTTGTTGCATAATCTGCTCTGCTCAGCCAGACCCAGCAAACAAATAGACTCACAAATCTCAGTAAAAGTCTTGAATTTCTGTACCATTAAACAAAGGCACAAATGATGACTTTTGTTTTATACATTAATAATCTTTCATCACTCTTGATGCAATTTTTGATATTTCAAAACAAAACCAGAATTTTTATTTTTTTGAATTAAGAACTGCTGATTCAAAGAATGTAATCCAACCATGTGCCCATTAAGATCATCTCGATAAAGAAAGATCTAATGGACGAGTTGATTGGAAACAATTAATTATTCACTTTGGCAAACGTAGAAATTGCCACAAAACATTGATTCAATTAGTTTTGGGACAGAGTGCGTTTGCCATTTCCGATCTACACAAGTAACCCTAAGAACTAGTTTTAACTTTCAATCCCCAAGTAAGTCAGAGAGAATAGAATTAAGAATTGTACCAGTAGTATAAGGGCCTGAACAATCAGCTGGTGAAAAAAATTCACCATCAAGTTCAGGCGAGTGATACTGGAGTTCCTTCCTGTCGCAAGTTTGTTCGAAACATTAATTGACTGGATCGTTACTTCAAATAACTTCGATCCAGTCAAGAAGCTGAACTTGCTTTTTCTCCCCCATGAAATTAAACACAACGATTATCAGAAAGGAAGGAAACAAAATGGCTTTGATTACCAGAAAGAGAGACGAAGTGACCGGAGGAGGAGGAGATTGAGAGATATGACGGAGTCGCCGATAACCTATAAAAAGAGGAGAGTATTAGATTAGGGTTGGAGAGAGATGGATATGGGCTTTCTGTTCCGTCAACTTGGCCTCAGTATATTTAGGGCTCCATTAATCCAAACTCAATTTCTTTTATCCGCCTCCATTTATGTTTGGCCCACCATAAATATTGTATTTTTATTTTTATTTTTATTTTTAGGCGAAGAGAGTAGTTTCATAATAACTTTTTCAATTAAAATAAATTTTCAACCCCAACTATAATACTCCATCGGTTTTATTAGAATAATCCAACCTTGGTCCCGAAATGCCCAAATTGGTAGTAAAAGTAGTATGATTCAAAGTTAATAGTGCAACCGTTTATGATTAGAGCTCAAAAGTTGACTCATGTAATAAAACTAAAGAAATACTATTGATACCATACCCCAAAGGCCCCCATTATCTACCACTCCAATCTTCCCCCTACTTAAAACACGTATGATAGGCTGATAGCCATGTTTTTAACTTATTTTACAATTATAGATTATTCAAATATATATATTTTTTACATTTCCAAAAGAAAATTCATATTTTAAAATTCATTTTCAAATAACATAATGGATTTTGCCCTCAAGTTATCAAGGCTAAAAGAAATGTACGAGACTAAACTCGAACCAAAGGCAAATTTTCACACCATACATTGCACAGAGCCAAAGAGCATTCAAACTGCAACCTATTAGCAACCTAAGATACTTCTCAACATATATAATACTACCTGACACCTGGATTTTGCTTTAAGCTGCAACGAAAATCCTTGCTAGACCTTATCGAACATCCACTATTTTCCAGAACTCGAGCGAGCTCAAAGTCAATCAAAAGGCTCCTAAATCAAGGTCCAACCCAATCTCAACTGGTAGCAATGGACTGAGACAAATGAGGCTGAAGATTACATTCGAGAAGAAGAGCAGTAAAAACTCTTCCAACAATGGAAAGTGAGGAAAGGGAAGGATGGGAAGTATTTTGAAGACACAGAAATTGCAGCCTTCGGCAGTAATGATGCAAACAGCTTGAGGAGATTGGAATTACAAGACGATAAACTCATTGACCCTCAAGAGACACAACCAAATCAGTAAAATACTGACCTTGTTCACCTATAAAGGTCATTCCTATGCATATGCCTACCCAAAAGGACGCCTCCAGATTTTGATCAAACTTTCAAGGACAGAGGAAGACATTCCTTCAACTATAAGACTTCAATCGAACAAATATTGTTCTTCATACACAGATATAAAAATGAACTGATTAAAGTTTCCAGCTCTAGCTCAAGCTCATCTTAAACAAATAGGTAAAGGGTTATGATCCTCAACAAATAGCTCAGCTCATCTTAAACAAATAATGTTTTACTAAGTTAAGAAACTAGGCATGAAGAATATATGTTAGACCTCAGCCAAGACTGCATTTTTTATCCATCACTAAAAACATACAAAGGAGAGCCAGGAACTCTGAAAAGAAGTAGATATCTAGGTGCTTTCACTTATCACAGTTAATAGGATATTCGCAATATACGCTACCAAAAGCTCCGGCTGTTGTCCACAAAAGTCCTCCCTTCACCTCTCCCAATGAGAGAAAACTCCTATGAGGAACTTCTATTTAGTACATTTAGCATCTGGAACAAAACACAGTCACAATACTTACCTCCTTTACCCAAATCTCCCACCCCAACTAAAAACACATACATAGCAGCAAACCATCATCATTTCTTTCACAATACACAAATCAGTAACGATGATTCAAATGCACTATGACTAAAACAACAGCTTCATCACCCATTTATTGAAAAGAAACTTGTTATCAATAGCATTAGCTTCGGCATTTCTCATAAGCAGCATCCACCACTCACTTAACTCAACTGAATAACATCCATTTATTTTGTTTTGTCACAACTCACAAGGCTTGTTTCAACAGCTAGAATGGTTACTGAGATTCAAACCTCATAATAAGCAATATGTATGAATGTGGGGGGATAACTTCCACACTCATAACATAGCTAGCTCAAAATGAATAGATGATGTTTTCTTTGTTCTAAACTGATACGGAGTATATAATAAAAGTAGAAGCTGAAAGCTTCTAATGCTCATTTGGCCCAGCAAAGGTTTTGCGCTTATTACAACCTAAAACTTTGAATTTCCATAATTTAGTCCCAGTCGATTGAACAGTTACTAATGAATCTTAACATATTAACACAATCAGGTGGAGATTGCTGCTTTCGTTTTGGGAAAACATCAAAGAATTGGCTTGGTTCTCTAATAATCTAGAAAAAACCTTCTAGTCCTATGGTTATTTATCTCCAACTTAATGATATATCAAAAAAATATTCATTGCTTAGACAACACATAATGACTTCGATATCTCATTGATCGAACAAACCACTCAAAATTAGCTCATTGCAGGCAGGCAACAAACAAGAACCTGAAGAATAATGTGAGAATTCTCAGAGCTAATAATTTCAGAAATTAGCTTCAAATAATCCTCCAAACATCAAAGTGGAGATGAGTTTTACACAAATTGGCACATCAGTTTAAAACATTTTACCAAAATCTCAACTTCTAAGTATCACAATTGAGCATGAACATTATTACAAAGGAAAAACGAAAACAGAAACAGCATTTAGGGCTCCATTAAAAAAGGTAAACCTTACGGAACACTCTGTATAGGAAAATATACCAGCTGACCCTTACGGAATATCCCAAGCCTTTGGCTCCGGCACGGCAACTACCATTCCCTGAAGCTCGGGAGTAAGAACCACCTGGCATCCAAGCCTAGCGTGCTTGTTCAAAACCCTATTCCTAGAATTCCTCTGGAGAACATACTGCTCGTCATAGGTCGCAGGGGGCAGCTTTTCCAGCCATTCCTGAGCGATGTGGACCTCGCACTCAGACGAGCAGGCGTCGATGTCCTCGAGCCGGTGGGAAGCCGGGTCAATTAAGCCGACGTTAGTCAACGCCTTGAGAAGAGTTTGACCGGAGAGACCAATGACATCGCGCTTGAGGCCTTCGGGATCGATCGCCCAAATCTTGACGATCCGATCGGCCACTTTTGCACGGGAAGATGAAGAGGAGACTGTGGCGGAGGAGCGGTAGATTATGGCCCTGGAAGAGAGGGAAAGTGTGGGGCTTTTCGAGATTTGAGAGGCCAGTCTCTGCAGAGATGCAATCGCCATTGTTCCGAGCTTGTGACGAACTTCCAAGGGTTCGAGGTAAGGCAACTTCGACTTTGTCGAGCCGCTCTCTACGGCGTCGTTCTATCTCCACAAGTGTCAATAAAGTTTTGGGCGAAATGCATTTACCAAACTTTCTAATTTCAAATGTAACGAAATGAAATGAGTTGATAAGAAAATATTTAAATATAAAATTCTTATATTTAAGAGGCTTGTTATGGAATTAAAAATAAATATAATTTTTTTAAATAGTCTAATGCTGTCCAATTCATTTTATTAAATTAAAATTTATAGTTTTCATTTTATTAAAATTGGGTAAAATTATAATATTTTTACGAAGTCATTTATTTATTCATGGAATAAGGACTATGCAAGTAACGGAGAATGAGCGAATCAACCACTTGGTACACAAACCATGAGATCAAGAGTTTGAATCACACATATGGCAAGAGTTATAAATTTTAAATCAAACTCTTATCATGATGTTAGGAGTTACTCTCCGGTGGTGATGTGTTCATGTATGATGTATAAGCCCGATAGTAGTGTAAGAGTACATAGTGTCCTAAAGTGGCTAAAAGGTTATCAAAAACACAAATTATAACACTTTTCAAAAATAAAAAATAACGAACAATGACATTTGTAATCCCTAACTATTATCTAATGAATGAATAAGTCTTTAACTAAACTATGGTCTTTAATTTTTAAAATACTTATTTAAGTAAATATATATTTTCCCTAAAATTGCTTTTAGGGTATATGTAGTTATAACATTTCTAATTGAAGTGCATTATGAATGAAAAATGGGGATTAAAAACTTAGAGAAGCATTAGAAACACTTAAGAAGCTCACATAATGAAAATTCAAGTTCTTGGCATGTCTATAGTCCTACAACAAATGAGAATCAACAAGGTACAACTGATTGCTAACAAGGTACAACAACATTCCAGACGTACACTGCCTTTCATTTGCATTTGCACATTTATGTGCTAGACTTGGTATGAAAAGTTAAGTGAAACACTCAGAATCTGAGCATTTTTGCTGGACTGCCATCCTCATTAGCGGTTCCTATCACAACATTTCCTGCTTCAGCCAGTGTGATTCCTGTAAGGAGCAAACATGCGATATTTTCGCAAGCTTTAGAACTGCTCGATGAGTCAGTGAATCGGAAGCAAAGGCTGCAAGAAACCTTCAAAAAGTAGCTATAACATTTTCAAATGGGAAGATAGAAGGAAACAGTAGTTGTGGGATCACACGAGCTAGCTTATTGTGGATGATACCGGTGCATAGCATATGGTTCTGGATTAACTTTCCCAGGATTGCCCAAAACCATATCAACTATCATTTCAGCAGTCCCCAAAGCCTGTGATAACATGGATTCACAGCAATAACACAACTACTTAGAAACAACCATCTAAAAGAATCTGAAAGAGCCAAAATAATCAGGATCAACAATTCATATGCCTTCTATGCATGTGGAAGAAGAAGAGAAGAACTTTACCAAGGTTAGTCCTTCACCCTCATGCCCGGCAGCAACATAGAAGTTCGACATTCCAGGAACGGGCCCAATTACTGGCTTCCCATCAGGCACTACAGGAACAGAATTACTCATCAGCCAAAATAACAGGAATGAGTGGTATGACTTGATAATTCGTAGGAATAGCAATGACCTATTCCTTTCTTAGCTACTTACTGTAAGGTCTCAATCCTACTCTAATTGATCTACTTTTCTTCAACTCATCAAGAGATTTTTCTCTTAATGCAGGAAAAAACTCTGCCGCCCTCTGCCATATGCGATTAATGATCGACTCATCTATGTCTGTATTGAACCCAACAAGCTGGCGACTGCTTCCTGCAATTCCAGATAACAAATGAGATTTCCTTAATAACTTAACTGGTTATCTTGCCTAACCATCTTTTACCATCTCCTAATAATGTCATGGTTGTTCTATAGCGGTTATACTGTTGCTAGAACAAATAAAACAGTGCCGAGAGAGTACAGACGAATGAAACACTACCAAGAACAAGTCTTCCTGATGAATCCACGGTAGCAGTCATGGAGACAGATGTAGCTTCAGCATCAAAGCCGGATTCTCTGTCAGATGAAGTGGATTGCAGAGATGCAGATTGATGATTCACGTATCCAGCCTCCATAAGAGCATGATTTAGTTTGAAAGACTCAAAATTCTCAATTAACAGTAGGTGACCCTGACATACAGATTGGAAGAAGTTAGACTTCACAACATTATCTGAAAGGATAAATGTTTGCACACAATGACGAATCAACTGTATGTTCCCTTTATGTATAAGCAAGACATTTTAGGTAGACAACTTGAAAACTTAGTTAGTTATCATCTTCCACAAGTTCTCTGCAACCCAACTAATTTTTTTTGCAAAACCTACTTGTGGTCATTTAGTGTCCTATGCTTGGATCTATATGTTCCAATAGGAAACCAACATTAGCATTACAACGGGTTATCAAGCGGGCAATTAAAATCTGAAGGGATAAAATTTGCATCAACCCCAATCCCTGCTGCTCCCCCAACCAAGACATCACTTATTTGTTTTAACCTTTCGAGGCTTTACTGGAACATCAAATTCAGCATTTGAACTTCTAATTAGGTCACGCATCACAGACCCACTCCAACAACCAGCTGCCATAATTACAGTCTTCTTACAATAGATTGTACTCTTGGAAGTCTGAACGGCATCAACCTCTCCACTGCTGCCAGATCTGAATAGATAAACATAGTCATATAAGAGTGAATTTAATTTCCCCTTCTAATGCTGGTAAATGAATGATTATCTACTTAAAACTTCAGTAAGTTCTATGGGAATGTCCATCAAACCTCAGTAAACCAGTTGCAGGCTCATGATAGAACTCAGCATATCTTCCTTCCAAAGCAAAATGCCTGTTTTCCTACGCACCAAAGGCCATCTGCATTTTAGCTCCTGGAAACTATCCCAAACACATCAAGCAAACATCTGACCCAGTGATCAATTGACACATTAAAAATCAGTTAAGGAACCTTCTCAATAAAGGCAACTGCACGATGAGCATCCAATTGGCAGTCATCAGGTAAGAAAACCGCTACGCCTTCCTTCCCAAGCCCAAGTTCAGGTTCTTTCAACTGTAATTCTTGGTTAGACAAGAATTCTGCCCCCAGCCCAGCATTACATAGCTGCTTCAACTTACTCTTTAACAAGGTATACTCCTCTTCTGTTTTACCAACTAATAAACTTCCTGTTAAAGAATTCATAACGATCAATAGTTGATCAGCATTTTAAAGTAAATCGTACAAATTTTTATGAGCATTTTTTACATTCAGCAATCTCTAAAGCTACACAAAGAATAATGGCATACATAATTAACTCAAAGCATAATATTTTAAGTCATTTTTTAAGGAGTTGGGTGGGAGATTACCAGTTTTCTTCCATCCAAGTATCTGCAAAGGATCCATGCCTTCTTGTTGTATGCTCTCTACCAGATTCACCCACAGTTGATAGCTTCTTGATGCAAGCTCCCATTTGTCAGCTTCGGGTTTCTTGTTTATCCTCCAAATGTATCCCTGGCCTAGAATCGGCTCAAATACCAAAGAGAAGGTGAAGACATCCTACAACCGATCAGAGTTCAGAGCAAATGAAAATACCTTGCATATTCTACATTGTTAAAAAAATCAGCTCATGCAACTATACCAATGGTTTATCAGTAAAATAATATTCTTTCGTTTGACTTCATTTTCTTGTTACTGAGGGAGGCAATGTCAGTTTGGCTGTCTTTTTTAAAAACCAAAGGATGAATTACGCACAATCTAAGATCCTCCTGCTCCATACTAATTCAAACTGCATCCTTTAATCCACATTGAATGTTTAAGATATTGTTAATCTTCTGAAACAGCAACAAACAGCATGTATCATAGGTAAACTCTATATCATTCAATTCAGAGAGGTAATCTTCGAAAAATTGAAGGAATTTTCAATAAGCCTGAGAAACTAATGTTAGAAGAAATATAAACCCCTTACATATTATAATGAATTTGTCACAGCCCAATAGTAACAAAACAGTAGCAGTACTTAGGCAACAATTATAAGAATAGTTTGAGAAAAAACACCAAGTGTATTACCTGCACCAGTAGCTCCAGCACAAGGTTCGGCAGCATCTACAATGGCGACGGACAGGTCCGACCCGAGGAGGAACTGACGGGCGATTGTCAACCCGATGATCCCAGCTCCAATTATAACCACATCATATGAATGGGACTGAAGCTTCATTCCCCGGCTCGAATTGGAGGCATAAACTGATTGCGAAAGATTTCTTCGAGTTCCATCAATAGCACTACTACCAACAACAGAGCGGCCATAATAACTGGAATTATAGGAAGCGAATTTCCGATGAACGAGGTTGGGAGTGATCTTCAAAGCAATCGTCGCCATCGTTGGGCATTCTTTGAAGGTTCTGGGTGAAGAGTCAAGGGTGAGCGAGCTAGTCAAGTGAAGAAGGTGACCACAGTGTGCCATCTTTGATAGTATCAGCTCAACACAATGCTTGCAGACGAAGAGAATTCAATCGGAAAACAATAATCAGATTCAACTTCTAGAACTGAAATGAATTTTCCGGTGAATCAGAGGCGAAGTATGAGCCCTCGGAGACTAACGGAGGGCCGCCGGAGTTTGGCCGTTAAGATGGATTGAAAACCCAAGCTGGCTGCTCAAGGCGTGGTTTTAACACGCTCTGGTGCTGACGCCTCTGTTCAAAACGTGGTTCATTATTTATTTATTAATTCTATTGGAAGAATTGAAAGCGTGGTTTTGGGCGGGTAGGAATTGCGCCATACTATTCTAGCGCCTTTTTATTCTCCCTTAATAACACTTGCTCTTTCAATTATCATTATTTTTGTTTTGTAATTTATCACCCTCTATTTTAAAAATAAAAATATAGCCTTCACTTTATTTTTGGAAAATTTTATCTTTTATTTTTTGCTCATATTATTTGGATTTTATTGGGATAAAATGTATGAAAATGAAATAAACAACATATTTTTTAAATAGATAGAGAAACAAATTATTTCTTCTGTTTCATTAAAAAGCTGCACTACATAAAGTATTGTTATATACCATCGTCTCGAGGAAAAAAATTATAAATCACATCTCACATTTCCAATGTATTAAGTTACAACTTACAGCCATTAATTCTTGTGTTTCAAAAGCAAAATCTTCATCAAACATTCAAATGAAGCAAACATAATCACACAATAAGTATAGCTAAACTAAAACAAAGTATAGAAAAAGTGGCAAAACCACAGCAGGCAGCATCATTCATTGAACTCCCTCCCTACAGACAAAGGTACATAGATACCTTGATCCATGACCTTAGCAAATATTCCATCTATACCTGATATGATCATAAACTTGCACATAATACAACTATCTTTAACCAAGAACAAATTAAATTTTTAAAAGAATCAAAAAAAAAAAAAAAAAAGATATTGAGAGAAAAAACTGCAAGAGACACAGCAAGAAGCAAAGTAGAAAAAGATTTCCTCATTAGGGGTATCAAAAGGGAGTCAGCATTCCCCATTGCAGTTATAGTACCATTCTTGAGCTTTTGTTTGAACCATTCTTGTCCCCTTTTTCTGTCTTTAACCTTTTATGGATGGGTTCAGTTTTTCATCATAGGAAAGAACTAATCCTTCATTTTTGCCTTTGGGGTAAAAGTTGTTTTTGATTCTTCTTGTTCTGAGTCTTTTCTGACACAGATTTGCCAATGAGGACAACGTATTGGTAGAGTCGGTTAGGATTGTCGTATGATGTGCATTTATTATTATCCTGATCAGTTTTACAACAAAACAAAAGCAGCCCACAAAACTACAAACAAGTGTTCAAAGGGTTGGGGACTGGAGACAGAACAGAAATGGCAGCTTTGGACTGGGCAGTGGAGTGCTTGAGGCCCTTTGTTAAGACCAGTACATGGGACTATTGTATTGTTTGGAAATTTGGTGATGACCCTTCGAGGTTAAAAGTACAATCTTTCACTTTTTAATTTATGTATACATGACATGCTTACAAATTTGCAGATGCCCTTCTGAAATGTTGCATTTTTCTTCTTTTCTTCATTGGAGATGAGTTTTCTTGGTGGAAAAATTAGTCACTTTGTGTGATTGTTTGTTTCCCAGTTTTATACAGTGGAGAGGTTGTTGCTGCAGTGGAGGAAATGATGAGTTTGTAAATGTAAAAGGGGAAGGTGGAAGAAGGGATCCATATTTTCTTTCTCATTGCAGGGATGAGTACTCTGAGCATCCTATAAGAAGCAAGGCTTGTGAGAAACTCTGCAAGTTTCCTTCTTTCATTCCATTGTACTCTGGGTATGGTAAAAAAAATCAACTTTTTTCCTCTAATTCTAGCTGTTTAGATTGGATGAGCAAATGTTTTAATACGTGGGTTTTGATTCTTTTGAAGCAGAATTCACGGAGAAGTCGTCTTGTCAAATCGACCAAGGTGGATCGTTGAGAATGCCAAGAACGAAACTTCAAATGCATCGTGAGTGTTTTTCCCCTCCCTCTCTCTTTTCTTGTTTTTCTGAGGAAATTTCATAACTTTATGAGATTCTGCCCCGTAAATATCATGAATATGGTAAAAAAGGAAAAGAAAAAGAGATTCTTTTTACTGTTTCTGGTTGATCTTCATTTGTTTTCATGGTGTGAGGAATCGTACACGAAGAAGTTCATAGATTGGTTCTGTTTGGGTTAGTTTCTGGTGTTTTTTTAGCTTCACTGAGCTCTTGTTTTTGCTGTTGAATGCCTGATTTGCAGGGTTGGAACCCAAGTTTTGATACCAGTTGAAGGTGGACTAGTTGAACTCTATAGTACAAAGCAGGTAGAGATTTTCTTTTCTGTTGCTTATTTCTCACTATCAAATTCAATTTGGCCCTGTTCCTTTTGAAGAGTTTTGAAAACACGCAAACGAGCGTGGCCATTGTGATATTTCAGGTACCAAAAAATCATCAGATAATACATTCTGTATTGGCTCAGTACTGTTGTGTTGAACAAGAAACCATGGCAGCAAATCACTATTCTGGATCAAGTGCTGGAGAACCACAGTATAAACTGTTTCGTGATGAATGCTTCAAGGGCTTCAATTTTCTGTCAAAATCAAAACTGCAACCTCCTCCTCTTGCCTCGAATTCAGGCTTTCATCCCAGTTTGGAGGGATCTTTCACCAGTTCCAATCTTCCAAAACTGCTCACTCTTGGTTCTGCCTCTGTATCTTGTCACAACTCACCTGAAAAATCAAGTGCAACATATCCAAGAAACTTGAATTCAAATTCTACGACAAAGAATCATGCAAGTTGTGCTTTCGGCGATGGAAATGAGGAATTGAAAGCTCGGAAGAAGGCAGAGAAGGAACCTTATCACTCAAAGAATCTCATTACAGAGAGAAAACGCAGGCAGAGGATAAAACATGGAATACTCACTCTACGTTCATTGGTTCCCAATATTTCCAAGGTTGTACTTTCTCAGCTCCTGTGATCATGATTGAATAATTGCTGCTCCTTCTCGTATTAATGTTGTTGTCTTTCTGTTACCACAAGATGGATAAAGCTTCAACACTCGGGGATGCGTGTGAATACATACAAGAGCTGAAAATGGCTCAGAAAATGTACGAAGATGAACTCGAAAAATTGACAGATGAATGCAACAAGTATAATGCAGATCAGGAGGCCCCTAAGCCTGCAGCTGTTCCCCCAACTATCGAGCACGATTCAAGCAATGATGATACGAAAGAAGCAAAGGTAAGAACGTCAATGTTGGTGTTTGATTTGAAGTTTTCAGGAATGAATTTCTCACATTCTGTGATGTTTTTTTGAGCATATAGGTTGAAATTGAAGTGAGCCAACTTGGTGCAAGTGATTTCTTAGTGGAAATCATCTGCAGAAAAAGACATGGTGATTTTTTGAGGTTAATGAAGGCTGTGGATTCCTCAGGACTTCAAGTGATTGACGCCAATGTTACCACTTTAAATGGCTTAGTCCTTAATGTTCTCAAAGTACAGGTAGCACTTACTTCTGCTCCTCCTTTCGTTAATTCTACCAGAGTCGTGCTTGTAATACTCTTTCGTGAAACACGTTTCATTATAATGTTTGCTTTCTTTCAAGGCTTTCGGCAAGGAGATCCAGCCGAAGAATCTGAAGGATTCGTTGAGGGAACTACTATGTCAAGACAGCCAAGGCAGAGGCGGAGGCAGGAAAAGCAACAGAAACAGAAAAACTGAGAATCCATAAGCAGAATTCATCATTCTTGTGTTGCAACATAAATGAAATGCACCTTTTTCTTTGTAGTTTGTTTAGGAAAAGCATCCCCTGAAACTTAGTTTCCATGGCATGCACATATCCCCCTCAAAATGCAGAATGTAGATTATTTTCTGCCTGCAACATCGCCTCGGCACAACCTTGACTGATGGAGCATAGATTGGATCTTATATCCCATTACGCACCTTCTCCAAACTAGTTTATGTAATCAGACAATGTCACTTTACTGGCTTATCTTACCATTAATGAATAAAACATTAGCAACAGCTTCATATATCAGCATAATACTTTATTGCTTGAGATACCAAATTTTCACATACTTCAAATCCTCGTACTCTCCGAACATAGTATCTAACAACAGTACAGAGTAATGTAATCGGGTGAGGGAAGGAGAAAATGTCTGCTAATTGGCCTCCTCCATGTTCTGTCTACCAGTTTATATGCCCCTTTTAATCTGTGTTCTCTTCATCTTCTGAGGGCCATGGAAATCATCTTCATTCTAACCTCCTTGAAAGTAACCTTTAGTGGTACTATATGCTTTCTCCCCTCCAAACATGTCATGAATCATACAACAACAACAACAACAAGCATTTGTCCCACTACGTGGGGTCGTGTCATGAAGCATAGTGAACTTTAAATTTTCTTGCCGTCCAACCAGAGGGTATAAAATGCCAGTGCTTCGCGTGGTTTGTACTCTGGCACAGTATGTCCAGCTCCCTGCATTATCATGAAGATATGAACAAATCAAACTCACAAATGAGTTATCACCATATAAGGGTGGCTTATAAACAAGTAGATGATGATTTGAACAAAGAGCTCATTTCTTTTAGACTGATTTAGTGCTTCAAGCAATGATGTGCTAACCTTGATGGTGAGAAATGTTAGATTATAGTCATAACCCTGCAAGTATCTGCACAAAGGAAAAGCACGGTTACGGCGAGTTGCAGGATTCTTCAACAGAATTGCAACAAAAGAGTGTTTCTTTAACGTTAGATTGTTGACAGAAGTACTGAATCAACAAGAACTTACCCAGCAACCTGGTTATCCACAATCCAGGGCCTCCATTCATCCACGATTTTATATCCAAGTGATCTTGTCCAAGCTTGGCTCCCAGTAAAGGGAACACACATGTCATGATCCCCACTGCATGCATTAAACACCTCCATTAAAAAAGAGTGATATACTGCTCTGATGCCATCGCCATATGAAAATTACTTTCTTTTCATACACCTTAAATTTTGCAAACTTTCTACCTGAATATAAGTGCTCGATATCCCTTGGAGGTTAGATTCTTGTGATACTTAATCATGCTCCCAGCATCATGATGAAAGGTTATTCTGTCCGTGCACAACTCCCATGATCCAGCGACATTTACCTAATGCACAAAAAGAGCATAAATATCTGCTTCATAAGCTTGCTGAAGGTTCAATGAGAAAATTTACCGGATCTGCATGCATTGCTTTTCGAACAGCTTCATTGTCCAGCCATGCTGTAGCAACTTCATCACTCTGCATGTTCCATTTCAGTAGCAAAAAACCATATTAATTAATCTGGTCAAGAAACAGACAGTTGAAGTAACACTTGAAACATAAGATTGTTATGAGGATGACAAATATCCTCGAGCCAAGTTCAGTGTCCAACCGAAAACTGCTGCAAGTTTAAAATGCAGAGCAAGACAATAGTCTAAGTCACTCACAGTGCATCGGACATGGTGGTGTTTGAGAAGTTCCGGCCAAGTTGGAACAATTCCATCTCTTACTGGAGCTCTGAGGGGCCAAGCCCTGCCAAACATTCTTGCTCTGACAGGAAGAGGCCTTTCAGTCTCACCTAACATTCTGAAGCTTGGTGGCAACTTTGTGTTGTCAGGAATCATCTTAATAGAGTCAGGAGGGTAGTGATAACATGGTTCCAGAATATCATAGATGTTTAAGTTACCGAGTTCCTGGATGAAACCACTCATTAGAGACTTCTAGAGAAGGGAATAGATCCTTTCATAACAACACAGAAAGTATAATCTAACATTATCAACTTTTCCAAGCTTGCTTTCACAGCTATCGCTTGTTGGGTCATAATAGTTTCCCTGGCACTCAGATACAACTTCCTGCAGTAATAGTATAAAGAGGAAAAATAATTAGTAGCAAGAAACCAGAAAACTATCAGTGTATATAGTGACTGATATTGCATAACTTATGAATAATAGGTCCTAAATCATTGATACACTTAAATTGAATTGAAATCCATGACTATATAGTGCATTAAGTGTGTTAAGAACTTTTTTGAGTTAAAAACATTTTGTTTTCCAGCTAATCCAGACAGTCCTAGAAGTAAAACAATGGCAGGCAAACACATACCTCAAACAGGTCATCTGAGATTAGACCCATCCCATGTGCAAAAGGAACAAAAGAATTACCATCAAAATTCATATCCGTAACTCCATTTCCCACCATGTAACCCTGCAGTAAGTGAAACTACCTCCTAATTATCCGTAGATATAATGAACAAAACAAAAGAGTTCTTGTAATGAAAAATGACATGCCTTAAAGTTGAGAACAGGCTTTACACCTGCATCTATTCCTGCATATGATAATGAACAAGAAAGTAATAAGTTTTCACTTCGTCCCTGAACTGTAAGCAGTTCCAGATGTTTAGAGGAAAACCTTTTACAACTTCATAAGAAAGAGTTGGCACATATATTCCGGCATATGACTCCCCAACGATATAAAATGGATTGGAGAGGAATTCTGGAAAGAGCTCAAACCACTAGATAAACAACATCAAAGTTTCAATAGACAGAAGATTTAGCATGCAAAAATCAGAAGACACAATGGAGTGTTAAATGAAGTATTCTTTTCAGGCAAACACCTTGAGAAGAAATGTGTGTGAATCAGATGCAGTCTTTATGTCTCCTGTTACATAATCAGTTTCGTTCCCCGAGTAAGATAATCCAACACCAGCTGGAGAGTCCAAATACACAATGCTAGAGACCTGAGGGGAAATGATTAGTATTGTCTTCTGATCACTCATCCATAGCTTTAGTTTAAAGAGGCCATTAACACTCTTTTTATCAGTACAGGCCATTCGAACAGAAGCATTCCTTTACTGGATATCCATTATCTACAAATTGCAAAGCTTATGGATTAAATTCAGAACCTTGGTCCAGCTGTATGGATTAAGATGCAAGGTAGGTAAGCTGTGGGCTGTCTTTCCCACTTCAAAATTGAAGGGACCTGGGATGAAATTGGAAGATCCACACATTATTTCCAGGAAAAATAACAAAAACACACAGAAATTTAACTATGCCTGCAACTCTATCAAATCAAAACATAGCACCCCTTTTCCAGAAGGTAAAAAACTGCATTTTTTCCTTTTTCCAACACACAAGAAAAATGCAACAACAAGCAAAAACTGTACTGATACCGTGCTCATACACAAAGCCGTCAAAGCTTGAGCAACCAGGACCACCATTGAGCCACAATACCAAGGGATCACTTGAAGGGTTTCTCTCAGAAACAACAAAGTAGTAAAACAATTTCTTCCCATGGGCCTCGTCGATTGTCACATACCTGGAAGAACAGAACACGATTCATGAAACCCATGAACAGAAACAAGTGCAGGACAAATCTGCACTTGATTAGAAGCAAAAAAGAATTCATTCAATTCATACCCAGCATAATGATTAGAAGGTAAAGCGCCATTAAATCCAGGAACTGTGGTCACAAGTGCACTTTCAGGAGCTGACTGGGTTGACTGGAATCTGAGCGCAAGGCAAACAAATAGGATGTAAAAGTTCCCAGCCATAGTTTGAGCTTCCTTTGATCCTTTCCCAGTTCCCACCAACTCTTAAGGCCCTCTTCGTTTCCACTGTTTTCATCGCTTAGGAGTTTAGTATTTTTTTAATCATTTTCAATATATTTTTTTTTTCCATCATCAACTGTGTTCTATCACAAATGTGCTTGTAAGTTGTATCTGCATATTACTCAGACAGATACGAGTTCCCACATCGGCATTTGAGTAGGAGTGTACAGGACCAGAGTAGTATAAAATAGCGGATCGAAGGCGTAATGAAGCATACCTTTCTCGGCCTTTTGGCTAAGATCAAGTGTAGTATCTGTTCTTATCAGTTTAATATCTGATACGTGGGCTATCGGCCCACACGATATTAACTCAATTTTTTAAGGGGGAAAACCCATAAAGGTAGCTTGCTACCTGGGCTTTCGCGCGTCGCCCATGCGTTGCAGTACTGCTTGGGCCTGGCGCACCCCTCCAACTCTAGTTGAATTCTTTGGTATTGCGTGGGCTGGTTCTGGGGCCTGGCGCACGCCCCTTCAAGTCTGGGTGAAGTGTTTTTGTATTACAGGAGTTGCCATGAAAACTTGATGCCGCCATGAATAATTTGTAATTTGAATTATAACACGAAGACATGAATAATGTATAATGTGCCGGTTCAACACACCGAAATGTTTGCAGGGTTAACTGAGTAGATGCTCGTGGGTTAACAAAAAGAAAAACACAAACCTAAATGTTCGCGGGTTAAATGAGTTGGCACAAATAATTAAACGATAAGTTAGTGTTTGAGAGTGTGGACACGGAAACCGGGTTAAAGCAAAAGTAAAAAACAAACCCTAAATGTTCGCAGGTTAAATGAGTTGACACTAATAACCCAAATAATTAAACAATAAGTTAGCGTTGGAGAGTGTGGACACGAAAACCCGCCAACAACACAAATTGGCACCCCAAATTATAGTTAGTGAAATGATCAGGAGAAGGTTGACTGTAAATGAGTTTGGGGGTTCGGATGTGTGTTTTTGTATGATCAATAGAAGCTTGAATGCAAATGAGTTTTTGGGGTTTGGATGTGTGTTGGCGAAAATACAACACAACATAAATTGGCTGAATTTTGACAGTTCGGGTGCTCAATTTGTCGGCATATGAATATGATTGAATTTTCATGGGTTCATATGCTAAATATGTCAATGCTAGAATGCACTGATTTGATTGATACGATATAAATTGATTAGGGTTGAACCTTGACAGGTTCGGATACTAAATGTATAGACACGAGAACCGTTACACGACAACACACTAGTCTTCACAACAAATCAATAATGCAAATAACCACATTCATTTACTGCAGTTCAGGGAGAAGACACTGTTAAATTAATTTGATCGAATATCCCCGAGAGGACACGGTGGTAAATTAAGGATACAGAATAACATTGCTGCAAGCTAGTATGGGACAGGACAACAGTTTTTACCGCAACTGTTTTTACCTGTCCCTAATCCCCCCTTCATCTATGTGATTTTCTTAGGACTATCCCAAACATCCTTATTCTAACATCTTCAAAGGTAAAAAAACATAGGATGCCCAGAAAACTACAGGTATACTTTACTTTCTCCCCTCCTTACATGTTTTTCAATCATTGTAACTCTAAACTTTGTTGCCCTCCAACCAGCGGGTATACAATGCCAGCGCTTCACGCGGTTTGTACTCCGGGACAGTATGGCCGGACCCCTGCATTATCATAAACAACTTCATTTCACATATGAATTATTACTACACAAAATGGATCGATTTTATAAGCACGCGGTTAGATGACAGTTTGAAAGAAAAGAGTTCCATTTAATGAGTAGGCAGAAACATTGTACTAACCTTGACAGTGAGAAATGTTAGGTTGTAGTCATAACCCTGCAAGTATCTGCACAGAGAGCAATGGACAGCTGCAGTGAGTCATATACATGGCAGCGAAAAAGGATGATGACAAGTGCAGAATTGCAAGGATAAAAAGTTTATTGGCTTTGATGATTAACAAAAGCACTGAAATACATACCCAGCAACCTGTTTATTCACAAACCAAGGCCTCCATTCATCCACAATCTTGTATCCAATTGATCTTGTCCAAGCTTGGCTCCCGGTAAATGGAACACACATGTCATGATCCCCGCTGCAAGAAGTTAACTGGAATTAGTCTCTGGCATTTGTAGAAACTGCGTAAGCACGCCTTCATTACAAAGTAAATTGAAATGATGGCCTTAAGCATATGAGGTTGTTTTCCACACACCCCTAGTGTTGCAGACTTACAATCAGCAAGTAAGACTTACCTAGTAAAGACTAAAAAGATTAATAATGTCTATATACCTGTATACAAGCGCTCGATATCCTTTGGAGGTTAGATTCTTGTGATATGGGATCATGCTCCCAGAGTCATGATAAAAGGATATTCTGTCTGTACACAACTCCCATGGGCCAGTCACATTTACCTAATGCACCAAAACAGCATAAGTGTCTCCTTAAGAAGTTGCTAAAGGTGTATTGAGAATTCTTACTGAATCAGCATGAATTGCAGTCCGAACAGCTTCGTTGTTAAGCCACGCTGTAGCAATTTCATCACTCTGCATATTTTTATTCCAATATCAAACAACTTTTCATTAATATGCTCACCAACCAAGCAGTTGAGGGAGCACATAATCCATGCTCTTCATCATACAAGTAGCAAGATGCAAAATGTCTTGACTTGCTCATGCTCATGCAAAAGATGATGATAGCAGAAGCAGATCAACATTTCAAATCCAAGCTCAGGTCAGTTTTTACGTTCTTGGAATTATATACGCAAGCCAATAACCATAATGGCAATAGTAGAGTTAAATGTACTGATTTCAGATACACATATTATCGAGGATTAAAGTATTTTCCAACCACAAGTATCTTATTAGTTGATAAATCTTCCTATTCTTGATTTCTTTTAACAAACGAAATGAAAACTGTTGATGATGGAGGAATATGACAAGGCCATGGAAGAAGGAAGTGCTATATGAAAGAGAAATAGCAGATGCAGTAAGAAATAAAGACAATATTTTGCAGGTATCCTACAGCCAAATTCATTTTTCAAACGAAAAACTGCTGCAAATTTCAGATGTAGAGTATGAGACTACTAGTATGAGCTTCTCACCGTGCACGGAACATCTTCGCTATTGAGAAGCTGGGGCCAAGTTGGGACAATTCCATCTCTTACCGGAGCTCTAAGAGGCCAAGCCCGCCCAAACATTCTTGTTCTCACAGGATGAGGCCTTTCTGTCTCACCTAACTTTCTGAAGCTCTGTGGCAACTTTGTTTGGCCAGTGATCATCTTAATCGAGTTGGGACTGTGATAACATGGTTCCAGAATATCATAGATGTTTATGTCTTCAACTGCCTGGATGAGACCATTTAGTTAAGAGTTCTCCAGAAAGATACAAAAAGGAAAGAAAATCTTATCAAAAGAACACGAAAGGCATTATCTTACTTGATCAACTTTACTAAGCTTGTTTTCACAACTCTCATTCGTTGGCTTATAATAGTTTCCATTGCACTCAGAAATAACTTCCTGCATTGTACAGTATAATATAAGAAGAATGATGACCTTAAGAATCAAAAGGAAAATAAGACCAAAAAGAAGTTGAAATCCATAAATATTTACAATTTTTATCACATTATGATAGACTCCCAACTTATGAATTGTAATATATCCTCAATCAAAGATACCCTTGAAATGGTTTGAAATCCAAAACTATAAAGTATCCAAAATTATGCAACTGACTCCTTGAAGGAGTTGACATCATTTTGTTGGACTGCCTAATCTAAGAGGACACAGAATTATAACCATGACAAAAACACACATACCTTATATAGGTCATCTGAAATCAGACCCATGCCATGCGCAAAAGGGACTAAAGCATTACCATCAAACTTATCATCTGAAACTCCATTTCCAACCATGTAACCCTGCAGTTAGTAATATTAATAAGCAATTGTTAATGTGAAAACATATTGAGAAAGATAAATTAATTCATGTAATGAAAAATGACATGCCTTAAAATTGAGAACAGGTTTCACGCCCGCATCAATTCCTGGAGATTATAATGAACAAGCAAGTTAGTTTTCTTGGTGAAGTGTATGCATTCAAAGTATGGGGGAATCACCTTTTGCAACTTCAGAAGAAAGAGTTGGGACATATACTCCAGCATATGACTCGCCCGCGATATAAAATGGATTAGAGAGGAACTCTGGATAGAGCTCAAACCACTAGATATAAAAGTTACAGCAGTTAGAAAATTGAGTATGGAAACACAAAATAGACAGGATAGAGAACAGAAAGTATTCTTTTCGGGCAAACACCTTGAGAAGAAATGTATGAGAATCAGATGCAGTCTTTAAGTCTCCTGTTACGTAATCAGATTCGTTCCCCGAGTAAGAAAATCCAACACCAGCAGGGGAGTCCAAATACACAATGTTGGAGACCTGAGCAGTTGAAATATGTTTAATTTTCAATCATATCATAGCATATGTACATGTGAAGACCAACTAAAAACATAAATTTACAAGAGAATCATTAGAACTGAAGGATTTCACTACAGGATTTCGCATATCTACAAAGGCATAGTATAGGGACTAAATTCAGAACCTTAGCCCAGCTGTATGGATTGAGATGCAAGGTGGGCAAGCTATGAGGCTTCTTTCCAGCTTCAAAGTTGAAGGGACCTGGAATGTAAAGGAAGATCCACACATCAGTAAAGTGGAAAAACCCAAAAACCAAAACAAAAGCAGAAGATAAAGCAATTTCTCATAATCCCCTGTGTCTTTTCTAGCAGGCAAACAAGAAAACATGGAATTCATAATCCCTTCATCCATTTCAACATCGCCTTAGTATTTTCTTTTGTGCGAAAAGAAGAAAACAGATAGACACAATACCATGCTCATAGACGAACCCATCAAAGCTAGAGCAACCAGGACCACCATTGAGCCACAGAACTACTGGATCAGTAGAAGGGCTCCTTTGAGAAACAGCAAAGTAGTAAAACAATTTCCTCCCATGGCTCTCATCAATCGTCACGTACCTTCATTTCAAGTAACCAATAAAGCAGTGAAGTAGACAATTCGCTAAGCTGAATAACAAAAGTAGTGAAAAAATGAAATAAAAATTCAAGAACCCATTTCAAGTAACCAATAAAGCAGTGATTTTTGCAGACTCCCAACACAAATGGTAGACAATTTGCTAACAAAAATGAAAATCCATACCCAGCATAATGTTTAGAAGGTAAAGTGCCATTAAACCCAGGAAGACCTGTCACGAGTGCTCCTTCGGGAGCTGACAAGACCGAGAGAAACCTAAAAGCAAGGCATGTAATCACTAGAGTGTAGCAGTGTTGTCGCTGAGAATGTTCCCACCCATAGTTATCAAATTTGCACTGCTCTCGTGTGGCCTGGTTCTGGTATGCTCTGTAGACTTAGACCACGAAAAATATAGACCTTTTATGCTATTGCGTTGATCGGCTTCAACGCTTATTAATAATTTTACTAATCTTAAATTCAAAGTGTAATGCCTACTTTGTTTTTCTACTTTTATGAAAAGTCAACTTTGTTATACTATTAAAAAAAATCATAGTCTCGTCAATTAACTTATCAATTACTCTGCAGTATTAAATTTGATGTTACATATATTACTAATGTAATTGCTTACGTAGTTGTCCATGTTAAATTTAATAACTCAAACATGATTGTAATCTCACCCTATATTATTTACTCGATCCTTTTTTTTTTGGATAATTCTATTTATTGATGTATAAATTATTTTAAGAGATCAAATTATTTAAATAATAATGATAATTCAGGAAAGAAAATTTTATTTTATTTTATTTTTGAAACCAAGGAACTGTATTTAAATTTGTTGGAAATCTTCCATGAACAACAAAGTCTGTACACTACTTCGCCACATAGTTGGAGACGACATGGATTTCGCATGACACTCCAACTCATTTGTTACAACATTTCCCCGAACTCTTAACCCAAAATATATTCTTACGTAAAATTATCTCAAGAAAGCAGATCACCACGAATGCACGAACAATATTTAAACGTTAAATGTATGTGATTGTATTATTTTACTAATACGACGGATACACAAATAATCTCTCGGTGTTGACACAATGACACGTGACATGTGTTAAATATGATTGGACCAAAACATTCGTGGTCTATTACATTAGCCTATAAAAGGAAAGTGGTGGGCCCATATTACGACGCTTCCAAGGCAAGTGTATGTGTTAGTTAGAGCATCTCCAAAGCCAATTGTAAATTGCTGCAATTTGGCTAAAAGGACAAATATGCGGTGAGGACGGAAGAAGTTGCATCTTCATTCTTTCTTTTTTTAATAAGTTTTTTAGAGGTCCACTTGCATTATAAAATATTTATATTGGTTATGTAATTTGCAATTTAATCCTTAATTTCTTTAATTATTAATTTATTATTTTATATTAAATATATGATTTACTCCTAATAATAATTGTTTAAGTTTGCTAAATTACTGTTTATAATTATTTTATAATATTTAACACTTGACATTACACTTTATGAATTATGATTGGTTTACTGTTCAGTTAAAAAATGTTGTACGATATCATCACTGCATCTATTATCATGCGCAATATGATTATTGAGGATGAACGTGATATTACCTTCTCAATTAACCTAAACCTTGATGCAAGGCGTCTACATTTGAAATTGAACAAGATGAAAAATATCAGTTTCAAGAATTTCTTTCTCGATATGGATAAATAAGAAATAAAGATTCTTTTATGGAGCTGTGTGATGCACTAATAGAGCATTTGTGGGAGAAACATTCGATGATTCGAATGAAGAATAATGAATGATTAGTATTGTATTATTAACGATCTAATGTAATATTTTAGTTTATGTTCAAGTGAGATGATAAATAAATTCATATTATTAAAATAGTTATGTGAAATGTATTATAGTACTCCTCCGTCCATTTAAATAGTCGTGTTTATAATACTGAAAACAGTATTACAAACGACTCTTTGAATGGACGGAGGGAGTATTTTAGTATTAAGAAGAAATTTCTTAATACTTTCATTCACTATTTATTAAATGCGTAATAATCACAAAAAGTATGGGGTATTCTGTAAAAAAAAAAAAAGTAAAAAAGTAAAATTAATAAAGAATAATATAAAATTAAATAAGGAAGATAATTTAACGGAACATTTTTTTTTTTTGTATATGGAGATGTGAAAATGGTTGGTGTAAAATCACTACAAATCCTGCAAAATGAGGAAAAATTTGTAAAATGAAAAAGTGGTTTAAGATGGCTTTATAGTCGCGTCAAAAGCAGGCTGAAAGAAAGAATCATCCAATAGCGATCCACGCTTTCTTTCAGTGGATACACACGCACGCACTGAATCATTTCCCTTTTTTTATTATGATTAATGAAACGTCTGAATTAATGACACGTAATTTTTTACGTTTGGTTTTCTCTTAAATTTATTTTTCCAATATTATTGTTACAAATGTAAATCATAATGAAATGTAAAAATTAGTGATGAAATAAATTATCTTTACATATAACAAAACTAAAATATAAAATCGAAAGGGACAATTCATAACAAAGTTCAAAAACGAAAACTAATATTCTCGTTCTTTCTTTAAAAATTTAATACATATGAAGTATGAAATAATTTTAACTTATACAGGCGAGAATATTGCTTATTGTATTATTTAATGTGACGATCATATATTTTTAACTTGTACAACTGGTGATGTCACGTTGGTAAAATAACCACTTAAACAAATTAGAAAGATTTATTAATACGCTTCTACGTGATAACGTAGTAGGAAACATGAAAAACGCGATTCTTTATTGCAAAAGAAAGAAAAACGTCATATGAGTTAGTCAAGTCTGTACAACACATTCATAGTTACGCTTATGTCATTTTTGTTACAAACTTATAACTGAAAAACGAATATAGCGCAAACCGACAAAGGAAGTTAGCCTTCCCGGCAAATGCAAATATACCCGTAAAATAAGGTCAAGTCACCACGTACCATTTACTCTGTAACAGCCACGCTCTTTAAATGAAAGAGACATCATTACCAATGGCGCAAAGGAGATTCACATCTCTGATTAAGCAGTGCATATAGGTTAAAGTACAGTTAGATTTTAGAAGATATACACTACAAGTCATACACTTAGAGAATGTCTCAAAAGTCCAGGCCACCAAAGAAGAATATTTCAAAACCAAAAAAAAAAAATGCCAAAGCTTGATTTCTCCTCTTTTTCTTTCTTTCCAACCCTAGCACGTAAACTAACCGTGGCGGTTATGGATTCTGTCCTGTCTTGCTTGCTGATGCTTTGCCTGCAAACACTCACACACAGGTACAAAACACTGCCACTATAATTGCAGCCAGAATAGTTCTCGCGCTGTTAGACCGTGATGATGCACGAGAGAAGTTGACTCTCCGAGCCTGGTTCCTGCAAGAGCCGATGTACCAGTGGTGTTAGACAACAGAAATTCCCTACATTTGGAGCATGAGCTTTGCTTCACATGTTGTGTGCTTGACAATTGAGGATCTATCTTCAGACTAATGCCAAAATGCAAGGATAAATTAAGCAAGCAAAACTGAAAGGAACATAATGAAGTGAACTAATTTTACACTGTTATCCTAGAATGTGTGAATTTCTCCCAACCTTCTTGAAGGAGAACAGCAAAATGTATATACCACAACAACAAACTAAGGGCAAGGATCAATGGACAATGAGAGTGTTGTACATCTTACTTTTGTAGAGAGGAGAGCACGCCACAATATATCGTGTTAGCAGGCAAAGGAACCTCAGTTTTGTCAATCTCTGGATTCACTGCACTCAGGTAAAGTTCTTGACCTAGGTACCACGAGTCAAGGTTCTGAGCACGAAGATTCCAGATACCAGAATTGTCTAGTGAAACTAATATTGCTGTCCAAGCTCCAGGAAAAACCTGGACAAGTTTGAGACAAAGCGAAAAATATCAGGCTTTAGAAACTTGACGTAGCAATATGAAAAGGGGGAGGACTTGAAAAAGCTTACGCCTATCCGACAACTACACACATCAGATAAATGCCATAAAAGTAAGACCTTAAGCAAATAGGTAATTTTGCCTCTCCTTGTGGAAGAATGAGAAGTGCCTCTCTGAATACTCAATTTATCTATCTTAGATACTGAAACAGAAATTGAAGTACTTTGCATGCTAAATGTATGTCATTTCAAATCACTAAACTGCACATCCAGGTCGTCAGCAAAATACTGAAGACAGTACACAGTAAGCTAGAACTTTTGGAACTAGAAATACCTGGATAGTGCTGCGAGCCACTCCATCCCATTTGTTGTATGTGCTTCTACTGTTCTCTGTCCATATACCATAATCCATCCTGGGATTCAAGGAAAAGTATTAAGCACATTAGTTTATATTTTCCCGTCACAAAAATGTAGAGAAAGTTGAACTTCACAAAACCAAACGCTTACCCTACAACAAAGAAAGCATATCCATCCAGATGGTAACTCCGCACACCTGTATCATTATTTTGGAATATAATTTCCATAAATCCTTTGAAAGTACCATTGATTACAGATGCATCAACTTTTGCTGGTCTGTTCATCAGTGTATTGGGAAAGTCAAGCTTATAGATCCCAGGAATGTTAAATTGCTGGGCGAGCCTCAAAGGTGTTGATGGTGCCAAGTATGAAATGCCATTCAGAGTATGACGCCACTTTCCATCTATAAGCTCTGCAGGCTTATTGAGGATCACATACACATCAGTCACAGTGATCTGGCCATATTTGAAAGAACCTTGTGGGTTTGGGCGAGCAGCACCGGCAGAGGTGTTCCATCTATAGAAGATTGCATATGCAAGAAGAGTAAGACCAGAAACCAGGATGAAACCAAGAAGTACAATGTAACACAAACTCAATATGATAGTAGTCATACTAGAAATTTCTGACTGAAACTATGGTAAGGTAAGTTGGCTCTCTATACAAAATTTTTAGTAGTAAATCATCTTATCAGCTGCTGTGCATTAATGTCAAGATGATATTTGGATGGTAATTGTGAAGGACGTGTAAAATGAACACTACAGGAAGACTTGTTGGAGTTTGACAAGAAATGTACTGAAGACAATTTCAGAAAGATTTCCTACTATCTACTTCCCAAATCAACCATGTTTGACTACAACCTTATTGATCTTGCTTGATTCATTGAGAAATACGTGTCATATTCATTAGGAGGGTCTGGAAGAGGACCTGATGCAGGCCCCATTGAAGTTGAGTAGTGCAAAATAGCAACTCCAGTAGCCTTAGTCGAAGCAGCGGAATTTACAAAGCGTGGACTTGCAACAATGTAATAATCAATGCCAGGATTTTGGTCCATGGTAACCAAGAATGAGTATGACTGACCAACATGGATATCCATGTTTGTGTAGTTCTGTTGTACCGTGTATGATCCTTCAGTCTCTACAAGAAGCAAGCTGTGATTTTGGATTCTGAAATTCAAGCTAGTAGATATCCCAACATTGTGCACACGTATACGGTATGTTTTTCCTGTAACAAGAGATAAATGCATTATGATAACTTTTATTTGAAGGACACTAGGAGAGATTCGGAAGCTCAAATCACCTACAAGTACAACACGAAAAGGACTTATCAACTTATGCAAGATAGTTTACTAAAAGGGGATGTTTCTTATTGGATAAGGATTAGTTTAAAAAGGAACATCACCACCCAGATATGCTATATGTAATATGAGACAGGTACACCAGCTTAAAAAGTGTTTTAATTATAAGAAAGATGTGTTACTGTCCTGAAAGTACTGCTTATGCAACATACTATGTTTGCAAGTGTAATGCATTAATCAATCACTGAAGTAATCAGAACACAGAGATATAGAGGTACCTGGTTCAACAGTTATTGTTTCGAAAGCAATACCATCAGCTACAACTGCGCTGTCATAGCGATATGGACCTAATCCATTAATTATGATACCATCTGGAGCTCCAAGACCAACTCCACTTTCAACTTGTTCTCTGAGTTCCTATTGATCAAAAACATGAATCAGTAACCATAAAGAAACTGAGCATTGCTAATTGTAAATTGAAGCCGTAAACAACACGCATTGTTCACCAACCTTATGGCTCTTTATATACCAGTCACTAATGAGGAGAGTGATATCTCCATCAGGTGCTGCGAAAGGCACTGCAATAACATCCCTGTTATTGATAACAATTCCTCCATATCCACCAGCAGCTCTTTGGAAGTTAAGGGAAGGGAAGTAAAAGAAACTGCCAATCTGATCTTTGACTTGAAACTGATAAGTCCAGTTCCATCCAGCAGGAATGGGACAGTTTGTGCCGGAAACTCCATCTTGCCAAGCATTTTTTCGCTGTTGAATGCCATTCCTGCAGTTAATTTTTACACCATCAGATCAACTCCTAGCATAAATTTATGGTATATGTTTATAAAGGTGTACCATGTGAGAAGCAAAGGCTCGTCAAGATTATTCTTCACATTGACAACAACATTCCAGTTGTCGTAACATTCAGAATTGGTCCTGGAAACTGCCCTTCTACTCCAATCACCTAAAAGTTATTTTGAGCATAGCAAATATAATTATGAGTATTGAGAACAATGGAAAGGAAATGGAGTGCCAAAAGAAAATAGTAGGCAAAGATTACACAAACAAACAAGGTCACAGGGAGAATAGCAAAATTGCTCATAAAACATGCATCATCCACCAATAATCTTCCACAGTAAACATGAAGTGTAATAAAATAAACTAGATAAGACAAAAACTTTAAAGGATAAATCACCCAAGCAACCAAGAATTAAAGAACTTCAGTAAAGGAAAAGCATATTTCAATTTTTATGCTGTCCTTCAAACAAGATTTAAAGCTAGTTGAACATCCAAAAAAGGAAATCTAAAATGCAACTTATATATCAAACCTTAATAAGTTTTTCCAACGCTGTTCGAGTGAACTTATGCTCTACAAAAATTTGAAAGCAAAGTGTACCTCAGAACCGATTGTCAGTCAACATTTGAGCCAGACAACAAGTACTGGTATGACTCATGCAACTGGCACTATCAACAAAAGAGGAGTAAAAAATCCAGACATCCTAAACCATAATAATCCACATTCTGCAATAAAACATTCCAACAATGGGCTGGATGATGTTTAAAGGTTCTAATGGGCAAAAACAAGAACAGGGTAACTAATTTAACACCGTCATTGGACAATCTGATTCGACAAAATGACACCACTAACCCAGAGTTCAGCTATTCTCCAAAATTGACAAATTCAATTTGTTGCGATTTGTTATTGTTCATAAATCATGACATGATAGACAAGGAAGAACCACCCCGGGGCTCCAATTTCCCTGGGGAATTCTAATTCTACAATATTACTTCTTGTTACCAGAATCCACAACAATCTTGAAATGTGCAACGCGGTAAGCAAAAGGAAGAAAGGAAAACAAAAAAGCACAAAGCAATTCTTTCAGTGCCTTTTCAAAGAATGAATCAACAAAGTCGAATCTACAGCAAAGAGGGAAGAAAAAAAGCACCTGCTGTTTGACTCCAAGAGGAGCGGCGGTAACGTAAGAGACGGTCCAATCAAAGAACACATAAGGGTCTTCAGCTAATCCAAAGCTAAAGCAGCAGAACAATACCAACCAATTCAGCAAAAAGAAACCACTACACTGACGCGACGGCATGGGCATTGATTTCTCCGCTAACATCCGAAAGAACCACACAGAACGGAAGCAGAGATTTCCCCAATTTTCCTTCTTTTTCTCCACTCTGCCGCAAAATGCAAATGGGCAACAGCTCAGTGGAACAATCTGGAGGATCTTGACAAGTTGGATTTTGGGTGGGTTTCGTCTTTCTGGCTTTAGGGTGGCAACTGGCAACTTTGCTTTAGAGTTTGACGTAGCGCAAAAGCATCAAGCACAGTGTGTGAAGGCTCAAAGCAGCAGCAAAGCACGTGACGGTGGCATTGGAGAGAGAGATTGGGCGTCTGAAGCGGCAGTCATGGCCTCTTTCTGGGTCCCGATCTTCTCCAAATCTTGAGAATTGAGCCGTTGCTCCTTTTTTGTTTGCTTGCGCTCTTCTTTTTCCTTTTTCATTTCTGCTGCTCATTCACCATGGATAAATTCATCTTCATCTGGTGATTTCTTCATCATTGGCGCGGCTAATTATTACCGCCATTATCATTACTTTACCGGAGCCATAAGAACAAAGTTTACGGCTGCAAGTCTGCATCAGTTTGATTAATGAATAATTGAGTAAGAAAGAAGTTTGAAATAATGCCATTATAATTTTAGAGGCAAATTTAAATTTCAAGTTTGAATTTAAGAAAGAAAAAAAAAATGAGAGTGTGTGTTTATAAATAAATAAATAAAAATTTAAAGGTGAAAATTTTCCTTAAAAAATATCGAAGCAAACACAGCCGAAGGACTGTTTTTCTTGTAAGAAAATAGATACTTGTGAACAATCAATAGAGGTTAACTAGGGGGTGAAGTTTGATTTATACTTCGTCAATTCTACTTATTTACAAGATTCTTCTCCTATATTCCTTATTTTTAACGTAATAAATGACAGAAAGTGATCCTATATTCCTTATTTTTAACGTAATAAATGACAGAAAGTGAAAAGAAAATTTTGAAAAATTTGGGCATAGATTTGGTTTGGGACGATAAAATATGAATGAAATTGGGCTAGTTGAATAAATGCTTAATGCATTTCAAGAAAGGGAAACGCTCATTCCCGCCCATCAAGCCCAAATTAAAAATGAAGAACAATCTTATTTATGAATATCTAAAACATTGGAGTATTATTTAGGCTATTAAAAGTTCTCGAGTTCATATCACATGTGCTTTTACCACGAGTTTAAATTAACGAGTTTACGTACACATTTCAACCTTTAGTTTATGGGTTTAATTATTCAAGTTAACTCATTGTTACCACAAATTTTTACACGTTCATAGTACTTATTTATGCTACTAAAGGTAGACAAATTGTCTTGTGTTGTGTGAAATGCTAAATTAATTCCAGCAAAGAGCAACTACCACATCACATGAAAAAGAATGCTATCAATCCATTGTTTTTATTAGTTGCTCTCAAAGAATGCTGGAAAATCTTGGGTAAGTGGCGTAGTTTCGCATGCTGGCGATGGCTAACACGACACAAACTCAGCACGTTAAAAGTGACTCGTCAACTCATATATAACTTAAAATCGTCACCTTTAAAGTGACACAAATTTTGATGATCTTTTACACACAACACAAAAACACAATACGAACTCAACACGTTAATCGTAATTCATCAACCTATTTAGAATTCGAATCGGCACCCGTCAATTTTCGGCTATATGCCAAACAGTTCCTGCTGCTTCCCGTTATCCAGAATCTTTTGAGAGTGAAACATTGGGCCGTACCTTGAGATTGAACCCACCCATACCTTTGATGGACTCAAAGAATTTGTGGGTTTGATCATTGATGAGATATTTCCATCCACCTCTACTTTTTTCTTGTTTTACTCGTGATACTCGTCATTAAGAGAGACGTATTTCGAAGAAAAAAAAACTCCAATAAAAAATTTATGTTTTTTTTTTAAATGTTCGCATACTAATATAATTATATATGTCAAACAGTTAATTTATACTTAAAAAAGTGACGGTATAAAGGACGAAAAAAATATTAAATTACTTATCATGTGCTTTATTATCATATAATAAAAGTAAGATTGAATTTATTAATCTTTTAACCTTTTAAATATATATATATATATTATGGCATTAGTTTTTGGAGAAGGGGAGGCTTGAGTGTAGAGTAAATGGCAATCTACTAAGCTTAAACATCATAGGCATCCCTACCTTTGAACCCTTTGAGGTTGGCATACTTAATTAGTGTAGTTTTTTTTTTCATATTTATTTTAATCACGCATATATAGTAGTATATTGAGAGTGAATTAAGAGTAACGATACGCTTAGTGAAAATGGAGAGTACTATGTCACATGGCTATACCATTTTGCTTGTCATGCATGTGTTTCATAGTTCGTATATATTAGATTTTTTCATCTTACGAAAAGAGTTTTTTAAAGGTTAGTTCAACTTATAATAACAATTGTACTTATGAATATGGACTGTGTATGTACTAATGGGGTCGAGTTCAGCTCTCCCAAACCCATCTCCACCTTAATTACTGGGATAGTTTAGGTTTTCTGATTTCACCCCTCCTTATAAACTTTTTTAACAAGATAGAATGAGTATATCACAAATCAACAAACAAATTATTAGTGCATTACGGAACAATTTTTTACGGAACAATTTTCTTAAAAAAATTGTAATTGCTACTCATCGTTAGATCCCATTTGTGTGATTAATTAAATATGAAATTAATTATTTGTTTATTTTGCTTCACCATCACCGTTTAATTTATTAGTGCGTTTAGTACGTGGGAATTTACAAATTTCTGAAATTAAAATTTTCGTGTTTGGTTCATGTAAGAATTTGATTATTTAAACTATTATATCATTATATAAAACTTAATTTAAAATTCATTTAATAAAATATGTTTTTCATTTACGGACATGAGATGTCTCCATTTTCATTCTCATTCTCGCCGGGTTGGGCAGGCCAAACGCATCCAATGTGTAATATGTAAAGTCGCTCAGCTGCTACATTTTGGGGTAGACAAGTGCCGGGCTTTGAGCCACTGACAGTACCTGAAGAGTTAAAAAAATATGATTATGTCTAATTAATTAAACACCACTCTAATCTTCTTTAATTAACATTTTACCTCTGCAGTCTCAGTCTGCACCCTCGATTTGTCTCTTGTTTCAAAACAATATTATTTTTCCAATCTTACGAATAAACATTTTTAATTGATTGAGATTCTCGGTCTAGTGTAACACTTTTTAAAATATTATTAGACAATTTAACCTTTTTTTTTTTGTGATAAAAATAGAACGACAATGTCTGATCAATCATTTACCAACACTACAATAAAAGAGATCAATAGTGACCGGAATACTATAACGTTTTATAGATATCACAACCTGAATTTGTGACGACTGATGGAAGTGCAGCAAATATACACGTTACAAAAATAATTGTAACATCTAGAATCTTCATTATTATTTTGATATTTTGTAAACGCTATAAAATTTAGTAATTTTTTTATGTAGCAAAATTTATGAAACACTCAATCGTCACAAAAATCTTGTCACTACGGACCACTTTTCGGGCATGTTGTCTCAGTAGGAGTATTATATTATAGTTTGTGTACGAAGAAACTCATTTTTAGGGAATTTGTTACATGCGGTAAATGCGTTGACTTAATAGCGTGCCGTGGGATTAACTTTTTTAGCATAAAACTATGTTTTAATTTGATTGTCTATATATGGTTCCCGGCATCATAAGAGAAGTTTTAACTTTAACAGCACGCTAATTAATTAGTAATTAATTTAAGGTTAAACACCCCACAATTGTGGGACCCCCAAGTATACATGATGATATATAGTGTATATAATATATTGGACTATATTTCATTATTCAAGAGAAAACAGTCTACGTAGATATAAATAATTGATCTGATAATAATAAAAAGACAGTTGAAAATATACGGATTCACACATAAAAAAGTATTAATTAACATAAATCTAATTAGTAGAAAAAAAAAATGTATAATATTAAACAAATCTCATACTGAAATATGATATGATGTTGAATATTCTGAATTCTTTCGATGAAAGCTTCTATACACCAAACACGAACTTTACTTGAAAATAAATAAATACCGATTTATTGATATCTTATTTGGAAAACCTCTCCTCAAGAAAGTTGGAAAATTTTGATAGAAAACTAATTTTCCAATCCTGGCGAAATGAGAGGCAGAGAAAGAAGATTAGAGAAGATAGAAAACCGATGGTGTTTGGAAGATAAGAGAAAAAAGAGAGACAAGAAGCAATATTTAATCTTAAGAAATTATGAAACCTGATAATCTCCAATGTTGACTTTGTTGTTGAAACAATGTTCAAGAATAGTAGTATATATAACTAGTCCTCTTTTAATGCTATTAATTAAGGGGAGTGGTTGCACTTAGATTATTGTTTAATTATATGTACAAGAAGAAAAGTGGGAAAAACAAAAAACAAAAGAAACATCTCGATTTGCCTTCATCGAATGGACAATATTTGTTACTTATCTCATATAATTTTTTTTAAAATAAAAACACAGTATCTGCTTGTTTAATCGGACCGAAATAATAATCGTCTATCACTTCAAATATGACTCGTCCATTAACACAAGTTAAATGTGATAAAATAACGAGATGACAAATAGTTCGTACTCCCTCTCTTTCATTAAAAAATATCTGCTTTGAAATTGAATTTTGTGATTCATAAATAATTTTCACCAACATAAGGACTAACATGATTAGTGGGGCTCATAAACATTGACCAAACTTGCTAACAAACAAGTCCAGAAATGATAAAAGTGCACAGGAGTAGTACTATTTTTGTGATTAATTTTTTATTTTTGTTTTTTGGATAAATACTATTTCATTATCCTATCAATTATTAGGTTGCAAAGTTCTGTCAGCCTGCGCACTAAATAAGCAGAACTGACAGATGCAAGAATCGAACCCACGACTTTTGAGTGGCTCACTATACGACACAAATGCTGGAGCACTGGCTCGTTGCTTGTGATTAATTTGAGTTTGGTCGGAAATCCACAAAATAAAGCCCACAGATATGTTTAACGGCACAAAGCTTCAGACCTGCACTGGTAAATGTTGCATGTGCGATCATTGACCTGCATAGGGAAATGTCACCTCACCCTCAATTAATTTTTTTTCATATTAAAAATTATTTAATATAACCGTTGTATCGTATTTTCTGTGTAACAGGCCAATCAAAACTAAAATAAATAAATATAAATTTATGCTTTTACCATTAAATAATACATATTGTATATATGTCAATTTAAGTCGCGGATGCATGAAACGTGAGGACACTGATAATGGATTACTCATGTATCAATACTACGTAGTTATTAATTTAAACTAAGTAGGATAGTTACGTATGAGAACAAACATAGAACAAGCTATCATCAATAAGTTCAAGATCATTTCCGTTAAAGTTTACTTTGAATTCGTTTATGTTTATGAACACAATCAACTAAATAAAATTTAAATTTTAAATATGTACATAAGTTTGAATTGAAAAATTAGATGACATTATAATAATCAAAGTCATCAAACACTATCATTGCTAGCCATGCCAACGAGAAATAACGAAAACAAATGTTTGCCAATTAACAAAGCTTTGGATTCGTCTGATTTCAAACTCGATCCATAAACGAATAGATATTAAATATATTAAATCTCGACTCACCTCGATGTCACCTGTACTAAAACACACACACGCAGGAGTACTTGATTCGAGAGTCGAAGTTTTTGTTGAGAAAAATGGCGAAACTACTGCAACATGTAAAGATGGAGAAAATGACTTGTTGGCTGGGAAAAGATTCGCCATTATTCAAAGACTATTAAAGCACTGTTTGGAAACGTGATTCAAATTAATATTTGGATCTCATTTCTATTTTATAATTATTTTTTATCATTTTTAATAAGTTTTTTTTTTACAAATTTCAGTACATATTTTTATATTTTTAATGTAATTTTAATATTTTTAAATAGAGTAATGATATACTCAGTAACAAATCATAGCAACTCATGTGGCATGCATTCTTGGCCAATTATTTAATATTAATAAAAATGTAACCAATGAATGTATGCCACATGAGTTGCTATCAAAAAATTGCTATGATTTGTTGCTAAAACTATCATTACTAATAATAAAAATCAAGATTTGAATCAAACTTTGATACGAAATGAGGCCTAAGCTGCAGATGATGAAGAAGTATTACTATATACTCCATTCATTCCCAAATAAGTAGCTATTATAAAAAAAGTTTGTTCTCAAATAAGTGTCTTTTTACACATTTCAATACCAAAAATTTTAAAAGTTCTAATATTACTCCTTATTTAATTGATCTCATTTAATAGTTTAATTACATTGTCATTTTAAATACACATACATTATACACATTCCCTACATTCAAACAAAAAAAATATAAATATGGGTAAAAGAAGAATTTCACACATATCCTTAATTTATGTGATTTTTCTGTTTCTGTAATGGTTATTTATTTGAGAACGGAAGGATTATATATATAAATGGGAAGGCCGTGGCCGGGGGAAAGACAAAATGATAGTGATCATCATTCAAATTTCCAGCGTCTTTCACATGCCGTTTTCCCCAATTATGCACACATGACATCTCCAGCTATTCTTGGATTTTTCTCTGCTTTTTCCGGCACCCCGGGTCACACTTCCGTATTCCTTCCTTCATTCATTTCAACCTTCCTCCTCCATTTCCCATTCTCCTCAATACTTTAACCGTTGCGTTACAAAAGTTATATTTGATATGTAATACATTAGTAAATAATGGTTGATTGGATTAATTTTACACCGTTACAATAATACATATATATATATTGAAACTCATATATAAGAGGAGACGTTCAATACATTAATTGTTAGGTCAAAATGGAGCTAGTTTACACTTCTATTTTATGCTCAGGGGCATATGAAAAGGGTCTGGAGCCACCTCCAACCCACCAAATTTCATTTAGTAGTATGGTTACGAAAAGTGATTTCGTCATGTATTTTTTTCAAATTTCACTAGTTAATCTAACACTCTCGAAAGATATTTTATGACTTCGCTATTGTTTATGCTATTAACATCCCGATTTTAAAAATACTAATCTAACCCTATGTATGGTGCAATTCAGAGTGTGACTAGTAATATATTTCGAAATCTCATAGTCCGCTACAATTTCCGTTATAATAGAGAACGTGAACCGGTTTTGAAACATTTTGAAATGGGTACGTAAAATTTGACGGATTCGTTGACGGACTCCTATTAAATCAGCCTTTTGTCAGGTCTATTTTAGAACACACTCGTACTTATCGGCAGAATTTTTTCATGCATATCAACAGAACAGGCAATGGCAAGTGGCAAATTCGGCCTGACGTACTCCACTCTCCAGATCGTGCCTTCACGCGCCAGTCGACGTGGCCGGACCCCATTGGTTAAACAAAAATGGTAACAGGATGCACTCATGCCTAGACGATCAAAACTCCACATCCATAGGCCACGAAAGGCGGGCCCCACTTCTCAACGCCAATAATTGATCATTCTCCTAATCCCATCTGTATTCTTGCTGGCAATACTCTTACTTCTCCATATGTTTTTTTTCCTTCATTTTTTCATTTCCATTTTTTTCCCTTCTTCTTCTTCAAAAACTTTGACTCTTCTTCATCTTCTTCAGCTTCAAAAGTTGCTGAATTTCTTTAAACCCTGGAGATTCAAGGAATTCTGTAGTTTTTCACTAAAACCCTTTTGTGAAAAATCCATGCTTTAGCAGAACCCATTTCCTATCACATGGAAAAAATGCTTCCCTTTTTGCAGCTTTCCATTTTTGTAGTCGCCGTTTTAGTTTGGGGTTGCCCTTCTTTGTCAGTACAGTCGAACTTCTCCTCCATTTATGACGTGCTTAAATCCCACGGCTTGCCAATGGGTTTGCTCCCGAAGGGTGTGAACAACTTCACTTTTGATGATTCGGGTAAATTTGAGGTCTACTTGGATCAAGCTTGCAATGCCAAGTTCGAGAATGAATTGCACTACGAGAGGAATGTTTCGGGCACTTTGAGATTTGGACAGATCGGTGCGCTCTCCGGAATTTCTGCCCAGGATTTGTTCTTGTGGTTTCCTGTGAAGGAAATCAGAGTGGATATACCCAGTTCTGGCTTGATTTACTTTGATGTTGGAGTGGTATTTAAGCAATTTTCTTTGTCTTCCTTTGAGACGCCGAGGGATTGTACTGCTGTTCAGCTCACGGATCAGATTGAGGATGGGAAGCATGTACTGGAGACTCTGTCGAAGGTCTCTCATTTTGATTCTGATTTTGATTTTGCTTAACTCCATTTCCTTCTCCCCTCTTTTGAAATTCAAAAGTCAATCCGCTGTTATCTCGATGGGGATTTTGAAAAGATTTCATGGGCTCTGTTCTTCATTTATGAGAAATTGATATTTTGAAATTTCATATCTTTAGCTTTTTGCACATCTGTAAACAGTGTAATTAATAGTTGTCTAAAAGCTTTTTGGGAATTTAAAGTTTAAGACTGGAGAAGAATAAGGTGTAGAGCCTAGAACAAGACTTTAGAGTATCAATATCGTTACTAGACTAATGGATGCGAGGATTGATCTTTTTGACTTTCACTCTGTACAGTTTAAGCTGTGATGTGGTTGGTTTAACTTTTTGCGGTGATCGATTTATAGGGTTCTAAAAAGTCTGTTATAGTTGGACAATCAATTATTAGCTGCAGTGAATTGTTCAAAGTTACAGATATTTCACGGTCATCTTATATAGTTCTCGTCATAAAAACCGTTTCTTGTGTGGTTGCAGAAGTTTCATGATCATTCTTTGTAGTTCTTGTCATCAAAATGGTTCCTTGCGTGGTTGTTATTACGGCTATGAAGAGTGTTTTTACCTGTAAATGCTTTCTTCTTGCTTTATTTGGATAATGTCGTGACCCCCTTGGTATTCTATATGCAGGGTCTTGTGGGTGAGCTTAGGTTTCAGCTTGATCAGGGTGCTTTTTCGCGGGCTGTTTTGTAGATTTTCTTGCTGAAGACTGATCAAATTGCACTTTGGCTCAATCATGTCATCATGGGTCTTCCATTATTCATTCTATGTACATGTGCCCAAAGTATTGTTTAGCCGGTCTTATCCTTCATTCAGGTGTGCTTGCTTGCGGTTTCATGTATAGTGGTGAGTCTGCAAACTAGTCATGCCAGCTCCTGTATCGATGAAGGCAGTTTTGATTGAACTCTGAGATGAGCTAAATGTAGCTTGGATATCATCGGGGCTTATTCTTTTTGATATACATAAGAGACAGAGAATGTGAAGAGATACAGGAGCATTACATACTTATTGGTGATAGATTTGCAGAGGTTTGTTTTCTATGTTAAATTCATTATGAGAACTTAAATATGGTTGTTACTCGAGTTCCTTTTTGTAGTTCATAAGGTATACATAAATGGAAGAAATAAAGTTCATATCATTTTTATTCTTCAGCATTGCTCTTGAAAATTTTCACTGCTTTGCCGGTCGTGACCTTACTTTGAATGCTGCGGATGCTACTAAAATCTGACTGCTGTGGTTTTCTAGAAGTTGGAATTTGAATTCCATGGTCAAGTACACGAATATGACGTCATTTCATTTCAGTTATCATTCTTATATCTTGTCAGGTCTCTTGAGGTTTTAGCAAATTGAGTACGTTTACTTGGTTAAGTTAGTAGAATTTTTCTTTGGAAATTGTATATACATCTGAAACTAACTTCACTTTTAATTAGTTTTTATCATTTTCAGTCCTAGGAAACTTTGGTTATCATGTTAATTATTAACATAATTTGGTGATTTCTGCAAGGAGATGAGAAAAAGTCTCTGAAAATAAGCAATTGGTCTCTTTACCAATTGTTGTACTGAAGCAGTAAGTTGTTAAAGAGTAGTATATACAGCTTTTCTCTGAAGAGAAATTTTGACATAACCTTTTCTTTTGTTGGGAGGCCGGGAGTGCTTTATAGTATCATAGTCTGGTTTGGAATCAGGTTTAGATTGGTTTTAAAAATATTGCAAGTTAAATGGAAATGTAAAAAATGTATCGAAATGATGAAAAAAATAATTATAAATGTAATATATGGTTTGATACTTGGTTTCAGACCAAGTACCATACAGGGTTGCTATTGCATTTCACAATGCTGACTGCATATGTTGTTGGGATGCTTATCTTATATTCTTTTTCCACTTTGGCCTTGAGATTCCTGAGTTTCGGTATACTAGACTTGAGGTGGCGTAAGCTTTTGAATATGTCCATCTCATCAACCGTTCTAATTATGGTTTATGAATGATGTTTCTAACAATGAGGAAACATACCCCTTCCGCCCCATTAAAAGAGTCCCGTTTGTAATGCATTACAAACAGAACTCTTTTAGTGAGACGAAAGGAATAACACGGCACTTCTGCGCCAGAATCTTCAGTTGCCATATCGTAAGTTGAACTGCAAGGGTGAGGTTCACAAAGGGGATGATGGGAAGCCTCTAGAAAGAAAGAAAAACACCGAGACAAGGAAAAGATGTTGGTTGTAGATCTTTTGTTAGCATGTTAATAAGTTTTGTTCTGCCATGTTACCTTGTTTCATAAGAGCTGTTAATTTGTCCCCAAGTAGTTGGCTTGTAAGGCAACCACATGTGGAACTAGTAGTAAACCTAGAATAAACAACTCTATTTTTGACCTCGCCACCCCTGCCACTTCCTCTGGTGTACTCAGAACCATGTTCTCCCACATTCATTCTGTCTGGATTCAGCTGGTTTGGCTGTTTTATTGTGCCAAAAAACATCACAGTGTGAAAGGATTTAGCTGTTCTAGCCAATTTGTCAATGATTAGTTTGGAAACACTGCTATCTATATATATATATATATATATAGTCAATTCAATCGTAGAGATTTCAGCTGTAGTTGAGCTGGATGATGGAAAAGAAGAGAAGAAAAAATTGGAAAATCTTTGAATTTGAAGTCTGTTAGTAAATGCAGACATGTTATTAAGCACATGGAGATATGGAGGCTGATGAGTTGCATTTCCACTATCAGTGGAAATGGCCCCCAGCTTTTTGCATTATTATTTATTCTCCTCTGAAGTCATCATCATCTTTCTCAATCTTCAATCTTGAGCCATTTGCTTCTTCTTTTTGTTTGTTTCTCTGTTTTTCTTTTCACTTTTCTGGACCATAATAATCTAGAAATGACAGGCACCGAGTTAGAGAAAATATTCCGGGTATTGTGACTCACGTAATGTGGGGTGAGGCTCTCGGTGATCTGGGTGATCTGGGTTTCGTTTCGAACTTGAGTTGAGGTGACTGGATTATTCTGTCTATATATGGTTGGCTGAGAATGTTGCCGGAATTGCACGTACGTAAATATGCATCCAAAAGTAATCATACTTTTTAAGGTTTTCAATGGAGTCGAGACTTTTTCTGTTCACTGGATTCGTTACTGAGTTAATACGTGCGACACATTCTTACGCAACGATTTTACTGTGGACAACATGAAATTAGGACGGTATTATTTGCATGAACTATTTTACTAAAAAGTAGTAATTATTTATAATTTTTTAAGGGATGAAAATACCAAAATGTCCTTGCATTCACACAAAAAACAAAGAATCTCCCGCCTTTATTTTTTTCCTTGTTGTAAATATCCACCTTTATCGGTTTGTGGGAGACCCTTTGTGTGAATGCATGAATATTTTTGTGTTTTCACTATTAAGTGTTTCTTGTATTTAATAGAATTGTTCCTGCAATTAGTGCTTTTAAAAGGGGTATGAATTGCACCAAGTTTTTAGATTTTTTTTCCCACACTTATACTCAAAAAAATAAAATATTTAAAAATTAGATGAAATTAGAAAGAAAAATAAAATCAGAATAGTCCTTCATTTTCTGATTACTCAATTGCCAAAAAATTTATTCGATGTGTCTGATAGTTTAATGGGATACTTATCAAATTTAGCGGCTGATGTATCACGATAATGAGTTTAGTTATTGAAATATTGAATATCAAATTTAAGTTTTTTTTTTATGTTAATTTTATCTTGGGCCACCTACCTCCCCTATCTAAATTCCCCCTTGGATGAAGTTTGAGCTTACTACTCTTGCAATGAGTTGGTTAACCCCTAATCGATGCGCGAGTTTAAGGGCCTGTTCTTTATAGAGTTCTGAGAACAGGTCTCAGAATCTGTTCTCGGCTCAACTGGGTCTCAGCTCATTTCCAAGAAACAAGGTTCTGAGAACTGGGTTGTAACCCAGTTCTCAGCCCAAGCTAAAGAACACGGGTCTCAACCCAATTTTTTTCCCATTACTTTTTTGCAAAATTTTTACTTTTATTAGCAAATAAAACCTAAATCTTTCATTTTTTACATATTCAACCAAAAATAAATTTTACAGTCTAATAATATTTTTAAAATAGTAACTGTAGTTAATGTTAATGATATATTTAAGTTTGCATAATATTTTTAATTTAAGATAATTTACTATTTAATTTTTGCTATTTAATTTTTTTAAAAAAATAAGTTGGGGCCGTAATTTAAGAAAAAGAAAATAACAGGGGCCTATGGGTAAAAAAGTTGATGAACAGTGTCTGCGACAATGTTCATCTTCTTCCCAACTCGATTTTTTTTGCCTTTTCCCCAACCCGATTTTTTCATTGTCTCCAACCCGATTTTTTTTTTTCCTTTTCCCCAAGTCTAGGCAAAAAGTCGGATGAAACACGAACAAATGGGGAGGAGTTGCAGCGGACGATGAACCGTAGCTTAAAATGGAGCTAATTGCTTTCTTCTCTTTCGGCTGTTGCGTTTTTTCGTTTCTAAACACAACAACATTTCCTATTTCAAGGTTTTCAAACTTCCATTGAAGGACAGCTAGGTTAGTTCAAAACAAAACCCCAGAAAACAAAATTAGAACAAAATATAATCGCAGGTCGTAGTAGCAGCAATAACCCGTCTCTAGGCAAAAAAAATTTTCCGAACTGTTTCTGTTTTTGCTGAACCGAAGTCACGGCTTCCCGTCGCCGATTATCACCTTCTTGCCGACAGTTTGGACAGGGAAAATAATGGGTTGGATCGGAGGGGAAAATCTGGAAAACCGAGGGACGCCGGTCGTGAGGAGGAAATTGTGCTTTTGGGAGATTTGGGAGCGGAGGGGATACTTGGAAAACTGAGGGCCGAACTCTGAGAAGAAGATTGGGAAAGGGGATGGGTTGCAAAAACGTGTCTCAGACCCAAGTTGTAGACTTGGGTTTCAGTTTTTTGAGAAGAACATATGTCTCCGCCTATTTTGGGCCATTTCTGGGCTCATACCCAATTTTTACACAAGACCCAGGTTTATTCTCAAGGAGAAGAACAACCCAGTATTGATATTTCGCACATTGAATTTAATATTTGATATATCGAATTTAAATTATAATACATCACGAATATGTTAAAATAATAAGTATTTTTTATATTGAAAAGTAAATATGTGTATCACGTTTAACTATTGCAATATCGTATTGGATGATCATACGATCAAACATGATAGTCCATCAGACTTTTCTGGCATAAATATCTTATACTAGAATATAAATAAAAGAAGAGTTGTGTACCAAAAAAAATCACCATCAACTTTTATAGATCGCAGACTGTCTTAAGTTTTGCAATTGATCCCTTAACTAATCAATTTGCGAAGAAATATTGGTTTTCATTTACTAAATTCTTCACCAAAATACATAATATAATCATGCACTTAATAACAAAAAGAATATATAAATTTAGTAATTATGTTTAAAAATTAAGTGATTTATGTTTTTCTTGTTAAGAAACTAAAATTAAGACTCATACTTTTTTACATTGTAACAAATTAATAGTTTTAACGAGTTGTCTCTCGACTTGGTCTAGCAGACATTTCAAGTCATTTAAAGTATTGGGCTGTGGCTCGCAGTCTTGCAGGTGTACCGACACAATTTTCATGCAAGTACAAGTAACAACTGCAAGTAAGCGGTTATTCCCAATTTAGTATTCCCCTCCCCATTGACCCCCAATTATTGTATTATTGAAAAACTCATCCCGCTTTGTGTGAGACATATTAATCGGATGAATTCTAGTACCAGAAGGGAAAAAAAAAAAAAAAAAAACGAAGAAAAAGGTTTTAGTGAGTTAACTGCAAAACTTAAAAGTTTAAAAGTCAATTTGCAATTGAAAAAAATGTTTGCCAGTCGTATGAAATCCATGTCCTTATTATTGGAGTCAAAACACAAAATACATTTATTTATTTTTTTCCAGCTGAGCAATAAGTGGTTTCCAGAAAAACCATAATTTAAAATTTAATAAAAATATCTACTTTTTATCTTCCCATCATCAACACTGCTTCACTCTGCTCCTCTCCTTTCTCCACACCCTCGCCGGAACAAAACCCGTCACCTCCGGGGAGACATCTTCACCGGTAAGGGTGTAATCCATCAAGAATGTCAAGACTGTCATCTTTATCCCTCAGCCCTTCTCTGACCTCCCGGAATCCGTACTTTCCCAAAAGGTCATTTCTTCTCCGTTCCGAGAATTCCGCTTCTTTAAGACCAAATTCTTTTTCTTTGTCACTCGTTCTGAACAAGAGGGCGAAAATATGGAAGAAGGGTTCTGGAGGGTTTGGTTCTTTGTTTGCCCTGGCTTGCTCGACTACGTCGTCTCCGTTTATTGGGAAAGTTGGGTGGCATAAACGAACAGGCAATTCCTCTTTGCTGTCTTTTGGGGCGAACCTTGATGATAGTGTGATCAATGACGATAAAAAAGCGGATTCTTCGCAAGTATTGTCCGCAATGCTTCCTTTTGTGGTTGCCCTCACTGCAATTTCTGCTCTGTCTCTGCCTTCTAGCTTCACTTGGTGAGAATTTTCTTGGTAGATTGGTTTGGAGTTTTGGGAAATTTTTTGTGCTTAGTTCACTCATTACTGGCTTTAATCTTTTTGAAATTTCTATATGCTGAAATTGCTGAATTTCAAGTTGTGTGTATTTCCTTTGTTGCGATTTTATTTGGGTTTCATTTGTTTATTATAATGAAGTCAGGATAGTGGCAGTGTGTGTTGTATTATTTTAATTTTCTGTCTTTTTGGCTTTGGTGTTTACTCGTGCATTTTATATTGTTACCTGGAGACACTTAAAAAGTTATTCGAATTTCTTGCTCTTTTGTTGTAAATGATAGAGGAACGTGCAGGGTGTCAAAGGAACTTTATGCCCCAGCTCTTGGAGGAATCATGTTGTCAATTGGCATTAGCCTTTCAGTTGATGACTTTGCTCTTGCATTCAAAAGGTTTCTGTTTTTCTTTTTTATTAACTTCATTAATCTTTATGTTGTACCTTTTGTGGATTCAGTTAAGGTTAATCTTTATGTTGTTTGTGCCTTTGGTTATTGCAGGCCTGTGCCTCTGTCTATTGGCTTTATTGCACAATATGCTCTGAAACCAGCACTTGGCGTGCTGGTAGCGCGGGCATTCGGGATACCTCACATGTTCTTTGCTGGTTTTGTCCTGACGGCTTGTGTTGCTGGTGCTCAGCTGTCAAGTTATGCTAGCTTCTTAAGCAAAGGCGATGTTGCGTTAAGCATTCTTCTGACCAGTTCGTCGACCATTGCATCGGTTGTTGTTACTCCTCTCTTAACTGGACTTCTCATTGGTTCTGTTGTTCCAGTGGATGCAGTGGCTATGTCAAAATCAATTTTACAGGTATAAAATCTGAGCTTATGTCGAAAACATATGCGCGAGTCATGACATGTACCACAGCATTAACTTGAGATCCTCAAATTTGACTCCATTCTGGGATGAAAAGGGAAACTAACCTTGCAAAAAATGCTTCTCTCAGAAAGAAAAAAAAGAGGTTAAAAGTGCTGAGAAATTGTTTTTTCAATTTTGGTTAGAGTTAGATGCACAGGCTTTCTTGCTGAATTACCTTTGCCTTGCCAGGTTGTTCTTGCCCCAGTAGCACTTGGCCTAGTGCTCAACACTTATGCCAAACCAGTTGTGTCTCTACTTAAACCTGCGATGCCATTTGTTGCAATGATTTGCACTTCAATGTGTATCGGCAGCCCTCTTGCAATTAACCGGAGCCAGATACTTTCCTCTGAGGGCATGAGATTGGTTGCTCCTGTACTGGCATTTCATACAGTAGCACTTACAGTGGGATACTGGGTATCTAAAATTCCAGCATTAAGGTAATTTTATTCTCCTTCCTGTTATATCTTTTCGGACGAGGAACTAACCTGTTAAAATGGCCTTATAAACTTATATTTGCTTCAAATTCAATATGGTTCTGTTCTCATAATATTTCATCATTCATTATATATGAGAAAGTGTCGTTAAATTGCGTCAAGAGTGAATGATGTGTTATGCTGACTTCATCAATTATTGATCAATGCTGATGCTACATACCAGTCTTTCTGAATTCATTCTTGAGGTTGCATACAGCTTAAAAAAGAGCAGAAATTTCGATGTTAAGTAGTTCTGTCTCTGTGATGTTGTCTGATGCTTCCTTCTTGTCCTATTTTTAGTACAATGTTTGACTGCTACTGCTGCTTGCTTACAAATTCTCACGCTGCATCGTGTTCTTGGTACACCTGACGGTTACCAGAAGTTCCGAATACCGAAGTTGGAAGGAAGTGAAATGGTAGCTCAATATCACCTGACAACAGTTTTTTTGGCTATTGGGGCAGGTTGGAAGAGGAAGTGAGCAGAACAGTTTCACTATGTACAGGAATGCAAAGCTCAACATTAGCAGGGCTTCTGGCGACACAGTTCCTCGGGAGCACTCAAGCCGTTCCCCCGGCGTGTTCTGTGGTCGCCATGGCCATCTTGGGGCTATGTCTAGCCTCTTTCTGGGGGAGTGGATATCGAATCAGAGACTTGCCATCTCTTTTAATTTCTCAAGATAGTTCAACTGTCAAGGCTTGAAACTCGCTGTAAACAGCTAATTCAACACGAAGATAGCTCTGACGGTATGGCTGCAGAACCACTGGAAGCAGCTTTTATAGGCGGCGGAAGAGTAGACGATTAAGCAGGTAAGACATAGTTATAGTCTAGATGTGTTAGGGGTACAGCATTATATTTATAGGGTTAGAAGATTGGGGTAGAAAATGAGAAAATGTAAAGGGAGGAGGCTTTGGATCAGCTGGTATCTTTTACAGGTACAGTTTTTGATGTTTGTATAGTTTACTCTTGAATGAGTTGCAGCAAATATCCTAACTACTGCAAATGGAACTAACAATGGATGTTGTTTGACAATAGTGGCGGAATCAGAAAAAAAAAAATCTTTAAAGGTTCCACATATCTATAATTTTTCTTGACGGTTAAAAAACATACATCCTTAGGGTGCGTTTGGCGTGCGTGAATGGGAATGAAGGTATTTTATATTTGGGAATCAATGAATTCCTCATTAAAGGAATTTTAGATTGCCTTTTAAAGTATATAATAATGGAAATTATCAAATTCCTTTGCGTAGCAAATATAGAATTTCAATCTTAGGAAACAAATACCTATTCCCAAGCACCAAACGCACCCTTAGGGGTTCGGGGACCATTCCACACCCCCTTGATTCCCTGAGTGTTTGACGGGGCCAATCAGTTTCATGCCATTCACGAGCAGGGGAGTGCAAACAAGGGAAACCGGCTAGAGTCGAACCGGGGTTTTGGTTCAGGTCGGTTTTCGAACCAAGTGGTTTGGGTTGGGCCTTTTTGTCTTGTTCGCAAAAGAAAATTTTTGACGAAGAAACTTTGGTTTGGTTCGGATCGATCGAACCATGCATGCAAAGTTGAACCTGTAATATACGAATTAATTAACGTACGAGTATTGAGATCTCCTTTTTACATTATAATTTCCAAATTATAAGTTATCTAACCGATACGAAGTCATCATATGAACTACTTGTTTCAAAACATATTATTGCATCTATTTCATTAAAAAAAAATTTTTTTTACTTTGTAATATTGTTTTCAGTATTACAAAATATATTTTTTTAATGGAACAGAAAGAGTAATTAACATGGATTAGTTAACCAATTGCCGGAGCTTCCGGCCTCCAGGTACTACTACTATCACTCTTGTAAGTTTGCAAAATTGGGATTCCACGAAAACTCATTTAAGTGTTTAATTGAAATTGATATGATTTAAGTAGAAAATTGTACGATTCTCATGAGTGTTGCATTTGTCAAATTACTAATAAATTATTGAAAAGTAACCTTATTTGAGTCATTTTAGCAAATTCTTTTGGGATTGGACTTGATTGAAGCTATGATGGATTTAGTATATTGAGATCGTTGGATCTATGATCATGCGATATAGATCGCGATCCTGACAACTAAATACTATTTATTTTCACAATTTTAGTGTAACAAATTAACTAATTATTGATTAATAATTATATTTATGTATCTTTCTATCCACTAATTGAGGTGACAAGTTATGTAATTAAACAGACAAACACAAACTATATGTTTCCACATGCATATGTAATAAGGTCTTTTCAAATGCTAACATTACTCATTTTATATACTCCTTCCGTTTTATTTAGAAGAGTCTACTTTCAAAATTATTTTTGGTTTCCATAAAAGAGTTCGTTTTTAAAATTTTTACTCATTCTATCCTTACTAGCTAAAATAATTGTGTGTGGCCCATAATTAAATCACACTTAAATGTAAAGACATAAATAGAACAAATGATGTCAATTAACTATTTTAGGTGTTTACCTTAACCTCCATAAAAAGTCACATATGAGTTAAAGTGGATTCTTCTAATGTAACGCAGAGAGAGAGAGAGAGAGAGAGAGAGAGAGAGAGACTATGAGTGCAGTTAAAGGAATTATCATTGTCACTAAATTTGGCATATATAATTGCATAATGATATTGCATTAGTAATGTATTCTTTGCCAAATTCAATAACTGAATTGTTTCTTAACAGAATTGATGTTTGTTTACTTATATTCTGGTTAATTTTTATATCTATTGCCATAAATTCATCCCTTTAATTAATTCTGCTAGACACATATATATCCCATTTATTAATTTGACATTAAATTCTGAAGTTATCATCCATTTTCATCAAAGTTGTAAAACAATGAAAATACATATATACTTTCGAAGAGTTCATTTGTAATATTGTTTTCAATATTAAGAAAACATTAATACTAATAAAAAAAAAGAGAGTATATAATTTCTTTTGGGACAGTGAATGTGTATTTGAAAAGCGTATTAAAAAAAAGTATTTGATAATGATAAAAACTATTATAAAATAAAAAATTTATTGTTGAAAAAATTATTTAAAAAATGACCATGATATAAGACCTTATACTAGTCATTTTAAATTTTTTTTTTTCGTTTCATTAGAGAATATCAGTTCTTAAAACCATGTCTCACTAAAAGAGTTTAATTTTTTCACGAAATACTGTGACTTCCAAAATGAAATTTCTATGAAAGTAATTGTATGTGAAATCATAAAAGAATTTCTGTGGCCATTTGATAATTAATTTAGTAAAAGAAAATGTTCCATTGGATTCTAAAGCTCAAAACTAGCCATATCTACTAAGCTCTTCCAAATGTCTTTTCCAAGATACTCTACCCCGATTTTCAAGTAATTAATTATTGTTAAGTACTTCCCCTCCCCTGTTCTTTTTCAAATATCTCAATAGCCCCGAAACAATATTCGGTGGTTAATAACCACCATGTAATGGTTGACGTGGTGGACATTAATCCACTCAAATTATGTGGTATTTTTTTATTTATTAAATCATCAATACACCAACCTTCACATGAGATTACTTTTGAAAGTTGGATTGGCGACTTAACAAAAAAATTGCCAAATAACAGAAACTGAGTGGATTAATAACCACCACGTCACCAATCACATGGTGATTATTAATCGGCTAATATTTTTTCGTAGCACCCCTTTTTCTCTGATTAATTGTAGTTAAACATGGAAAGTTTTGAATGTAGTGAAACCTAGCTTAAAGATTGAAAAGGAAAAAAAAAAAAATCAATTTAAGAAATTATATAGACCAGAGAGAGACATGTTTGAAATTAATTATGCTTTCCAAAATGGGATTAATTAAACAAACAAAAGATTCTATATATTATTTAAAAAACATTACATTTTCATTTTGTGAAAAACCATATAATTAGTAGTTCAAAAATTACTATCGTTTCCGTTCCATTATAAAAATTCACTTTCTTACTAAAAATCGATTAGTAATCAAAAGTGGACTCTTTTAGTGAAACCGAGAGAATATAAATCTAACATTTTTCTTTCTCGATCGGTTGAAGAAGACAAAAATTACTTAGAATTTTAAATGGTGATGGATTAAAAAAAAAAAAAAACACTTACAAAAGTCTTCACCATCACCCCTCTCCCTCATGGAAGAATCTGCAAAGCTAGCTAGCTTTTTCCCTTTCGTTTCCGAAAACACAAAATCCAGATCACACAGATTAATTCATCGATCCCCAACGTTAACAACACAAATAATTAAAACAATATTATGTAAGCATTATTACATAGATCGATTTACTTGTATTCATTTCTGTACAACACCACCATCGATTGACAGTTCGACACACGATACATTAATTTCTTCGACCTAAGATCGATAAATAAACATACGGTGTGGTCGGATCGATCGATTATATATATATATATATATATATATATTATTCCAAAAATCTGTCCCTGTACTGCAGATTTACTTACTTACTTCTGATCTGTACGACGATAAAGGAAGCAACAAATTAAAAGATGAAAAACATCACCTTATAAATTTGTATACTTCACTCGATCATGATCATCACCACGAGAGCATCATTCCGTTCCATTAGAAAAATCAATTTTATAATAATAAAAACAGTAACTGTTTTCAGTATTACAAAGTGAACTTTTCTAAGGAAACAGAGATCGTGATGGTTCATCATCCCGAAGAATAAACATGGACAAATTTTCTCATCATCTGTACCTGGATGGTGAGACACTTTATGTAATGCGCAGTTTCATCAAACAAGCTCGTCGTATCCATTACTTCACCTCCCGGAACCACCTTCCTCAGCCCTTCCAAACCCATATCATTATTAGGGTTTTCCTTTCCCCGACCACGGCCACGACCACTCTTTGTTTTCGTTTTGGATAGTTTCACCAAACCACAACGGTGGTTCCGAATCTTCCAAAGCAACGCCCGGCTCCACGCCCTCCTTGATCCGACCGCCGAAGCCAACGATGCGTAAGCCGCCATCTTAACCATTTGTCCTCCTCCACTGCTGTGGTGGTTACTGTTATTACAAGCTCCCGTTCTTTTCTGCTGGTTTAGTTTCTTCAAGGCTCGATGAAACTTGCGGGCCAACCTCGTTTTGATCGACCTGCGATTACAAGGGAAGTTCAACATACTGAAGAAAGTTATTTATGACTAGGGTTTTGAAGGAATTTTGAAGATTGAAACAGAAAAATGAAGAAAAAGGATTTGATTTTCTGACACAAAGGGACCGGTGTGTTCAGAAGGACAAAAGGGAAAGCAAGTTTCTTGGAATTCTGACACAATATATCTATTTATAACAAATCATATGATGAAGGGATGGGGTTGGGTGGGGGATATTGTCAGGGAAGAACGTGTGAAGAGAATGAACAAATGAAAATAAAAGAAGAAAAAAAAGAATATGAGAAAAGAGTGAAGATTAAGAATGGGCGGTGATGAGAAGAAGGAAGAAGAAGGCTCTACTAACAAAGGGGGAATCAATCTTTATTGGGTGCTTTTCTTTTTATTTTCATTTTTTTTGTAATGATATAGAGGGCAAATTACATTTAGCCCTGCTGATATTCGGGTGTAATTACAAACTAATCTCGTTATTTTATGAATTAACAAGATACCCTCTTTTTTGGGTAGTTTTTAAATGTCGCGTACTTTGTTTTGTAGCCAATCGATGTAAATGTGATTTTGAGAAATTAATAACAGGATTGGGTTCGTAATTACACCCAAATATCGGGGTGGAAATGTAATTCGCCGTAATATAAATGGATAGAGAATAATATAATATAAATAAATATTGTACGTTGTTAGTATAAATTATGCTTCATTCATCTTTCATTTTCAAGATTTGGGATTTGGAAATGAAAAGAGAGTTTATTGTGGGCCTAGAAAAGGCCAACCACCATATGATCGCACATGGTTCCATTGCCCACTTGAATGGTGGGCCATTTTCAGTTTTTTGGTTTCATTATTATTTAAATATATATACAAGCGAAAAAGCTCAGGGAATTCTATCACGAAATGATCGATGCGACATTTGTGTCTCTACAATTATTTGGCAGTTTCAATTGTAATTAACCATTAACCTTCATCCAAATGATTGTCACGTTATTTCTTAAAACAATTTTCCGAGTTTGTTCACTGTGTGTATCACCACTATATAACATATATATCTAATTTCTTATTCCTAATTCCATCCTCATGTTGTGGTTCTGTTTTCCATTTTGTCTGTTTTGGCCGTTTGAGTTATAGTATATATATATATATATATATATATATGTATGTGAGGACTTGGGAAAGACTCCTCAACGTACGTACCCCATAAAAAAGTAGTGGTGGAGGCTCCTCCGGCTGCGGTGGTTGCCGGCTGCCTGTGGAGTTGATCATCACATAATTATGTGGTTTTGCCAGTTAATTAATGGGCTGGCAAAAGGGTCGGCCAAGTATAATTATCCGTTTTAAGTACGTTACAACTGGTTATGAGTTATAAAATCTAAGTTAAAAAGATGAGAACGAGTAATATTTTTGTATGTTTGCTGATGTTCTTGTTAGAAAGCCCACTGTAAGAGTTCTGTTTTGAAAATTTACAATGTTTTTATGGTTGAGTATCAAGATACAATTACTTAAACTGAGTAATTTGACACTATTATTTTTTTTCCCACTTGTGTCGTTCTCAATTAAACCATATTAATAAGTGTTTAATGAGTATAAAAATGACAATATGACTCTTTTGTCAGGACTAAAAAATTATGTAAAAAATATGACTTTTCTAGCGAAATGGAGAGAGTATTTAGTAACTAAATATGACTTTTGTAACGAAATGGAGAGAATATTTAGTAACTAACTAGCTAGTTAGGACAATATTCTTTTGTAGCTAGTTAGCTTAATTTATTATAGTTAGTTGGCTGCTGACTTTAATTTGTTGTTGCTAGGAAAGCTAGTTGGAGAATAATTTTGATAACATTAATTATAATATTAAATCATATTATTATCTTTCCTCAACTACACTTTGATTGATTAATTTTGACAAATCAATGTTGTCAATTTTTAAGGAAGAAAAACTTAGGCTCAAACTGATAATTGCTTTGACTTAAACAAGGTATTAGTTGAAATTAAGTCACTTAGAGTAACATGCTACTACAGTACTGTGTCTCTTTTGACAACATTTCTTTCTTTCTTAATTAATTAAATAATTAAGATGATTTGTTAAAACACATTCTTCATCTTTTGATGAATATAATAATTAATATAGTATGTTGCTAATAAGAATATTTGTGTGAATATTGACTTAAGGGTGAAGTTAGTCAAGTCTTAAAACAGACGACAAACGTACTGGCTTTAATTTCTAAATGCTTTCTTGGGGCATGAGGGGGTACATTAAACACCCCCCACCCCCCCAATGATTATTTATCAGAAACATGCTTTGGCTTAATGTTAGTAATCAGACGATTTTGACGAAAAGAATTTTGTTAATGTAAATAATATTTTTAAAAATATAAAAATGTGCAGTCGATCGAATAGTACAAAGTTATATTGCGAATGATGAAAAAATATTATAATATATAAAAACTTACTATAGACATTAAAAATAAGACCAATGAAAAAGGACAGGACCTTAACACACACACTCTCTCTCTCTCTCTACATATATATATATATATATATATATATATTCTATCAAATAGTATAACTCTCTCTGTCTTAGTATAAAAGTTTCATTTGTTTCTAAGACACTACTACATAATTAGATAATGGAGGCGCCCCTTTGGAGGCGGGTTTCCAAACACCCGCCTCCAAAGCCTCCTCAAAAGCTTTTGGAGGCGGGTGCTACATGCACCGCCTCCAATAGTGTTAATATTGGAGGATGCACCCGCCTCCAATTACCCCCTCCAAAGGAGCGGGTGCACAGCCACACCACCCGCCTCCAAAGGCCCTAAGAACCCGCCTCCCATCTCCCTTTTTGTGGTAGTGAGACTAGATTACTATTTTTTTTTATCATCACTAAATTAGTGTCATTGTTTAAAGAAAAGGGTGTGGGGTGAATGATTAATTAAATTTTCAATTCTTTAAGTATAGAAAAGAAAAAATTAACATGTAGATGTAAGAAAACATCAATCATTAATTAACTAACTACACACCTTAAAATAGGATTATATATGTAAGAGTGGCTACCTTGTTTCTTGTGGCTGCTCCTAAACCACCCCAATCATTCTGGAAATATTGTGCACTTAACCTTAATTATATAACCAATAAGTAATAACTACAAGTACATGTAATTAAGGGAGAAATTAATATTGCATGCAAGCTAGCAAGCACAACCATTAGTTTAATCAAATGTCCGTTAATATTCCACTTTTATTATATAATCTCTCTTCGTCGTGATATTATAATAATTGAATTGTACAATCATTTACGAATCACAATATACAATTCAAAACACAACTTTTTATACGAGACAACTGAAAATAATTAAGAAGTACTATTCCCAAGGTCTGCAACCACATGACATGGATATATACTATATATATATAGTGCATTATTGATTCATTTCCATCAATGGAGATTAATTAGAGATGCATTTTCATTCTCATGGGAAGAGAGAGAGTCATTGGATTAACTGTTCTAATGGAACGGAAGAAGTAATTAAAATATGGACAAAGATCTTTGGACATTATCATCAAAAGGTATCCCACAACCACAAGAATATATATTATAAAAAAGATTTATATGATTTGATAAATATTATGTGTATGCATGAAAGGTAAACTTGATAGAACGGGAAGCTGAAGCATCATCCATCACTAGATAGGTTGATGAGCTTATCTCTAATAACCCTTTTTGCGTAATGACTTCCCATTACTGTCATCTTAACGTATTCGTCCTAATGGACGAATCTTATTTGAAGTCGTGTACTGTTGCTATTCATAAACAATTATACTTTACGACTTTTCAGATGGAACAAATATACTCAGCAGCTATAACCACTGCGCTCCACGGTGGTGTTAAATCTTCTTTTGTAGTTGATTGGACTTGAAAGGCTCAGGTCAACTAATACTTGGTTTTTCCAAAGCTAAGCCCTAGGTAGTTCGTTCGTTTAGCAATTTGGAATTATTTGCATTAATCGATCCGCAACAGCGAAACCAATTAATGAATGAGAGTTACATGCATGTGTGTGTTGAATCTTGCCTAACAAATATTGAAGCTCAGATTATGCTATATATCAACTTTATCAATTTTTAATTAAGTTCTAAATTGAATTTCTTCATTTCAAGATTAATTAAATTTGCATTGATATTATCAAAAAATAAAAATAAAAATTATATAAAGATTTAACACGTGTCGTGTCATAAATTGTCATAACTCTCTCTGGGAGTTGTTGTAAATGAGTTCACGATCGCTTTTAACGTGTTGAGTTCACTAAAAGTATATATGACTAAACTTGTAAAAGTATGACTTAAACACTTACGACTAGATAACTCATTTGATGTTAAAATCGTTTAAATACTGACTCGTTTATACAGATAGTGGTAGTGGCATGGCATCACACACACAGAAACACGTGTGCATGCATGGAAGCAATGGTTTGAGAATAGGAAAGATATAGGAAAATTCATTTTTAGTCCCTTACATTTGGACTTGTTGCAATATGTCCCTTTTGTTTGCATGTAGCGGTTTAGTCCCTTTTGTTTGTTACAGTAGCAGTTTTAGTCAACTTTACCTGTAATTGAAGGTTGAACAAGTCACTTGGGGCTTTTTTACAAAATTTATAAATTATGGGTTAAGACATGAATGGTATAATTAAAAATTACACTTTTGATACCCTATATATGATCATATTTCTTTTGAAATTGGGAATTTTGCCTAATGAATTTGTAGTTTATAACACTTTATATCCTTTTACTCAAAGTTCGAACTCTCAAGTGTCTTAATTTAAAAAGAAAAAAAGTGTATAGATACTTAAATCAATAAAAAGAGAATTTTGAAATATTTAGTCAAATATAGAGTATCAAATATAGAGTATCAATAGTGCAATTTTTTAATATTACAGTTCATGTTTTAACCCAAAATTTATAAATTTTGTAAAAAATTTTCCAAGTGACATGTTTAACCTTCAATTATAGGTAAGACAGACCAAAATTGTCTAGCTACTTAAAGCAAGAAGGTGAGATTTGAGCTGGCAATTTCACTAAATAAAATCATTAGCTTTCTTTCATTAGGACAACCGGATACTTATATTAATTAGCAAACAAAAACCAAACCAACCCATGATTAAGTTCCCTCAACTAATGCTATATGCAATCAATACTATATTTATGTCACTTGAGAGAGAAAAAAAAACAAAGCTTTTTGCAGAATTCGACCAATCTCTACACTTTAAATAAGCAAAAATGGCAAGATATAAATCGAATATCGGTGACTCTCTATGCGTCATAATCATTGGATACAGCTAGTTACTAGCTTCCAGTTCTTAATTACTCTACTAATTCTGGTGGGAAACAAAGCCACGTCCTATGTATCAAATGATTGGCCCGTGCATGAAAATTAGTATTGCAAATAGCAAACCAATATCTAAATAAAAAAGGACAAATAATATAATTGTTTGAATGAAATCTAAGCTATATAGCTAGTCTATGGCTCTATATTTCATATATTTGCCAGAAGGGTTCGTCCCTTAGTGTGGAAACATGTAATTTGTTAAATTGTTCATTGTCTATGGCTCTATATTTCAATTGTTCATTGTCAAGAAGTATGTCAGAGACGGTTTTTTTTTTTTTTTTTTTTGGTTATCGATAACATATTTTATCTTTTATAACTATTTGCTTTATCATTTTTAGTACTCTCTCGTATAGATAATTTTGTTTTTTAAACGGTATAATTTTTTATAAATCATAAGTTACAATACTTAAAATAAGTAATTTAATAAAAAAAAAAATTTATACACATATTTCTCTAAATATAAGTTAATTATAGATTACTCATTAAACACAAATAATTTATTTTAGAAGTAAAAAACATAACTATTCTAATACGTAAAACGTTTTTTTTTTTTACTATTTTCTTTAAAAGTTAATGATAAAACACTTGGTGCATAAGGGTTCGAATTGCAAATTCTTGTCAGAGAATTTTAGGCGTCACTCTTCAATAGAATCCGATCTTGAGTTGTATTAAGTTCAATTGTGGAATCAGAAAATAAAAGATATAGAAATGAATGGGGAAAAAGACGGGAGAAAATTGGAACGCACGCTTGGGTGGACCTATTCTAGTGTACTAGAAGAAGTAGAATAGGCCATAGGGAGAAGAGGAACATGGTAGGCCCAATAGGCTATAGCCTATGGGATTATGAAGCTTTTTAAAATTAGGACTCCTTAAATCATAATTAGACAGGGATTTTATGATAACCAACCATCCCACATGCCAACTTCATTTTGGACCACTAAACTAAACTAAACTAACTAATTTCCCCACTCACTCACCTACAGGTGTATCATATAATGTTATAACTTATGGAAAGACTCCAGTCCCGTTAAGAAACTATTCAATCACTAAATTTAACTTTGGATGCATTGCGGGACTGTTATCTCACCGTATAATTTATACAATCTATGTGTTGTTATATGAGTTTAGTTTCAAAACTGTTTTGTTCCATCAGAATAATCTAGTTTTGATTTATTTACTTTTTATACCTTCATTACTATAATTTTGTGTAATTCACAATTAATCAAATTTTAGAAAGTAAGAATACCAACGAAAAAATGATGTCGAATTATTTGTTTTAGATATTATATATTGTAACCCATTAAAGTTTATACAAAATTTAAACTAGAAACTTCTAATGAAACTAGGGAATAATTGACTTTTTTTTGTCAAACAAATTAAGTAAATTTTACTAAATATTATCTTACAATCGAAAATAGAATCTAAATATGTATACTATCTTTTATCAGTCGCCATTGAACGATTTTTAACGTCAATAATAAATTTTTAATTAGAAAAAATACTGTCTTCCTATTAAACCACTTAAATTTAACATGATCACACTAGCGTGCTAACTGCACACATCAAAACTCTAATGACACACAACTCAATTATGAAAATACTTACCTTTGATCACCTTAAGCAAGCAATTTTGAATGTTTGTGGATTGATTTTTGGTGTGTCTAGTTTGCCCTTTGACCTAATTCGATGCCTGATCACTAAACTAATGATTCGGTCTAAGTTAGCCTATCGTCGGATGATCACTTCTACCTGGACAAAAGAGAGAGATTGACGCGAAGGACTAATGTACAATTTCATGCTTCGCTTGTCGAGTGACATGGAAGGGCCACTCATCCAAGCGACGTGCTCATTTTTTTTTGCTGAATTCTCTAGTCAAAGTAAATGCTCTCTTTTAGCTAAATTTTAACTTTGACATCGGAATTTAATCGGGAAACTTCTTCCGCAAATATATGTACCCGAAGATAATCAATCCAAGTAAGTCCAACCCAAATACCTTCACGGCAAACCAAGCTTCATCAATTCTTTTTTTTTATGTTTGTATTTTTCGCCCAATGGAATGGAAGGACTACGGTAGGGAGTAGTTAGTAATGGATGGATTTATTGAAAATCTTGTTTGAAGTGCAATAAATGCTCATGCCCTAACATGCATAAGTTCTTATGTATATTGATGTACAATACCTAATATAATTAATTTGACACTATTTGTTTCATTCATGTCTTTACTTTTTTTTGTGTGAGTTAATTGTGAACCATTCATAATTACATTAATATGTGTAGGAAGAATAAATTTTTTTGATTATGTTAAGCAAAAAAGAAAAGAAAAACATTGAAAGTAGTGACTCTAATGAAGTGAAGAGAGTACTCTTCTATTCTCCATTTTGGCAAATATATAACTTATTATGAATGTTAATGTATAATAATTAAAATAGCTAATTTGACACTATTTATTCTATTTTTATTTCTACTTTTTAAGTATGGCTAATTGTGGACTACACATAATTATATTAGTAACAGTGAGAAGAATAAAAAAAAAATGAAAAATGAACTTTTCTAAAAGAATAAAGTAGACTCTTCTAATAGAATAGAGAAAGTAACTATTATTTTCATGTTTAATTTAGGGCCTGTTCTTTATGGGTGTTCTAAGAACTGGTTCTGGCCATTTTTGGGTCTCAACCCAAAAATCGAACTCAACCCTATGTTCTTTAAGAAGAAATGAAACCCAGTTCTGAGAACAAAATCCCTACTGCCGCCGCCGCACTCCTCCTCCCGCCACCGCCACTGGCCTCCTCTTCTTCTTCTTCTTCTTCTTCTTCTTCTTCCTCTTCTTCTTCTTCTTCTTCCGCCCTTATTCTTCTTCTTCCCGCCGGCCCTCTTCTTCTTCTTTGCGCTGCCGGCCGAGGCTGCTTCTTCTTCCTCCTCCTCTTCTTCTTCCTCTTCTTCTTCTTCTTCTTCCTCCTCCTCTTCTTCCTCTTCTTCTTGTTCTTGTTCCTCTTCCTCCTCCGCAATCACTCACAAACCCATTTGTAATTGGATTTTAAATTTGAATCTTCAGTTCACAATTTTGGGAATTTTGGAAAATATGGAATTCATTCTCAAATTTTTCTGATTGAAACAGAAAAAAGAAGAAGAAGAAGAAGAAGAATTGCATTTTGGGGGTTTAGGTTTTGGGCCGCCGGTGGTGGCGGCGAAGCGGCGGCGGCGGTGGTGGGGCGGCGGAGGGGCGGACCGGGTGGTGGTGGAATATGTGTTATGGTTTCGGGTTGAAAACGACGTTTCTTTGTTTTGAGTCTCAACTCATTTGGTCTCTGCTTAAAACTCAAACCCAGTTTTCAGAACACCCTAAAAACAGGCCCTTTGAATATCAGTGCCATACTTCACGTATTGCATTTCTTCTGCAACATGACAATCCTAGGCTAACCGCCCCTAAAGAAATGTCGCAATCCCGGAACAAAATGGGGTTTTCAAAGTCAGCCTCGCTAGCTATTATCCTCCGAATTAAATTCCCTTCAAAAAAACAATTATCGGATGCTCCAAACTGTTGGTTATTGCATTTGTGTTTGACGTACGTTGGAGATGATCAATCTAGTTAGTTTGGCTCTGTTCTCTTAGTCACTTGGATAAAAAAAAATTTTAATAGGGAAAAAATTTGTTTTGGAAGGAATTTCTTTTGGGGATTTGTGTAAGAAAGAGAAGAAGTGTAACGATTATATTTTTTTTGAATTTATGTGAGTGAAGATTTAGACGAAATTTTAAATTTTGAATTGTGAATTTAGTAAAAATAATGTTGTTTTTTTGTGTAATATTTTTGAGAAAAAAGTGATAATTTTTTCTGAAACTGAATGAAAAAGAACAGAGCCTTAGTAACTAAGTTAGTGTCCAAAGCCTTTAGCTATCCCTTTCACACACCAACCCTACCTTTAGATGACTCCAGAAAATGAAGACAAAAAAGTATAGTCATATAGAAGAATATGGTGATGCTCTAGTGCTTGGTAAAAACTAACTTATTCAAATTGAAATTGAAATTCTTTATAATAAAATTTTTATTATTTCTAATATATCTTTTAATATTTTCCAGTTTTAAAAGATTAACTACAAACTATATTTTTAAAATACATTTTTATATTAAAAAGGAAGAAAGAGGTAATTCAAACATTTGAGATTGAGTTTGCAGAATTTCGAGTTTAAAAATCGTGGAGATTTCTAAGATGAATACGATTAGAATATCGCTCAGGGTTTCCTACTCCCAATAAAATAATGCCACCTGGATGACTCTAGTACTCTAACCTTTGATCACTAACCATCGTTAACGTAAGATCGACGTTAGCGTTAACAATGACAAAAAGTTTGCGGGTTATTTGCATTAAACCCCATCAACGACGAAGGCTTCGCGAGTAAACTTTAGAAAGATTTCTCCCCTTCTTAAACCCTTAATTGCAGAAGATTGTCGATTCATCTCTTCTCCCCTAATCCCAAATTCGTTAGACTGTAAACAAAGCTTTAGAAGCCGCAGCCGTCGTAGACGCAGTGTTCCAACGATTTCCCCTGCAATCCATAGCAACAGATGGTGTTAATGCAGCAGGTAAATATTCTAACTGGTGCAAAGATGAGAACATAGCATAATCATGTTTTAAAACTCTTAGCATAAACTAACTACGAACAATCTCAGATATCTGCATAAACTTTTCTTCTCTCCCCTTTTTTTTTTCCTCATAAAAGGCAAACATTTAAAGAAATTAATCACTGCCGCATCAATACTTGGGAGAGTTCCATACTTATTGGATCAGGTAAAATATTGAATCCCCAATTCATTTATGAAAGAGGTATGCATAGTGCTGCCCAAGAGATCACATCAGGGGTGATGGCATAATCCCTTTTTTGACAAGGATACAGTGAACCAAGGAGTGCATGTTGCATAATGGCAACAACCAATTTTACAAGAATGCATACAACAATAACAAAACTCCTAATTAACAAGCATGTCCGCTTCAGTTCGGGGATTGCAATTAACCATATCCAAGAAAAATTAACGAATTAAGTAAACAAGCTCATTCAACAATTCAATCTGCTATATACTATCGACTAGTTGGGTTCAAAAATATTACCGAAATAGGAATCTAAAAAGAATCTGCATATACACAAAACTAGGCTAATAAAAAAATCCAACGACCCTTTGACATTATGGGATTGTCCAATTAGCTGCACAAGATTTACTATAATTGTCTCCTTCATTAATTTGAATTCGCAGGCTTGATAACTTGGAAGGATGGCTACTGAAAACAGATTTCATGCATGAATAAATTAGGCTAACTGTTTCCACTTCCAAATCATAATCGACAATTTAAATATTATAAGTACTTTATGATTTTACATATACACGTGTACTACTTGATGCATGAATAAGAACCCATCCAAAGATTATGTCACCGAAGCCAAAAGCATTGTTCGGCATATCTGTGCAGATGTTCAGAACAGAGCAAGTTGTAAAAGTCGATAAATTGAAAGAATCCATGGCAAAATAATTATACTCCGTTGAACTTGAAGTGATTGTTTATGCTAAGAGTTTTAAAACATGATTATGCTATGTTCTCATCTTTGCACCAGTTAGAATATTTACCTGATGCATTAACACCATCTGTTGCCATGGATTGCAGGGGAAATCGTTGGAACATTGCGTCTACAGCGGCTGCGGCTTCTAAAGCTTTGTTTACCGTCTAACGAATTTGGGATTAGGGGAGAAGATATGAATCGACAATCTTCTGCAATTAAGGGTTTAAGAAGGGGAGAAATCTTTCTGAAGTTTACCCGCGAAGCCTTCGTCGTTGATGGGGTTTAACGCAAATAACCCGCGAAATTTTTGTCATTGTTAACGCTAACGTCGATCTTACGTTAACGATGGTTAGTGATCAAAGGTTAGAGTACTAAAGTCATCCAGGTGGCATTATTTTATTGGTGGAGTAGGGATGGGAGTAGAGAATGGGAGTAGGAAACCCTGAGCGGTTAGAATATCATCTCACTTTATAAACCAGTTCTAATCAATGTTTAACAAATCGGATCGGACGACGAACTGGTCGAGCTCAGAGGTCGAGGCTCAACCGGGGTTCAGGGGTCGAACCGACGACGTCATTATGATTTCATAAATATATTTAAAATATTATATTTTTAATAATTAATATTTAATTAATTTGTATAATATTAAAAATATAATTTTTAAGAGGAATAATAATAATAATAATAATATAAAATTTCAAATGTCTAATTTTACATATGAGTATACTTAGCTTAATGGCTAACTTAAGTTGTTTAACAGCCTTCCTTTCTTGAAGAAGGAGAATGGCTAAAAAAAACAGTAGAAAAAAAAAAAAAAGACGAAGAAAGGACCACCAGAAATCAAAAAAAAAAAAAAAACCGGGTTTAGAGCCGGTTCCCAGTCAAACCCCGGTTTGACCAATCTAACCGAATTTTGACCGAAAAGCATTTTTCCAGCTAGATCGGACCAGACAGGTGGCCGGTTCCCAGTTAACCCGGTCCAACTGCCGATCTAGTCTGATTAGTTAAACACTGATTCTAATAATCTTTTATACATTACCAAACCACAAAATAAATGTAACACGTTAACATTGATTCATGTATGAAACAACCCAAGACAGAAGTGGAGGCACATTCATACAACGGTTTGTGTTGCGACACCAATAATATCACAAAATCCCGGAGATGAGTTTGGACCATGGTCCACGGACATGATTAAGGATCAATGTCACCATTATTGGTAATATCACTCGTTTCTAAGTTACGTTGACGGACATGCCTCTTCCATACAGTTACGTTACGGCAAGGACATGTTATGTTACGCATGCATAAAAAATTTAGGCTCCGTTCCATTAGACAAGTCCTCTTCAGATGAGCATAAATAATTGTATTACTAGACTCTTCTAATTGAACTGAAACAATAAGACTACTTACCTCAAGCCCAGTCCCTGGAATTGCAATAGCTGCATTCAAGGCAACAGAATTCAGTTGGGTGGAAACCTGTAGCAAGAAAAACCAAAAAAAACAACAAAAACGAAAAACACCATACTTTGAAACAAAACTTACAGCTGATAAAGGCTCTTTCAATTTCCTATATTCCCTTCAAGGAGTACAAAAATTCAGTTTTTTTAGGAAGGATACTGAGATAAGTACACAATTCAATCATGGGCAGCAAGCTACAAGCTTTTTAGAATTTCTACCACCAATACCAAATACATGTTGCTTTCTTTCTATTCACAATGGGCATTTGCTATATAGACAAAATAGCATTCATTCATTCAATACCATGAATTTCAAAATCTCATCATATCAACCAAAGGAAAGAAAAATAATGAACTTCCACATAAGTTCCAACAGAATATCACCAGATCATCTATTACTGTGTTCGTCTGAAGAAGAATCAGAAGCTGTGTCATCCGTCGTCGAGCTTGAGGTAGTGTCGGTAATGCTGTCGCTATCGGATGATCCATCTAAAGGTTGCTTCATGTACCAATACATGATACTGGCTGTCAATGTCAAGATCATCTTCTGGTTCACCTAAAAAATACATGTCATTGTACCCTCGTTAATATAGATGCGAATGACAGGCAGGAGAATGGTGTAAGAGAAAATTTTGCATCTTTATGCAAGAACATGATTGATGTAATATATACTCAACAGCAATCTTAATGGAAAAGCATTGATGATGTAATAGACGTAATTAGTATCACAAGCAGAAGACATCAAAAGGGAAGGGAAAAAATGCAAAATTACCTCTATCAAGTCTTCAGGAAGCAAGAATATAGAGCATCCAAGTTTCCTTGCAATGCTAATAATATACGTCGCATTCATCCTTTTCTCTTCCTCTATAGAAATTCAAATAAAAACACAATGAGTTTCAACACAAGTGTTAGAGAATTTAACAACATTCATGACATTTGCTGTATTTCTCATTAGCTAAGCTTTATCACTGTACTGAATGACCATTTCAAGATCTTCACTGCCGTATATCCAGAAAGTAGCTACCCAAATTGGCAAAACAGGAAAAACATGATCCGAGTTCAAGGAGACTATAAACAGATTTCTGGTATTTTGTAGGATAAATTGTTATGCCAAGATGCAAACTTATACAGACACATGTACACATACAAAATCAAAGAAATGTACACAAATATATGGAGGTACTATTCGTACCTAACTATATCTATGCATCTGCAGTGATCTCATGGTCAAACAGATTCAAGGTATATGCATCAAAGTGAGATCCATGCAAAACATGGGGTATGGGTGTCAGTTCATGCTTTACTCCGACACAACTTAAAAACTGCCCAAAAATATGTGATTACTTAGAGCTATCGGTGAATTGATTATCAAATTAGAATGAAGACAAACTGGTCAAAGAAGAAGATATTCATGTTTAAGTAAAATAATGAGAATGAGAACAAACAGCTAGTGGAAATATATACAAAGAAATCTGAACCGATACTTACCATTTGCTCCTTTTGTAACAAGACTCCAATTAACAGCTCGCGGGTGTACAGCACTAAGCAACTCCAGGAAAAAGACACCATCAGACAAGCTCTTATCCTGCAAGTGGGACATTGTGAGGACCTTTATCAACTCAATTGTTGTTAATCTCAACAATAATAATAAATGATTGGCATTTAACTCAACCAAAGATGGGGCGATAAAACAAAGACTGTGTTCAAGGGGGGGCATTGTTTCCTTGTTTGGAAAATGGAAGAGCATGTGCAACTCTAACTCCCCCATTTCCTATTCCAAAAGATGAGAAAAAATTGGTACTTACACATAATGAGAAAGTAGGAAGCTTGTGGCCTTTATTATGATTAACATATAGCAAAAGATCAAGATTGAGGTCTCCAACAATTCAGGTAACTAAATTAGCAGGTCAAAAGTATCAAAATTGCACTCCTGAGGATGGAGAAAACTCCTAGAAGTTATACCTTGAAACTGGACATTCGACAGTTGCTTCCTGAATTTTTAACTTGGGTATTAGCCCACTCTAATATGTCAATATCTGTGATTTCCTTTCCGTGAGAATGAAATCTCAAGTTCTTCAGAAGCTGAAGCATGTTACATCTCATCAATTGCCACAGGAAAGCTGAAAATGAAATTGTAGCCCTTCATATTAGTAAAGAACAAATCAAAACTTTTATGCAAGGCAAAGCAAAAATATAGACGGAAACTTCATAGATATCAATTATAGAACATTTTATATACTGGAAGAACATATATAAATAGCTAAGAAGTGGAGATCTCATACCAAGTATTAATTTTTTATTTCCTTGAACGATATCATTTCCAGCAATATTAACTAGTGAAAACTTCAACTGTTTCCCAATCTTGACAACTTGATTGCAATTTTCAACTTTTCTGAATGGCATCTTGATTGGAGGTTTAGAAGCAATTTTCCAGTTCACTATTCCAGGAGACACCTTGTCAAGCGCCTCCAAAAGAACCCATCTGCAGACAGACAATTAAGATAGAGCATGAGAAAACAGATGCGGCAAATGTTGCCCTTCTTGTTGTTGAGCAGTCTTAGGTTCCGTTACATGTATCAGGTGCAGACACATGAAACTACCTAGAACAAAACTTATTTCTCCATTATGCATGGGACCTTTTTTCAAAGTCAGCATGAATGCATAGATATGTGGGGAGAGGAAGAGAGAGAGATCAACGATCCAACTTTGATGATACTCACCCATTTCTTACATCTTCAAAGATGTTGTCTATGTAGACAGAATTTCCCAAACTATTTAACCAAAATCGAAAGGCTTTTTCTTCTCTAGATATCTGGGTGTCATCTGGTGACGTTTCAAGAAAAGATATCTGTTTTGCTTGGGAAGAAAGACCATTCCTGCAATGAATTTCTTAATTAGCTTCCGAATTTCATAATTGGGTAGCTTTATACCAAAACACTGGCAATATATCAACAAACAGCTGTTAAAGTACCGGTTAAAACAGCTGTTTACTCACCTATGCTGAAATATATGAGCCACAAATGCAAGGTTCAGATTCGGAGAACCTTCCACAATATCTTTTGCTGTTATGTATCTCTTCAAACCCATCCTATCCGCATGCTCCAATACAAGCTTTGCTCTTTCCAAAGGAGTTTTTGCATCTAACGTGGATGGATTACTGTACTCAGGAGCGAGAACATTCAAAAGGTATGCATAAGCCTCTGCATCCTGCACCGAAAGCAGATTACAATCTCATGTAAATGTGCAAAGAATGGTGAGAAAAAGTACAAAAACTGTTGAAGACATGTGGAATTCTCGGTATGCCTTAGTCACGAACCAAAGTTAATGAAAGAATGCCAATACTATAATGTAAAAACTGGTGCTTGTTTGTCACTTTAGTGCCATCCCTACCAGAGTGAAGCCACAATTACCCAGAACTTATATTGGATGAATTACTCAAGGGCATGCAAAGTGTGAAGGTTAGTGGTTCCATTTTAAACATGCTTATCCCAACTGAAAGTTAAAGAGAACTAGATGGCTTCAATATCAATCTACTCTATCAGAAGGAAGAATGTAAACCTCACACTGCAAACAATTTTAAGAATTAGGATACTATAGTGCTTCCTCAATACCTTTACATCGGAGGAGAAGTTAGTGACTGTCTTTTGGTATCCTGCTTTCTTTAACTGAAAATTCATCCAACGAAGCAGAATCTTTTCTGGAGCCAGGCTCATCAACTCCTCTATATCCTAAAGTTGCAAGCGATGAAGAGGAGAAATCGTATTAGAAAATTTGATTCATATGAGTAGAATCAAACGTCGAGCAATAGAATGATCTTCACCTTACTATCATCAATCAACTCCACCAATTGAGGTGTCTTCTTTAGATTGAGGTCCGCCAGTAGTTGTATCTGAACATTCATAATTTGGAACAAATATCTTAGTGAGTTACAGGGCCATAAGAAATTTATTGGCAACGGGACTAAAGATCATTAGTTTGATAAAAGTCCAATAGGATCATGTGAAATATCATTTCATAAAATTTATACATCAATGTAGGAATCTTCTCAACTTGGAAAATGGAAAGATAATTAGCATAAAACCTTTACCTTTATGATTTGTGAGATTAATCCAAGGACAAGATGCCTCTGTCAATCGCAGCAAATAGATGATGTTAATAAAATACTCTCAAAGTGCTTCGAAGTAAATTATCCATGATAGGCCACCATTATAGCCCAAAACACATAATCACAATATCTAAACTGAAAAAATTAGCCTAGAAAGTTCATACCCTTCCTTCAATGAAGTCTTCGTTTCCTATGTTGACTACTGTGCAACCAATTGCCTTGCAAGAGTTGAGGCAGAGGGTATGATTCTCATTTCTCTCCCAGGGATTAAGTACTCTCTTAGTATTTATGGCCCGCTCATCGATTGTCCCTGGGACTGCCACATTAATGAGCTTACTGCATGGGAAGATCACAGGAAAGAATATGTCACTATGACATTGATGCACTTAGGATACATGCTAAGCAAAGCAAGCAGCAAGTGATCATCACCAGATAAGAACTCCATCCTTGGCAATCTCAAAAAGGTCGTTGGTTGAAGGATCTATGGGAAGGTATTTGCTGAGGAACTGATCCTCTGCAAGATAGTTATTAATGTGTACCACATATGATGCCTTCTCAGATTCGCTTATTGTGTGAAGTAAAGTAGATGTGGGAGACTTGAGGAAAGCCGATGAGGTCTTCACACCACTTCCCATTCTTGCAGAGGCATGGGCTTGAAGCTTGACATAAACCTGAGATAATTTCAAAGCATCTCCAGTTGAAATGAGTCTAGCATGAGACATGGATTACAAAAAAAAACATCTCAAAAGCTTTGGAAGCAACAAGCTCAGATCAAATAATTTTTATACAACTTTCATTTTTGAATACTTTTGGAGGATAAATTTTACGTAGTAACTTCATCAAATCGTGAAAGACATGAAACAGACCAAAATTAAAATCCACAGATATGCAAGAAAAACGATCGATCGCAACAGAACAAGCCAATAAAAGGCCGAGTAATTTTCAATATTTTAGCTGAAAAACTTCTCTGTCATCGCGTTTGGAAGACAAAAACTTTCAGGCGATTCGAATCATATCAGCTTACTCTTATGAACTCACTGAAACTGACTTTAAACTATCATGATTATCATCCATTATCCACGCCAGTGATAACACACACAGCCTATACGATTTTTACCCGAAGGAAAAGTTCGAAATCAACGTCGTCATCCAAATTCTGGTACGAATCTCGAAGAAATGCAGCTCGTTCGTCCTCGGTGAGATTCTCCCCGACGTGCTTCAGTTTGCACATTTTGGCTGGCAAGTCAGCGAGCTTCAGACCTCCTCCGTTTTCTCTTCTGATCGTCGAAAACTACAAACAAACCGCAATCAAAACCTCTCATCTCATCAAACAAACGCCAAACAGAGAAGAAAAAGACAAAAAAACACAATCTACATGAGAATTCGGAAACTTACGTGAGATTTCAAGCTGCGAAGCTCAACCTGAGTGAACTGATTCTGCAGCCATGGATCTGACACCAACACGCCAACGTAACCAGCCATTGGAGCTACAAAAACAGTAGGACTCAGGCTCCGAATTCCGCCTGAGAACTCGAATTTAAAAGCGGAGAGGAGAGAGCTGGTGGAAGCGAATGTGTTGCAAAAGAAGATGAAGATGAGGAGTGAGGAATGAGGAAAACAAAGGCCAAACGACAATGGGGGTCGGAGCAGAGCTGTCAGGGAGAGGGAGGTGCCGAAACTTGAAAGAGTGGGGGAATTGTGGGGTTTGGAGGAAAATTCAAAATATGACCATACTGCCCCTGTAGTTAACCGTTGTTGGTTTTGATTAGAGTGACTCGCTTTTTTGAACTCAAATATATTAATTATTGTTAATTTTAATTAATGAGAGAAAAGGAAATGGCACCTTCATCGTATTATTTAAAGCGAGGTCTCACACACTGAAAAGTGAAAAGTTGGTTAATGAAGGGGCTTTTAAGTCGTAATTAATTACTAATTAACCACTTCACTAGTTTTTATAATTGCACTCACATGGTTGCGGTCATGCCTTAGAGCACAGTAGGAGTGGCAATTAAGGTCAGTTGGTTATTAAATTTACAGTATAAACAAACTAAACTAATGAAAATGAACTGACTGTAAAGATTAAGTGTGATTTTGAGAATAATAGATGGGCCGACATCGATTTAGCCCAAAGAGTTCTTTTATGAAAGTTAAAAAATGAGCAACAAAACCGTCATTAAAAGGAATTGCTTAAATACCAGTATCATGGTGTATAACACCAACAAGACCCTTGATGCATGGTGTATCTACTTGATTAATTGGACGGACAATTTAGTTGCTCATGAGTTAACTCGATATGCCGAGGTTAATGTACCACTCGATGAAGTATGGACTAACCTCCGACTTTTTTCTTATTCAGTGCTGGAATTCCCAACTAATTAATAAAGTTTCCTTTCAGAAAAAAGAAGACCATTGATTTGGCTAGATGTGGTAATTTCACCTCATAAGGAAGGATTCAAGTATAGATTTCGGTGATTTAGTAATTACCATAATCCTAGTTAATATCTAGCATCGTGCATGACAAGATATTCACTTATAAGTAGCATGAGATCTCATGTGATCCGGGTATCGAAGTACACAATCATTTACTCGTATTAAACTAAATTATTTTCTCGATATAAACTACTGACGTAACTATCAGAGTGTCTTTGGGGATCATTTCCCATCGTTTGTAGGTTTTCTCAACAAGTCGTCAAGGAGTATTCAAGTGCTCAATTAAACTAAGACAACACCCACGATAAGTTGGTTTAAGGCACGATTTTAATAGGAAACCTATCAACTTGAACTCAACACGCCTAGTAACTTCTTAAAATTGCCAGAGTTATTTAATAATTTAGACAAACATTTGGTTCATTTACCCATTGAATTATGATTCCTTCCCATTGTAATCATTTGGCCTACTTGAACTGTGAATTGTGAAAAATGATGAGGATGGTAATTGATACTAGTTGTTGTTGTTGTTGTGAATGCTTTGGTTAATTAACATAATTACATAATTTAATACGATTAGCGGGACGCTAATTATAAGTTTTATAGGACTATCTTTCCACGTCACCAGCAATTAGTATCATTCACGCAGTTACTTAAAATTAATAATCATTGTTATACTGAGATTAAAAACTGATTAATGAATAAAGCAGGAGTACTGTACAACCATTAATTAACATGATTATCAATTGTGAAAGTTTGTCTTAATATTTCTTCTTTTTTTTTTTTTTTAATTCATATTGTAATACTTTTGACCAATTGACTTCCACGATTTTGGTGTATTTATATATGTATATTCTTTCTTTAAAAAAATGGAGTACCACATGGCTATACCTTTTGCACTAGTTACAATAAAAAATAGTTTAGTTAACATGAGATAGGAACGAGTTAGTGCACCAACAGTTGTGACTCATAGAAGACCACAAAAATGCTAGAATTTTATTCATACCTCTATCAATTCTGACTATTTAAAGTGCAAATAGCTCATTTGCCTAATACCTAATAGATAGTCTATAGTGGCAGAGACTTTCTATAATACAAATTTATTATTATGTTACAACTCTATTATTGATTTTGAATATATACTAACTTCAGTTTCGAAGTACAAGGACAAAATTGAGAAAACACTCGACATCTGAAGCTCAAACAGTTGAGACAAGACTCATAAATTCGTAGTTTCTCTTAATTTTTGCTAATCTGCCATTAATTATAAGTAATCAGAGACTTGAATTGACCAGTCACCTTGGCAAAATTCAATTTGAAAGAAGAAGGTGAGGGGTAATTTGGTCATTTGTGAATGCAGAGGTCCACATGGGGAAAAAAGACGATCTGCTTTGGTTTGGTTTGGTTTGGTTTGCTTTACAAAAAGTTTTGAATTTAATGGAACAATGATTTGAATAGAACAGATAAGAGAACGGCTCTTTTTTTTTTTTTTTTTTTTTTTTTGAGTGTGGAAGGGAGCTAGCTTCCTACTTGGAATTGAACTGCACAGGTCACTGAAAGTGACTAACAAATGCCACTCCAAAATTAATTTCTGGTAGGGGTGGGCACGAATTGGTTTCCTCGAATTATGGTTTCCTCGAATTGGTTTCCTCGAATTTTAAATTTTTTTTGGCCAATTCGAAAACCAAACCTAATTCGATTTTAAACTGAAGAAACCAATTCGAATTTGTAATTCGAATTCGGTTCGAATTCGGTTTTAAACCATGGAAACCAAATTCACAAAATTAATTCCATAATCAAAATCTTACAATCTAGTAACTAGTTTGAACAAATAAATCCAGCAGCAAACTCTTCTAGAAAAATAAATCTAAGTTCACCCTCTCAATCACATGCATCCTATAAGCCTTAAAATCATCCTGTAAGCATAGTTTTGGTAACCAATGCAGCTGATCATTGGCCCAACTGTATTCGCACATGATATTAATATAAAGAAAATAAAAGTAAGAATTAAGAAACAACACCAGGAGAACCGTGAAAATCGATGTCATGTAGAAAGCAAAGCAAGGAGGAGAAGTATACTTTGAGTTCTGCAATCCATTGCAGAATTGAAGCGCAAAACCTTCCGCAAAGACGGCACCGGCGGAAGGAGCAGGGGATCGCGGCGGCGAGAAGATCCGATCTAGAGCAAACGTGAACGTACGACGGCGAGAGAACGGAAATTGCAGCATGTCGTCGGAATCGGTGATGTTTGTCTGCTGGGTTATCTTCCTCGGCGAACTGCAAAAATGGAGGAGGACAAGAATATAAAGAAAAACGGAGAGGGAGGAGAGGTGGGAGGGAACTGAACTGATCTCTTTAGAGATTATGTTTTAGTTTTACTCATTATGTAAGCTTTATAATTTATTCTTTATCAATTTAAAATATTAGCTTTAACTTTATGATATCTTTATCAATTAAAATATTAATAAAGCCTTTTAAAAAAAACTTAAATATTAATAATAAAACTAATTCGAATTCGGTTTGGTATTTGGTTTGAATAATTCGAAAACCAATATTTCATAATTCGAATTCGGTTTCAAACAATTTAAAATTTAAATTCGGTAAAAAAAAATTGCTCAAACATACCCCTAATTTCTAATCTCCCTTTATAATTATTGTAGCTTAACTTTTAAAAATTAAATGTAATATTTAATATCACAGTTTCACAATTTAAAATTTAAAAAAAAAAATTTTAATTGTTATTATAAAATTAAAAAAAAATTTATTATGAAATATAAGTCGAAAACAAAACCAAAAGAAAATCAAAACTAATGCGAACGACTTGGTTAGCGAAAAATGTTATGATGCGGCACCTCAAAAGTTAGCTTATGATGAGAAGATTCTCAAATTCATTTAGTACCACACATAAAAGTTCATATGTTTCACGTGAATAGTATTTACAACCGTCCGTGTTAGGCCCATAAAGACGGCAAAATTTGGACTTGCCTGAAATGGCTGATTCCGCCATTTTTCTGGGAGAAGC